>CM030364.1:63941297-65141297 GCA_017893485.1 Hemerocallis citrina | reverse complement strand
CATCCTTTACATATCCTTTACCCAAGTATACCCCATTCTTAGACAGTACAAAATTATCAGAAATAAGAACAACCTTAAACCCATTCTTGCTTAGTAAAGAACCTGATATCAAGTTCTTTCTAATGTCTGGAACATGCAGCACATTTGTGAGTATTAGATCTTTGCTTGAAGGCATTTTCAGCACTATCTTCCCTGTTCCTTCAATTTTGGAGGTGGAAGAGTTTCCCATGAATAGCTGTTCATCTTTGTTGCACTTCTGGTATGAGGTGAACATTTCTTTGTCTGAGCAGATATGCTTGGTGGCCCCAGTATCGTACCACCATTCACGAGGATTGCTCCCCACAAGATTTACCTCTGACACTATAACACAGAGGTCCAGGTCAGAGAGACCAGTGGATAAGTTCTCAGCTATGTGTGCGTGGGATTTTTCATTTCCTTTTACATATCCTGTTCCTGAACGATTACTGTCCTTACTGCGACACTCAGAAATTTTGTGCCCAGCTTACCACACTTGTGGCATTTCCCAGCAAACCTCTTTGCAAGTGGTTTTTTGTTTGAGGCCTGTGGCAGAAACTTCCTCTTCTTGCCCTTCTGTTCGTGCTCCACCACATTGGCCTTTTCTATGGACTGATTTCTATAGAACGTCTCAGCCTTGCGATTCTCTTCTTCGATCCGCAACCTGACAATTAGGTCTTCAAGAGACATCTCCTTTCGCTTTTGTTTGAGGTAGTTCTTGAAGTCTTTCCATCCAGGTGGAAGTTTTTCGATGAACGCTGCAACCTGAAATGGTTCGCACAGCGTCATATTCTCTGCAGCAATGTCGTGCATTATAACCTGCAGTTCTTGGACTTGACTCACCATAGTTTTGGAGTCAATCATCTTATAGTCCAGAAATTTACCGACAATAAATTTCTTGGACCCGGCATCTTCTGTTTTGTACTTCTTTTCCAAGGACCCCCACAGGAGTTTGGATGTCTTGAAGACACAGTAGACGTTGTACAGGGGGTCTACCAAGCCATTCAGGATGTAGTTCCTGCAGAGGTAGTCTCCCTGAGTCCATGCATCAACTGCAGCAACGGAGTGTGCATCCATTGGCACCAGCATCGGGGCAGATTCAGTGAGGAACCTGTCAACCTTCAATGTGGTCAGGTAGAACTGCATCTTTCCTTGCCACTTTTTGAATCCAGTTCCATTGAACTTCTCCGGTTTTTCTCTCACGGTTATGTTCGTGGGCAGAACGACCGAATGTGCCGCAACCGATTGTGCAGTCACATTTTGGGTCACCGGTGTTTCGGTACTGATAAGCCCACTGGCAATATCACTTGGTGTGTTCTCCATGTTCTTATCTGAAACAGCAGAGTAACAGAACTCTTTAGTTGTTTTTTCAGAATCGATAATCGCACCTGTAAATAAACTTCCCAAAACTGTTAGAATCAGTGAGGAAAAAATTCTGCTTTAAGATTGTTAGAACTCGAATTTATAAATAAGAGAAAATCCCAACAGAAATTGCGAAGAAATGAAATATAGGAAATTAAACAGTAAATTGAAGACTTTGCACAGTCGAGACTGATAATCTCTCTCCTTAAAGCAGAATTCGCCCCGTAGTGTGGCGGTGGCCGGCGAATTGCTTCCCAGGATACAACTGTACCTTCTCTGAAGAACAGTACCCTTACTTTAGAGATTCAGTGAACTGTTGTCTGTGATGTACTCTCAGTTGACACTGACACAGAAGAGAAGAAGAAGAAGACAGACTCTGTCTGGATTTATAGAGGAAAATTGGAGACTGGAGACTCTTCAGATGCCATTACTCTGTAACAGCAGAGTAATGGAGACCCTCCAACTTCACAACTGGTGAGCCATTACTCTGCTGTTACAGAGTAATGGGCACCAGTTACTGATTCTGAAAGTCCTTATCAGTTCAGTAGGAGAAAAGTTTTATGTCTAGGGCAAAACAAAATTTTTTTAAGCCAGACCAGACCAGACCAAGCCGAGCCGAGCCAAAGCCGAGGCCGAGGCCGGGGTCGGAGCCTGGCCGGGCGGGGCGCGCGGGCATGTATGTTTGTCATTTTGGCTAAGTCCTCTCTCCACTACACGTTAGTGGTAACCCCCAGGGCCACGCCCTTTAGTCCAGTTTTCTAGTATATATACTAGAAAAAATCTTTCCCAATTTTCGATATCGGACTATCCATTTTCTCCAAGTTTTCCAGTTAGTACATTTCAAGTACCCAACTTTGGACCAACATTTCTCATTCATACGGAATTCGTTTTTCACAAGTGAGTACACTACGGAATAGTACTCGTTCAAGAGGATCACAATCCACTCATTTTCGGCGCCGCCGGTGGCTGGAGCCTGCCAGGAATCCGGCCCGAAAACTGCAAAAATTAATTCCAACAGATTGAAGTTTGATAGAAAGAAAATATATCTGAGAAAGAAATAATATAGTACTTAGTAATAACTTATAGAATAACTAATAGGCTACCTAAAGAAATACAAAATATAACAAGATATTGACTTATATAAACGAAGGATTAAGTTAGTATTATCATCATCTATTACCATATAAAATATTAAATTGTAAAAGCAAAAAATTAAGTTTGTATTACAATGGATAATACTCCATGGAAAAAGCCAATAATATATAAATTGAATTCAACAGAAGAAGTAGAATTGGGAATTAATATGATAAATATCCAAAAATTAGTTGGAAATTACAATGGCTGAGAATTCTTATGAGTTATATTATAAATAAGAACATGAAAGAATTAAGTAAATATATAAAAAATGAAACTGAGGAAGAACTCGCCACAACCGACGAAGGCATAAAAGAGTTAGAAGCTGTAATGAAACTAAATATGAATATTTTAGAAATAGAAGATTTAACGACAAATCTCAATTCAGAAGAGGTAGAAGAAGATTTATGGAATATAGATATAATAAATGAAGAAATAAAATTGGATCAAGAAGAAGACAAGGTTATAACAAAATCTGAAGAAAGTACAACTGATATTTTTGAATATTTAAGAGCACTACCTAATAAAAGACCTTATCCTTCCTATTATCAAAATTATACACCACGGAAATGAAAAAATAGAGAAAGGAAGGAACCAGGAAAAGAAAAAGAAACCTCAAATTAAATATGAACTTGCAGAACATTGCGAAAAATGAATAGTAGAAAATGGAGAATGACTAGATCTAGACTGTGTAAAAGATAGATAAAACAATAAAAGAAATGGTAAAAGCATCCTTAATAGTAGGATTTAGACAAAACCTCACATGAAATATGTTCGTAAATGTATAGAAACAAACTTTATAGGAGGAGCAGATAAATGGTGAAATGGATTATTAAAAGAAGAAAGAAATAAGATCAGAAAAGTCATACCAATAGACGACCAAGGAACATAAGAAACTTTAGCAAAAAAAATCTTAGAACTTAAATAAATAATTATAAATTATGAAAAAACTATAAGAATAGAATTTAGTGTCCATAAAAAACAGAAAAACATACCACATATAAAAGAACCAAGCAAGATAGAGACTAAGTAATCTAGAAATATACGACATGTGTTATTTTGACAACTATGCTTGCGAATTCAAAGAATATTTTCAAGAAAACTATTTTACAAAAGAGGAAAAGAGTTCATTCATAGACCCATATTTCCTAAAACTATCATATCCCTAGAGTATAAATATATATATAGTGCATACATAAATGAGAAAGTAAAACCAGAAACAGATACTTCAGGATACATGATACAATTCATAAAAGATTATAGAGATAAAATGTGCCAAGAAACTATATCAACTATAAAATACTATCGAACATATAAGCAAAAAAATGTGTTGTGGAGAAGCGAAACCAAATCATTAGGGATATAATAATAAATATAATTATAAATAAGGACGTAAAAATAAAATGCAAAAATTTAAACTAAAATATAGAAAAACATTTAGGAAATATAGAAAAACCTACAAAAAAATTACTTTAGAAAAATAAACAAAAACAAAAAATATCTGAAACACCCAAGACAATGCAATTATTATATACGCAGAGAAACATGACATATATCGCCAAACTGTCCTAAGAAAATAAAAAAAATAGAAAAATATATAGAAGAATTTGATGAAATATATAACATAAACTATGAACCCATAGAATATGAAGAAGAGTGGTCAGAAATAAGTGAAGATGAAGAGATAATGATAATGGATGAAGATAGTAGAAATAGTTATGATGAAATAGAACAATATGAAATAAATGTGGCAACATAAATAACATAAATAGAAGAATAATTAGAAAGAGAAGAAAATAATGAAGAAATAAGAGAAATAACAAGTTTTGACGTACAGAAATATGATAAAATAAGAGCAATCGAATTAGACATAAACCCAAAAGAAATGTTTAAACTTTCAATATTTGAATGAAAAATGAATACTATCATAATAGCCAGAAATAATGAACAAGTTATAGATATCGAACAAGCATTATGGAAAACCAGTTTCATTAATAATAGAAAGGAAAATAAGACAAGAAATGAAAAAAATAATTGAGAAAACTATAAAAATATTACAACGCATACACTTAGGAGCAGTACAAATAATACTAAAAGCTTATTTTAAGGAAAATATAAATACACCCTTAGAAATATACTTGATGGTTGATATAATATTATCAAGTACACAAGATGCTTTAATAGAAATAGTATAAGGAAACTTAATGTACCAAAAAATAAAATTTACAATAAAACCTAATTTTTCTATATGCATTATAGAGGAAAAGAAGGATAAGAGCTTAGTCATGTACCACAAGAAATGATAGAGAAAAAAAGGTTATGGGTATACAAATATTTACAAGTAAGCATGAAGTAAAAATAGAAATACATATAACTTTAAAATAGAACCACTATTCCAAAAAGTTACAAGATATAAAGTAGCCAGAGAAAATCCTGAAATGACCATACCAAATAGTAAAGAATTTGACTTAAACGAAGCAAAAGAGATTACAAAAGAAAAAACACCACAAATAATGTTGGACAAAGACCACTATCAATACGAAACAAACAATAGGCATGAGAACTAATACAAATAATAAATATATCGTATAACCAAACTAATAATCAATTTAAGATAAAAATTGAATACTCTGACAATGGTAAATGGAACAAACAAATAGCACTTGTAGATACATGAGCTACTAATTCACATATTAAACAAACAAATATAAAAACAATGGAAATAATACCATTAGAAAAATCATATTACTATTTAGACTACAATAATAATAAATATCCAATTATACACAAAATAGTATTACCAATAAGAATAAATAACATAAACAAAATTCTAATACACTTGCATATAGACTCAGAACACAATGTTAATAAAAATGTTATTAGGATCTGACTTCTTTACAACAATACAACCATAATCAATACTAGAAGATTAGATAATAATAACAGTTAATAATGAAAGTATGGTAATAAATAGAATACTGCCCAAATGAATCCATTAAGAGCAACAAAGAATACATTATATATACTAACATAATTTGTGTACGAAGGATACAAATTAAGAAACCATGACAATTTGATAGACACTGGAACAGGAACAAGCTTATGCCATGAAAATATACTACGACAATAGAAACTAGATGGAAAAAATAATAATAATAACTAAACTGATAGGAAAAAGTATTATACTTGATAAATATCAACACAATGTTACGGTACAAGTAGGAAATTATATCCTAAAAATACCCATAATATACCATTTTGATGACATGAATAATGATGTATTATTAGGAAATGACTTTTTACATCAATACTATCCTATAACTATATCCCACAAAATTTTTATATTTACAACACCTTATAAACACCAAGCAATAGCGATTAGAAGAACACAACCTTACACTAGAAAAGACCTACCAAACTTCAAAGTTTCTTTTGCCAAGCCTGGTAAATATCAGTATTAGCCCAATAAAACAAAAATACAACAAGTTCAAGAATCGATTATACAAGAAATTTTGCAAAAATAATTTGAAGACTAGTGTGGAGAAGATCTTTTAGCAAAATGGTACTTAAGTAAACCCACAGCTCATATAGAGCTAATAGATAAGAACAAAATAATAAATTTTAAACCTATAAGACACACACTAGCAGATGAAGAAGAATTCAAAGTACTTATAAAAGAACTAACATAAAATAATTACATAAGAAAATCACAAAGTCCATATTCATCATCAGCATTCATAGTAAGAAAATACTCAGAAGAAAAAAGAGGTAAGTCTAGAATGGTAGTAAATTATAAAGAATTAAAAAAAAATACTAAAAAATTTGGATATCCACTACTAGATATACAGATACTAGTAAACACGGTAAAAATAAGAAAAGCATATTCAAAATTCTATTGTAAATCAGGATTT
Source organism: Hemerocallis citrina (assembly GCA_017893485.1). Classification (NCBI taxonomy): domain Eukaryota; kingdom Viridiplantae; phylum Streptophyta; class Magnoliopsida; order Asparagales; family Asphodelaceae; genus Hemerocallis; species Hemerocallis citrina. Next base: position 65,134,875 of record CM030364.1, on the reverse strand, counting down.
TACCACATAAAACTAACAAAGGAATCAAAATAATTAACATCATTCTGTACACCATAAGAATTTTATGAATGAAACGTACTACCTTACGCAGATAAAAATAGTCTAGGAGTGTTTCAAGAATATATGGATAAGACATTTGAAAAATACAATAATTTTATACTAGTATATATTGATGATATACTAATAGAATTTGAAAACGAAGAACAACATAAAGAAAATTTAGTTAAATTCATAGAAATAGTAAAAAAATACATGAATCATATTATCAAAAAAAGAAAATGGAGCTATTCAAAATAGAGATAGAATTCTTAAGGATATAATATTATCATATGAAGGAATAGAACTACAATCACATATAGTAGAAAAGATAAAAATATTTTCAAATATTTTAAAAGAAAATAGATAAGTACAAGCCATAATTTGACTTTCGAATCAAACAAGAGAATATATATACCAAAATTTTCAGAAAAAATAAGTTGGCTACGACAAAAACTGAAAAAGTTCATAAAGTGGAAATGGACTACAGAGGATTAAGAAAAACTTAAAATACTGAAACAACAAACTTCAGAACTAAATAAATTAAGATTATCTGTTAAAGAATAGACATGGATAATAGAATCAAATACAAGTGAAAATAATTGGGGAGAAATATTAAAATTTATAAATAAAGATGAAAAAGAAGAAAGACTAGTCAGATACATTAGTTGATCTTTCACACAAACACAACAAAATTATCACATAAATAAAAAAAAAAAGTTACTAACAATCTTAAAAGAAATAAATTTTTTAGAGTTATTCATAATACATACAAAATTTATAGTAAGAACATATAACACCCAAGTGAAAACCTGGATAAACAAAATAATAGATCCAATTATAGAAAATAAAATATTAATAAGATGGTAGATGGAACTAGCATATTATGATTTCAATATAAAATATAAAGGAAAAATATAATATTTTAGAAGGCATCATATCAGGAAACTAATAGTTTTATTTCACATGATGGAAAATAGAATCCATCATATAAAAGAAAATATAATTTTCCTCAAGAATAATATGGAACAAATAAACTCAACATTCAACCACGTACAATTACAAAAATGTAGACTCCAGAGTCTTTTCTATCAGAAGATAAATGAGCATGTAATTACAAAAAATATGGTGGACAATGTAAGTGAAAAAAATGAGTGAAATTGGTGAACCAACCCATTCCCTAAAAGAAAAAGCAAATGCCTCTTCAGATAAAACAACATTCAATGAGACATTACTCACTAAGAAATCTTCTACCAAAGTATCAAAGAAAATATTATTTTTACAATATATTGAGAAGTTATGCCAAGTAACTCAAGTGAACCAGCTCATCAAAACCATATCACAACAACATATGACTAAGTCTATCATTTTACCATGAGCAAATCCAAGGACAATACGAGCTCTATTTGAATGATGACTTATTCATTGTATTTATCCATCTAGAGAATATGAAGAAATCAGCCAGTTACCAAGAGAAATACATAATGCAGCACAAAGTTATTTTGGTCTTACGAAGACCTCATCCTCGAATATCTTGAGGAGAATGAAAAACTTCTAGTAGAATATGTTATCAAGATAGGGACGACACACCAAATAATATATTGAGCATCTAACATTGTACCATACAAAGCTGAAGAATTTGAGAAGTTATCCCAGAAAGAAGAGAAATGGGGTTTAGAAATATGTAATGTGAATTAAAAGTCATAAAACTATGAGATAGCAACATATGGATTTATGACAGCCTAGATCTAGAGAAAAATAATAATGTATAGCATAACAAAAATAAAGCAACCACAAGATAAACATGAACTATTTGACAGCTGGTACCATATACTATCTAAAGAAGCAATGACAATGACCGAAAAAATAACTGACTACTACTGTAGCTTGATGAAGATCGAATACCAACATAAATGTCGAGCATGTGAAGATGTCGGCCAGATTGAATCTCTTTATCTAGATTAAACTAGAATGACGTAATCCATGATTTAATAGCACAAATTATTGAAGAACTGAAGTAAGCAATGACGAATGTAGACTCAAATAATGCAGCCTCCTCAGCTCTTTATAGGAGAGGCAAATCTATTTGTAAAGGATAATCAATCCCAGGAGAGAATTTAGGAGAGAAATTCCTTATATAAGTTTGTAAAGAGAGAAGCCTAGTTTATAACCAAGTTTGAAAGTAATAAAGATTATCTTTCTTTCACCGCTTGTTCTTGTTCAAATTTAAAGTATGACTAACTAAACTCCTCTCCTCTGGGAGAGCTTTGTAAATCTCTACCTAAAAGATCTTGCAAAGACCAATTTACAATCTTCATAGTTGAGTCGTACACCTAGAGGTAGAAAACGAGCTAGGTTGTGATCGCCTGTACTGAAGTGCTGCTTAGTTGTTCTTGACGTCTGCTGAAGAGCATAATAGTCCTGAGATTGGAGGAAGGTCAAAGGAGCACATAAATCGGAGTGCATATCAATAATATTTTATCCACTGGTAGTAACATACCAGAATAGCTCAAAAAGACTTAGCTAGCTCAGAAGCATGGTGGACCATTTTTCTTGATTTTTCATGGTATTCTTAGAAATCTCTTCATACTCTATTCTATTAGAACTCTTGCATTATTTTCCACTTAGTCTGGCGCTCTTTTCCATGCTTTTCACCTAGTTGATTAGTAATATGGAAAATTTAGAAAATTTTGAGTTTTAATTTTCTTTAGTACTGAGCGAGTAGTTGCTATCACAATTAATTAGATTTATCCACGTGAAACCAATAACATAATAATTCAAATTTTTGATGATTAACATTTCAAGAAAGATCATTATTATAATTTGACGATGTAGAATTTATTGACATGTCTATTAGACAAGAATATATGAATAGTTATGAAGATGTACCAATCAATGATAGTGATAGTGATTATTTTGAATCAGAATTAATGACAAATTTTCAAGATTCAATTGATTATTTAGACATCACTGAGAATGACGATGCTTCGTATATTCTACAAGATTATTTTGATGAAGATTATCATGAGTAAAACCAGCTGTAAACATAATAACAAATCACATTAGCCACAAAATCCAAATTCTTTAATGGCAACAAGTTATTATTTTTCACTTAGTCTTGCACTCTTATGTAGTCTTTCATGCTTAACGCCAGTTGGTATCAGAGATAGGTTTAGACAGAGAATATAACATAAGTAACGCTCACTTTATCATTAACTAGTATAATGCATGTGCAATGCACGCCAATCTTAATGAATAACTCGACGAAAAATTGATACAAATAGATGAGAAAACTATAATGGCTTGAGCTATTTTTTCAAGAAATAGATTATCTAGCAAGTGAGAAGCCCAACATTTATTTCATTTTTATATAGTTTATTTTGACATGAACTTCTCTAATGGGCAATTTAACAAACAAGCCGAGGGCAAAAATTACATACTAGATAATAGAAATTGCCAATGGTGTCAGGGTGACGGTGACGGTGAGCGGCAGCGGCAGCGATGATGGTGCAGGGGGGGCGGGCGAGTACGGGAAACGGTGGGGAGGCTGCGAGCGACGAGGGCCGCGCGGCGGAGAGACGAGGTGGCAGTGCGATGGGGAGGCTCGACGGGAGTGACGAAGCGACTGGGAGAAAAAGGGTCTGCGGTGCAAGTGGGTAGAAGAGGAACAGTGAGGGAGATGAATAGACGATGAGGCGTGAGGGAGCGGAAGATGAAGAGAGGCGTTCGAATGTTTTAATTTGGGCAACACGTGCAGTGCACGTGTTTATTCGTTGAATTTAGTTTGCACGTGTATTGAATATATTTCTTTGGTTACATCGTTAGATTTTGTTTGGTCACAAATCTCATTTCTCTCATTATAATAGTTATAGATTTACAAATTAATGATGTGCTGTGAATAAAATTTAAAATGAACATAATTTAGTACAATATCACACATTCCATAGAAAAAAATTATAGGATGTATATTATAGAATTTTCTTTCAGAAAAATCCGAAACTAGGTTATACTAATAAATAATTTTGAAACTAGGTCATTTTTGTAATTAGTTTCAAAAGTAGATTAAAATGAGGTATTTCTCCTTAATTACTCGTTGCTGTACCCCCACAGAGAGGAAGAAGACAAACAACATTTTGGCTCGCATGTTACAGCTTTCTAACAAATTAATTTTTTTTAAAAAAATAAAAATCTCTCGTATTCTTTCAATTCTCAAACATAACCCCTCTCTCTCTCTCTTTAAATACCCTCCAAAACCCTTCTCTGTTTTCTTATCCCAGTTTTCTCAAATCCTCTCTTCTTCTCTTATCTTCTCTTATCGATTACATTACATACAATCCTTATGGCGAAAAACGGCAAAAAGCTAGGTCAGCTCAGGTGTATGATCAAGCGCTGGCACTCATCCAACCGCATCACCCACACCTCACCAATCTTAAAGCCATCAGAATCGGACAATGACATGTGGCAGTCTGCATCGTTCCATGGAAACGAGGTTCCCTCCAGGCACCACCCGGTGTATGTGGGAAAATCGTGGAGGAGGTACCTAGTGAGCTCCCACATTGTCGAACATCCAGTCTTCCGGTACCTTCTAGAAGTTTCCGGAAGTGGCACCGGGGCTGAGCCAATGGTGGTGGGGTGTGAGGTGGTGCTTTTTGAGCACCTGCTTTGGATGCTGGAGAATGCTGACCCGAAGCCTGAGTCGTTAGAAGAAATTGTGGAGTTCTATGCTTGTTGAGTTGGTTTTTTATTTTTATTTATTTATTTATTTATTTATTTATTTTTTTTACAGTTGTAATTTGTAATCTTGGGTTGATAGGGAATTATTTACTATTTAACACCATTTCAGCAGTTGCACGGAATAATGTTATGGGGTTTTAAGTTGGATAGTTTTAGTGAGAAGTTGGCATTTGTAATTGGTCAAATTTGACATAGGATGCAAGCCATGTGCACATGAATGTAAGCAAATAAATGGACATGAGCCCTAATTGTTGTGAATGTGACTAAAGAGTTGAGAAGACTTGTGAGTTGCTCACTTTGATCAGGACCGGCCCTAAGTTTTCGGAGACCCGAGGCGAAAGTATAACACCCCGTACTTAAGCGGGTATATATATAATATTATATAGAAATATATAATAGTGTATATATATATAAATAATAAAGAGATGGGTGGTTGGTTGTTGTCCTATAAGAGGATCCTATAAGGGTTTGATTGGAAGGAATTAATGATGAGCCTATAGGATTGATTATGGGGCTATGCCTATTAATGTGCATGGGAATTAGATGAAGAATACATGCATGCATGGGGTATGACGTGGGGTTCATGAGGATAATCCTATATCGGAAAAATGCTTGGGAAATGAGTGGGTTATATAGAAAAAACCAAGTGATAAAGGTACCTAATGGGTATACCCCCCTTTTGATGGTGCATGTGGTGGGCGTGGCTAGAGTTTTGTATCCGTTCTTTCGCGTGCGCGCACGTGTAGCCGTGGGCGCTATAGAAAGACCCAAATAATTATTTTTGGGAGTCCCTAATAACAATATATATTTTTTTGCTCACAAAATACGTGCCTATATTTCTAAGAGAAATACAAATTTATGGGCCACTAAAATTGCAAAAAATTCGGGGGCCTGAGGCGACCGCATCACATGCCTTTAGGTGGGGACTGGCCCTGACTCTAATTTATGTGGCTGAGCATGAGTTAGCTCATTTTGTTGGGTTTATACTTGAGTTCGATGTGAAGAAAAGACGATTATGCGAGAAAAGCTCAAAGCGTCGTCGGTGAAAGAAGAAGAGCAACAAGCAGGCAAAGGATTTGACAGTCGACTGCCCCCAAGGGTAGATGACTGCCTAGGCTCTCTGGTTGAGAAGTTATTCATTGCAGTTGACTAACACTTTGGGCAATCGACTGCTGACGGTAGGCAGCAACATATTGGGCTGATTGTTGGAGAATCTTTTGGGCCCAACTTCTACTCCAAGTTAGATCGTACTGCTTCTGTGATGCGTCTCTTTCTTCAGGATAGAGACTAATGTATCAAGACTACAACCTAGTGCAATACCTCGTATTTGAGGAGTATTATCCAAGGTGGGCTTTCATGATGGGCTTTCATGGTGGGTGTTGCCGCTAAATTTGGTGTGGGGACAAACAGATAGAATTTGTGGGTTCTTGGGGGAACTGAATAGTAAACCTGTATACCTGTTCCGCCGGAGTTCCGATCGTTGACTCCCGCCGTTCCCCTGCAAAAAGTGCGAGACACCGGGGTTGTTCCCGGCGACGCACCCTCCGACGCTCAAGTCAGTAACCTGGAAGACTATGAAAGAATGCAAAAACTGGTGAAAGATTGATTACCTCTTAATGGAGATGGATGGGGGGTATTTATAGGCGTCTTAGAGAACAGATTAGGAATGTAATCCCCGTGATCTGATAAGGAATATTCTCCTTGTAAACAGATTAGGAATGTAATCTGATAAGGTATATTCCTCGTAATCAGATAAGGAATTTAATCCCCAAATCCCAGTGAAAGGATAGATGTATATCAGGGCCGTTGATCAAGATTAGTCAGGGACCTCGATTTTATCTTGTTGGATTGGGTGCGTGGCGGGTTAAAACCCGCACCCTCTTGTTTGGTGGATCCATTCGTGGGTTATTGGGTCCTTGGAGAGAAGACCCAATATCCATTTTGGACCTTTTTGAAGGCGAAATTACCGTTTTACCCCCGGGTCTCAAGATTCATACCTGATTTGGACGGTTCCGATTAACCCCCATTTTTGGCCATATCACGAGCCCCCAACTCCTAAAGGCTAAATCTGATCGGCCTTTGAGGAGTAGTTTAACTGTTTTAATGGCTAGCGGAGTTGTATCGGAGTTCAAATGGAGGGTTTTGAATCTTGAAGGGGTAGTGTGGTGATTTGCCAAGTGGATTGAGCTCCGAGTCGCTCATGAGCTCTGATGGTCATGTGGAATTCTTGCAGGGATATCCTCTTTACCTTTGTGAAGCGTCAATTCGTCGTTCGGGGGTCTTATACATTTGTATCACGCCTTAGACTCCCCCTAGGGCTCGCTGACTAGGGGGCCGAGGTCCATATGCAGTTCGGCAAGCTTTTCCAGAGAGGAAAGCGAGTTCGGCGTAGCTGCGAGCACTAGGAGTGAGTCTGGCGGTCTGCCGAACTTGGTTTTTACCCTGTAACAAGGTCGGTGTCACGAACGCTCGGCAGTGAGTGCCAAACTTGATTTTTACCCCGTAACAAGGTCGGTGTCACGAACGCTCGGCAGTGAGTGCCGAACTTGTTTTTCACCCCGTAACAAGGTCGGTGTCACGAACGCTCGGCAGTGAGTGCCGAGCTTGATTTTTACCCCGTAACAAGGTCGGTGTCACGAACGCTCGGCAGTGAGTGCCGAACTTGATTTTTATCCCGTAACAAGGTCGGTGTCACGAACGCTCGGCAGTGAGTGCCGAACTTGTTTTTCACCCCGTAACAAGGTCGCTGTCACGAACGCTCGGCAGTGAGTGCCGAGCTTGATTTTTACCCCGTAACAAGGTCGGTGTCACGAATGCTCGGCAGTGAGTGCCGAACTTGATTTTTACCCCGTAACAAGGTCGGTGTCACGAACGCTCGGTAGTGAGTGCCGAACTTGTTTTTCACCCCGTAACAAGGTCAGTGTCTCGAACGCTCGGCAGTGAGTGCCGAGCTTGATTTTTACCCCGTAACAAGGTCGGTGTCACGAACACTCGGCAGTGAGTGCCGAACTTGATTTTTACCCCGTAACAAGGTCGGTGTCACGAACGCTCGGCAGTGAGTGCCGAACTTGATTTTTACCCCGTAACAAGGTCGGTATCACGAACGCTCTGCAGTGAGTGCCGAACTTGATTTTTACCCCGTAACAAGGTCAGTGTCACGAACGCTCGGCAGTGAGTGCCGAACTTGATTTTTACCCCGTAACAAGGTCGGTGTCACGAACGCTCGGCAGTGAGTGCCGAACTTGATTTTTACCCCGTAACAAGGTCGGTATCGCGAACGCTCGGCAGTGAGTGCCGGACTTGTTTTTCACCCCGTAACAAGGTCGGTGTCACGAACGCTCGGCAGTGAGTGCCGAACTTGATTTTTACCCCGTAACAAGGTCGGTGTCACGAACGCTCGGCAGTGAGTGCCGAACTTGATTTTTACCCCGTAACAAGGTCGGTGTCGCGAACGCTCGGCAGTGAGTGCTGAACTTGATTTTTACCCCGTAACAAGGTCGGTGTCACGAACGCTCGGCAGTGAGTGCCGAACTTGATTTTTACCCCGAAACAAGGTCGGTGTCACGAACGCTCGGCAGTGAGTGCCGAACTTGATTTTTTACCCCTTAACAAGGTCGGTGTCACGAACGCTCGGCAGTGAGTGCCGAACTTGATTTTTACCCCGTAACAAGGTCGGTGTCACGAACGCTCGGCAGTGAGTGCCAAACTTGATTTTTTACCCCGTAACAAGGTCGGTGTCACGAACGCTCGGCAGTGAGTGCCGAACTTGATTTTTACCCCGTAACAAGGTCGGTGTCACGAACGCTCGGCAGTGAGTGCCGAACTCCTAAACTTGTCGTTTTTTAGGAGTTTGTTTCCTCTGTGCACCATTTGAACTTCTGGCGGCTCTGACAGCTCTGACAGCTCTGACAACTCTGACAACTCTGACAATCCTGACAGATGGGACGTTCATTAATTGCAGTGACCTCTGGGCTTCCATCAGACGGGACGCGCATTAAATTCAACTCATGATTCGTTGTGGTTAGCGAGGCGACGATTGGGGTCGCTTCGTCGTTTGGTTTAAATGGGCCGGTCGTACGGGCCCATTAACCTCGTTTGGAGCGCCCTCCCCTCTATAAATCCTCTCCCCCCTCTCTCATTTCCCATTTCTCCTCTCTTTTGCCCAAACAGTTGCTTGTGTGTAGGCAAATTTTTCCGGTGGTCGACGTTTGATTCCGGCGAAGCTTTTCCGGCAGCTTTCTCTTTCAAGGTAATTTATAAATTATGTCTGTAGCTTCTGTCTCCGATGAAGTCTCCTGGTCCGAGCCCTCCCTTGAAGGCATCGAGGACTCGACTCTGACCCCGACCAAAGGTAAGGTGTTTGGCAAGGATTCGATCGTTGTGGATCCGAAGAGGATGGAAGAGTTCGGACAGTTGCCAGGTCCGTTGACGGGACTCCACAGAGTCAGGCAGCTCTCGGAGGATCAGGCCGAGCGAATTGTCCATGGGAGGGGGAGGTCCTTCGAGGAGAATGCTGCGAGGGAGACGACGGAGGCGGACGATGCGGCGTCGATCCTGCGCAAGGAGGATCTGGCAGTGATCCGGGATTCTTTTTTCATCCCGGAGGAGTACGAAATCATGTTGCCGGGCCCCGAAGTTAGGGCCAACTCGCCGCTGCCAGTGACCATGTGTTGCTGGCCGGTCGACGCCTTTATCGCCGGTGCTCGGCTACCTCTCCACGCGTTCGCAATTACCGTGGTGAGTTGGTTCGGGGTCTGCCCCATCCAACTTATGCCGAACGCGTGGCGAGTGATTAATGGTTTCGTTCTCCACTGCCAGGCCGCAGGGATCGAGCCACAGCTGAACGTGCTTCGGACGCTATACCGACTCCACCAAGGGAATAAGTCGGAGTACCGGTATTATTTAACTCCGAGACACGGCAGCAGACTCGTCATCTGCCCTGACTCTATTAAGCACTGGCGAGAGAAGTGGTTCGTCGTGCGGAGTCGAGATGCCTGGCCGATCCCCTCTGACTGGGTAGAAGGGTTGCCGAAGAGGGCGAAGGCGGTGCCGAAGCTCTCAGTAGAAGAAGAAGAGGCGGTCCGGATTCTCCTTGACCGGCCGAAGTACGATTGGAAGGAGCTGACGGAGGACGTCCTCTACAAGGGAGGGCTCTGCTGCGTAGATCCCAGTACGCGGCTCTCGTCAAGTTCTTTTATCCGTACTTACTGCCTTGTTGTTTTTCATGTGCTAATCACTTTTTTGCTTTTGATGCAGAATCCATGGACTACGACGCGGTCTTGGCACTCAGGGCGGGGCTTGTGAGCAAGGCGCCGAAGAAGCGCAAGAGGGTAGCGTCCAAGCTGCCCCCGACCTCAAAGGCTCCGAGGATCGCAGCCCCAGTCGGGGAGGTGGAGATCCTCGACGACCCGGTCGTCACCGTGGCGGGGACTTCGGCTCCCGCACCTGTGGGGGAGTTCCCCATTGCCGCCGCTCTTGCCATGCCGACACCGCCGCTGACCGTGGCAGGCGAGGAGCTTCTGACGGAGGAGCACAAGCAGATTCATATTCCGGACTAGCAAGTCCGGAGGCACGATGGGTTCCTCGGGAACTCGTTGGCGAGCATGCAGGCCGTCAAGCACTTCGCCACCCCGAAGGACCGAGCCGCCATGGAGGCGGGGAGAGAAGGCGACGACGTGATCGAGATCGCTCGTTCGGCGGTATCGGTAAGCTTCTCCTCGTTTGTTGTATTTCTTGAATCACAATTTTTTTTCTAACTCTTTTAGTTCTTCTTTGCTGCAGATCATCGTCCACTTCGGCCACCTCACCGAGAGGCTGACAGCTCTGGAGAAAGAGCTGAAGCAGGAGTCCGACCAAGCTCGGAACGAAAAAGCTCGGAAGTCGAACGAGCTTGACAAGCTCCGTATCGAGCATGAGGGTAGGTCGGCGAGGGTCCAGCACCTCGAGGCCGAGGTGAAGAGGTTGGAGGGCGAGCTCCTTCGGCAGAAGGAGGGGTCGGCCAAGCAGTTGGCCGAGGTCGAGGCGGCGCAGGCGGCAGCCGTGAAGGCGGCGGAGGACGCGACCCTGGAGAAGGCCCAAGGGTTCCTCGCGCAGAACATGGCGAAGGCCTTCACTGCCGCCCTCGAGCGGGTGTCGGAAGCGTACCCCGGGGTGGACGTCTCGGGGTGGCGGCTATTCCCCAGACACGTCGAGGGCTTCGACCCCGAGTCCGAAGGGAAAGAAGAGGAGGAGGGCGACGACGAAGCCGGCGCCGGGGCCGGGGCCACTGATGAGGTCCCCAGCACCGCGATTACCCCGCTGGCGGCGGCGTCTCCTTCGGCGAAGTCAACCCCTACCCCACCTCGTCGCTCGGGGAAAGAGGTCGAGCCTTGATTCCGCCTTTTGTTTTCTTGTTTTTGTTTTTTGTTTTTTTCAACCTCTGTAATGCCTAATAGCGGACTGGCCACCGCTACTTTTTGACATGAATGAAAAGAAAGTTTTTGCAAGTGTTGATGTTCGGAAGTTTTTGTCTTTTGCCCCCTTTTTCGCCGAACATTCCCTTCTTGTTTTTAGAAAAAAATTTTCCAAGTGTGGTGCTTCGGCAGTATTCGACATTTTTGCTGATTACTTCGATCTCTTTGCAGCTTATGGTGATCGCCCAAGACGTCGAACCTTTGCGCTCGGATGAAGGAGCTCGAGCCGAGGTCGGCCTAGGGGCGACGAGGCTATGTCTGGCGAGGTGCCGAGAGCGACTTTATGATGTCGAGCTCGGATTGCGCCGAGCTGAAAGCGAAAGGAAGCATCTCCAGCTCATCCTCGGCCGGCGAGATGTCGAGATTCGTCGTCTGGAAAGCAGAATCGAAGAGCTTACCCCGGCGGGTGAAGGTGAATATTCGCCAACTGCTTTCAGTAATGAGATTCGGATTCAGTGCATTCGTCATAACTTGTCCAAAATAACAGCGGAGAGGGATGACTTGCTTTCCGAGATACAGCATCTGCAGTCCGTGGAGACGAAGCTCCGGAGCGAAGGCGAGGGTCTGACGGCTGAGGTGGCCAAGTTGACGACAGAACGGGTCCAACTGACGGCCGAGGTCAAAGCACTGAAGAGAGCGACTGTGGATAAAAGTATCGAGGTCACTCATCTTCGGCGCCTTATCACCAGCCGATCAGGAGTTCCGGACTCCGCGATACCCCCACGTTTCGAAGTCAATGTCAAAGACGACTCGTTGCGGGATCGGATCTCGGAGCTGGAGGCAGAAGTGGCCCGTCTTAAGCCGCATTCGGGGCCTATCAACGTTCGAAGCACCTCGTGTACTCGTGCGGAGAGCGATGGGGGCATTACCTTCTACGAGATGGCGACCCATCAGCGAATCGGCCAACCTAGTCCGGGGGATGCGCAAAGCTCGGTGGCGATTTCATCGAGCGGAGCATCCGTCGGAGTAGCTACTAGGAGTGGTGCCGAGGATACATCTCAATTCGCCGGCTTGGGGTCGCATTCTGGAGACAAGCGTCGCCACTCCTGAGTGTCTCTGAAGCGGAATGCTCCGGCTCCAAAAAAGCGTTGAAGTTGTCGATTCCGCGAGCTTCTGTGTATTTTTTGTTTTTTGAAGTGTAATAAGTCGACATTGTAACTTTTTCTTTGACGAGTTGTAATCCTGCTGTGTTTGTCTTTGTACCGCATCTGTTTCATCATTAAAAGTGTTGTTGCCGAACTTGTGTGTCTTACTCTCGCGACTGTTGTCTTCTGCACCGAGGCTTCCAAAGTGGGAGCAGTTCCGAATGGCTAGCTTCTTCCAGTTCGTTTAGGAGCGAACTTGCGAAGTAGCATCGAGCCAAGTGTTGGACTCCGGCACCATTGTTTGATTAGTTTAAAGGTTGTGGGAGCATTTCCGAATGGCGAACTACCCCTAGCTTGCTTAGGAGCGAACTTGCGAAGTAGAGTCGAACCAAGTGTTGGACTCCGAACCATTCAACGGCTGTGGGAGCAGTTCCGAATGGTGAGCTACTTCCAGTTCGCTTAGAAGCGAACTTGCGAAGTAGAATCGAGCCAAGTGTTGGACTCCGAAACCATTGTTAGATTAGTTTACGGGTTGTGGGAGCATTTTCGAATGGCGAACTACCCCTAGCTCACTTAAGAGCGAACTTGCGAAGTAGAGTCGAACCAAGTGTTGGACTCCGAACCATTCAACGGCTGTGGGAGCAGTTCTGAATGGCGAGCTACTTCTAGTTCGCTTAGAAGCGAACTTGCGAAGTAGAATCGAGCCAAGTGTTGGACTCCGGAACCATCGTTAGATTAGTTTACGGGTTGTGGGAGCATTTCCGAATGGCGAACTACCCCTAGCTTGCTTAGGAGCGAACTTGCGAAGTAAAGTCGAACCAAGTGTTGGACTCCGAACCATTCAACGGCTGTGGGAGCAGTTCCGAATGGTGAGCTACTTCTAGTTCGCTTAGGAGCGAATTTGGAAAGTAGAATCGAGCCAAGTGTTGGACTCCGGAACCATTGTTAGATTAGTTTACGGGTTGTGGGAGCATTTCCGAATGGCGAACTACCCCTAGCTCGCTTAGGAGCGAACTTGCGAAGTAGAGTCGAACCAAGTGTTGGACTCCGAACCATTCAACGGCTGTGGGAGCAGTTCCGAATGGCGAGCTACTTCTAGTTCTTTTAGGAGCGAACTTGGGAAGTAGAATCGAGCCAAGTGTTGGACTCCGGAACCATTGTTGGATTAGTTTACGGGTTGTGGGAGCATTTCCGAATGGCGAACTACCCCTAGCTCGCTTAGGAGCGAACTTGCGAAGTAGAGTCGAACCAAGTGTTGGACTCCGAACCATTCAACGGCTGTGGGAGCAGTTCCGAATGGCGAGCTACTTCTAGTTCGCTTAGAAGCGAATTTGCAAAGTAGAATCGAGCCAAGTGTTGGACTCCGGAACCGTTGTTAGATTAGTTTACGGGTTGTGGGAGCATTTCCGAATGGCGAACTACCCCTAGCTCGCTTAGGAGCGAACTTGCGAAGTAGAGTCGAACCAAGTGTTGGACTCCGAACCATTCAACGGCTGTGGGAGCAGTTCCGAATGGCGAGCTACTTCTAGTTCGCTTAGAAGCGAACTTGCGAAGTAGAATCGAGCCAAGTGTTGGACTCCGGAACCATTGTTATATTGAGGAATAAAAAGCAGAGAGATAAAATAGCAAAAATATGAAAAAACTTTATTTATTAATTTCCAATGATCGGCTGCTTCTAAAGTTGCTAGCCGTTATTACAATGAAAAAATAAAGGGAAAAATCACTACTAGTAACAGGAAGGAAATGGTTCGACATCTTGAGTTACTTAGAGAGGCGTAGTTGCATTCTCTTGGTATTTCAAAAGATGGTCGGCATTCCAAGTCCTGGGAATTTCTCTGCCTTCGAGATCTTCTAGCTTGTATGCACCGGGGCGGATCACTCTTGAGATCTTGTAGGGTCCCTCCCAATTCGGGGCCAGTTTGCTTTTCTGTCCGGGGAATGAGATGGCCAATTTTCGGAGGACTAGGTCCCCTTCTTTGAGGTCCGTTGGGCGGACTCTTTTGTTGTATGCTTGCTCAATTCTTCTTCGGTAGCTTTGTTGCCGTATAGCAGCTCTTTCTCGGATTTCGTCTATCAAGTCTAGGCTTGCTCTGAGCTCTTTGGCATTCTGCTCTTCTTCAAAGGCCATCAAGCGAGGAGAGGGTATCCCAACTTCTAGGGGAATGAGGGTCTCGGACCCATAGGTGAGATTAAACGGGCTCTCGCCTGTTGGGGTCCGCTTCGTGGTACGGTAGTTCCATAGCACGTTGGGCAGCTGATCGACCCACAAGCCCTTGGTGCAGTTGTCTAGTCTTTTCTTGATGCCTGAGAGGATCTGTCGGTTGGCATTTTCGGCCTGGCCATTTGACTGGGGATGTGAGACGGAGGAGAAGCGATGTTGTATGGCGAGGTCCTCACATAAGGCTCGGAAGGCCGCCCCCGTGAACTGCGTTCCGTTATCTGTAACTATGACCCGGGGAACGCCGAATTGGCAAATCACATTTTTCCAGAAGAATTGAACACCCCTATGCTCGGTGATTGTAGCCAGGGGCTCGGCCTCTATCCATTTCGAGAAATAGTCGACTGCCACGACTATGAACTTTAGCTGTCCGGGGGCTGGTGGAAATGGTCCTAGTAAATCCATCCCCCACATAGTGAAGGAGATCGGACTTGATAGGGAGGTGAGCGGTGCTTGTGGAAGGCGTCGGTTGTCGGCATACTTTTGACAGGAGCTGCATTGCCGAACGTGTCGTTCGGCGTCCCGTAGTAGAGTGGGCCAAAAATACCCGTAGTTCAACACTTTGCGTGCCAGAGCCCTGGACCCAGAATGAGCTCCGCCGATGCCCTCATGGAGTTCTTGCAGGGCGTAGTCGGCTTGCCCGAGGGAGAGGCACCTCAGGTAAGGCCGACTGTCTATCTGGGTGAAGGAGCGTTTATATAGGATGCCTCCGATTAATGTATAACGCTCGGCTCGAGTTTTGACTCTTCTTGCTTCCTTTGGATCCTCAGGGAGAAGACCGTCCCTCAAGAATTCGACAATGGGTTTCATCCAGTTGTCCTCGAGGAGGACGGGCAATGTTTCGACGGAGTCAAACGCTTCGTCCTCTATGCTCGGCTTCAGGAGGACTTCTATCAATACGGTCTGCTCAAGACCTTGAAGTGAAGAGGAGGCTAGTTTGGATAGGGCATCGGCCTGAAGGTTTTCTTCTCGGGGGATCCTTCGGATGATGGCTTCTTCAAACAGTGCTATGAGGCTCTTGACCTTGGCCAAGTATTTAACCATCCTATCATCGCGGGCTTCATACTCGCCCAGGACCTGATTGACGACCAATTGGGAGTCGCTGAAGATCTGTAGTCGTTGTGCCCCAGCATTTCGGGCCATTCCAAGGCCGGCTATTAGTGCCTCGTATTCGGCTTCGTTGTTCGAGGCTTTGAAGTTTATACGAAGGGAGTATTGGAGGATAAAGTCATCTGGGCCTGCCAGGATGACTCCTGCCCCGCTTCCCTCGTTACAGGAGGACCCGTCGACATAGACCGACCAGACGGGTGGTCCCTTCATCGTTTGGCTGGGCTCAGGGATAGTGGTCTCAACTATGAATTCGGCCAGTGCCTGTGCCTTGATCGCGATCCGAGGCTGATAAGTAATATCATGTTGGCTCAGCTCGATCGACCACTTCTTAAGGCGGCCGGAAGCCTTGGGCTTGTGAAGAACTTGCTTCAGCGGCTGGTCATTAAGAACGACCACCGAATGGGACTGAAAGTAGGGCCGAAGCTTTCTCGCGGCCATTACCAGGGCATAGGCTATTTTCTCAATCTTCGGGTACCGGAGCTCGGCGTCCCGAAGTACTTTGCTGACGTAGTATATGGGCTTCTGAGCCCTTTCTTCTTCTCTGACTAAGACCGCACTAAGTGTCTGTTCGGAAGCTGCCAGGTAGAGGTAGAGTGGTTCGCCAGGTATAGGTTTGCTGAGAAGAGGTGGATTGACGAGGTATGCTTTAAGCTGGTCGAATGAGTCTTGTTGCTGCTGCCCCCACTCAAATCCTTTAGCCCCCCTGAGGGCTTTGAAGAACGGGAGGCACTTTTCCCCGGACTTCGACAGAAAGCGCCCTATGGCGGCTAGGCGACCAGTCAATCTTTGAACTTCCTTGACATTTCTAGGAGGGGCCATGTCCAATATGGCCTTGATCTTTTCCGGATTTGCTTCAATTCCTCGTTGGCAAACCATGAAGCCGAGGAACTTCCCTGATGAGATGCCGAATGCACACTTGTTCGGGTTGAGTCTCATATTGTGTTTTCTCAAAACATCAAATGCTTCTTGGAGGTCGGCCACGTGGTCAATGCCTCGGATGCTTTTTACAAGCATGTCATCAATGTAAACCTCCATGTTCCGGCCGATCTGGGCCTGGAAAACCTTGTTGACGAGGCGTTGGTATGTTGCACCTGCATTCTTGAGACCGAACGGCATGACCCTGTAACAATAAAGGCCCTGGTCGGTAACAAACGACGTCTTCGGGATGTCTGGAGGGAACATTCTTATCTGATTGTAACCTGAGAAGGCATCCATGAAGCTGAGGAGCTCATGTCCCGAGGTTGAGTCAATCAGAGTGTCGATGCTCGGCAGAGGGAAGGGATCTTTGGGGCAGGCCTTATTGAAGTCGGTGAAATCAATGCAAATTCTCCACGTCCCATTGGACTTCTTCACCATTACCACATTTGATAGCCATTCAGGATAGTTCACCTCCTGGATGAACTGCGCCTTCAAGAGTTTGTCTACCTCCTCCTTGATAGCGAGCTGGCGCTCGGGGGCGAACTTGCGCCTCTTCTGCTGAACCGGTTTGGACCCCAGATCGATGCTCAAGCGGTAGACTAGGAGTTCTTCGGAGATACCGGGCATATCTGAAGCTGACCAGGCGAAGAGATCCTGATTCCTTCGGATGCATTGCACGATGTCTGAGTATAGGGCGGACGGGAGGGTCTTGCTGACGAAGAACTTGCGGGCCGGTTCCTGCTCGGAGAAGAGTACCTCTTCCAATTCATCCACCGGCTCGGAGGTCGGTCTTGCAGTATCTTGAGGAATTTCCAGAGTTTCTAAGGAGAGGACGGGTCCAAGGGTTGAGGTCATGTAGCACTTTCTAGCCGTCTCCTGATTGCCCCTTACTTCCCCGACCCCGGACCGGGTGGGAAACTTCATCTTAAGATGGTATGCTGAGGGGACAGCTTCCAGAGCTGCGAGGCCAGGCCGACCCAAAATGACGTTGTAGGCGGCGGGAACATCCACCACCATGAAGTCCATTGGTTCTGTTCGGGTGGTAGGAGTTTGACCGGCAGTTACATCGAGGGTGATTACCCCTTTAATAGTTACCGGAACCTCCGTGAACCCGTGGAGAGTGTAGCCGGCGGACTTGAGTCTGTCTCTGGAGAGCTTTAGGCCTTTAAAAGTGGAAAGGAAGAGGATGTTGACGGAGCTGCCGTTGTCTACTAAGATCCTTTCCACTTTGAAATTCGCCATGTGGAGGCTAATGACGAGTGCGTCACAATGTAGGGTACGAACTCCTTCAAGATCTTCGTCGGAGAACGTGACTGGCACTCCGAGGCCTTTGGGAGGAGGGGTGGTTCGGACCGAGTTGACTTCTCTTACAAATGCCTTCCGAGAAGAGCTTGAGGAGCCCCCCATTGGGCCCCCGTGAATGAGGTGAAGGACTCACTCCTCCTCGAAGTCTGGCTTCTCTTCTCGTTCCGGACACTTGTTAGCTCCCCGAGGCGGAGGAGGAAGTTTTGCTCGGTCTTTTCTTACAAACCTGGTCAGTTGCCCTCTCTGGATTAGGGCTTCGATCTCGTTCTTCAGGGCACGGCAATCGTTGGTGTCATGCCCATGGTCCCGGTGATAGCGGCACCATTTTTCCTTATCTCTTCTTTTGGCAGGGGTGTTCATCCTCGGAGCAGGGGGTAAGACCCCCTCTTTCTCAACTTCCATCAAAATAGTTGCGACGTTAGTGGTGAGGGGTGTGAACTTCTCGAACCTGGGGGGAGTTCGGCGCTGGCCGGCAATGTCCTTTTGGAACTTCTTGGATCCTTCCTCTTCTGTTCCCTTTCGCTTAAACCCGGAGGAAGACCCCTCCCAGTTGGGTCATTGTTCGGCCTCTTCGGCCCGGATATACTTTTCGCTGCGAAGGAGGAGGTCGAAAAAGTTCTGTGGAGGCTTCTTGGCGAGGGAGGAGCGGAGGTTGGAATTGAGGACGTTAGATTGGAATGCAGCCGTAGCGACCGACTGGTCGAGGGATGCTATGGACCTGGCTTCAGCTGTGAACCTCTTCACATAATCTCTTAATTTCTCCCCCTTCTTCTGGTGGAGGTGCAATAGGGAGATGCTGGTCTTCTCAGCCCTACGGCTGCTTACAAAATGTGTGACAAAGAGGGTTTCGAACTGCTAGAAGGAGAATATGGAGGAGGGGGCGAGGCGAGAGTACCATTCTCGAGCTGGTCCTTTGAGAGTTGCGGGGAAGGTTTTGCAGAGGAGGGCATCGAAAGCTTGATGGAGGAGCATCAAAGTCTTAAAGCTTTCGATGTGATCAACTGGGTCGGTCTCCCCGGTGTAATTTTCAAATTGGGGAGGTTTGAAGCCAAAAGGGACTGGTGCATCCACTATGGTCCGGGAGAAAGGGGGTCGGCTAGGGCGTAGGGTCCTCCCCTTAAGCTCCTCTTCTCGGTCTATCTGGCCCAGGCGCCTCTCTACTTCATGAAGGCGACGGTACATGGTGTCATCCCTCCGACGGTAATCAGCCGAGCCCCTAGACTCGTCTTCGTATGAGGGAGAGCGGGGCTGCGGCGATGGTAACTTCGGGGGTGACGAGGACTTGGGGTACGCCGGGAGTTGCTAGGAGCAGGACGAGGAGATGGGGACCGTCGGCGAGGGCTTCAGACCGGAGGAGGGGACGGGGCCTTCGGCTCATTAGGGTTTTGATGGAGGTTGAGAGCCTGCAGGATGGTCGCTTGGAACTGCTGGAACTCGGCACGGGTCATTGGTGCCTCATTGTTCCTGGGCTGTTGCCGACCTGCGGGGGAGTGCCTCCTTCGGTAATGATCGGGGGACTCTTTCCTCCCTCTGCGGACGGGGGACCTGTAATACCGGCGGTGCGGAGACCGATCGCCCGGATGGTGTTGGCGGGAGGTTCCCTCTCGGGCCCGCTTTTCATCCAGATGGCGGCGGAGGTCATCATCTTTCTGGCGGTTGACGGTGGTATTGTGGCGGCCAGAGGCTCGGGGGTGATGGGAGGCCATAGAGTCCGTAGAGGCGTTGTGGATGGAGAGGTGCTCTTGGTGAAGGGGTTGTTTCTGAGGGTTAGGACCCTTTGGATCAGGAGGGGGAAGGTTCTGCTGGAGCGGGTCTTCCGCCGTAGGGGGAAGCTGCCCTTGTTGTTGAGCCGGATTGTTGGGAACTTCTTGCTGCTGATCAGGGTTGGGCCCTCGGTTGGACCCCCTTGATCTGACTTTCCGAGGTGGCATGGCTGGAGAAGACCTGTATTCGGGGAAGAGGAGAGGTTCCTATTCGTTAGCTTCCTACAGACGGCGCCAATCTGTTGCCGCTAAATTTAGTGTGGGGGCAAACAGATAGAATTTGTGGGTTCTTGGGGGAACTGAATAGTAAACCTGTATACCTGTTCCGCCGGAGTTCCTATCGTTGACTCCCGCCGTTCACCTGCAAAAAGTGCGAGACACCGGGGTTGTTCCCGGCGACACACCCTCCGACGCTCAAGTCAGTAACCTGGAAGACTATGAAAGAATGCAAAAACTGGTGAAAGATTGATTACCTCTTAATGGAGATGGATGGGGGGTATTTATAGGCGTCTTAGAGAACAGATTAGGAATGTAATCCCCGTGATCTGATAAGGAATATTCTCCTTGTAAACAGATTAGGAATGTAATCTGATAAGGTATATTCCCCGTAATCAGATAAGGAATTTAATCCCCAAATCCCAGTGAAAGGATAGATGTATATCAGGGCCGTTGATCAAGATTAGTCAGGGACCCCGATTTTATCTTGTTGGATTGGGTGCGTGGCGGGTTAAAACCCGCACCCTCTTGTTTGGTGGATCCATTCGTGGGTTATTGGGTCCTTGGAGAGAAGACCCAATATCCATTTTGGACCTTTTTGAAGGCGATATTACCGTTTTACCCCCGGGTCTCAAGATTCGTACCTGATTTGGACGGTTCCGATTAACCCCCATTTTTGGCCATATCAGTGGGGCTTAGTAATTAATGAGATGGACCTATAGATTTGGTAGTGTGTGTATGGGCATATAGAAATAAATTTGATTGATGTGGCCATGAAGGAAGTGAGTTGGATGTGTGTGCACTTAGTCACACATGGATGGTGTGTAGGAATATATGAGTGTATATATTAGATAGCCTATGATCAAAGGTCACCAAATAGACATGACACATTTTGTGAGGTAAGCCTGTGGTGGGACATTGTTAGGACATGTTTTTCGCGTGCGTGCGTACACGGCTGAGCCTGGGCTCAGGGCATTACAAAACGTATCAGAACTGATTTTCGACACCAAATGTGCATGAGATGGAGCTAGAGAATCGTGTACTGGGAAAAATAGACCAGAGAAATGTACGCTAGCAGAATCAGGGTATTCTACTCCACATTGGCTAGAAAGGAGATCCTGTATTAGATTGTATGTCCTGGTCTCAGCGAGGATGCTGAGTTCTCAGGAGAGGGGGGCATGTAATACCCAATATTTGAGGAGTATTATCCAAGGTGGGCTTTCATGATGGGTTTTCATGGTGGTGCTTAGTAATTAATGAGATGGGCTTGTAGATTTGGTTGTGTGTGTATGTGCCTATAAAAATAAACTGGATTAATTGTGGTCATGAAGGAAGTGAGTTGGATGTGTGTGGACTTAGTCCCACATGGATGATGTGTAGGAATATATGAATGTATATATTAGATAGCCTATGATCAAAGGTCACCAAATAGCCATGACAACCCTGTGGTGGGCAGTTGTTAGGACTTATTTTTCTCGTGCGTGCACAACTGAACTGGGGCTCGAGGCGTTACACCTAGAGTATTGTAAAGCCTCATTTGAGAGGCAAGAGAGATTACTTCATATGAGGTTTTAGATTGAGAGTTCCTCATTGTAAAGAACAGATTATCTTCTAGCGAGGTTTGAAAGATAGATTGGTTCCTAGTGTAAGTGTAATATTTTGTATATTCTCTAGTTGGATAGTATCTTACTTATTTCTCCTCCTGATTAGGCGTAGCCAAACCGGGATAAATCATTGTGTGCTTTGTGCTTTGTGTTCTGGTTTTATCTACTTATTTGATTGTTCGACGTTGGACCTATTGCCGCTAAACTCAACAACGAATTATTAACCATTGGTATCAGAGAGGTCAGGAATCTTCCACAGTTTATAAGTTGCTAGAGTCTTCTTGGAGAAAATGACATATCCGAGTTCTATGAAAAATTGTAACTCCTGTTTTCGATTTTTTCTAATTTTCTTCTATAACTCTTTTCCGTGCTCATTCTTGTAATTTGATCTTTGTATATATATATTTTTAATTATTATGGATTTTGTTCATCTGCAACCAATTGTATTTCTTCAATATATTTTCTTTATTTCTCATGCTGAACCCTAAGATTATTTCGTACACTCTACTCTCATTTTATCCTTGTGTCTTGAGTATCCTAATTAGCCCATTACTAAACTTTTTTATTTATCTATTTGGAGCCCAAACCCAATACCATCTCTTATTGAATCCTAACCCAAACCCAAACTCATCTCTTATTGAATCCTAACCCATACCCAAACACATCTCTTATTGGATCATAACCCAAACCCACATACCATAATTCTCACTAACAGCCAATCCCCATGATCCCCAATATCCGCCAACTGCCCCCGCCTCTCCTGATTCTTCTCTCACGCTCATTCTCTTTCTCTTCCTCTCACGTTCCCCTACAAATATCTCCATAATCCCCCGCACTACTCATAATCACTCATTAATAACTAACCCCTAGTTAATCCCCTCATTAACCAGTCCCTCTCTCTTTTCACCTTCTCCTTCCTCCTCCCGAACGCCATAGAACCTAACCGACGCCTGACTGCTTCCCTTCGCCCATCGACCTCCACTCCGTCGAGCACACCTAGTCACCAGCCCCTCATTGTCATCGCCACCGCACCTCCAGTCCTCCATTGACTACAACCCACTCGTCTTACCCGTCGATTCCACCACCCTCCATCAACGCCGTTAGCCCTTACCGTCTCCGATCGACTTCATCCCGCAACTCCTCCTGCTCGCAAATTCAACCATGTGACCACCTGGCCGCCACCGTCGAACCTCCACTGTCGGCGCCCTCCGAACTTGACTACACCCTCCCACTCGACCTCGCCATTCATCGCAGCACAGCGACCACTGCCATCCCCGCTTGCCGCCACCCACCATCAACCTCGTCTCCTGGACCGCAACTCCCTCCTGCCTTGGTGCCGACCACCACCACAATCACCACCATCACCGTCCCTTGCTATCGACGTCTAACACCCACCTTGCCTTGCTCCTGCCGCTTGCTGTTCTTGTCGTCAACTTTGCTGTTGTCATTGCTGCTCTTGCCATTTTCTGTTATCTGTTCTTGCTCTTGTTTTTGCTGCGTTGGGGTCTCGCTGTTTGTTGTCCTTATTGTGCATGTCTAGCACGTGTTACAGACTATGTAGTTTGCACGTTGTCGTCGGGATTCTCATCCCATATTATATCACTTTCAGAATTAATCGTCGATATAAGGCAAGTCTTCTTGAACCCCTTTATTATTCGTGTTCAAGAATTTCATTGATCTCCGCAATTAGTTCATAATCCAATCATCATATAAATCTTTGCTTGATATTTGTTCAAGAGGTTATCACAGATTCATCGGTGAAACCAAGTGATAATTCTCTTTTCGTGCTGTTACCTTTGACTCAGACCCATGCCCTATTATACAATTGCATATGCACGTAATATATGAATACAAATTAGAACCCTATTATAGGGTTGATTGATGATTTGAACGTTTCAATTGAATATGAATTTCGTGAATTAATTGTCATGCAATGCCTCGTAAATGTTAAAGTTTCACGCTGATATTTAAGTGCAATTTACTGTTGATTAATTTCCATGAAATGACTTTCTTGCGTGTTCAATTATTGTCAATTCATATTAGTCTATTTGTTGGCTTGCTGTCTGTCTCATATTGCATTACACTTTTGAACCAATTACTGTAGGAATTTAATTGAACTTTGTAAACAACAATTATAGCTGTGTGACTCTACTTTTCAGAACAATCGACGGATCTGAATTCTGAGTTATAATGTGCATGATATCATATTTTTAATGCTGCTAGGTCTAGATTTCCATATACATCGTTATATATGTATAAACATGAATTGTTAATTAAATGAAAATGTTAACAGTAGAATTAAAATTTGAAATTAGTTTGGTTGAGAATAAAAATTACTAGGAGTCACCCTGAATTTTTTGAATAATTGATAAACTTTTAGATCGGATATATATATACTAGATTTGCCCGTGGACACGTGCCTACGGCACGTCTTTGGAACGATACAACATATGAAAGTCTTGTAAATAGTAAAACAACAATTATGTAGCTAAAGTTTGAATAGTAAAGCAATAATTAGTTGTAAATAAAAGTCAACGTTTTCATTAGTATATGTTGAAAAATAATTATAAATGAGGTTGTAAAATCCAACTTCTTAGAACTTTGAGTGTGAAAAATGATAAATTTAACTATTGGTGAGATATTTGCTATTTTGAATGTAACATGAGCAATAAAAAACTGAATAAAAAATCTGAAAATTTACAAACATGAAATCTGAAAATATAAATTTATGAGTAAATAGAGAGAAAGAGAGAGATAAATAAATAAATAAAGGAGTTGTTTTTGGGGATTTGAATTTGGGGGGGGGGGGAGACTTTTGGGCGAGAAAATATGTTTTGTGAGGCTAGATCTGAACCGTTGATTTCAACCCTATAGAATGAGAGCCACTTGATAGCTTTCTTTGTGTCTTATTACTAGATTTGCCCATGGGACGTGCCTACGACACGTCTTCGGAACGATACAGCATATGAAGGTCTTGTAAACAGTAAAACAGCAATTATGTAGCTCAAGTTTGAATAGTGAAACAATAATTAGTTGTAAATAAAAGTCCATGTTCCATTAGTATATGTTGAAAAATAATTATAAATTGGAGTGTAAAATCCAACATCTTAGAAGTTTGAGTGTGGAAAATGATGAAATTTAACTGTTGATGACATATTTGTTATTTTCAATGTAACATGAGCAATAAAAAAATGCATTAAAAATCTGAAAATTTATAAACCTGAAATCTGAAAATATAATTTTTTGAGTAAAAAGAGAGAGAATGAGAGAGAGAGAGAGAGAGAGAGAGAGAGAGAGAGATAAATAAATAAAGGAGTTGTTTTGGGGGGATTTGAATTTGAGTTTTGGGAGGAACTTTTGGGCGGAAAAATTTGTTTTGTGAGGTTAGATCTGGACCATTGATTTCAACCCTACTGAATGAGAGCCACTTGACAGCTTTCTTTGTGTTTTATTATATAGATGTGAACATGACCTTTAACTTGCTACCTGAACATAAAATCAGCAAAGAATAAGATTTTTCGCCTAGTTTCTGTGATTCGATATGTCGTGTATATATGCATTGGAACTGTCAGAGAATCTAGTTTCTAGAACCTCTGATGGATCTAGATTTGCTGCCCTATAGCAACACCTGGTTTTGTGCAACGATGTCTTGCTGTTCAAAACGTATGCTTTGTTTTATTGATTTGGTATCAACACTTTTGCTTCGCACGTAATGAGTAGAATTAGCTACACCTTGCATTACAGAACCTTGGCACCTTCTTACATGCTCACATTAGGATGTAATAAAACATTAACAAGCTGGGCATTAAGGGTTGACTTGGTAGTGAACAATCGGAGACTGTACTTGGTAAGAGTCCCTTATTGTTTACATTAATTATTGTTATGCAAGGTGGAGTATCGATTGTTAATTATTGATTGTAAATTATTGTTATTGTGCCGAGTACACGATTTGTAGAGTTCACCATCACAGTCTAAACGATCACTGTTTGCATGCACCGAACCTGTGGTATAAGACACAGTATTACGTGCATTAGATAAGTTAATAGATTGACACTTGCATGCTTGATCCTGAATATTGTCATCGACATTGATCATTAATTGTAACTAGTGATTATTGCATAAGTAATTATAGACCATTGACTTTATCATCAACATTGTTATTGCACCTTGACTTTGATCTAGTCCCTTATTCTTAATATACCATGCTTTTCTTGTTCTTTGTTTTCCTTAACTTGCTATTCGTGACTTACTCTAACGGACATTATTTTTCTAATTTAGATCACGAGTTTGCAGGTACTCGATGAATAATACCCGAAGGACTTGGTGAGCAACACTTTTAGAGATTTAAGCTCAAGAAATAGACTGCATTGATTATCTTTTGATGCTATTTCATTTCGAACATTGCTATTATTGTACTTTTTTCCCTGGCTTTGTTGACCCGAATTTTTTTTTATCCCAGATGTTGGATATTATGTTATGGATTATTTTCTTGATTATTGAAGTCATTCTTCGTTTATGTGATTATTTACACTTGTGTGGTTGCGGTTATATTCATATTGTTGAGTTAGACTGGTAAAGATTATGGATGAACTTACATCATTTGCTGGGCCTTTGCTACATACTCGTATTCTCATATTTTGGGAAGCAGGGCATGACAAAAACAAGCAGGGGGAGGCTATCTGACATAAAGCAGGAGATTCGGTTGAAGATTTATTCAGAAACCCTTGGTTTAATTCGATGTTTTCAGCGAACGAAGTTAAATGTAGAAGCATGGCAATTCTGTGAGCAAGACTCATAACTAACTACGCAGAATTGATGTACTGGAAGAGAAAACTATTCAGTTACTCATGAAGGAATGTACCGCTCTTCTAGATCATATATGGAAATCCAATTCGGAGCATCTTAATTAAGGGCGTCAAACGCAGATGTCCTTAAATATTTCATTTTGTTAAATTCACTAGCAGATCCATACAAGCATCTGATAACCACCATGCTAGACGGAAAGTATATCAAGGACAAATTTTCGGTACCACATGTGATCGAGGGCTTGGAGGAGGATAAACTTAGGTGGGGGGCTCAGGGATTGGCATCTACTACTACAATTTGCATCGGGGTGGATGGTATTTCAAGTGAAAGAAAAAGTGCACGTAAGGGAAGGATGCGCTGCCACCATTGCAAAAGGATTGTGCATGAAAAGAGAGATTGTCGAAAGTTGCTGAATGGCGAGAGCACCAACATTGCTAGTGTTTCTAGTGCCACTGAATTAGGTGATACTTTAGATTGTATTATTGTTTCAAATTCTATAGATGTGTATTCACACTGGTTTCTTGATTCAGGGAGTTCTTCTCATATATACTCCAAAAGGAAGATATTGTCTACTTACAAGTTTACAGGAGATCATTGTGTGAGAACGGTAGTTGGTAAGTTTTGTGAAGTAGTGGGTGAGGGAACAATCGATTTGGAAGTGCACGACAGAAAGGGGTACACCCTAGAGAACGTCATGCATATTCCTTTGTTGAAACTAAGCCTTATATCCTTAGAAACTCTTGAAGCATGAGGCTGCATGTACACAACTCAAGGTGGAGTTCAATCAGTTTGGAAGGTCGTCGTAATGTGATGAAGGGAAAGAGGGGTGTCTTGCACAACCTCTACAAGCTTTGTGGGATTGAGAAACCTTGGCCAAGTGTTATGCCCTATATCCATGAAGAATTGTCTAGTATGCCATTGCTAGAATCATCAAAGCAGGACTACGACATTTGAATATCGTCGAGAGGTGGAGAGTGCCTCAAGGTAGGAGGAGTTCCTGTGGATGGCGGCTCTTCCATGTTAACGCATACTAGGGTGTGCCCTTGAGGGGGAATCCTAATTGGAGAAAAATGTGGTAGATCGATTCAACTAGTTGAAGAACCACTGGACTGAGTTTGTTTAGTTGTGGAGAATGAAAAATTCTAGAAGAGTTCAATCACACAGTGTTGACAGTATGCAATCAAATGTGGTGATTATTGGGTTTATGTCTTGCATACATGAGTTTGATGCGAAGAGAAGGCGATGAAGCGAGAAGATGTCGAAGGGTAATCGGTGGAAGAAGAAGGGAAACAAGAGGCAAAGGATTTGACAGTCAACTGCTCCCAAGGACAGTCGACCATCCTGGCTCTTTGGTTGAGAAGTGGTTCTTTGCAGTTGACTGCGACTTTGCTCGACCGCCGATGGCTGTGGGGAATCTTTCAGCCTCAACTTCTACTTCAAGTTAGATTGTACGACTCCTATCGTGCTTCTTTTTATTCAGGATATATCGGATGGCTAATGTATCAAGACTATAGCCTAGAGTTTCTCTAGATCTCTATGTATTTTTGTATAGCCTCCTTTCAGAAGTAAGAGAGAATACTATATATAAGAGTTTAGATTGAAAGTTCTCAATTGTAAACAACAGATTATCTTCTAGTGAGACATGAGAGATAGATCGAATTTTAGTGCGACTATAATATTTTGTATCTTCTCTAGTTGAATAATATTTATCTTATTTCTTCCCTTGATTAGGCGTAGTCAAACCAGGAAAATCACTGTGTGCGTTGTGTGCTTGGTTTGGTCTGCTTGTTTGATTGTTTGTTATTATATCTATTATCGCTAAACTCAGCAACGAATTCCTAACATGTTTTACTTCAAAGAACTTCTTGTTATTGATTTGTTGATTTGTTGTGAAATGTTGGTTCTAACATATTTAATAAAACAGAGTGACCGCATGCAACTTTTAACACGTGTATGTTTGAAGTGATACATATAACGATTAATGACACCAGTCTCTTCGTATAATTCATGGAACATATTTAGAGAAAGCAGAAGGATGGAAGTCCTTGATAGTGTCACAGAATCAAGCATTTACTTGTTTGATTTCTCAAACCGTTTAATGTGAATTTATGACACATGGAAATTTAAGAAGATAGTGTCGACACAATCTTTGTTTTGTATGTTGTAAGATCAAGTGCATTGCACAAGCTGCTTGGAAACAGTGCATGAGAAGTAAATTAATCGGCACCTGGGATTTTCTTTATCACCCATATGTGTACTTTTTTATATATATAAAAAGGTGACCGCATCACTACTTCATTAATAAGAATTAACGAAAAAAAATATTACATATACATTCCATCTCACTATCCCTAAACGGAATAACAGAAAATCATTACACAGCTAAGCCTACAACAAGCTAAACTTGTAAACGAAGACACCTGCAACATATTCTTCTACCTTATGGGAAGGTGTACTCGGAAGGGGGCTCATAGCTCCCAACTGTTTACTATTTTACCTGACTACATACTTCCCTATAGGAAGGTGTACTCGGAAGGGGGGCCATACTGTTTACATGAATGCATGATTCACGATCTTGTTTACTGTTTACTGTTTACATGATGCCTGAGTATACGGCCCTATAGAATCCACCACGAAATCTAAACGCAACTTTTTGTATGCAGCAACCATGTGGAATGGGATGCATAAGTGGTGCATTAGATAGGATTAAATAAAAGACTTAAGAATAATATGTTTCACATGCACATTCCTGTTACATGTTACCTGTTACCTGTTTACCTGATACTTGTTACCAGTTTACATGTTTATCTGATACCTGTTACATGTTTGCATGTTTACCTATTACTTGATTATGTTATCTTATCCTGTTTACTTGCTTTCCAGTTTATTTGATTACATTTTTCTGTTGCATTCCTTTCATGCTATGTTCTGTACTCTTGATTCTTGTTTCCTGTTCTATATTCTATTTACCTTGTTCATGTACCCTTTTTGCTTGTACTACTTGCGGCCCTTAACTTTCTCTAACGGGTACTCGATCTATCTTTCTTTTAGTTACGTTATACAGGTATAGATGATGGTTTACTGAGAGAACTCGTCGAACTGTTCTTGCATTATATATTTTTGGGCTATTTGGTAAGTTCTTGTAGCTCAGATAATCGTTATTGTATTATATTCTCGTTAATGTGATTATTATTGCATTGTTGAGTTTACTGGTATTATACAACTTATGGATGATATGAGTTGGCACACTTATATCATTCGCTGGGCCTCAGTTACGCACATGTGTTCCCGTATAATGGGAAACAGGGCGTGACACGATATGCACATAAGAAATACAACCAAATACTTTCAAATGTGGAAGGTTTACCTCTTTCATGCTCCAAACTTCCTCAGGTATTCCACCATCCAAAGATACTAAGGGCACACGGTTGATCAGGTAGGCAGCGGTGTTGACGACTTTAGCCCAGAATAACTTGGGTAAGCCAACGTGTATCCTCATGCTTCTGGCACTTCCATTCAGAGTTCTGTTGATGTGCTATGCTAAGCCATTCTGCTGCGGTGTCATGGAAATCATTTTCTCAATCTTGATGCCGTCGTTCTTGCATAATTCTCTGAATCTACGTTCTGTGTACTCTCCACCATTGTCAGACCTCAGCCGCTTGACTTTCAAACATGTTTCATTTTTCACCATGGCTTTCCATTTTCTGAAGATATCAAAGACTTCTAATTTCTTCTTCAGAAAATACACCCACACCTTCCTTGTAGAATCATCAATGAAGCTGATATACCTGCTAGAGATTGAACCGGAGATGGTCCCCATACATCGGTATGAACCAACTTTAACTTTTCTACCTTGGGTGCCTTGTCAATCTTTGCGAAACTGATCTTCTTCTGTTTGCCTAAGTTACAATCCTCGTATATGCCAACATTTACGCTCTTCAAATCTGGCAGCTTTTCCTTTAACATTAGTGTCTTCATCCCTTTCTCGCTCATATGACCAAGCCTTTGGTGCCATAGGTTTGATTATCCATCAGCATCTGCGCTTGCAATGATACTCTCCAAATTTGAGGTTACATTGAGAGTACCGGTCTTTTTACCACAAGCAATGACGAGTGCTCCTTTGGTAATCTTCCATTCACAGCCTGAAAAGGTTGTGCAATAACCTTCTCCATCCAGCTGTCCCTCTGAGATCAAAGTCCTTTGGAGGCTAGGAATATGTCTCACTCCTTACAGCTTCCATGTAGTCTTGTTCGACAACTTTATGTGGATGTCTCCCTTTCCCACGATCTTCAAGGTCTCATCATCCGCTAGTTGAACTTTCCTAAAATCACCACTGACGTAGTTCTCCATAATTACTCTGCATGGGGTGGAGTGGAAAGATGCCCCTGAATCCAATATCCATGATTCAATCGGACTGTTGACACTTAGAATTATAACATCGCCTGCTTCTTCGGTCATGTTGAAAGATTCTTGTGTGTCGATAGCTTTCTTCGGTGCTTAGCAATCTCATTGAAAGTGACCCCTCTTGCCACAATTGTAGCAGTTGAAAGCTTTCTTTCCCGATCTAAATTTACCTCGTCTAGATTGCGATCTGCTGCGATTAGAGTTTCTTTCTGAAGTCATTCCTCTTAACTCTGTGTGCAAAGCTGGGGAGGAGGTTGATGCTTCACTTGAGTCTCTCAGCTGAATTTCTTTACTCAATCCAGATCCCGAACATTGTCGAACTTCAATTTACTTTTTCCTAATGAGCTATTGACTGCTGTAACAGTAGCATTCCAACTATCTGGTAGAGATGATGAGAGAATCAAAACTCAAATTTCATCATTGAACTCAATTTCTGCTGAACTCAACTAGTTTGTGATTGTGTTGAGTTTGTTCAGTTGTTTAGCCACCGATGCACCTTTTGTTATCCGCAAGTTGAATAACCGCATCATCAAGTGAACTTTGTTTGAGGCGGATGACTTCTCGTACATGCTAGAGAGAGTCGCCATAAAATCCGCTGTGGTTTTTTTTATCGCTATGTTGAAAGCAACATTGCAGGAGAGCATCAATCAGATAACTCCAAGGTTTTGTCCGTCGAGAATAGCCCAGTCTTCCTCCTCCATGTCTTTTGGTTTTTTTTCCGAGAGAGGTTGATTAGCTTTTTCTGATGCACATAATCTTCAATCTGCATCTTCCAAAAGCCAAAGTCCGCATTATCAAACTTTTTAATTCTGCGGCCATTATTCCCATTCGAATCTGGCTTGCCCTGGATCATTTATGACTATTCTTCGTCAGAAATCACAACCAGAGCTCTAATACCAGTTGTTGGGAAAAATATCTATTTGCAAATTTTTTTCTTTAATCAGATTAGCGAGAATGTAAAATATAAGCAGAAATTGCACACACAAAAGTTGATAAGGAGTTCGGCACAAATTGTTGCCTACGTCTCCGGAGCTGCTGTAGATTCACTTAGGAGAGAAAATTGTACAAAATATTTTTCCTTACAAAACACTCAAAAACTTACAACCTAAAATCCCAAGAATTTTTCTCATAAAATTCTTTCTCTACAAAGTGTTTACACACTCAAAAACCCAATTTCTCACAAATTCTCTCTCTTTCTTTTCTTCTCAAATTTGGAGTCAGTGCGGAGAGTGGGATTCGAGGATGAGAGAAAAGGTAGGGTTTGGAGGCTATTTATAAGAGCATCTATAGTCGTTAAGACTCAAAATTCCTTTATTTGGGTTTCAAAAATAGGAATTTTGAATTGGGCATGTAGTCGTTGAAACCAAAAATTTGGTCCAACGGTGGATGATCTTTTTGCTTTTTTATCTTAGCCATTGATTAAAAAAAAAATTGATTCCAAACATTTGAAAAATATTGAAAATTGTACGCATAGGAACCCAGAATAATTCCTATAGGTCCATTCAATCTAATCCCTTGATCAAATAATCAAGCCAATCTAAAAGTGACTTTATATGCCTAAATAATCCTATAGGCTCTATTCTATAGAAATAAAAAGTAAATTTCTTTTGAAAAAAGGCAGGGACGCAACATGTAGTTGCATCCGGTCTGTTTCTTTCTCTCTTTTTTTTTATTAAATTCATCGAACGCAAAATGATTTTGCGTCTGATATCTTCAAAGTTTTTTTTTCCAAGCGCAAAATGATCATGCGTCCGATACATTTAAAAAAAAATTGATTAGATACAAGATCATCTTGCTTCCAAACCGTTTTTATTATTATTATTATTATTTAATAAATTCTTCATATGCAAGATCATGTTGCGTCCGAGAAATTTTCATACATCGGATGCAAGATGATCTGCCGATTCCTATATTTGAAAATTTTCTATATCGTCTCTTAAATATAGAACCCTACTGTAACAATTTTTCAAATTTTGAAAATATAGAGAATGACTGCAACGGTTTGTTCCCTCCAAATTTTGGAAAAATTGGGAACGACTACAGATGCTCTAATAGGTTGATATTGGGGTAGGTGAGAGAGTTGTTGGGGAAGTTTGATGTGTGAGTATGTGGTGTGTGGGGGGGGGGGGGGGGGGGGGGGGGGGGGGGGGGGCAACAAAAGTTGACCCCCATCAGCTCCTTTCCTCGACACTTTTGGCCTAAAAAATTGATATTACTTTAGTTTATGAGTAAAATGCTTTTAAACCACTTTGATTCCCCATGTCTACACTAGTTGAAGTATGCAGATTAAGTCTGAAGGGTCTGCATCATTTATCAAACAGCCACCAAATTTTAAGGTTGTGCTGATCCTATTCTGCTGTAACACAGGAACCTGTCAGCGTTTCTGTCAAAAAATATAAATAATTGATATATCAACTCCAAAAATGACCAAAAAAGCCTGTAAAAAAATATAAACAATAGATCGAATGGTTGAAGACTTCAAATAAAAATGAAATTCATTTGCTGAATCAATGAGGTGAAATCTCCCTTAAACAAAAGCTAAAAATAAATTCAGTACAGGACAATACACTGTTGACAATCAGATGGAAAATCTTCGCAAGAAAACAATCCAATGATTTCCAGTGTCAAATTTAGAATTTGTAAATCCTCATATTGTAGATCTGGAAACATATATACCACATCTAGTAGTAAACTAATAATGAACCAATTAAAGGTTTCTCAAAAAAAGAAAAAAAAATCACAAACCAAAGAAACTGATAAGGAGTTATCCAAGGATTATCAAAGAAATAGTTCTACAACATTCTACAACATTTATGTGAAAAATATAAATGTTATTATTGTGCTAGTCATGTTTTTACTAATATTTAGCCACAAACCAATTGTCAAATATCTTCTTGTTCTTCTTGTTCTCATTCAGACCGCACAACACCCTTTCTCGTTCTTCGCGAAATTCCTCTCAACAACACATCACCTTCACCATCAGCATCTCCTTGAATGGAAAAATAAATCCAAGAGATACTATATTTGAACCGATATTAGACTCGAACACAAGATGTTTGATCAATTGCCACAAAGGGGCTGTATATAATTGCTACAAATGTTTTTTTGGGTTGTATGAACAGAATTAATTGTATTGAAATATATTTGTTTTTGTGTTAAATTTTGTTGAGATTTATTTATTTTAGAGTTAATTGTTTTAGAGTTTATTTGTTTTAGGACCTTAATTATAGATTTTAGGGTTCCATAAATATAGTTAATGAATTTTCTAATGTGATATGTTAGAAATGTTTAATGTTCTTAAGTGATATATGATATTGAGGAGTTATGTTTGTGTAACATTCCAGAAAAATTAATTTTTATATTTTGCACATGCATTGCAAATTTTATACTCATTGTTTCTAAAACTTTCTAGAGTCTGCACTTTTTTCTTCTCATTTTTTTGTCACACTTGTGTTATTTATTTTAATTAAACTTATTAGGCCTAAATATATTTTGTAGCCCACTAAAAATTAATTACAATTGAGGCCCATGATTAATATACATCTAATTTAATATAAAAATTTAATTTGTATGAGAAGAGTGTGCACATAGGGTGCACGGCTATGTGCACGTGCACGTGTTTGTGCACATCAAGAAGGCTGGCCGGCCAAGTGTAGAATGAGGGAGAGTGTGGAGTGTATGTGAGAAAGTGGGGAGTTATTTTGGGTAGTGTGAGTCATCTCAACCACACAATATTCCTACAAATAGCCCCCTCCTTTAACAAGAAACAACACACAAACTAAGAATCAAAAGTAAAAAGAGAAGAGAGAAAAGCGGTTTCAATTTTCATTGCTAGATGAGGAGAAGGCCGGAATTTTGTGCTAGGGAGCTTTGGAACATTTTTCTAGAAGTTCTACTTACTTTTTGCATTAAGAAAGAGGTGGGTATTTCTTTTACTTTCTAGTTGTTTGTAGAGTGCATGCTTAGATAAATTGTGTTTGAAAAAGAAGTTTAGACATGAGTTCTTTAGTTTCTGAACTTGTGATGCATGTTGTGTTGACATCTAGAGTTTTTGTAGTAGATGAATATGAGAAATTAATGCATGCTAGATAAAGAATTATAACATAGAATTGTCATGATGTTAAACTATAACTTTATTAGAGGGTTTTTTAATGAAGTCATGAGGGGATCATGTATATAAATTGTATGTGTATGTAAAATTGTGACTAAAAATCATATAAAGTTAGGGGTGGATTATAATTTGAAATGATGGTGACAATTTTTCCAGAAATGTAGAATAATCAATAGAAGAAAATATATTCATGCTAGTTTGGTATAAACAGTAGTAAATTTTACTAGTTGAAACATATGAGTACTAGAAGTGACTATTCAAGTTGATTTGTGAACAATTTCATGCTACTATTGGTAAAATTAGGGGAAAAGCATTTCTGGAAGTTCAGAAATGTAATTTAGTAGTATAAATGTAACGCCCCAAATTCTAAAATACACTGAGTTCGAGATTCCACAGGATCTTTACACTTCATTCGTACAATTTTACAAGAAAATTAAACTTTTCACTTTACATCAGAGTTACATGAGATCTTTACACTTTACATTTAACAGCGGAAACATATATCACAAATAATTTACATGTAAATGACAGCGGAAGCAATTTACAACATTATACAAAGATATAACAACGAGTTATCTATGAGCATCAGTTCTCCTTTAATCTTTATCAAGCAATTTATCCTACATACAAAACTGTGGGTACGTCAGTTTATTCAACCGACGAAAATTATACATGGTCATCCTCTCTATACCAGAAACAGTATAACGATTCTCATTTCTTAACAAAACACAAACTTTTTCACACACACAAACTAAAAGGGACTATCATGTTGATGTCGTGTTGTGATTGTGCACTTAGTCCTTAATGCAAATATTATGTTATATGACACTAATGCGCACTTGTTCGGATTCTATGCATCCCATACTACATAGGTCCGAGGGCAAGCCCTTAATCGTACTTCATTTTATAGGGTTCAATCCCTCGCCATGACTTACTATACTACGGTAACTACAGTAAGTATCTTAGATGTTCTATGATCTACGAGCCCATGTCCAGGCAGCCTGGAGGGGAATCCCACGCACTGACACGACGCATCGAGCAGGCAACCTATGGACAATTCAGTCTCCGCCATGGAACAATGGCACCACCCATAGCCACTCAAACACCCCATAAGCGTCGCCACTGGGATGATAATTTTGGAGTAGTGCCCATGCCATGTCTTGATGCATCAAGAAGGCAGCCTGTGGATCACTCTCACACCGCCAATCCGATGGCCCTCATACTCGTGTTTTTTTCTTACTTTCATCACATCTCCACTATGTATCTAGTCCTTATTTTATTAGAATCATGAACAAAATCAAAGCTCTAGAGTTAGCCTCTCCGCCATACCGGACTTAATCATTCATTCAACATGACCCAACCTTGGTCTTTCATTTCAATTTCCATTTCAGTTCATTTCTTTCCAATTGCCGGTGGGAGACTTAGCTACTCTTTAGTTTCAATTTCAATTCACAATCTCCAGAATTGAGCCTTTCAAGCTCATGAGTTTATTTTTCATAATCACAATAGATTTTCGTGTTCATCACTTTCACAATCATACAACTTTCATAAATTCAATAGAATGATTCACTTCATTTCATGCATGCGAAGACAAATAGAATTTACTGTTGGATCCTGTAGGCAAGGCAACAAACACTAGAGGGGGGGGGGGGGGGGGTGAATAGTGTTTATTAAAATTAATTTGCGGAATAAAGAATTTTTCTTCGGTGCAGTCGACTTAGGAGTGAACCTGTCGACTGAGATAACCAAATAAAAGAAAATTCAAACAACTCTGTGCAGTCGACTTAAAGTTGAAGCAGGCAACTAAAGACACAGTTAATATTCAAAGATACGAGACTGACCAGTCGACTGATAATGTGCTGAGTCGACTGTCCAGACAAGTTTCACAGAACTTTAAACAAACAGAAAATGTAAATGCAAGTTCAAGAGATACAACCACAGAGTACACACGATGTATCCTGGTTCGGTCCTTCCGACCTACATCCAGTTCCCAAGCAACCCACTTGAGATTTCCACTATTCTTGAAAAAATTACAAGAATACCCTACGGCGTTCAGACAACAACCTTGTCTAACCCGTAGTCCTTTCTCTCAACCAGAGAAAGCACCCCACTCTACCACCAAGAGTGAAACGACCGACTCTACATCCTAGAGTCTAACTCTCCAACCGAGAGCAAAAGGAAACAATAAAAAGTTTACAGTCAACCTATAGCCTTGTTTGTGTTATGTGATGTAGAACATGGCTAAAAGAGGTCAACTTCTATATCCAGTCCAGAACGAATTCTGATGTTATACTGGACTGAATGTAGAGAACCAAAAACTTAGAACTTGAAAGCTTTGTCTCGTGAACACTTAAAAAAATTCTCAAAGAGTGCTCGGAAATGTTAGATCAATGTTAGATCTTTATCAGTGAATTCTGAACTCTATTTATAGAGTTAGAATTCCTGGACATTGGGAGGCAGTTATTTCAACTGTCAAACAACGGATCTAAGTAGCTTTTGAATTTGAAAATGGATTTTAAAAACAGAAAACGGTCAAAAGCACTCGAACAGTCGACTGGGTTGCCATAATGTGCCGACTGGTCAGAGTTTGAATAAATTTAAACAGTTTTGTACTGACAGTCGACTGGTACTCAACAGTTAAACCATTTCAAACTGTTTTGACCTTTTTTGATGTTTGAAAAACACACATTGTAAAATAGTGAGTGTATGTGTGTGTGACAAAGCTTTACATCATACTAAGACTCAACAAAAGTAAGATTACATTGTTTACAAGACATGACTATAATTGACACTTTTAAGCTTGAGTCTTGGCTTGAGTCTTAAGTCTTGAATGAAGCTTTAACCATTGTCTTTATCTGGAGCTTTTGTGCTTGTTCATTTGTTCAGCTGTATAGTAGTGAGTTCTTTGTGTATAGCACCTGCAATTATAAAGTATAGCATAGATACATGTGCAGTGTGTTGTGATCATCAAAATCAAGAATCAACATTCTCCCCCCTTTTGATGATGACAACACAATAGCTGATAATAACAGAAAATAATACAAGCATAGAAATGATATGCTCCCCCTATTAAAAACACAACATGCACACATAAAGATGTATCATAAAACAGACTGTATCAGTCGACTTATAATGGAAGTAGTCGACTTAACAGAGAAAGAATCAACACAGTACACACAATTTAAACACAAATACAGTAATATCAGTCGACTTTATAATGTGAGCAGGCGACTTACCAGTGAAAAAAATAAACACACAGAACAGAACACAGTAAACAGATAAGAGGTATTTCTCCCCCTTTGTCATCAACAAAAACATAAGATAACCAGTCTTGTGCATAAATAAACACAGAAATAACTGTCTCATACATAAATAACAAAGTCTTTTGCAAAAACTAACAACAAAGAAATAAGGAAAAATACATATGAAAATAAAATTAAAAAAAAATCATCAATCGTCGTCTTCGGTGTCTTCATCAACAGCTTGAGATGGTGGTGAAAATTGGGTAGTGAAAAGACGAGTTAGATTGGTGATTTGAGAGTCAAGAGAGTCAAGACGAGAATCAAGAGTGACTGAATGTTCCATAAGATAGTTGACACATTGATAAAGAGTAGATGGATCATCATAATTAGCATGAGGCCGAGATGAACTAGAAGATGCTGATGGTCTAGCAGAAGATGCTAGAGGAACTTGTGAGGGAGGACGAGACCTAGGGGAAGTTCTAGGAGGAGGGTCAAGAAGCTTCATACGGGCTAAACTAGCACGATCGAAGCATTCATAATGCTTAACGACATTGGTCTCGGAGTCGAGATCAATATCATAAGCCTGAAAAACACGGGTAAGGAGACCTCCAAAAGGTAAGAAATGAGTATGATTTTGTTCAAGTTTTGAAAAAATGACACAACCCCAATTTATAGCACTTTTACCAAAAATGGCATAAACGGCTTGTTGCAGTTCCATAGAATACTGATCATAACTTCCTCTTTTAGGAAGAATGTTATAAGCAAGTATTCTTGCAACCAATTTTGCAACAGGTGTGATATTTCTACTAGTCATTGGGGGTCCATGATTGGGCAAAAATATTTTGGACAAAACTGGTAAATCATCAAAGATAATTTCACTAAGATCGAGTCCCTCGTCATCAATACCCATTATGAGATTTATTCTTTCGGGTGTGAGTGTCATCTTAGTAATTTTGACCGAGGAACGGATAACAACTTCTCCATCTTTCTTTTGAACAACTCTCATATTTGTATAGAAAAGATAGATAAGTTGGGGATAGTAATTGGGTTGATTGACTAAAGATAGATACTCATAAAGACTGCAATTTTGGAAAATAGGAACTAGGTTGAACTGATCTAAGTCATTAAAATTGACAAACCTTCCTGGAAAAATGATAATGGTACACATGAGATACCATCGTTCTAAGAGATCAGGACTCAAAAGGTATTGTGAATAATCCTGAGATCTTTTAGAACGTTTAGGGGCCACTAGAAAGGAGTTTAGGAAAGATTTTACCAAGAGGGAAGAGAAAGAACAATACAGCAGACGAGAATCAGCAGCACGGCAGTCGACTCTTCTGATAGAACTTGTTCTCCTGCCTTAGGGTTTCTGATTTGGGGATAAAAGTAAAAGTGAAGATGGAGGCTGTGGAGAAGGTTTTTAACTGAAGATAGACGGCTGTGATTCAAGGGGAAAGAGATCAACGGTGGATAGAGAAGTCACGGATGAGTAAAAAGATAGAATTTTGTCTCAAAATCTGATGATTCGACGTTTGAAGACTGATTAACTCGTGACAGTCGACTTATAGTATTGAACAGTCGACTTAGTCGAGATGAAAAGTAATTTTTATATCTACTGATCAGTCGACTTGAGAAAGGTTCAGTCGACTGTCCAGAGATTAAAATAAGTATATAAAAAATACAGTACAGTCGACTTAATAAAAACACAGTCGACTTAACAGATGAAATTTTCAACAAATATCAATAAAATTACATATTCCTAGTTCTCTTCTTAAGTTAATAAAAGTATATTCTTTAAGAGGTTTGGTAAAGATATCTGCTACTTGTTTATCAGTAGAGATAAAGTCTAAAGATATATCTCCTTTTAAAACATGATCACGTAGAAAATGATGTCGAATATCAATATGTTTCATATGTGAGTGTTAAAACGGATTTTTAGATAGATTAATTGCACTGGTATTATCACACATAATTGAAGGTTTTTCAAACGAAATACCATAATCTAATAAGGTTTGTTTCATCCACAAGATTTGTGCATATGCCAAACTTACAGCGATATATTCAGCTTCTGTAGTAGATAGGGACACTGAATTTTGCTTTTTACTGCACCAAGAAACTAGTGAATGTCCCAAAAAGTGACATGTCCCACTAGTGCTTTTGCGATCAGTTTTACTACCAGCAAAATCAGCATCGCTATACGACAAAGGTTGAAAATTATCGGTGCGTGGATAAAATAAACCATAATCAGATGTGCCTTTAATATATCTTAAAATTCGTTTCACAGCTTTTAAATGAGACTCTTTAGGACTAGACTGATATCTAGCACATAGACATACGCTGAACATAATATCTGGTCTACTTGCGGTAATATATAAGAGTGAACCAATCATACCTCGATAGTTTTTGATCAACACTCTTACCTAATATATCTTTGTCAAGGGTAGTAGTAGTAGCCATAGGTGTGGATTTACTACTTGTACTATCCATGTTAAATCGTTTGAGTAATTCCTTTGCATATTTTCCTTGATTAATAAATATGCCATTTGAAGACTGTTTAATTTGAAGTCCAAGGAAATAATTGAGTTCACCCATGTGATTCATCTCAAACTCGTTTTTCATGGTGTTAGAAAACTCTTGATATAGATTATTATTAATAGAACCAAAGATTATATCATCAACATGTATTTGTATGATTAAGATATCATTCTTAATTCTCTTAACAAACAAGGTAGTGTCTACTTTACCTATCTCAAATCCTGTTTCTAAAAGAAAAGTTTTCAGACGATCATACCAAGCACGTGGTGCTTGTTTAAGACCGTACAAAGCCTTTTTCAATTTATAAACATGATTTGGAAATTGTTCATGTTCAAAACCTGGTGGTTGCTTAACATAAACATTTTCTTTAATAAACCCATTAAGGAAAGCACTTTTAACATCCATTTGATAAAGTATAAAATTCATGAAATAAACAAAAGATAATAAAATACGAATTGATTCTAGTCTAGCAACAGGAGCATATGTTTCATCAAAATCTATACCTTCTTCTTGATTATACCCTTGAGCAACTAGTCCAGCTTTATTCCTTACAACTTGTCCTGATTCATCTAACTTATTTTTAAATATCCATTTGGTACCAATAATAGTATGATCAGGAGGTCGTGGAACTAAATCTCATACATCATTCCTTATAAATTGGTTGAATTCATCTTGCATGGCATTCATCCAAAATTCATTCTCACAAGCTTCTTGTATATTTTTCGGTTCAAAATCCGACAAGAATGCTGTATGAGAAATCATATTAATATGTGATTGTGTCTGAATACCATGGGAGATGTCACTAATTATTAAGTCATGAGGATGATCTTTAACTTCAACAAATAATTTTGGTAAAGTTGAAGATATCACAATAGGATCAGTCGACTTGACAGGTTCTTCAGTCGACTGCTTTACTTCAGTCGACTGGGAGTCCTTATCGATCGACTTATCCACAAGACTAGTTTGTTCTAAAGATTTAATCACATTATTTAAAGGTGATGAGTCAATTTCATCATCTTTAATTAAATTTGATGAAGGCAAAGATTCATCGAATGTAACATGCATTGACTCTTCAATAGTCATTGTAGACTTATTGAAAATTCTATATGCTTTACTCCTATTTGAGTATCCTAAAAAGATACCCTCATTAGATCTAGGATCAAATTTATCTAGATTATCTTTAGTGTTCAGAATAAAACACTTACAACCAAATGTCTTAATTTTGTTAAAAAATAACTCATAACAAGTCTTCTTTAGCTTAGGTCTTATAAGAATCCTATTTAAAACATAACAAGCTGTAGCAACGGCTTCAACTAAAAAATACTTAGGTAAATTGCTTTCAACAAGAATGGTACGTGCACATTCTTGCAACGTCCTATTTTTCCTTTCAACCACTCCATTTTGTGGTGAAGTTCTAGGAAATGCAAATGAATGTGTTATACCATTCATGTTGCAATATTCTGTAAATGTTTCATTCTTAAATTCTCCACCATGATCACTTTTAATAGTGACTATGGTTAGAG
Source organism: Hemerocallis citrina (assembly GCA_017893485.1). NCBI lineage: Eukaryota > Viridiplantae > Streptophyta > Magnoliopsida > Asparagales > Asphodelaceae > Hemerocallis > Hemerocallis citrina. The sequence continues at coordinate 65,092,813 of CM030364.1, read as the reverse complement.
ATCTTTGGTTTTGAATACGTTTACAAAAATTTGCAAATTCATCAAAAGCATCATTCTTATGTTTTAAAAAGAATGTCCAAGTGAATCTTGAAAAATCATCTACTAAAACAAATACATATGTACTTTTATTTAAAGAAGCAACTCTAGTAGGGCCAAATAAATCCATATGAATTAATTCGAACGGCCTACTAGTAGAAATTACTTCTTTTGTTTTAAAAGTGGATTTGATTTGTTTTCCTAGTTGACATGCATCACATAACTTATCCTTTTTAAACGATAGTTTTGGCAGTCCTTTAACTAGGTTATACTTAGATATTTTTGAGAGATTCTTCATATTCACATGGCCAAAACGTCTAGGCCAAAGCCAAGAATCATTATTAGAAGCTATTAAACAAAAATTATTTGAAAACTCATTTGTATTCAAACATAATTCATAAATATTGTTTTTGCGAAAACCTTGAAAAATGATATTTTGCATAGTAGAATCATAAATTAAACAAGCATTTTTTTCAAATACTATTTTATATCCTTTATCATACAATTGACTAATACTTAACAAATTATGTTTTAATCCACTAACTAACAACACATTTTCTATAGTGGGGTTAGAATTTTTACCAACCATGCCGATTCCTATGACTTTTCTTTTGTTGTTATCACCAAAGGTAACTGTTCCTCCATCGATGCTTTGTATGGTGGATAGAAGATTGGCATGACCGGTCATATGTTTTGAATACCCGCTGTCAAGTATCCAGCGATCTTTCTTTGGTACCTATGAAATATTCAATGTAAATATGGTACCCTTTTCATTGGGTCCAAAACATATTAGTTTGGGGGAAACCAAACTCATAATGAGTTTGATTTTCCTCCATAAGCAGGAATAAAATTAATAGAATTACATACATTTAACATATATGAATTGATATATGCAATTCTATCATTTTGATTTAAGTTAACTGGAACCCATACAAATTTGTTCTGTCCAGTCGACTTTACAGTATCCTTCAGTCGACTTCTACTAAAAGTCAGTCGACTGGATGATACGATAGGTCGACTTATATGAGGTTTTGATCCTATTGAATAAGATTCAATTCCTCTGGACAGACGACTGATGGATGGACTCAGTCGACTTAACTGAACGTCAGACTTGCTTTTATCACTAAAATTTATTACCTTAGGCTTTTCAAAGAATTCATATAGTTTATGTGTAACACTAGAAATAGATTTAGATTTATTTCTACTAGTGTTTTTAGAAGAAGATTCTTTTATAGGAGAATTTTTGAAACCAAAACCATATTTTTGACTAGATTTCACTTGATTATGAAGGATATCATTTAAATTCTCTATGCCTTTGTTAAACTTAGACACGTTCTTGGATATCTCTTCATAATTCTTTTTTAGAGATTCAAGATCAGTATCTAAACTTGCAATGCGAGAATTTAAAGATTTCACTTCCTTATCAAGGTTAAGATTTTCTTGAGAAAGTGTTTGATTAACTTTCTCTAGATTCTTAACTCTAATCTTTTCTTTTTTCAACTCTTGAAAGATTTCATTAAAAAGCATCAAGTAAATCTTCTGAATCAAAATCATTACTTACATGATCTTGTGAAGCCATGAAGCACATGTTTGCAACTTCATTGTTTTCATCAGTTTCTTCTTCTGAAGATGAGTCACTGTCATCCCAAGTTGCTTGATAAGCCTTCTTGTTCTTGGCAAACTTATTCTTTGTGTACTTGTCCTTCTTGAAGTTGGATGTCTTTTCCTTATTCTTTGTATTTTCGAGGGGACAATCCTTCTTCATGTGACCTGTTTTATTGCACCTGAAACAAGTAAGAGGATCATTAGAATCTCTAAATTTAGAATTGAACTTACCTTTCTTTAGAAATTTTTTGAATCTTCTAGTGAACATGGCTATCTCCTCTTCATCTTCTTCCTCATCTTCTGAGTCTGTCATGACTTTAAAAGCCAATAATTTCTTCTTTGCCTGTTGTGGTTCTGTATCCTTCTTTCGCTCTTCAATTTGAACCTCGTACACCATTAGATTTCCCATAAGATTCTCAAGAGAAAGTTGTGACAAATCATTTGCTTCTTCTATTGCAGTGGTCTTCTTTTCCCATTCAGGAGTGAGTGCACGAAGAACTTTTCTAACCATCTCTGCTTGAGTGTATGTCTTTCCAAGTGCCACAAGTGAGTTTGTAATGTCAGTAAATCTGGTGATCATCTCGGACACATTTTCATTTTTCTTCATGCGGAACATCTCAAACCTGTGAACAAGAACAGATATTTTAGATTCTTTCACTTTGTTTGTTCCTTCATGAGTTACCTCGAGTGTATGCCAGATTTGATGTGCGGTTGTAGCATTTGATACACGGTTGAACTCCTCCTTTGTGAGAGCACAAAATAATGCATTCATTGCTTTTGCATTGTTCATAGTTTGGTTCTTCATATCATCATTCCATTGTGCATATGGAATAGTAGGAGCAGTGTATTCCGTTTCCGTCATGTGCCATATTTCATAGTTGATTTATTGGAGGTAGATCTTCATTCTGCACTTCCAATAGTTGTAGTTTGTTCCATCGAAGAGAGGTGGCCTTTGTGTAGATTGGCCTTCATGGTACTGATTTGCATTCGAAGTAGTTGCCATAGCCTTTAACCTTGCTCTGATACCAAGTGTTGGATCCTGTAGTCAAGGCAACAAACACTAGAGGGGGGGTGAATAGTGTTTATTAAAATTAATTTGCGGAATAAAGAATTTTTCTTCGGTGCAGTCGACTTAGGAGTGAACCAGTCGACTGAGATAACCAATAAAAGAAAATTCAAACAACTCTGTGCAGTCGACTTAAAGTTGAAGCAGGCGACTGAAGACACAGTTAATATTCAAAGATACGAGACTGACCAGTCGACTGATAATCTGCTGAGTCGACTGTCCAGACAAGTTTCATAGAACTTTAAACAAACAAAAAAATGTAAATGCAAGTTCAAGAGATACAACCACAGAGTACACACGATGTATCCTGGTTCGGTCCTTCCGACCTACATCCAGTCTCCAAACAACCCACTTGAGATTTCCACAATTCTTGAAAAAATTACAAGAATACCCTACGACGTTCAGACAACAACCTTGTCTAACTCCTAGTCCTTTCTCTCAACCAGAGAAAGCACCCCACTCTACCACCAAGAGTGAAATGACCGACTCTACACCCTAGAGTCTAACTCTCCAACCGAGAGCAAAAAAAAACAATAAAAAGTTTACAGTCAACCTATAGCCTTGTTTGTGTTATGTGATGTAGAACGTGGCTAAAAGAGGTCAACTTCTATATCCAGTCCAGAACGAATTCTGATGTTATACTGGACTGAATGTAGAGAACCAAAAACTTAGAACTTGAAAGCTTTGTCTCGTGAACACTTAAAAAAATTCTCAAAGAGTGCTCGGAAATGTTAGATCAATGTTAGATCTTTATCCGTGAATTCTGAACTCTATTTATAGAGTTAGAATTCCTGAACGTTGGGAGGCAGTTATTCTAACTGTCAACCAACGGATCTAAGTAGCTTTTGAATTTTAAAATCGATTTTAAAAACAGAAAACGGTCAAAAGCACTCGAACAGTCGACTGGGTTGCCATAATGTGCCGACTGGTCAGAGTTTGAATAAATTTAAACAGTTTTGTACTGACAGTCAACTGATAGAAGCATCGGTCGACTGGTACTCAACAGTCAAACCATTTCAAACTGTTTTGACCTTTTTTGATGTTTGAAAAACACACATTGTAAAATAGTGAGTGTATGTGTGTGTGACAAGGCTTTACATCATACTAAGACTCAACAAAAGTAAGATTACATTGTTTACAAGACATGACTATAATTGACACTTTTAAGCTTGAGTCTTGAGTCTTGAATGAAGCTTTAACCATTGTCTTTATCTGGAGCTTTTGTGCTTGTTCATTTGTTCAGCTGTATAGTAGTGAGTCCTTTGTGTATAGCACCTGCAATTATAAAGTATAGCATAGATACATGTGCAGTGTGTTGTGATCATCAAAATCAAGAATCAACATTTACTGCTTCTAATTTGTCACAACAAATAATCATTCACAATAATAGATTCATTATCTTTATCATACAGCAAATCTTAGAATACTAAGACATCAAAAAGTGATCTGGACAGTCGACTTAGAGCATACTCAGTTGACTTGTTCAGTCAAGGAAGGTTCTTCAATAAATTGCTCGGAAGAGTCGACTGCTGCACATGGCCAGTCGGCTGTTCCGCAGCGTTCACAATTTAATTATAATTTACGGAGAAGTCGACTGTCATTCGAACCAGTCGGCTGTTCTGTAGAGCTCAATTAAAACTTTTAATGTTCAGTACAGTCGACTGCTACATATATTCGGTCGACTGATCAAAGTTAATTTCGAATTAAGGAATATCTCTTCCTTCTTTTCTTCAGTTAGCACACAACATTTTATTCAACTACAGTATGTTCAATGTCAACATAAACATGCGATTCTTATCCATTTACAGCATCACAACATAGTTTACGATTAAATGTAGGTTTCACAATACTAGTATTTTCTTCCACCCAATATAAAATTTCTAATCGTGCCTTTGTCCTTTACTCATTGTTTGTCTACGGAGATAAATATTAATCCTGAATTAACATGCTAGGAAAGTCAAGATAACGACATACATTAAATACATCATTTCATGGAATTTCGAACTGTACATATTTTATTTCATCGTACCAGTCGACTGTCAACATGATCGGTCGACTGTACAGGTAATCTCCAGTTTCTCTAATTGTCTTAGTTCTTTACCATTCGTTCACATTTTCCACATTATGTATAGCATGAAAGATATCAATATAACAATCATTCTACCACCTCAGTTTACACATACATAATAACAAATCTAACTCAAATCCTAACATGATTTCTATTTTAGAAGTCATGAGAAACACCCACCATTTTGAAGAAATAACGAAAATCCCGTAAAGCTTCCTAATGCGATAGTACGTCTCCTTGCTCCTTGCCACACACCGAAGGCTCCCTCTGTAGTGATGACCGGCCTTCCAAAAAGGGACACTCACTCACAACTCTCTACAATATATTTTCTTCTCTCAAATGGATTTTAGTTTAGAAATACAACTAAGTGAGGGGGGGTATTTATACACAGTTTTTTGGGTGAAAAGGAAGGCTAGGATTTAGTAGATGGTTATAGGATGGAGGGTTAGGATGAGAGTAGGAGTTATATTAACTACCCACACACTCAAATAACTACCCATATGCACAAACCCACTCTCCCTCATTCTACTCAATCCGGCCACCAAGAATGGTGTGCATTGCACACCACGTGCTTCGCACGTGCCATCTAGTCCCCATATTAAAAAAAGTACAATTTTAATAAATCAATTTGATAACTACTTGTCTCTACATGACAAGTGTGAGCCCTTTAATTGATTAATCAAATTGTGGGTTTCATATAATAGTGGGCTTAGGTTGTGGGCCAAGACAACCAAATCTAAAATTAGTTAAAGTGGGCTAAACTAAATGAATAGTGTTTTGGGCTTTAGAAATAAGCTTTTAGAAAAAATATTTGTTCATTCAAAAATGAGATTTCATATAAAAATGAAATAAGATACATATTAAAATTGCACGTGCACAGCACGTGAAGAAAAATAATATTTTTATTAAAAGAATGTTTAGGGTATTACAACACTCCCTCCTTAGAATAGTTCCGTCCCCGGAACTACATTCAAGAGCGAGAAACTAAAACAAGCACAAAAAAAAAAAAATACAAATCAAACAAAAAGCTCAGGATGATCTCTGAACATCCTCTCCTCAGACTCCCAAGTAGCCTCTTCAACCAAATGGTTTCTCCAGACTACCTTGACCATCGGTATCGTCTTATTCCTCAAGACTTTCTCCCGACGATCAACAATCTCGATAGGAGACTCGATGTAATTTAGATCCAACTGCAAACCTTCCGGCACTTCAGGCAAATGATGACTCGGATCTGGAATGTAACCTCTCAGCATAGACACATGAAAGACATTGTGCACCTGAGACAACTCTTCCGGTAACTCAAGCCGGTAAGCGGTTTTTCCCGATCCTTTTCAATATCTTGTACGGGCCTATAAACCGTAGGGCTAACTTTCCACTCTTGCCGAAATGGATCACGCCTTTACTGGGTGATACTTTCAGAAAGACAAAGTCACCAACCTCAAACTCAAGGTCCCTTCTCCGGTTGTCTGCATAGCTCTTCTGCTAGCACTGAGCTTCCACCAACCTCTTCCTGATCAGATCAATCTTTTCAGAGGTTTGCTGAACAAGCTCAGGTCCAAACATCTGACGCTCCCCAACTTCGAACCAACAAACAGGCGTCCTACACTTCCTGCCATACAGAGCTTCGTACGGTGCCATCCCGATGCTAGTCTTAAAACTGTTGTTGTAGGCAAACTCTACCAAAGGTAAATGCCTTTCCCAACTGCCTCTAAAGTCTAGTACACAGCACCGAAGCATATCCTTAAGAATACGGTTGACTCTCTCAGTCTGCCCATCGGTCTGGGAATGAAAAGCAGTGCTGAAATCTGTCTTGGTACCCAAAGCTGTCTGAAGACTCCTCCAGAAATGTGAAGTAAACCGCGCATCTCGATCAGACACAATAGTCAACGGAACGCCATGAAGCCTGACAATCTCACCAACATACAACTCAGCTAACTTGTCCATCGAAGCAGTAAGTTTCATTGCCAAAAAGTGAGCAGACTTGGTCAGTCGATCGACTATGACCCAAACCGCATCATTGCCCTTAGAACTCTTGAGTAAACCCGAAATGAAATCAATACTGATGTTATCCCACTTCCATTCTGGAATAAGTAACGGTTGTAATAGACCTCCCGGTTTCTGATTCTCGGCTTTGACTTGTTGACAAACCTCACACTTCGACACAAATTTAGCCACATTCTGTTTCAAACCTGACCACCAGAAATGCTGCTTAATGTCCCTATACATCTTAGTACTTCCAGGATGTACAGACAAAAGAGTAGCGTGCGCCTCCTGAAGAATACTCTCTTTCAGGTCCGCCTAATTGGAAACGCATAGTCTATCTCCGAACCACCGCACTCCATCCCTGATTTGAAATCCGGGCAACTTGCCAGCACCAACCTGCTCCAACATCTTCTGAAACTCGGCATCAACCTTCTGACTTGCAATAATCCTTTCGTTCAGTGTCGGCTGAAGCCTCAACTGAGCTAAAGCTGCTCCCAATCCTTGCAAGACAATTTTAATACCTGCTCGATCCAACTCCTCTGCCAACTGCCTCTGGATTGTAATCAAACTCGCCAGACTGCTCTTGCGGCTAAGTGCATCGGCAACAACATTAGCGTTCCCTGGGTGATACTTAATCTCCGGACGAATATCCTCAAGTACCTCCAGCCATCTCCGCTGCCTCAAATTCAGATCCTTCGCTGATATATGTACTTCAAGCTTTTGTGGTCTGTGTACATGTTCAGCTTCTCTCCATACACATAATGTCTCCATTGCTTTAAGGCAAAAATAATCGCGGCCAACTCCAGATCATGAGTCGGATAGTTCTTCTCATGCGATCTTAGTTGCCTAGACCCATACGCGATCACTTTTCCTTCTTGCATTAAGACACAATCAAGCCCACGATGTGAAGCATCGCTGTAAACATCATACTCAACACCTGCTCTAGGCAAAGCCAAAATAGGTGCAGTAGTCAGTTTCTCTTTCAACTCCTGAAAGCTTGCCTCACATTACTCAGTCCACTTGAAGTTCACATTTCTCTTGGTCAGACCAGTAAGCGGCACAGCTAACTGAGCATAACCTTGAATGAACCTCCTGTAGTATCTAGTCATTCCAAGAAAACTCCTGACTTCCTTCACTGTATCAGGCCTTGCCCAATCTCTCACTGCCTCTATCTTCTGAGGATCAGTTGCCACTCCCTCCTTAGAAAGGATGTGACCTAGGAATGACACTTCAGATTTTCAGAAATCACACTTGGATAGCTTGGCATACAACTCCTGCTCTTCCAGCTTCTCCAAAACTACTGCCAAATGCTCAGTGTGCTCCTCCTCCAACTTGGAGTACACGAGAATATCGTCGATAAAAAATACGACGAAAGAATCAATGAACGGCCTCAGAACTCTGTTCATCATGTCTATGAAGATTGCGGGTGCATTCGTCACTCCAAACGGCATAACTAAGAATTCGTAATGCCCGTGTCGAGTTCTAAATACAGTTTTGTGCACATCTTCAGCTTTCACTCGAACTTGGTGATATCCTGATCGAAGATTTATTTTGGAGAAGACAACTGCTCCTTGTAGACGATCAAACAGGTCATCAATTCGGGGAATAGGATACTTATTCTGAACAGTAACCTTATTCAGCTCTTGGTAATCGATGCACATCCTCATCGAACCATCCTTCTTCTTTACCAAAAGTACTGGTGCTCCCCAAGGTGATGCACTAGGTTGAATAAAGCCTTTCACCAACAGTTCCTCAATCTGCCGTTTGATCTCATCCTGCTCCACCGGTGCCATCCTATACGGTGCCTTAGAAATGGGTGCGCTCCCTGGTTGAATAGTGATGCTGAACTCCACATCACGATGCGGGGGTAACCCAGGAAAATTATCCAAGAACACAGTTGGATAGTTCCGAACCACAGGAATCAACTGCACCTCTGCCGGAATCCCTTTCTTCTGGCTGATAGCGGCAACCAACTCTGAACCTCTTCTCTTCCCTTGGAAGGTGACTTCAGGTCCACCTGGAGCCCTCACTGTTACTGTCTTGGTCTTGCACTCGATGCTTGCACTGTACACCGACATCCAATCAATGCTAATGATAACATCGACTCCCAAAACATTCAGTTCGATCAGATCGATCCCAAAGTTTCGATCACCAATCACGATCTCACAGTCAGCATAATACCGATCAGTGGTTAGAGTCTCCCCTGATGGAGTAGCAACTGCTAAAATCTTGCCTGGAAAGATGTTCGGTTCAACTCCCAATATTTTAGCAAATTTAGGAGACACAAAAGTATGAGAGGATCCAGTATCGAACAGAACAACAGCTTTCATTCCATTCAAATAAAGTTCTCCTGTTACATAATACATACTAATTACGCAACAGTTCACTAAATAAGCGGGAAAAAGAAACAACAAGAACCTCTAAACATCTGCCCTCGTACTAGTGATGACATGATCTACTTCATCAGCATCAGCTTCGGTCAAGGCAAATACTCACCTTGGTTGGTACGGTCTCTTCCCAGCTTGCTGAGTTGGTCCCTTCTGGACAACATCCTGTCGCTTCGGGCACTAGGATCGGTAATGACCTGTCTCCCCACAATTGAAACAAGTCACCATAGGAGGTCTCACCCAATTATTTTCGGGTCTCCTATCTATGTTGACAGCATTTGCTCCCCTTGGTTTGAACCTTTGGACTGACGGCTGTCCCCTGGCATTCCCAATAGTTGCGGGCCTCTTTCCAGCATTCCAGTTGTTCTTCCTACTCTGAATAGCGTGGAACTGCTCCATGTCTGCCTCCGTGGCTGCTGCTCGCTTGACTAGCTTGTCAAACCTCCTGATACCGAGAGGTATCATTCGGGACCTCAACCTCGGCCTCAATCCATGCTTGAACTTACGAGCCTTCTTCGCCTCATCTATCACTAATTCAGGAGCATACCTTGAGAGTTGAGTAAATTTAGTCTCGTACTCTCTAACTGACATGCCACCTTGTTGTAGTGACAGAAACTCCATAGCCTTCTTCGCCTGGACATCGGAGGGGAAATAGTGACTACGGAATTCTTCCAAAAATTCCTCCCAGCCAAGAACAATACCTCCCATTGTCCGCTTCATCGACTGCCACCAAACAGTCGCATCCTTCTCAAGCTGTAGAGTCGCCAACTTCACATTGCTGCCTTCCGGGGTCTCCAGCACTTCAAAGATAGTCTCTACTTGACAAATCCAGTTGTCAGCCACATCAGGGTCCGACTTCCCCTCGAATACAGGTGGTTTCATTCATTTGAACGATTCCACTAGTTTAATTGCCTCAGACACCGGATTCACAGGTCCCCTTCCTTGGTTCTGATTCATGGCCACGGCGTTGAGCGTCTGATAGACCCTCGCAAGTTCCGTTTCCAAGTCCAGACCTTCGCCGTTTCTAGCTCCTCTTCTAGCCATATTCTGATGCAAAAATTCGAAGTATAAGACATGAATTTTAAATCAACTTGCATTTCATTGAATTCCAAACTTTATACATTCGAATTGAAAAACATTTCTTGACATCAGAATGAAAACAGTAGAAGCTACAACAGTCTAACTCCTACAGTCCTTTTCTCTTCTCGAAGTTCTCCCCGTAGTTCATCAACTTCTTCCTTCAGCACATCGGTCAAATTCTTCCTCTTCTGGAGTTCCCATACATGATGACTGAGAACTGCAAAGTCGTCCATACACTTTGCCAACTGAGCCACCAATAATCCAACTCTCTCCCGCAGTGATTCGACCTACCTCTGAATAGATGCAACATGACTATTCGAGACTGGTTCTTCTTCTTCATCAGAAGAAGAGTCATTAGACGAGTCTGGAGGTGGGTTAAGCTCTCGGGATTCGGGCCATTCCTCTTCATCAGAATCTGCTTGCCCTGGATGGTACTCTTCCTTGGGATCCGCTTGTCCAGGATAGTACTCTTCCTCAATGATATGCCAATTTTTGTCGCCAGCAGGGTCGAAGTGATCAGCTATTTTAGAAATAGGGAGGAAGAAGCATAAGCCATAGAGCAACACAAATGTAAGTAACCTACATTTAAATCTCTAGACTCAAACACACACTCTAATGTCCACTTCTAGGGTGTCGTTCCTTATAAATTTGTACAAGTGTGAAGCGTGGCTCTGATACCACTCTGTAACGCCCCGATTTCCAAAATACACTGAATTCGAGATTCCACAGGATCTTTACACTTAATTCGTACAATTTTACAAGGAAATAAAACTTTTCACTTTACATCAGAGTTACATGAGATCTTTACACTATACATTTAACAGCGGAAGCATATATCACAAATAATTTACATGTAAATGACAGCAGAAGCAATTTACAACATTATACAAAGATATAACAACGAGTTATCTATGAGCATCAGTTCTCTTTTAATCTTTATCAAGCCATTTATCCTGCATACAAAACTGTGGGTACGTCAGTTTATTCAACCGACGAAAATTATGCATGGCCATCATCTCTATGCTAGAAACAGTATAACGATTCTCATTTCTTAACAAAACACAAACTTTTTCATACACAAACTAAAGGGACTATCCTGTTAATGTCGTGTTATGATTGTGCACTTAGTCCTTAATGCAATTATTATGTTATATGACACTAATGTGCACTTGTTCGGATTCTATGCATCCCATACTATATAGGTCCGAGGGCAAGCCCTTAATCGTACTTCATTTTATAGTGTTCAATCCCTCGCCATGACTTACTCTACTACGGTAACTACAGTAAGTATCTTAGATGTTCTATGATCTACGAGCCCATGTCTAGGCAGCCTGGAGGAGAATCCCACGCACTGACACGATGCATCGAGCAGACAACCTATGGATAATTCAGCCTCCGCCATGGAATAATGGCACCACCCATAGCCACTCAAACACCCCACAAGCGTCGCCACCGGGATGATAATTCTGGAGTAGTGCCCACGCCATGTCTAGATGCATCAAGCAGGCAGCCTGTGGATCACTCTCACACCGCCAATCCGATGGCCCTCATACTCGTGTTTTTCTCTTACTTTCATCACATCTTCACTATGTATTTAGTCCTTATTTTATTAGAATAATGAACAAAATCAAAGCTCTAGAGTTAGCCTCTCTGCCATACCAGACTTAATCATTCATTCAACATGACCCAACCTTGGTCTTTCATTTCAATTTTCATTTCAATTCATTTCTTTCCAATTGCCGGTGGGAGACTTAGCTACTCTTTAGTTTCAATTTCAATTCACAATCTCCAGAATTGAGCCTTTCAAGCTCATGAGTTCATTTTTCATAATCACAATAGATTTTCGTGTTCATCACTTTCACAATCTTACAACTTCCATAAATTCAATAGAATGATTCACTTCATTTCATGCATGCGAAGACAAATAGAATTTACTGCTTCTAATTTGTCACAACAAATAATCATTCACAATAATAGATTCATTATCTTTATCATACAGCAAATCTTAGAATTCTGAGACATCAAAAAGTGATCTGGACAGTCGACTTAGAGCATACTCAGTCGACTTGTTCAGTCAAGGAAGGTTCTTCAATAAATTGCTCGGAAGAGTCGACTGCTGCACATGGCCAGTCGGCTCTTCCGCAGCGTTCACAATTTAATTATAATTTACGGGGAAGTCGACTGTCATTCGAACCAGTCGGCTTTCTGTAGAGCTCAACTGAAACTTTTAATGTTCAGTACAGTCGACTGCTACATATATTCGGTCGACTGATCAAAGTTAATTTCGAATTAAGGAATATCTCTTCCTTCTGTTCTTCAGTTAGCACACAGCATTTTATTCAACTATAGTTTTTTCAATGTCAACATAAACATGCGATTCTTATCCATTTACAGCATCACAACATAGTTTACGATTAAATGTAGGTTTCACAATACTAGTATTTTCTTCCACCCAATATAAAATTTCTGATCGTGCCTTTGTCCTTTACTCATTGTTTGTCTACGGAGATAAATATTAATCCTGAATTAACATGCTAGGAAAGTCAAGATAACGGCATACATTAAATACATCATTTTATGGAATTTCGAACTGTACATATTTTATTTCATCGTACCAGTCGACTGTCAACATGATCGGTCGACTGTACAGGTAATCTCCAGTTTCTCTAAATGTCTTAGTTCCTTACCATTCGTTCACATTTTCCACATTATGTATAGCATGAAAGATATCAATATAACAATCATTCTACCACCTCAGTTTACACATACATAATAACAAATCTAACTCAAATCCTAACATGATTTCTATTTTAGAAGTCATGAGAAACACCCACCTTTTTGAAGAAATAACGAAAATCCCGTAAAGCTTCCTAATGCGATAGTACGTCTCCTTGCTCCTTGCCACACACCGAAGGCTCCCTCTGTAGTGATGACCGGCCTTCCAAAAAGGGACACTCACTCACAACTCTCTACAATATATTTTCTTCTCTCAAATGGATTTTAGTTTAGAAATACAAGTAAGTGAGGGGGGTATTTATCCACAGTTTTTGGGTGAAAAGGAAGGCTAGGATTTAGTAGATGGTTATAGGATGGAGGGTTAGGATGAGAGTAGGAGTTATATTAACTACCCACACACTCAAATAACTACCCATATGCACAAACCCACTCTCCCTCATTCTACTCAATCCGGCCACCAAGAATGGTGTGCATTGCACACCACCTGCTTCGCACGTGCCATCTAGTCCCCATATTAAAAAAGTACAATTTTAATAAATCATTTTGATAACTACTTGTCTCTACATGACAAGTGTGAGCCCTTTAATTGATTAATCAAATTGTGGGTTTCATATAATAGTGGGCTTAGGTTGTGGGCCAAGACAACCAAATCTAAAATTAGTTAAAGTGGGCTAAACTAAATGAATAGTGTTTTGGGCTTTAGAAATAAGCTTTTAGAAAAAATATTTGTTCATTCAAAAATGAGATTTCATATGAAAATTAAACAAGATACATATTAAAATTGCACATGCACAACACGTGAAGAAAAATAATTTTTTTATTAAAAGAAGGTTTAGGGTATTACAATAAATTATGATGGAAAATGATAGAAATCAAAATAGACAAACAAATTAAAAATGGGATGAAAACAGAGAGTTGAGTTAAAAAGTTTTGAACCCCATATACTATCAGTTGAGCACTTGGCTCTGGTGGCTAGCGCAGGCGCTAGCGCACTTGGCGTTGCCACGTGTCGCACGTATAGGATTTCTTGGTCGCGGGTTCGAGCCTGGGAGGCTCTGCATATTTTGTGATTTTTTTTGAAATTAATCGCTTGGCATTTCTGGGTTACAAAAACAACTCAGAGCGATTTATATCACACACTATGTATTGGTCAATGACAATTTTGCCCTCGTGTGTTATGCACGTATATTTTGTACCGTTATGAGTAATATTCGTAACATATTTTTATATAAATGTCATACGTATCTTATATTCTGATTATTTATATGTTTTCCATTTTCTCAACACTCATTTCAATCATATTTTTAGCCAACTCAAATATTTATTTTAATTTTTGTGTTTTACGTACATTGCACGTTTATATGGCTAAAAATATGGTTAAATCGGAACGGTCCAAATTGGGCACTAATCTTAAAGCTCGGGGGTAAAATGGTAATTTCACCTACAGACAGATCTGAAATGGGTATTGGGTCTTTTCTCCAAAGACCCAATAGCCCACAAACGGATCCGCCTCAACTGGGTGCAGGTTCTAACCCTCAAAGAACCCAGTCCAGCTGGATAGAATAGGGTTTATGATTATACTTAATCAACGGTCCTGATTCATTCCATCTATTCACTGGGATGTAGGGATTTGATCTTATCTCGAAACTGGTCCCTAAGGTGGCTATAAATACCCCCTACCCCCCACTATTAACAGGTAATCAATCTTTTGCCAATCAAAGCTCATTCATAATCTTTCTGATTACTGACTTGAGCGTCGGAGGGTGCGTCTCCGGGATCAACCCCGGTGTTTTGCACTTTTTGCAGGTGAACGGTGATAGATCACGGTCGAACTCCAACGGAAAGGTTTCAGGTTTGACTATTCAGCATCCCAAAGAATCCACAAATCTATCTGTTTGCCCCCACACCGATTTTAGCGGCAATAGATTGGCATCGTCTATGGGAACAGCACGAATAGCAATCCGTCCTCTTCCATCGGTTGAGATTACCTCCAGCCATGCCTCCCAGAAAACTGAGATCTAGAGGGTCCAACCGTGGGCCCACTCCTCCTCAACTGCGACAGGAGGTCCCCCTCCAAACCGTCCAACCGCAGGGGCAACTCCCTCCTCAGCCTGATCAGCCCCCACAGCAGGAACAACCTCCTCTTTAGGACCCTCAGCACCAGCGGGCTCCAGTAGGGCCCCAGAACCACGATATTGGGACCTCTCATCCTGCTCCTCAGAAGCAACCTCTTCATCGGGAACACGTCTCCGTATATAACCCTTCAACCGACTCAATGGCATCTCACAATCCTCGGCCTTCCGATGACCTCCGCAACGTCCTCATCAATCGGTAGAATGAAGAGGATCTTCACCGCCGTTTGCATGAAAGGCGGGCCCATGAGGGAGCCACCCGCTCGGAACGTCCAAATGAGCGATCTCCTCTTCGCCGCGACCATAGGAGGTCCCCTCTTCATAGGAGACGGAGGGAGTCCCCGGAATACCATCGAAGACGACATCACTCTCCCGCTGGTCGGTAGCCCCCGAGGGACGATAACGCCCCTATCACCCGAGCTGAATTTCAAGAGTTCCAGGCGACAATCCTGCAGGCCCCCAGTCTCCGCCCATACAACAATAATGCTCAGAGGGTTCCTACTCCTCCGGTCCAAAGTCCTCGCCATCGGTTCCTAACTCCTCCCCAAGCTCCGAGCAACCGCCAACATCCCTAGTCCTCACCATTCCCCTAGTTACCATCGCCGAACTCCACGCTCCCCTTCGTACGAGGATGAGTCCAAAGGCTCACTGGGGTACCGTCGAAGAGATGATGCGGTCTACCGCCATCTCCACGAGATGGAGAGGCACCTCGGACAACTGGATAGAGAAGAAGAACTGAGAGGAAGGACCCTCCGTCCGAGCAGACCCCATTTTCTCGAACCATCATAGAGGCAAACGTTCCTGCAAACTTCAAAACCCCACAGTTCGAGTCATATACGGGGGAATCAGACCCCATAGACCACATCGAGAGTTTCAAAACTCTCATGTTAATCCACCAAGCTTCCTATGCTCTACTGTGCAAGACCTTCCCAGCTACTCTCAAGGGTCCAGCTCGGGAATGGTACTCCCGCCTTGCTCCATCCTCCATATTCTCCTTTGAACAATTTGAGACCCTCTTCATCACCCACTTCGTGAGCATCCGCCGAACCGAGAAGACTAGTATTTCACTGCTTTTTCTTAACCAGAAGAAGGGCGAGAAGCTAAGAGATTATATCAAGTAGTTGATTCGAAAGCTAGGTCCATTGCCTCCCTCGACCAATCGGTCGCTGCAGCCGCCTTCCAGTCCAATGTTCTCAATTCGAGCCTTCGTTCCTCCCTAACCAGAAAGCCCCCGTGAGACTTCTCCGACTTTCTTCTCAGGAGTGAGAAGTACATCCGAGCTGAGGAAGCTGAACATCACCCCACATTTGAGGGGTTTTCCTCAGGATCCAAGAGAAAGGCAGCCAAAGAAGAGGGAGCTAAGAAGCTCCAGAAGGACAATGGGGGCCAACGCCGCCCACCTCCCAGGTTTGAGAAGTTTACCCCGCTCAACACCAATGTTTTAACTATTCTTATGGAAGTTGAGAAAGAGGGAGTCCTACCTCTGGCCCCGAAGATGAATACCCTCGGGAAAAGAGAGATAAGAAAAAGTGGTGCCGATATCATCGAGACCACGGCCATGACACCAATGATTGTCGGGCTCTAAAGAATGAAATTGAAGCCCTTATTCAGAGAGGGCAGCTGGCCAAATTCATTTGAAAGGACCGGGTTGATCTTCCTCCTTCCCCCAGGGGGGCTAATAAGCGTCCCGAGAGGCGCGACGAGACTCTCGAGTTTGAAGAAGAATGTATCTTGCACCTCATCCATGGAGGCCCGATGGGAGGAACCTCCAACTCTTCTCGAAAGGCTTTCATCAGGAAGGTTAACTCAGTGCACAGCATACCTCCTCCCAAAGGCCTCGGAGTCCCGATCACCTTCTCGGATGTAGACTTGGAGGGTGTCTGAACCCCCCACTGTGATGCACTAGTAATCAACCTCCACATGGCTAGTTATAAAGTGGAAAGGATTCTGGTGGACAATGGTAGCTCCGTCAACATCCTCTTCCTGGTAGCCTTTCGAGGGCTCAAGTTATCGCGGGATAGGCTCAAGCCCGCCGGCTACATGCTCAATGGGTTCACTGGAGTGCCAGTGACTATCGAAGGGGTGATCACCCTCGACGTACGCTGGCAAAACTCTTACTATTCGGACGGAGCCGATTGATTTCATGGTCGTCGACATTCCCGCTGCCTACAATGTGATTCTAGGCCGACCTGGTCTAGCTACTCTAGAAGCCGTCCCGTCGGCTTATCATCTTAAAATGAAGTTCCCCACCAAGGCAGGCATAGGGAAAGTAAGGGGTAGTCAAGAGATGGCTCGTATGTGTTACATGACCTCCACCGGGGGACCTGTCCTCTCCCTTGAGACACTTGAGATTTCCCAGGGGAATGCCCAGCCTATGTCCGAACATGTGGATGAGTTGGAGGAAGTGCTCTTTTCCAAACAAGATCTGAACTGCAAGTTCTTCATCAGCAAGACCCTCCCTTCTGCCTTCTGTTCTGACATAGTCCGATGCATCAGGAAGAACCATGACCTCTTTGCCTGGTCGGCTGCCGATATGCTAGGGATTTCCGAGGAGCTCCTCGTCCACCACCTAAGCATTGCTCTGGGGTCCAAACCGGTCCAGCAAGCCATAAAGAAAGAAGTGGACAAACTCCTCAAAGCCCGGTTCATACAAGAAGTCAACTATCCCGAATGGCTCTCTAATATTGTTATGGTTAAGAAGGCCAACGAAAGTTAGAGAATTTGCATCGACTTCACGGACCTGAACAAAGCATGCCCTAAGGATCCTTTCCCTCTCCCCAACATCAACACTTTGATCGATGCAACTTCGGGCCATGAGCTACTGAGCTTTATGGACGCCTTCTCTGGGTATAACCAAATCAGAATGTTCCCCCCGGACATCCCGAAGACCTCCTTCGTCACCGATCAAGGGCTCTATTGCTACAGGGTAATACCCTTCGGGCTGAAAAATGTCGGTGCAACCTACCAGTGCCTCGTCAATAAGGTCTTCCAAAATCAGATCGGCCGAAACATGGAAGTATATGTTGATGATATACTAGTTAAAAGTATCCATGGGGCCGACCATGTTGCTGATCTCCAAGAAGCATTCGATGTGTTGAGGAAGCATGATATGAGGCTCAACCCGAACAAGTGTGCGTTTGGAGTCTCGTCGGGTAAGTTCCTAGGCTTCATGGTCAGTTAAAGAGGGGTCGAAGCTAACCGCAAGAAGATCAAAGCCATACTGGACATGGCTCCTCCTACAAGTGTGAAAGAGGTTCAGAAGCTCACAGGGTGCCTCACGGCAATAGGACGCTTCCTGTCTAAGTCAGGAGAGAAGTGTCTTCCTTTCTTCAAAGCCCTCAGGGGGGCTAAGGGCTTCGAGTGGGGCCAACAGCAGTAAGAATTGTTCGATCAACTGCAGGCCTATCTGGTCAACCCCCCTCTCCTCAGCAAGCCTATCCCCAGGGAAACACTCTACCTCTGCCTAGCTGCCTCCGAGCAAACCCTTAGCGCTGTCCTAGTGAGGGAAGAAGACAAGGCTCAGAAGCCTATCTATTATGTGAGCAAGGTTCTCAGAGATGCCGAGCTCCGCTATCTGAGATTAGAGAAGATAGCATACGCCTTGGTTATGGCAGCCAGAAAGCTCCGCCCTTATTTTCAATCCCACTCAGTGGTCGTTCTTACCGACCAGCCTCTCAAGCAAGTCCTGCACAAGCCCGAGACCTCCGGGCGTCTTATGAAGTGGTCGATCGAGGTGAGTCAACATGACATATCTTATCAGCCTGGGACCGCAATCAAGGCCCAAGCCTTAGCTGAATTTATTGTTGAGAGCACCATCCCGGAGGTTAGCCAAGCAGCAAACGGGCCTCCCATCTGGACAGTATATGTAGACGGGCCCTCTTGCACCGAAAGGAGCGGAGCTGGGGTCATTCTGGCAGGCCCAGATGACTTCGTTCTCCAATACTCCCCCCGCATCAACTTTAAGGCCTCCAACAACGAAGCTGAGTATGAAGCCCTTATAGTCGGCCTAGGTATGACACGCAAGACAGGAGCACAATGTCTCCGAATATTCAGTGATTCGCAGCTGGTCGTGAATTAGGTCTTAGGAGAGTACGAAGCACGAGATGACCGAATGGCTAAGTACCTAGCCAAGGTCCAAGGTCTCATGGCTTCGTTCGAAGAGGCACAAATTCAGCAGATCCCCAGAGAAGAAAACTCCCAAGTAGATGCCCTCTCCAAATTGGCCTCCTCTTCCCTTCAGGATCTCGAGCAGACCGTCCTAATCGAGGTACTCCTAAGACCGCGCATAGAAGAAGAAGCTCCCAACTCGATAGAGTTGCTGCCCATCCAACTCCAGGACAACTGGATGAAGCCTTTGATAGAATTCCTCAGGGACGGGGTCCTTCCCGAAGATCCTAAAGAAGCCTGTCGAATCTGAACGAGAGCGGAGCAGTACACCCTTGTTGAAGGAGTCTTGTACAAACACTCCTACACCCATGTAGATGGCAGACCCTACTTAAGGTGCCTCTCCCCGGAAGAAGCCCTGTATGCCTTGCAAGAATTCCACAAAGGTATAGGCGGAGCCCATTCAGGGTCAAGGTCCCTCGCCAGGAAAGTGTTGAACTAAGGGTATTTTTGGCCTACCATGCTTCGAGATACCGAGCAACATGTCCGGCAATATAGCCCTTGTCAGCAGTTCTCCAACATCCGTCAACTCCCCCAAGCATAATTCACATCTCTCTCAAGTCCAATTCCCTTTGCAATGTGGGGGATGGACTTGCTGGGTCCTTTCCTGTCAGCTCTAGGCCAACTCAAGTTCCTAGTCGTGGCCATCGACTATTTTTCTAAGTGGATCGAGGCCGAACCATTGGCTACTATTACTGAGAACAAAGTGCTGCAGTTCTTCTGGAAAAATGTTATCTGTAGGTTTGACGTACCTCGGATCCTAATAACAAATAATGGAACACAGTTCACAGGAGCAGCGTTTCGATCTTTATGTGAAGATCTTGGCATTCAACAATGTTTCTCCTCCGTCTCCCATCCTCAGTCAAATGGCCAAGTAGAAAACGCCAACAGGCAGATCCTCTCCGGGATCAAGAAGAGACTAGATAAGTCGGCCAAAGGCTTATAGGCGGAACAGCTTCCAAACGTATTGTGGAACTACCGTACTACGAAACGGATCCCCACAGGAGAGTCGCCCTTCAATCTCACCTATGGCTCCGAGGCTGTAATCCCCTTAGAGGTTGGTCAGCCATCTCCTCGCCTTATTGCCTACGATGAAGAGCAGAATGCCAGAGACCTCCGGGCGAATTTGGACTTGATTGATGAGCTCCGTGAAAGAGCTTCAATTCGCTAGCAAAATTACCGGAGAAGGATCGAGCTGGCCTACAACAAAAGAGTCCGTCCCACAGATCTCAAGGAAGGGGACTTAGTCCTCAGAAAGCTAGCTATCTCATTCCCTAGCCAAAAGAGTAAGCTAGCTCCAAATTGGGAAGGACCGTACAAAGTTTCCAAGGTGGTCCGCCACGGAGCATATCGTCTTGAAGATCTTGAAGGCAGAGAGATACCCAGAACTTGGAATGCCGACCACTTACTGAAGTACCAAGAGAGCGCCTGAATGCCTCTCTAAGTACCTTCAAATGTCGAACCATTCCTGTCATATTTTTTGTATTAGATTCTTTATTTTCTCATTGTAAAACGGCTTGCAACTTAGAAGCAGCCGATTAGCAGTTATCAATAAAGAACTTCTTTCCCCTCATGATTCTCTTGTGATTATTTTGTCTATCTGTTCAAGATTTTTGATGACGCTTACTATCAAGCCCCGCTTCCTAAAAATACGGAATACGAGTACATGACAAAAGCCCAGCGAATGACTGACGTCACCCATAAGCTGTTTAATCGATCAACTTAATAATATAAACAACACAGAACATATGCGCAGGCAATAATAATAGTCTCATCAACAAATAATACTTGGAATGAAACAATATAATATCTAAATACAATAATAATAATAATCAAACGTCTGGAAACAATAATAAAAATTCGGAATATAAGCCCAAAACAATAATAATCCAGTCCAAAAACAAATACAAGTCTCAATACATTAAGTCGTTTAAAGCGATAAGCAAATTAAAAGACAAAATCTTCAAAATGTTTGTTCTCCAACTCCAGCAGGCAATTCTCCTTCATTACCTATAAATATTTCATCTAAAAAGAGAAAAATAATTGTCCTTAGAGCAAGTCATGGACAGGAAGTAGAGAAAGCAGGGAACAATGGAATAACGATATAATAATGAATCAATGAATCAATAGGAATCAATAAAATAGGACATTAATCATGATAGTCGAAGAAGTGGCTATAATAATGATGAAATATCAATAACAATAATCAATGGTCAATAACGGTAACACTTAGCCAATATTCGATATCAATAGGAACAATATGCAGTGTCGATGTAGTGTGATCCTTAAGTCTATTCATTAGTTTAATCCTAACTAATGTAGTACTTCATGCGTCCCATCTATTTACCACATGGTTGCTACATGCAAACAATTTCGCTTTAGACTTAGTAGTGGGCTCTATAGTTCATGTACTCTTCAACATTAATCATTATTCACCTTTCGGTGTACGGTACGGTCATCGGCAACGATACAATACACGATAGATTGGGTTATGGCCATAACCACAATCATCGATAAAACAATAGCCGGAATATTATTTAGGGAAATACGGGCCCCTCCTCCAAGTACAGTCCCTATATTGTCCACTACGAAAAGTCAAACCTTAAACCCTGGCTTGTTAATTATTTATCAATGCAACAATACAATATGCAATTAAGGGACAAGGGGTGAACAATAGTATCAATAAGGAAACAATAGGTTGATAACATGGATAAGACGGTTACAATAATGACAATAACTCAATATTAAATTCAGTAAAAATATAATCTAGGCTCTTAAACATGTTAATCAACAATCCGGAAATTTTCATAGTAAAATTCTATCATTTGAACAACCTTTTTACTGTTTAAACATGAAATGCTCGAGAATCTGAAAATCTGAAATGTAAGAACGCAGATGTAGTAAAACGGGCATAACTTTTGCTACAAAACTCGGAATTCGAAAATTCTGGATGTTATTGACAACTAGACATTCGGGGCTACATTTCATATTCAGAAAATATTTTATTTTAAGGCCATCTACTGGTTTCAAAACAACAATCAAGTTCAGGTCAGCAACATGTATAGCTCTTAGGGTATACATCTTGGACATAAATTAATTAAACATGATGGATTTTGATTCTATAGTCAATAATTTGTGTAACTAGCATGATAGGCGTCCAAACATGATAAATAAAAATTTAGAACACACACATATACAAGTCCAACATTAATCAATCATCAAACGACATACAACCTAACGAATGTCTCGACAATGAATTATTTGTGGTGTGACTCGTATGAATAACCCTATTAACAATTCTATATGAATTCATTAAAGATCCAAACTTTAGAGTCAAAGTGGCACGATGTCAAGAATATTGGGGTTAGCTAGTGTAAACCCACAATAAACCCAACGAAAAGGACAACAAAGGGCAATACGATAACAAAAAGATCTACTTGCAAGAATTTTCAATAAAACTTGAATTTGAAATGAATAGCAATTCAAGTGGATGGTGACTTGCCTGTTAACAGGTGAAACGAATAGCAATAATAATGGAATATGAATCCCGAAGCAACGAACTCGCGAACTAGCAATTTCCCAAAGCAGCACGTGAAATATACGTGCAATCAAGTTCAAAATCAACACAATACCCAAAAGACAGCAACAGTCCAAGAGGGAGATAGTAGCCACTATCGTCGATGGCCGGCCAAGGGAGGCGCACTGGCTGGCGGCGCGTCGACGGGGGTAGGCGGCTCGAGGGGCAGGGCGGCGCTAGGAGGCGTCGCCGGCGATCGAAGCTGGGAGGAGAGGAATCAGGACTTGAGGGTTGATGGGTTCTGAAGCTTGTAATGGTGAGAACGGGAAAGGGGGTGTACGGGGATGGTGTTTGGGGATTTGGGTGTCGAGGGGAGACGACGAGGAGTCGTCGACGGGAGTTGGGGGGTCGCCGGAGGTGGTGGTCCGCCGGAAGTTGGTCGGGGAAGGAGAACAGGGATTGGGGGATTTGGGTTATGAATGGGGAGAGAGAAACGGGAGGAGAGAGAGAGAGCGCGGCTAGGATTTCGATTTGTGTGCAGAAATTAGGGTTTCACTAGCGTTGCATTTATAGGGTACAATTACGGTACTGGGTTAATGGTTTAGGGTCCAATAAAAGCGGGTTTGGGTCAAGAACACATCAAATTGGATTTTAGGGTTTAATTAGGAGATAGATCACAATCAATCGAGAATGAATAAAAATACTCACAATTAGATAGAAGAAAATAGAATCAACAAACTAGTCCAATCACGAAAAATGAAGGATTCCACGAACAAAAATTTAAACCCCAATAAATAAATAAACAATACTAATGAATATAATATAAACTGGGCTAACAAAAAATTTGGGAATCCACAAGGAGGATATGATCCGGTATATTAATAAAATAATCCAATATATGAATTTTAAATAGATTATCATAAAATAACAATTAATTTAAATAATAAATCATACAACAAAATAATATTCGTGTTTAACAATTTTTATTGAAATCACCTAATAATAATAATATATTTGTTTTAAGCTCAAAATAAAAATAGTTGATCAATTAAGACATAGAAGTAGATTAAAATACAAAATTATCCGAAATAAATATAATTATCGATAGAAAAACACATTAATATAAAATCCCAAAATGATTTTAACAAATAATGAATTTATAAATATTGAAATACAGCAAAATATACAGAAAATACATTTTTGCAAAAATGGGGGTTACACTTACTCAAACGACGTGTTTGGAGTCCAAAACTTGGCTCGATTCCGCTTTGCAAGCTCGCTCTTAAAGCGAGCTAGAAGTGGTTCGTCATTCGAAATTGCTCCCACAACTGTTGAAACTTACTCAAACGACGTGTTCGGAGTCTAAAATTTGGCTCGATTCCGCTTCGCAAGCTCGCTCTTAAGCGAGCTAGAAGTGGTTCGCCATTCGGAATTGCTCCCACAACTGTTGAAACTTATTCAAACGACGTGTTCGGAGTCCAAAACTTGGCTCGATTCCTCTTCGCAAGCTCGCTCTTAAGCGAGCTAGAAGTGATTCGCCATTCGGAATTTCTCCCACAATCGTTGAAACTTACTCAAACAATGTGTTCGGAGTCCAAAACTTGGCCCGATTCTGCTCCGCAAGCTCGCTCTTAAGCTAGCTAGAAGTAGTTCGCCATTCGGAATTGCTCCCACAACCGTTGAAACTTATTCAAACGACGTGTTCGGAGTCCAAAACTTGGCTCGATTCCGCTTCGCAAGCTCGCTCTTAAGCGAGCTAGATGTAGTTCGTCATTCGGAATTGCTCCCATAACCGTTTAAACTTACTCAAACGACGTATTCGGAGTCCAAAACTTGGCTCGATTCCACTTCGCAAGCTCGCTGTTAAGCGAGCTAGAAGTGGTTCACCATTCGGAATTGCTCCCATAACTGTTGAAACTTACTCAAACGACGTGTTCGGAGTCTAAAACTTTGCTCGACCTTGCTTCGTAAGCTCGCTCTTAAGAGAGCTAGAAGTGGTTAGCCATTCGGAATTGCTCTCGTGACCGTTGAAACTTACTCAGGGCTTCGAATCTACTCCTTGCTCTTAAGCAAGTAACAAGTAGTCCCAATCAAACAACAAGTACTAACAAAATATGCAAGCCCACAAGTGCAACGGAGTAAAACAAGCCTTCACTTTTATAAAGTTTAAAAAGTACAAGGAAACTCAAGTTACAAGGCCCAGCTACTCTAGTACGAGGGATTATAAAAACTCAAAGAGGCATAATTACAACAACTCTTTCAACGCCTCTTCGGGACAGGAACGTTCCGGTTCAAAGACACCCGGGGACGGCGGCACCTAACCTCGGAGCTCGTCTCTAGACCAACGAATTGAGATGCCTCCTCAGCACTGCCCCGACCGTGGCCCCAACCGATGCGCCGCTCGACGATGCAGCCACACCACTTTGAGCATCAACCGGGCTATGCCTAACGGCAGGCGAGCGAGTCGCAAGCTCGTAAAATGAGATCCCCCTCTCGCTCTCTTCGCGAGTGCAGGATGAACTTCTGACGTTAATCCATTCTGGCTGAGGCTTGAGTCGAGCAACTTCCTCCTCGAGCTCGATGATTCGGTCCTTCAGAGTGGCATCCTTCACAGCTATTTTAAAGCGAGAAAGTTGAGCAGAGCCTGCGGTGCCAGAGCTATCGGCTATAATTCGACGAAGATGGGTCACTTCGATACTTTTGTCGACCATTACCCTACTCAACTCGTCAACCTTTGCCGTCAACTCGTCGCGCTCGGCCATTAACTTACCCACCGCCGAAGCTAACTCATCTTCCTCCACCAAAAGTTCTTCTTCTGCTGTCTTCTAGTGGTGAACCTCCGCCAGTAGTTTGCTTTTCTCTTGTGTAACGTCGAATAGCATCGTCCGAAGCAACTCCACCTCGCCTTCAAGACGAACCTCTCGAGCTCGTTTCCTTAGTTGTTTCAACTCGGAAAGATACTCTCTCAGCGTTGCCTTGAGATGCTCTAACTCCAACTCGCTTTTGAGAAAATGCTCTCGACTGGGGGAGAGGGCCAGCTTCGTTGCTTTCAAGTCAGCGCGAAGACGAGAGGCTTCACTACTGGAATCGACTCGACTACCTGAAAAGCAAAAACATATCAACACAGAACAAAAGGTGTTTTCAACACTTAGCAAAATTTTCAAGGTGTTCACAACATTTGAGTTCTCAACACTGAACGAAAGATGTTTTCAACACTTAGCGAAAATTTCAAAGTGTTCACAACATTTGAGTTCTCAACACAGAGCAAAGGGTGTTCTCGACACTTAGAAAAATTTTCAATAACAAAATATTCACGACACAACACTTGAAATCACAAACATTTGGCCAAAGTTTCAAAAAGTTAGTCGCTTCATTAAAATTAAAAGTGTACACAAAAGCGGTGGCCAGTCCGCAGTTCGGGGTTACAACAAAACAAAAGAAACAAAAATAATGAGAGAAGAGGTGACTAAGTCAGGGGGCCACCTCAAGGCGCTGCTCCGAGGCATCGTCGCTCGGCACAGTGACGATCGCTCCTTCAATGTTCATCTCGTCCTCGGTGCCCTCCTCGGCATCATTGCCCTCCGGCTCGGGCTCAAACTCCGCCAGAGGAATTTGCTCCTCCCCCTCTACGGGATCGTAGAAATAGTACGAAGAGCTGTCGAACGTGGGGATGCGAGTTGCCACATGTTGCAGCGCTCGGGCGTAAGCCTCTTCCATGTTTGTCAACATGTGGGCTTCAGCCTCGTCCCGAACGGCCTGCTCTACCGCCGCCACCTTCATCGCCTGGCCATTCAATGCCTCTTAGGATGCCTTCAAAGCTTTGGCCAGCTCCTCCTCGAGGCGAGCCCTCTCTTTCTCCAATGCCTCGACCTTGGTAGTCTCGACTGCGGAGTGCTTCAGCTCCTCGGCGAGCTTCGTCTCGAGGGCCCCCACCTCGGCCGCACACAAAGCCGAGATTTGCTGCTCGGCCTCGAACAGCTTGACCGCCTTGGAGCGCTCCGATATCTCCCGATCGTTCAGCAACTTCATCTCATTCTCTTGCTCGGCGAACTGCTCGAGCAGGTGACTGAAGTGGCAGAGAGTCTGGGAGCAAAGCAAAGAAAATGATTAGTACCGAACAAAAAAACTTAAAGAATTTTTGGGTTAACATATTCAACTAATACTTACCGACATAGTGTTCCGAGCAATCTCCAGGGCGTCGGCGCCCACGGTGCCGGCCTTCAGCGTGGCACGGTCCTTCGGGGTCGGCAGGTGCTTCACCGCCTGCATGCATATCCCCGTGTCACCGAGGAACCCATCCACCTTCATCACCCTCCAGTCGGGGACAAACAGATGCTTGTGCTCCTCGGTGAGGATCACCTCTGCCTCGACTGTAAGGGGCGGCACCTCCAAAGCCAGAGCCGCGCTGGCAGTGAACGTCCCGCTCGACGAACCTGGGGCATCCACCGAAGGGTCCTGAGCAGGCATTTTCGAAGGGATCTCGGCCACCGGCTCCACAATGGTCGAAGGAGCCGAGGATGCTGAGGGGACCTTTACGGTTCGGCCTGAATGACGCCCCACCGTGGTCCTCTT
This sequence comes from Hemerocallis citrina, assembly GCA_017893485.1. Taxonomy (NCBI): domain Eukaryota; kingdom Viridiplantae; phylum Streptophyta; class Magnoliopsida; order Asparagales; family Asphodelaceae; genus Hemerocallis; species Hemerocallis citrina. The sequence continues at coordinate 65,065,467 of CM030364.1, read as the reverse complement.
CCTCTTCCTCAAATTCGCTTCCTTCGCCGCGCAAGTCTTCGCCATCAATGCCTTGTAGTCCATGCCAGGGCTCTCTGCATACAATTAAAAACCGAGCAAAAAAGTTAGAAAAAATAATCTTTCACAGTGAAAAACTCTGAAAAAAAAAGCAAGAAGAAGAAAAAGAGCGTACTGGGGTCGATCGGACTTAGACCCCCACCAAACAAGACCCCCTCATCGATATCCTTCCAACTGAGGGTCGGAAGTCCGAGGAGCTTCACCACCACCTCTTCTTCCTCTCTTGTGAGCACTGGCTCCTTCTTCGCCCACTTCGGGACCCCGTCTTTCCACACCGTCGGGAAGCCCCACGGCTCGGGAGCACGGATGAGAAAATACTTATCCTTCCAGTGTTTGATAGAGTTCGAATTCTCGATCAACTTCACCCCCTTCCTCGGCGACAAATAATATCGCTCCTCCATCTTGCTCATCTGGCAGATGCGATAGAAGCTCCGAAGTAGAATGAGCTGCGGTTGCACGCCGACCACCTGGCAATGAAGGACGAAGGCAATGACATGCCGCCACATGTTTGGCATAAACTGAACGGGACTCAAGCCGTACCACTGCAGCTCCTCAACCACAAAGGGGTGCAGTGGTAGCCGAAGACCGGCGTTCCGTGCGTCGTATAGGAAGATGCAAGTGTCAGTCGAAATCCCCGTACACGCTCGGACATCGGGACCAGGGAGTAGCAGGATGTACTCCTTCGGGATGCGGAATGCCTTCCTGATCCGATGCAGATCTGCCTCGGTCAAGATTGAGGGAATCTCATCCACTTTGGAAGGGTCCCTCGGCTCATTTTCCTCATATGCCGAAGCCATCCCATGCACCACCTTCTCCAGGATGTCTTCGGGGTAGTTTCTCACTCCGCCGACACTAGACAGAACTGACGGATGCCAACCCAACTCTCCTGCCCCCTTCGGAGTCTCAACTATCGTCGACACCCCGACCGGATCTACCACTTCCTTCCCTTTCCTTGGTCTAACTACTACCGCTCAGCCGGTGTCTTGGTCCGAGGTGGAGGTCTCGTCCCCAACAGAAATCTTAACCATTCTCTAAGAGTGGGGGAAAAGAATAACCTTGAAGTGACGTGTGTGGCTGGGAAAGATCGCCGGAATTCAAATTCGCCGTGCCATAAGAGCAAGTAGCGCCGCGCAAGAGCAAAAACACTGCTAGCAAAGAGTAAAAATGAAAGTAAAAGTGAGAGTGAAAGAATGAGGTAAAGAGTGGGGGAGGTGAAAACTTATAGTAAAAGAAATGACTCTAGGACTTTGTAACAACAAAATAGCAAAGAGCGGCAACGGTTCACAAGGGTAACGACGACTCAGATTGGGTCGTGCCGCTCGGCTATTCCTCTAGCACCAAGATGCCGAGGCACTCAGCCGAGCTATCGAGAAGCAATTCAAATCACCCCACGTCCCTTGGAATCCTAATCCGAGCGACTGGCAATTCGAGTTGCGTATTGGAGAAAAACAACTTTCTCCCCAAAGTTCATGCAAGATCTCGATCAGACGGCTTAGATAACGCCACGCCCACAAAACGACAAGATAACGTTTTCTCGTGATCTGAACCACCAACCTCGTGATCCGCACCATGATGAACGGATTAGATCGCCCCACGTCCCTCAGAATCCTAATCCGAGCGATTGACGATCAGAGCTGCGTATTGGAGAAAAATAACTTTCTCCCCAAAGTTCGTGCAAGATCTCGATCAGACGGCTCAGATCATGCAATGCCTACAAAACGACAAGATAATGTTTTCTCGTGATCTGAACCTCCAACCTCGTGATCCGCACCATGATGAACGGATCAGATCGCCCCACGTCCCTCGGAATCCTAATCCGAACAACTGGCAATCCGAGCTGCATATTGGAGAAAAACGACTTTCTCCCCAAAGTTCGTGCAAGATCTCGATCAGACGGCTCAAATCACGCCACACCCACAAAATGACAAGATAACGTTTTCTCGTGATCTGAACTCCAACCTCGCGATCCGCGCCATGATGAACGGACCAGATCACCCCACGTCCCTCGGAATCCTAATCCGAGCGACTAGCGATCTGAGCTGCTTATTAGAGAAAAACAACTTTCTCCCCAAAATTCGTGTAAGATCTCGATCAGACGGCTCAGATCACGCCATGTGCACAAAATAACAAGATAGCATTTTCTCGTGATCGGAACCTCTAACCTCATGATATGTGCCATGATGAACAGTCCAGATCGCCCTACGTCGCTCGGAATTTCGATCCGAGCAACTGGCGATTCGAGCTGCTCACACGAAGAAAATAACGTCGCTCAGAATCTCGGCCCGAGCGACTGGTGATCCGAGCTGTCCACATGAGGAAAACAGCGGAAAGCCCCGTCGCTCGGAACCTGAGCAACCGGCGATCCGAGCTGCACATTTGGAGAAAAATGCCACCGAGCATCTCCAACCATCCGATTGTCCCAAAATTCGTGTCGAAAGATGATGGTAGGCTCAGATCCCGCCACGCCCACAAAACGACAAGATAGCATTTTCTCGTGATCTGAATTTCCAAACCTCGTGATTCGCGCCATGATGAACGGCCCAGATTGCCCTACATCGCTCGGAACTCCAAACCGAGCAACTGGCAATCCGAGCTGCTCATATGGAGAAAATGATGCCGAGCAACATAGTCCATCAGATCTTATCAAAATTCATGCCTCGACCTGATGAGCGGCTCAAATCACCCCACGTTGCTCTGAATCCCAAATCCGAGCAACTGGTGATCTGAGCTGATCACGAGGAAGAAAACAGCACCGAGCTACGTCGCTCTGATTCCGAGCGACTGGCGATCCGAGCTGCTCACGAGGGAGAAAACAGTACCGAGCTACATCGCTCGGATTTCGAGCGACTAGCGATCCGAGCTGCTTACGTAAAGAAAATTGTGCCGTGCGACACGAGCCGTCCGATCTCTCAAAGTTGCGCACCAATGCGAGATGGACGGCTCAGATTGCGCCACGTCATAAATATTATTAAAAATTAATTTTATATTTATTAAAATCGAATTATTTATTTAAAAATTGCAAAAAAATGATTAAAATTTAGGAAAATTAATTAAAAATTCTGAAAAATAATTATAAATTCGGGGAATTATTTTTGAACTCTTGGGTAAATAATTATTGCTTAGAATAATTAATTAAGGCCCCCGAACAATAAATCACCTGCTTCGCAAAATTAAATAAATGGTCCAAAAAATAGATAAAAATTAAGAAAAAACACCAAAAGTCCAAAAGAGCTCAAGAACAACCTTGAGCACGCAACTAGCTCTGAAAATCACCATAATACCTCATACAAAGATCCGACACCCCTCATTTGGACTCCGATACAACTCCGCAAGCCATTAAAACAGTAAAACTATTCCTCAAAGACTGATTAAACTCAGTCTGCGGAAGTGGGGGGCTTGTGATATGGCTAAATATATGGTTAAATCAGAACCGTCCAAATTGGCCACGAATCTTAAAGCTCGGGGGTAAAATGGTAATTTCACCTACAGACGGGTCTGAAATGGGTACTGGGTCTTTTCTCCAAAGACCCAATCGCCCACAAACGGATCTGCCTCAACTGGGTGCGGGTTCTAACCCGCAAAGAACCCAGTCTAGCTGCATAGAATTAGGGTTTATGATTATACTTAATCAATGACCCTAATTCACTCCATCCATTTACTAGGAAGTAGGGATTTGATCTTATCCCAAAACTGGTCCCTAAGGCGGCTATAAATACCCCCCATCCCCCACTATTAACAGGTAATTAATCTTTTGCCAATCAAAGCTCATTCATAATCTTTCTGATTACTGACTTGAGCGTCGGAGGGTGCGTCGCCGGGATCAACCCCGGTGTTTTGCACTTTTTGCAGGTGAACGGCGGGAGATCACGGTCGAACTCCGGTGGAAAGATTTCAGGTTTGACTATTCAGCATCCCAAAGAATCCACAAATCTATCTGTTTGCCCCCACACCAATTTTAGCAGCAACACACGTGTTTTCAATACACGTGTCGATTACAAATATTTTTCGTTACGTTAAATATCCGTAACATTATTACATATACAAGTTTTGTATTTTGACTGTTTTCATTCTCCCAAATTAATTTTAATATTTTTATGTGCATTGCATGTAAATTTGTATGTGCATTTTATTTCTAAAATTTTCTAAGATGTCATGCAAATTTCTTTCTCATTTTATTTCACATTTTGTTATTTTTATCTTATTAAAAATCCATAGGCCTAAAGTTTATTTTAAAGCCCACTAAGTTAATTAAAAGAGAAGCCACTAATTAAAAGAAAAGCTCATTAGTTAATCTACATTTTTATAAACATTTTCCCTACACTTGGCATATAACAACATGTGCAATCAAATAAATAACATCTAACTAAATGACAAGTGTGCACATGTGGAAAATCCAAGGGTTGGCCAATTCATGAAGGAATAAGAAGAGTTGGGAGTTTGTGTAGTAATGGTGGGCGGGCAATTAGTGAAGGGGGTTATGTAGTTTATGACTTTGAATACTTAATTTGGGTTGTAGAAGAGTCTTCTCAAACCCTATAATTACGACCCACTTTCTTCATGAAATCTTGCACCAAAAATCAAAAGAAACAAAAGATAAGAAAGATAACATAAGAAAGAGAATAAAAGAAAAAGAGAGTTATTTGAGTACTTGCTTGGAGGAAGGAAGGCTTGCTAGGAGAATAAGGGAGTTCCATTCTTGGAGCTAGGGGCCATCTACTAGGAGTTCATTTTTTTCTTCAAATAAGGCAGGGTGTCTTCTTGAACTTTCTAAATTATAGTATCATGCATGTGTAGGTAAATTGATATATAAAATTGATATGCATATGAGTAATGATTAAAATATAATGATGATATTTAGAATAAAAATGCATGCTAATTGAAAGATTGTCATGAAAATAAGTTGATTGATGTTCTTTGATTTCACATCATGATTAGATTAAATGATATGAATATAGATTTGTACACAAAGTTACTAATTCATGCCAAGAAAAGTTACTGTTATAAATTTCGTTTGCACATCAGAAAATCGTATCTAATAAAATAGTTGGAATCTAGAACTAAAAATTTTTGGGGAGCATATTGAATGTGTCAGGAACATCCCTTTAAAATTTCATAAGATTTGGAGTTCGTTTACTATTTTAATAAAATCTAAACTCAAAACTTGTTAGTTGTTGGCTAGTTGCTGGAAATCTGCACACCTTTCGGTTTTTGGTCATTTCAGCATTGTAAATGAAATAATTTGAGAAAAGTCAGAACTAAGAAATTGTAGTAGACTCGTTAAACTTTCTGAAAAGTCTAAGAAATCAAATTTTCACAAAGAATTGGTCTTTATATGAATTTTACAAGACTGTACAGTGGCAGTATTTCAGCATCTCGACCTCACTGTATATTTTTGAAAAATTCACGGTTATAGATATAGTATTTTGAGAAAACTTATAATTACAAAATTAAAGTAGACTAGTATACCTTCAGTTTGATATAAAGAATGCTAAGTTTCGTGAAGTATACAATTTTCTATGATTTTTACAAATAGCTTGAAATGCAGTTTTCTAACTTTGAATTTACTATTTTGCAATTGATACTTAAACGAATTGATTGAAAATATATTCTCGCCATTTTAGGTTATATCTTTGGAAAGTAAAGATCATATTCATTCTTAGATGAGATGTGAACTCAAGAAGAATATATACATATAGGAATAAATATGTTAAGATTAGTTCAAAATAAATTCAAGGAAGATGTTGAGATAAATTTTCAAAGATGAATTTTAAAAAGATTATGTCTTAATCTTAATTAGCTTGTATTGAGAAAGTTTTGATAAATATGAAATGTGTATTGTGCAAATGAATAGGTTGAGATTGTACTTATTGATGAATAAATAAGAATGAATAAAAGAATTTGAATAAAATATGAATACATGAAAATTGAGAATATGAATTATAAGGGGATGAGTACCCCAAGTTGTTGAACATGAAATGATGTTAATTTTAGAGGTTTAGTGAGACCCAGGTACCGATAAAGAAATGAAAATGAATAATTAAATTGTGAGAAGTAATCAGTTGGGTTGACTGTCTCGGTGTTTTGTTTAAGACCGGTGAGTAAGCTAAACTTTAATTTTTAATAACTATAACTTAAACTTAAGGACATACACTAGTTAGAGATATGACGAAACGAGTTCAAACATGAGTTATGGACTCCAGAATGATCCTTGGAGAGAGACGGTCCCCAGTATTCTGGGACGATGGGTGTGAGGGCCACAGAACGATCCACGGAGTGGGAACGATCTCCAGTATTCCGGGACGAGAGCAACACTGCTTGTGCAATGAGGGCTCAAGAATGATCTGCAGAGTGAGACGATCTCCAGTATTCCAGGACGATGGATGTAAGGGCTACAGAATGATCCATGGGGAGGGATTGGTCTCTAGTATTCAAAGGGCAAGAGCCAATACTTGCAAGGTGTCTAAATCTTGTAGTAGTCATCGTAGTAGGCTGCATGGCGAGGGATCTAACCCTACAATATGGAGTACGTAGGTGTTTGACCTCGGATCTATGTAGTATGGAATGTATAGAATCCGAACAAGTATGCATTAGTTTCATCCTAGCTTAAACATCTGCATTGGTACTAAGTCATTGCATACACTGACATATTTAGGATAGTCACTCTTTACACATTTTATATGCATTCAAGTTTGTGATTGTTAAAGTAAGAGATTTCATTAGAATATAACATAGAGAGGATCACTATTTATAACATTGCGTCAGTTGTAAGTAACTAGCGTGCCCACAGATTTTCAGTGCAGGGCTTGATCGGATTGGCAAGGACTTAAAGACGGTTGATGATAAAGATTATATTCATGATTAAAGCTGCTGATATTAGAGTTGTATTTCATGTTGTAATTTATTTAACTTCCGCTGTGTAACTCTGTAATAAACATTGTTGTGTAATAAAAGAAAAGTTTTAATTTCCTTGTAAAATTGAACGAATTGAAGTAAACGATCCTGTTGTACTACGAATTACATGTAAATGGAATTCAGGGTGTTACAGGTTTGGACGACTGTTAGCTTACCTATTGGTCATGGGTTCGAATCCGATAGTTTACTTTTGGATTTTGATTTTGATTTTATGATTTCTCAAGTTTTAAAATTTGGAAAACTTCATAGAAATATTTTATAATGTTATTAGAATCCCAGAAATTAATTCCACACTATTCTAAAATATATTTGGAGAATTTAAAGTTGTATTCACATTCAAAAGTATATTAAATGGATTTTGAATTCAAAATTAAAGAGAATTGGACATGAAAAAAAAAAGATTTAAGAGTTGAGAGTAGAAATGCAATTTAAAACTTATTATGTAGAATTACATGGAAATTAATCTATTTGTATTAAGTGGATAGTTGATGTTTTTATAATGAAATGGTGGTATGGAAATACATAATTTTCTAGTCGATTTAATCTATAAGAATTTGGTATTATGAAATATATTTGAAGTGTAGAAAGGCATGAAAAGGTTTTATTAACTAAAAGAGCATGAAAATTTATTAAAGTGAATAGTTTGGTTTGTTAAACAAGAAATTGTCCACAAGAATGCGATGGATGAATTGTTATCGAATATTGTTATAGGAAGTGAATACTTCATAATATATAAACATAATGAAAGTGGATGAAGAAGAAATGATGGTTAATGAATGAAATGTTTATGTTAAGGTTAGATGTAACCTAAGTGATCTCTATATTGAGATGGTTGTTGGAATCTAGAGGCTGAGCGAGACCCGTAGTGACCGGCAATTTGTGAATAAAAGAAAATTGAGAAATAGCCAGTGTGGGCTAATGTTCTTGTGTGTTGATTTAAGTCCGGTAGGGTAAGCTAGTTCTAGGTTGTGATGATTATAATTAAACCTAAGGATAGGCACTAGGAGAAGATGTGATGAAACTTGGGCAAACGGTGGGACGCCTCTACATAGTCTGACAGTGGACTCCAGGACTATAGACCCAGTTTGACGGTAGACTCCGGGACTATGGTTGCTTGAGATGTGAGACGAGCCTTAATTAAATCTGAGACCATTATTGATTTGACGATGGACTCTAGGTACATTAATAGTCGGGCGGATGGGAGGCTGATCACCAGTGTATATGCGTATACCGGAGCTAGAGGGGCACTTGCGGGATGTTCGCATGATAAGGATTCTGTATGGTTTGACGGTGGACTTCAGGACCGGAATCCGTACTCGTGGAATGTCTAAACATTGCTTTTGTTACCGTAGTAGGTTGTGCATGGCGAGGAACTGAACCCTATATTGAGGAGTACGTAAGGGCTTGCCCTCTAAGTAGTATGGGATGCATAGAATCTGAACAAGTATGCATTAGTGTCATCGTAGTGTAAACATCTGCATTAGGTATTAAGTAATATCATACACTGACACTACTAAGGTAGTCACTTTTCCTGTTTGCATTCAAATTTTTGTTTGCTAAAGTAGAAGAAACGTTGTATTATAGCATTGCGTCAGTTGTATGCAACTGCAGTGCTCACAGTTTTCTAGTGCAGGACTTGGATTGGCAAAAGACATAAAGATGAATTGATACTGATGATTACTTCCAGATTAAAGTTGTTGAATGTTAAAGTTATATATTTTTATTGTAACTTCCGCTGTGTATTTTGTAACAGACAATGTGTAGTGAAAAAGTTTTAAATTTCTTGTAAATTTGTATGAATTGAAGTAAAAGATCATGTTGTGCTATGAATTACATGTATTTGGAATTTGGGGTGTTACAGTTTGATTGGAGTTACATATATTTGTTGATTGGGTGTTTGAGTTTGTTTCTTTTTTAATAAAGTTCTCAATCTTAGGATGTACTTTCTTGATAATATTGGCACGACATGTATGTGGGTGCATGAGAAAACAAGTAGTATTTTTTGACTTGTGTTTAGGTAATATCTTGATAATAATTTTATATAGTTATGTGCGATAATTTGTATGATTGATCATAATCACCTATTTAATCCATATTACAAATTTGGCTTATTCATATCACCGGATTGGACATTTCATGGACAATCGACTTAGTGAGATAGTCACTTCAATGATAGTTAACGTTAAATTTTATGAAATTTAAATTTGAAATTGAGTGCTATTATTTAAATGGATAAAAGTTGATTTTAGGGTTGTAAAAATAGATTTTAGGGTTGTATGAATAGAATTATTTTTTTTGAGATTTATTTGTTTTAGAGTTAATTTTGTTGATAGGCTTGTAATACACATGAAATTTATTGTATTGGTTGACATGTGTAATATACATGAAAATCAACTAGAGTTTATGCTTGTTGAAAATTTTCATATTGAGCTTCCTATTTATATCCCAAATTTTATATATGCATCAATTGTTCATTAATTGTGACATTTATATATTCAAATGATGTTATTTTTCTTATGACAGGTATAAGATGCCATGGCGATAAAAAAGGATCGACACAGTTGAAGTAAACGAAGGACAAGGAGAGGAGCAGCCAGAAGAAAATAGTGGTAGTCAGATGGATGAGGGGGAGGGAAGTACGCCCACTACTAAAAAACAAAAAGGAATGACAAAGATGGCAGGGATATGGAAACTGAAAAACGACGAGAGGATTATTGTAGAGGCCAACACTGCCGAACATCTTGTGGGTGATACTGCAGGTCAATTCGCAAATTTTATCGGTGTAATTGGTAGGAATTCTCGCATAATTCCCTTGTCATACGAAAGTTGGCCAAAGGTGCCCACAACGACAAAAACGAGTGCCTATTCAACAATCAAGGTATTATCCTTAGGTAAAATTAATGAATGAAATTTGGTTTGTGCAATTCAGTTATACATTTGGTAATCAATGAGATTTTATAGCAGATATGGCTAAAAATGGGGTTAAATCGGAACCGTTCAAATTAGGCACGAATCTTAAAGTTACAGGGGCAAGTTGGTAATTTCACTTACAGACAGGTCTGAATCTGTAACGCTCCTGCCCCTAGCTCAGACAATTTATACAATTTAGAAGACAAATTAGATACTATGTAGTACAACTGCCCACCACTGGCTGCCTCTCAAAAGGTGGTTAACCGATTAGGTGACTCTTGATCATAGGCATTTATTATTAACTATTATTTTATTCTAATGATTTACCGATATGGGATTATTCCCATACACATTTCTCATGCTCTCTCTTTCTCAATTCAGTGTACATCCGAAATACCTTTTAACCCCAGGTGGGCCCCTTTCAACCATTGCCACGTCATCATGACTATCTCCATCCGCACATACATTTGCTGTTTACCACAGATCATGGGCCCCCCACTAATTCATTTTCTCAACAAATTTACACTTTTTCCATCAAGTATTTAATACATACATATATATACTTTTATATGTTTTTAAAAATTACGGGTTGTTACCCACACACACACCCCTTAAGAAATCAGCGTCCTCGCGGAGCACGAGGCATGCACAATCTAGTGCAGGATCTCCTTTCTAGCCGATGTGGAGTGGAGTACCCTGATTCTGCTAGCTGCATCGTGCCCCGATTCTACGGGTGGCCCATTATTTCAGGCCGCCACCTCGCTCCCTCTCAGGCATACCCGTACATCTGCTAGCTCCATCTCAAGCATGTATCTCGCCCACTCTTACCCACACTCGATGTCGAAAGTCAGTTCTGATACCATTTGTAACGCCCCTGCCCCTAGCTCAGACAATTTATACAATTTAGAAGACAAATTAGATACTATGTAGTACAACTGCCCACCACAGGCTGCCTCTCAAAAGGTGGTTAACCGATTAGGTGACTCTTGATCAAAGGCATTTATTATTTATTATTATTTTATTCTAATGATTTATCGATATGGGATTATTCCCATACACATTTCTCATGCTCTCTCTTTCTCAATTCAGTGTACAGCCGAAATACTTTTTAATCCCGGGTGGGCCCCTTTCAACCACTGCCATGTCATCATGGCTATCTCCAATAGCACATACATTTGTTGTTTACCACAGATCGTGCCCCCCCCCACCCCCCCAACTAATTCATTTTTTCAACAAATGTACACTTTTTCCATCAAGCTATTTAATACATACATATATATACTTTTATATGTTTTTGAAAATTACGGGGTGTTACAGAATTGGGCACTGGGTCTCTCCTCTTGGACCCGCTAACCCGTGAACAGATCTCTTTAAGCGGAGAGCGGGTCACAACTCATTAAGGACCAGTTCAACAGGATATGAGGAAATTCTGGTTTGTCCTTATCCACTGGAGGTGGTTTTAACCACTTCTATCCAGTCACACCAGGAAGTAGGGATTCATTCTTATCCCGAAGCAGATCCCCACGGCGACTATAAATATCCCCCTACCTCCTGTCGTTACAAGATGATCACTCTTTGTCTACCTAAGCTCTTTTCCTTTCTTTTTCTGAGATTGACAAAAGCATTGGAGGGTTCGTCACCGGGATCCATCCCGGTGTTTCGAACGTTTGTGCAGGTCCGCAGGAGCACCAAGGAGTCAACTTGTCAAAAAGGAAGAGTCAGATTCAGCCCATTCGAGTTCCTACGAATTAACAAATTCTGTCTATTGCCCCTACACCAGATTCAGCAGCAACAAATTGGCACCGTCTATGGGAAACTACTCGAATAGCAACCCAACCTTCCTCCTTCAACCATAGCTACTCCTAGCAATACCTCCCAAGAGGAAGTTTGCAAACTCCAACCAAAGAACTACCTCCACTATTCCTCTTCCGCTGGAGGATCTCGCTCCGCCCGTCCAGACGACCCTGCAGCTCGAACATCCTCAATCCGTTCAGCAGGCCCTAGGGCCCCAAGCCACTGTTGGGGAGCCCTCTCGGCGAAGCCGTTAGAAGCATCCTCTCCACCAAGTTTGGGTCTCTATCCACAACGCATCCACAGATTCCCTGGCCTCCCATAGTCCTCCAATGCTAAAGGATCTGTGGGACGTGCTCAACAATCGGCAGAACGAGCTCGAGCCGGATCTTCGGATCTGCCTGGATGAGAGGCGGACCCATGAGGTGAACCCTTGCCGAGAGCACCAGAGGGACCGGTCACCCCACTGGATAGACCGCAGGGGTTCCAACTCTCCCAGAGGGCGGAGAGAGTCGCCCTAACATTGCCAAAGAAGAAGCCGCTCCCTGACTGGCCGCCCTGCACATCGAGCCCCACGAGAGCAAAAGGCCCCCCTCACGAGGGCAGAATTCCAATAATTCCAGGAAGCAGTCCTCTGGGCGCTCAACGCTGCCCCCATCAATGCCCAGCAGGCTCCCAGTCCTCAGCCGGCTCCCAGCCATCGCCACCCCTCTCCTCGCCATCATCGCCACTCCTGCAGTCCTCGGCCGGTTCTGAGCCATCACTGCTGTTCCCTAAGTCCTAGGCCAACTCCGATCCATCGCCGCCCTTCTCCTAATCATCGTTGTCGCTCTCGCAGTCCGCGACTCGCTCCGAGTCACCCCCATCGTTCTATCAGTCCACGACCTACTCAAAGCTACTGCCATAGCCCCAGCCCTCTTTGACATGAAGACGAGTCTCGGGGTTCAGCGAGGCAGAACCGAAGGGAGGACTCGGTCTACCGCCTTCTCCACGAGATGGAGAGGCACCTCGGCCAGCTTGACCGAGACAGGCCTCCATTCTCCCGCACCATCATGGAGGCCCCAGTACCGGACAACTTCAAGCCTCCACACTTCGAGACTTATACCGGGGAGATGGACCCCACATATCACATTGAGAGTTTCAAAACTCTAATGATGATCCATCATGCATTCGACGCCCTTCTCTGCAAGACCTTCCCGGCCACACTCAAGGGGCCGGCTCGGGAGTGGTATTCTCGTTTTGCACCGGCACCTATCTTCTCCTTTGACCAGTTCGAAGGCCTCTTCCTCAAGCATTTTGTGAGCAGTCACCGCTCCGAGAAGACAAGCACCTCACTGCTCTTCCTCAGCCAGAAGAAGGGCGAAAGGCTAAGGGATTATGTCAAGCGGTTCACTGCAGAAGCCAAGTCCATCGCCTCCCTGGATCAGTCAGTAGCTTTGGTTGCCTTCCAATCCAATGTCATTGTTACCGCTAAATCTGGTGTGGGGGCAAATAGACTGTAACGCCCCGAATTCCAAAATACACTGAATTAGAGATTCCACAGGATCTTTACACTTCTTTCATATAATTTTACAAGGAAATTAAAACTTTTCACTTTACATTAGAGTTACATGAAACTTTACACTTTACATTTTACAGCAGAAGCAAATTTACAACATTTAAATAAATGTACATCAACATTTGAATAATCTCTAAGCATCTGTGCTTCTTTAATCTTTATCATGTCATTTACCCTGCATACAAAACTGTGGGTACGTCAGTTTATTCAACCAACGAACATTATACACGGCCATCCTCTCTATGCCGAAAATAGTATAACTCATTTTCCATATTTAACAAACACAAACTTGTCACATATCAAACTAAAGGGAATACCCTATTGATGTTGTGTTGTGATTGTGCACTTAGTCCTTAATGCAATTATTCATATAACATGACACTAATGCACACTTGTTCGGATTCTGTGCATCCCATACTACATAGGTCCGAGGGCAAGCCTCTTATTCATTCTTCATATTTGTAGGGTTCAATCCCTCATCATGACTTAATCTACTACTGTAACTACGGTAAGTATCCTAGATGATCTATGAGTACAAGCTCGTGTACAGAAAACCTGGAGGGAAATCCCACGCCATGTCTTGACTCATCAAGCATGCATTCTGTGGCAATTCAGCTGCCTTCATGGCACACGAACCTCTTGCAGTCACCAAACATCCCACAAGCATCGCCAAGGTCCGATCATTCTGAGTAGTGCCCACGCCATGTCTTGACGCATCAAGCATGCATTCTGTGGCTCACACCCGCATCGTAAACTCGAGGCTCTCATACTTGTGTTTTTCTCTCACTTTCATCACCTCTTCACTATGTACTAAATCCTTAAATTTAATGAAATCATGAACAAAATCAATCTCTTAGAGTTAGCCCTCTCACTACTACCGGTCTGATTTCTTTCATTTTACAATGACCCAAACTGGTCTTTTCAATATCAATAATCATAATTATTCATCACTTTCACTTGCCGGTGTGAGTTTTGGCTACACTCTAATTTTCAATTTCAATTCATAATTCATATGTTTGAGTTTTCATACTCAATAACATTTCTCTTTTCCAATCATGATTTCTAAATTATTCATGAGTCCATAAATATACATAGAATTTACTTATTCCTTATGTATTTCATCAAATATCATTTCTACATTAAAGGTCACATCACTAATTATATGGTCAAAAGAATATTCACAACTCATAATTGTCACACTATTCTTCAATGAGAATAATTCACATCACTTCACTTCATATAATTTCTTTCTTTATTATATTTCCATTCTAGCACTTTATTTCGAGTTCTTTTGCGAATTATAACCTCCACAAAATATAAGTGTAGAACCATAGTTCTATTTATACATTTGTTCTCAAAAATATACTCTATTTTATTTTGATAACCACCAAATTACTTTTCATAAGTCCCACATATTTTTAGGATAATAATCATATTTTTTTCATAATTTTAATCACAAAAAATCCCCCAAAAAATATTTTTTTCCACAAATTAAACCCATGCCGAGACCGGGTTTCGAACCAACAACCACAGGAAAACAAACCGCAAGCACAGACCACTAGGCCGTTCACGCTAAGCGATATAGACGGGGGCTAAGAGCTATACATGCTCTCGGCTGCAGTTAATTTATTTTTAATGTACAAAACAAATATATGGTGCTAACGGGAATCGAACCATCGATCTGTGAGGAACCCCGCGCACTATAGCAACTAAGAGCATCCCGACCACTCGAGCTATAGGCTCGGGTTGTCTCAGATACAACTCGAAGTCTACTTAAATCAATTCTCTCTGTTTAATAGAACATTTCGTTGTTCTAAAAAGCTCTCATTTGATTTTGCTTTTACTAAACTTACTGTAAATTTCCAGATTACTTATCCCCCTAATAATTTATACTCCAGTATATAAAAATAATTTTTTTTCAATAATTAAACACATATTTTTATATAATTAGCTCAAATTATATGCTACTACTACCACATTTCCTTTTTCGACATCTCTTATCAAATTTTGATTTCAATAATCTCTATATCAATTCTCTGTTTTTTATTCAATTCACAAACCCACAATTTATATTTTTGGTTATTCATTACAACATTATCACACAAGGTCTATTTAAGCATATAAAACAACATTGTCATCTACTAACTTTTGCATATGGTTCTTGATGATAATAATGAATTTTTCTTCAAGCAATCTGTATCTATAATTAATTTACACACAACTTAAATTAAATGATGGTAACACATACAAGCCATTTATTAATATTCCAATAAATTAATAAGCCATTTTTCCAATTAAAATGTACTCTTATTAATCTTTTTCATGCATCATCACTTCAATTTAATTCTAGCATGCTTCCTAATTAGAAATGTGGAAAATAACCCACCTTAGCATGATATCTAATTAGAAATATGAAAATAACCCACCTTAAATGGAGAGAAACACAATTTGCAACACCTCCTAAACAAAAGTCCTCGTCAAGAGAGCGATTCCTCCTTCTCGTCGATGCGCACAAAAGCCTCCAAGATGCCGAACCCGAGCTCCTTTGATGCCGGCCCTCCTTGTTGATGCAAGCACAAACTCCCCACACACAACTCTCAATCTTTAACTCACTTGCTATAATATGTTATACTATAGGTCTTTGGAGAATAATTAGTACAAAAATAACTAGGCTAGGGGGGGTATTTATACTAAAAATTTGGGTAAATGGAAGGCTAGGATTAAACTAGGAGTTAGAAACAAAAGGCTAGGATTCAAGGAGGAGTTACAATAACCAACCAAGATCAAGTAACCACCACCCATGACTCCACTCAAATTTTCATTTCCCTCCAATGCCAAAACTGGCCTACACCATGTGCAATTGCACGTGTACGTGCAATGCACGTGCATGCACTTGTCCTCCATTTAACAAAAAATGTACATTATATTTTCATAAAAATAATCTTTAAAATGTGTTCTACATTACAAGTTGTATTTAAAATAAAAATACTCATGGGCTTTAGTTTATGGGCCAAAATAATAGTTTATAAAAAGATAATAAAAAAAATTAATTTGGGCTTTAAAAATAAAGGCTTTTGTTTATTTGAAAAAAAGGCTTTATATAAAAATAATTAAAGAGTACATATTTACTCACATATACTCATCATAATGAAAATAATTATAAAATTTAATATTACCAAAAATATTGCACGTGCACACTACGTGCAAAATATAAATAATTTTCACAAATGAAAATCGGAGTAGTATTTGTGGATTCTTGGAAAACTTGAATAGCAAACCTGAAACCTGTTCTGCCGGAGCTTGGCCGTTGACTCGCACCGTTCACCTGCAAAAAGTGCGAGACATCGAGGTTGATCCCGGCGACGCACCCTCCGACGCTCAGGTCAATAACCAGAAAAGATTATGAGAGAGCGTAAATTGGCAAAAGATTGATTACCTCCTATTGGTGGTGGATGGGGAGTATTTATAGCCGCCGTTGGGGTCAGATTAGGAATGTAATCCATATGATCAGATAAGGAATGTAATCCCTAATCCCCAGTGAAAGGATAGATGTGAATCAAGACCGGTGATTAGTATTAATCAGAAACCCTAATTCTATCCTGCTGGACCTGGTTTATTTCGAGTTGGGACCCGTACCCAGTTGAGGTGGATCCGTTAGTGGGTTATTGGGTCTTTGGGGAAAAGACCTATGACCCACTTCAGACCTGTTTGTGGAGTGAAATTACCATTTTGCCCCTAGGCTTTAAGATTCACGCTCGATTTGGACGGTTCAGATTTAATCCCATTTTTTAGCCATATCACGAGCCCCCCACTCCCGAAGGCTGAGAAGGTTCAGTCTTTGAGGAGTAGTTTTACTGTTTCAATGGCTTTCGGAGTTGTATCGGAGCCCAAACGAGGGGTGACGATTCTTTGCATGGGGCAGTATGGTGATTTTTCGGGTTAGTTGCGAGCTCTAAGTTGTCCTTGAGTCCCTCTGGTTTTCTGGCATTTTTCCTTAATTTTTATCTATCTTTCGGATCACTTATTTAATTTTGCGAAGTGTTGATTCGTCGTTCGGAGGTCTTAATCAACCACTCTAGGCAATAATTATTTACTCAGGGGCTCAAAATATTTCCCCGAATTTATAATTAGTTTCTAGAATTTTTAATTAATTTTCCCGAATTTTTAATCGTTTTTTCGCAATTTTTTAAATAAATAAAACGGTTTTAATAAATGAAAATTAATTTTTAATACCGAATTATGTCGTGGCGCGATCTAGACCCTTCATTGTTGCCGAGCGCGATTTTCTGGGGGATCGGACGATCTGAGTGGGTCGGCTAGTATTTTCTCCGTATGTGGAGGTCGGTACCTCGGCACCTCGGCTCGGCTCCTCGGCAGCTCGGCTCGGAGTGCTGGGATCTGCCGAGCTACGTGGCACGATCCTGAGCGTTCATTATGGCGCAAATCCTCACAAAATGCTATCTTGTCGTTTTGTGAGCATGGCCGAACTGAGCCATCCATCAAGTTTTGACATGAATTTTGGGACGATCCGACGGTGAATCTGGCTCGGTAGAATTTTTCTCCATATGTGGAGGTCTGTACCTCGTCCCTTCGGCTCGACTCCTCGACAGCTTGGCTCGGAGCGCTGGGATCTGCCGAGCTACGTGGCATGATCCTGAGCGTCCATCACGGTGCGGATCACGAGGACGGGGTTCAGATCACGAGAAAATGCTATCTTGTCGTTTTGTGGGCGTGGCGCGATCTGAATAGTCCATAAGGTTTTAACACGAATTTTGGGACGATCCGACGGTGACACTGGGTCGGCTGAATTTTTCTCCATATGTGGAGGTCGGTACCTCGTCCACTCGGCTCGGTTGCTCGCCCTCTGCCCCAGTAGCTCGGGGGTTCAGCCAAGCTGTTCGGTAGCTCGGCTATGCACACCGGTGGCAAGCAGCTCGGACGGAACACGTGGCACGATCCTGGGCATCCATCACGGTGCGGATCACGAGGACGGGGTTTAGATCACGAGAAAACGCTATCTTGTCGTTTTGTGGGCGTGGCACGATCTGAACCGTCCATCAGGTTTTGACACGAATTTTGGAACGATCCGACGGCGACATTGGGTTGGCTGAATTTTTCTCCATATGTGGAGGTCGGTACCTCGTTCACTCGGCTCGGTTGCTCGCCCTCTGCCCCAGTAGCTTAGTGGCTCGTCGAGGTGCTGGTCTCTGAGTGATGGAGTTAAGCGAATCGAAGAGTTCTTGTCTTGGGACGTCTCAACTCTTTGTTTCGTCCTTTTGCCTTCTTTTAGTGGGCCCTTAAATGCCTAGAGAGCCCAAACGTCGCTCTCTTGGCTATAAGTCCTCACTCACCTCACCCCCTAGCTCATTTCTCTCTTTAACTTTGAATTTTTACTTTTACTTTCAGTTTCGCTCTGCTTACAGTGATTTGTGCTCCAAGGCGGTGGTGCTGGTTGTCGCATAGGCCAAGCGATTTCCGGCGAGTGTTTCCGACCTTGCACATCACTTCCAAGTTCACGTCACATCAAGGTCAGTGTTTTTGCCTTAGATATTTTTTAGAAAGGTCAAGGATAAACTCGGGAAGTGAGGCATCGTCCTCTGAAGATAGTGGTGCTGAGGAGAGAAGTCAAGTAGCGAGCCGGAGAAAGGGGAAGAAAGTGGTAGGGTCGTCTGAGGCCGTGAAGAAGAAGGTAGTTGGTCGGTCTCTCGTAGTCGAGGAGATCGTGGAGCCAGAGAGGTGAGCCCCCGAGTCGGGCCGGTACCCTAGTGTGCTGTCCGGTCACGCCAGCATTAGGTAATACGAGGGCGATCTGCTAAAGAAGGCGATCGTTGGTCGATTGGCCGTTTACGAGGAGAACGCTCCGAGGGAGGTCACCGAGGTGGACGACCTTGCTTCGGTATTATCCGAGAGGGACCTCCTCCGGATCAGAAAGGGGCTCGCCATCCCTTCGGAATATAGTCTGGTCCTCCCCAGCCCTGGGATGCGAGCGAACACCGAGCTGTCGCCGGACACGTGCATGTTCGACTTCGACTCTTTGTGCGCCGGCTTGCGTTTCCCTCTGCATCCCTTCGTGTTGAAGGTTCTCCACTGGTATTGTCTGGCACCGGTGTAATTTATGCCGAACACCTGGCACCACGTGCTCGCCTTCTTGCTGCAGTGTCAGATTGCCGAGGTCGAGCCAGACCTGGTAATCCTTCGGAGTCTGTATCAGATCAACCGGATGATGAAGGCCGAGCCTCGCTACTACTTGTCATCCCGGAGAGGCGTTAAGCTCATAGAGAATTCGGATTCGATAAAAGGTTGGAAGGAGAAGTTTTTTCTGTTGAAGGGGCCCTCGAGGCTGGACTTCCCGACTCGGTGGAAGGAAGAGGTGACGAAGTTTGTAAGGGGCGACCCGGTGCTGACTGCGGCCGAGGAGGAGGTGGCGGCGAAGCTCATTGCTCTCCCGATGTTAAGCTGGAGAGGAATGACTGAGGAGGTGTTACACGGGTCGGGCCTTAGTTCGATCGATCCGAGTATGCCCTTGACATCTCGCTGCATTTTTTTTCCTTTCTTTCTTGTGCGGTCTTCTAACTTGTTGTTTTCTGGTTTTGTTGTTCGGAACAGAGGCGCCGAAGATGGACTTCATGGGAATGATGTCTGAGCGAGGCAAGGTCGCCGATGGTAGGAAGAGGAAGAAGCCGAGCACCGGGCTCGCATCCGGCCGTCCTTCCAAGGCCTCCTCGGTAGCTACTGACCGTACCCCTGCTCCTCAGTCGCTGTCTCCATCGGTGGCCGTCTTTGTAGACCCTACTGCCCCGGCCTCGTCTGCCCCGGCCAGTGAGGCCTTTTCGGTTTCGACGGCACTGGCGCTACAGGTCCCCGCCTCTGATGCCTCAGGCCGAGCAGATCTTAACAGAGGCCCATAAGAAGCTGTTCGTCCCCGACTGGCGGGTGAAGAACCACGACGGCTTCCTTGGTGATTCGCAGATGTGCATGCAGGCCGTCAAGCATCTCGCGACCCCAAAGGACCGAGCTGCTCTGAAGGTGGGGACGACCGGGGACGATACCTTCGAGATCGCTCGGTCGCTCATGTCGGTAAGCATTTTTCTTTGAAAATTTCTTTAAGTCTATAACTCGGCTCTTACAGCCACCTAACGCTCATTCATTGTAGGCCACTTGTCACTTCGACCACCTTGTTCAGGAGTTCACCGAGCAAGAGAAGGAGCTGAAAGCCCTCTGTGACAAGGACAGGGCGGAGAAGGTGAGGGCGGTGAAGCAGCTCGAGGCCGAGCAGCACCGTTCGGATGGCTTGGAGGTTCGGGTTGCCGATCTTCAGACGGCCCTAGAGCGAGCAAAGGAGCAGCTCACTGCAGAGGCTGCCATGGTTGCTAAGGCTACCGAGGAGTTGGCCGCATCGGCGAAGGCCCTGGAGGCGGCGAGGGCGGAGAGGGACACCGTGGCGGAGGTGGCCAGGAAGGAGGTTGAGGCCGAGGCAAAGAAGCACATGGCTAGGAACATGGAGCTGTCCTATGCGAGAGCGCTTGACCACATCGAGGCTCGTGTCCCTAGCTTCGAAAGAGTGGGATATCGCCTGTGGCCCTGCGAAGAGCAGGAGGGCGGAGAGCAGGAAGGAGAAGAGGAGGAGGTGCCTGCCGTCTCCGAGACTGTGGTGGTCGACCCCCAAGCCGAGGCGATGGGGGGCAAGGGACCATCTGGCGAGGCGCCTGTGACCGAGCTCCTGCCCCTGGTGGATCCTTGATCTTCCCCGTTTTTTGCACTAATCCTCTTCTCTTCTCTTTTTTTTTGTAAACCCTTATAGCGGACTGGCCACCGCTTTTTTTTGATATGAATGAAAAATTTCTTTTTCGAATTTGTCCAACTGTTTGGCTCGGAACCTGTTTCCCAATGAAATGCTTTGGTTTTTCAGATCGTCGGACTCTGTTCGGACGCCGCAGCGGCTCAGCGGCGAACGAAATTATTTAAGTGATCAAGCGAAGCTCGTCTTGAGGGCGAGATCGAGTTAATTAGGAGGGTGTTATTCAACGTGGAAAAGACGAGCAGTGAGTTATTGGCTGAGATTCGTCACTTGCAGATAGTCGAAGAA
This sequence comes from Hemerocallis citrina, assembly GCA_017893485.1. NCBI lineage: Eukaryota > Viridiplantae > Streptophyta > Magnoliopsida > Asparagales > Asphodelaceae > Hemerocallis > Hemerocallis citrina. The sequence continues at coordinate 65,044,153 of CM030364.1, read as the reverse complement.
GAACTCTCGGCGAAGGAGGATGAGTTGACCTCGACACTGGCCGAGCGTGACGAGCTAGCTTCGAAGGTTGAGCAGCTAAAGAGGGTTACGGTCGAAAAAAGCATCGAAGTGACCAACCTTCACCGAATCATAACTGACTGTACCGGGGACGCAAGCTCGGCAAAACTTCCTCGGTTCAAGATGTCAGTGAAAGACGATACTTTGAAGGATAGAATCATCAAACTTGAAGAGGAAGTCGCTCGTCTTAAACCTCAGCCCATGAGGATTAACGTCCAAAGCACTTCGTGCATCCGCGAGGAGAGTGAGAGGGGGATCTCTTTCTACGAACTCGCGACTCGTCCACCTATCGTTCGTCGGAGCCCGGCCGACGTCCAGAGTGGCGTGGCCATCTCGTCTAGCGGAGCCTCGGTTGGAGCCACTGTCAGAGGTAGTGCCGAGGAGGCATCTCGGTTCGTGGGTGTAGAGACGAGCTCAGAGGTGAAGTGGCACCGCCCTCGCGTTTCTCTAAACCGGAACGTCCCTGTCCTGAAGAAGCGTTGAAAGAGTTGTATTATACTTTGGAATTTTTGTAGCACCTTGTTGTAATAGCTTGGGCTTGTAACTTGGATGTTCTTGTCCGTTGTACTCCTTAATAAAAGTTCCTTTTTTTTGTGGTGTTCGTGTGTTGCTTCCTGTTCGGCGATTCCGAGCACGGATTTTGAGGTGCATTTTTTCTCTATTTTGCAGTTCGGTAGATCGGTAGTACGGATTTCAGATTCGAGCTACGTGGCTCCATCTGGACGGTTGATCACAATCGTGGCGCGAATCCTGAGACAAGAGGCTTAAATTTCGAGAAAACATTATCTTGTCGTTTTGTGTAGACGTGGCATGATCTGAGCCGTTCATCATGTTCTAACACGTTTTTTGAAGCAATCTGACGATGAAACTGGCTTGGCAGCATTTTTCTTCATATGTGGAGGTCGGTACCTCATTCCTTCGGCTCGGTAGCTCGGCCATGGCGGAGCTCGGCAAGAAGGGGGGGCGCATATGGGAGAGGTGAAGAGCTCCAAGGCCTGGTGTTGTGCTATCTATTTTTGGAGATTTTTTTTTTTCAAAGAGGAGCTCCATTCCTAGGGGTGAAGAAGTGGTGCTAGAAGATCCTCGTAAGAGCCATGAGAATACCTATTCTTTGAAGTGAGGGCAAGGAGCAACTCTATGGGAGAGTGTTAAGCTCTGAACTCGCTTAGAAAAGGCCCGCTTTGGAGACGAAAGGAGTGAAGAGCTCGGCTCTAGGAGAGAGCCATTTGGGAGACGAGTTCAAGGAGCAACTCGAGGAGAGAGTGGTGAGCTCCGAACTCGTTGTTAGAGTTTGTTTCAACAGTTGTGGGAGCAATTCCGAATGGCAAACCACTTCTAGCTCGCTTTGGAGCGAACCTACGAAGTGGAGTCGAGCCAAGTGATGGACTCCAAACTCGTCGTTAGAGTTTTTTTCAACGGTTTTAGGAGCAATTTCGAATAGCGAACCACTTCTAGCTCGCTTTGGAGCGAACCTACGAAGTGGAGTCGAGCCAAGTGTTGGACTCCGAACTCATCGTTAGAGTTTGTTTCAACGGTTGTGGGAGCAATTCCGAATGGCGAACCACTTCTAGCTCGCTTTGGAGCGAACCTACGAAGCAGATTCGAGCCAAGTGTTGGACTCCAAACTCGTCGTTAGAGTTTGTTCAACGGTTGTGGGAGCAATTCCGAATGGTGAACCACTTCTAGCTCGCTTTAGAGCGAACCTACGAAGCGGAGTCGAGTCAAGTGTTGGACTCTGAACTCGTCGTTAGAGTTTGTTTCAACGGTTGTGGGAGCAATTTCGAATGGTGAACCACTTCTAGCTCGCTTTGGAGCGAACCTACGAAGCGGAGTCGAGCCCAGTGTTGGACTCCGAACTCGTCGTTAGAGTATAAAGTAGGTAAAAACAGAGAGATACAAGCAATTCACAAGTAAGATATGAAGAAAAATATTCTTTATTGAAAACTAATACACGGCTGCTTCTAAGTTGCGAGCCGTTATTAAATGGGAGAAATAAAAAAGCAAAAGTAAAATACAAGTGAAGGGAAAGGAACGGTTCGACATCTGATGGTACTTGGAGAGGCGTTCATGCGCTCTCTTGGTACTTCAAGAGATGGTCGGCATTCCAAGTCCTGGGAATCTCTTTGCCTTCAAGGTCTTCTAGACGGTAGGCTCCTGGCCGAACTACTTTGGTGATCTTGTAGGGTCCTTCCCAATTTGGAGCTAGCTTACTCTTCTGACTGGGGAAGGAGATAGCTAACTTTCTTAGGACTAAGTCCCCTTCTTTGAGATCGGTAGGGCGGACTCTCTTATTATAGGCCAGCTCGATCCTTCTCCGATAGCTTTGTTGACGAATGGCAGCTCTTTTACGGAGCTGATCGATTAAGTCTAGATTTGCTCGGAGCTCTCTGGCATTCTGCTCTTCTTCATAAGCAATAAGTCGAGGAGAGGGTACACCGACTTCCAGGGGAGTTACAGCCTCGGCCCCGTAGGTGAGGTTGAACGGCGATTCTCCTGTGGGGGTCCGTTTGGTTGTGCGGTAATTCCACAGTAAGTTCGGGAGCTGATCAACCCGTAAACCTTTAGCAGACTTATCCAGCCTCTTCTTGATACCGGAGAGGATCTGTCGATTAGCGTTTTCTACTTGGCCATTTGATTGAGGATGGGAGATAGAGGAGAAGCGTTGTTGGATGGCGAGGTCTTCACACAGAGCTCGGAAGGAGGCCCCTGTAAACTATGTTCCATTGTCGGTTATGAGGACTCGAGGGACGCCGAACCTGCAGATGACGTTCTTCTAAAAGAACTGGAGTACTTTGTTCTCAGTGATTGCAGCCAAGGGTTCGGCCTCTATCCACTTCGAGAAGTAGTCGATCGCTACGACTAAAAATTTGAGTTGGCCGGGAGCAGGTGGGAACGGTCCTAGTAAATCCATCCCCCACATTGCGAAAGGGATAGGACTTGATAGGGTGGCGAGCCAAGCTTGTGTGAGGCGACAGATGTTGGAGTGCTTTTGACAAGAGCTGCATTGCCGAACATGTCGCTCGGCGTCTTGTAAGATGGTAGGCCAGAAATATCCATAATTCAACACTTTCTGAGCAAGGGACCTGGACCCTGAATGTGCTCCGCCTATGCCTTCGTGAAGCTCTTGCAAGGCATATGTGTCTTGTTTGGGGGAGAGGCACCTCAGATAAGGTCTGCCATCAATTTGTGTGAAGGAGCGTTTGTACAAGACCCCCTCTACAATGGTGTACCGCTCTGCTCTGGTTCTGACTCGGCGAGCTTCCTTAAGGTCTTCGAGAAGGAGCCCATCCATTAGGAATTCTACTAGGGTTTTCATCCAATTATCTTGAAGTTGAACTGGCAGCGACTCCATGGAGTCGGGAGTTTCTTCTTCTATGCTCGGCTTCAGGAGCACTTCAATTAAGATGGTCTACTTGAGACCTTGGAGGGAGGAAGAGGCTAACTTGGAGAGAGCATCTGCTTGGGTATTTTCCTCCCTCGGGATTCGCCGAATAAGCGCCTCTTCGAAGAGAGCCATGAGATTTTGGACCTTGGCTAGATACTTAGCCATTCGGTCATCTCGCGCTTCATACTCGTCCAAGACTTGATTCACGACTAGCTGAAAGTCACTAAATATGCGGAGACATTGTGCCCCTGCCTTGCGAGCCATTCCGAAACCGGCTATAAGGGCTTCATATTCCGCTTCATTGTTGGAGGCCTAGAAGTTGATGCGGAGGGAGTATTGGTGGACAAAATCATCGGGGCTTGCCAGAATAACCCCGGCTCTGCTCCCTTCGGTACAAGATTGACCTCGGGAATGGTGCTTTCAATTATGAATTCAGCTAAGGCCTAAGCCTTGATCGTGGTCCGAGGCTGGTAGGTTATATCATGTTGGCTCAGCTCGATAGACCATTTCATGAGACGATCGGAAGTCTCCGGCTTGTGAAGGACTTGCTTCAACGGTTGGTCGGTAAAAACAACCACCGAGTAGGACTGGAAATATGGGCGAAGCTTTTTTGCGGCCATGACTAAGGCATATGCCATCTTCTCTATCCTTGGGTAGCGGAGCTCGGCATCCTGAAGTACCTTGCTCACGTAATAGATGGGCTTTTGAGTCTTATCTTCTTCCCTTACGAGGACAGCACTGAGGGTCTGCTCGGAGGCGGCTAAGTAGAGGTAGAGGGCTTCCCCAGGAACAGGTTTGCTGAGGAGAGGAGGATTGACTAGGTAAGCCTTTAGCTGGTCGAATAAGTCTTGTTGCTGCTGACCCCACTCGAAGCCTTTTGCCCCTCTGAGGGCTTTGAAGAAGGAAAGACACTTTTCCCCCGACTTAGAAAGGAAGCGCCCTATGGCAGCAAGGCGTCTTGTTAGCTTCTGAACCTCTTTAACATTCTTTAGGGGAGCCATGTCCAATATGGCCTTGATCTTCTCGAGGTTCGCTTCGATCCCTCTTTGGCTGACCATGAAGCCTAGGAATTTCCTCGACGAGACTCCGAACGCACACTTGTTCGGATTGAGCCTCATATCGTGCTTCCTGAGTACATCAAATGCCTCTTTCAGATCGGCCACATGATCGGCCCCATGGATGCTCTTCACGAGCATATCGTCAACATATACCTCCATATTTTGGCCAATCTGTGCTTGAAAAACCTTGTTGACGAGGCATTGATAAGTGGCACCTGTATTCTTCAACCCGAAAGGTATTACCCTGTAGTAGTAGAGGCCCTGATCAGTTACAAAGGAGGTCTTTGGGATATCCGGGGGAAACATACGAATCTGATTGTAGCCGGAGAAGGCGTCCATGAAGCTGAGGAGTTTATGGCCCGAAGTTGCATCGATCAGGGTGTCGATACTTGGGAGAGGAAATGGATCTTTGGGACATGCTTTATTCAGGTCGGTGAAGTCGATACATATTCTCTAACTCCCGTTGGTCTTCTTTACCATCACAACATTTGAGAGCCATTCGGGATAATTGACCTCCTGTATGAACCGAGCCTTGATGAGCTTGTCCACCTCTTCTTTTATAGCTTGTTGGTGCTCGAGAGCAAATTTGCGCCTCTTCTGTTGAACCGGTCTGGATCCCGGTGCAACACTCAGATGGTGGACGAGAATCTCTTCGGAAATTCCAGGCATGTCGACGGCTGACCAGGCAAAGAGGTCGCGGTTCTTTCTAATACATTGAACTATGTCCGAGCTTAGGGCTGATGGGAGGGTCTTGTTGATAAAGAACTTGCGGCTCGAATCTTGCTCAGAGAAAAACACTTTCTCCAATTCATCCACTGGCTCGGACGTTGGTCGGACACCATCTTGGGGGATTTCAAGAGTTTCGAGGGAGAGGACTGGACCCTCAGTAGAGGTCATGTAGCATTTGCAGGGCCATTTCCTAACTGCCTCTTACTTTCCCTACTCCTGCCCGGGTGGGGAACTTCATCTTGAGGTGATAAGCAGAAGGGACGGCTTCGAGGGCGGCTAGGCCAGATCGGCCCAGAATTACATTATAAGCAGCAGGGGCATCGACGACCATGAAGTCCATCAGCTCCGTTCGGGTAGTAGGAGTGTTCCAGCGGTTACGTCGAGGGTGATCACCCTTTCAATAGTCACTGGCACTCCCGTGAACCCATGGAGTGTGTAGCCTGTGGGCTTAAGTCTGTCCCGGGATAGTTTGAGACCTTTGAATGCGGCGAGGAAGAGGATGTTAACGGAGCTGCCATTATCCACCAGGATCCTTTCCACTTTAAAGTTCGCCATATGGAGGTTGATGACAAGTGCATCACAATGAGGGGTTCGGACACCCTCAAGGTCTTCATCTGAGAATGTGACGGGTACTCCGAGGCCTTCAGGAGGAGGTGTGCCGCGAACCGAATTAACTTCTCTTATAAACGCCTTTCGAGAGGAGTTGGAGGAGCCCCCCATCGGGCCCCCATGAATGAGGTGCAGGACTCGCTCCTCTTCAAATTCGGGTGTTTCATTGCGTTGTTCGGGCCGCTTGTTAGCCCCCCGAGGGGAAGGCGGAAGGTCGTTCGGTCCTTTCTCACGAATTTGGCCAGTTTCCCCCTCTGGATGAGGGCTTCTATCTCGTTCTTTAGGGCCCAACAATCATTAGTGTCATGGCCATGGTCCCGGTGATAGCGGCACCATTTTTCTTTGTCTCTCTTCTTGCCAGGGGTGTTCATTTTCGGGGCAGGGGGTAGCACCCCTTCCTTCTCAACCTCCATGAGAATAGTGGAAATGTTGGTGTTAAGAGGAGTGAACTTTTCAAACCTGGGGGCAGGACGGCGCTGTCCGCCATTGTCCTTCTGGAGCTTCTTGGATCCCTCTTCTTCTGTTCCCTTTCTCTTGGACCCGGAGGAAGGCCCCTCAAAGTTAGGGCGGTGCTCAGCTTCCTCGGCCTGAATATACTTCTCGCTTCAGAGAAGGAGATCGGAGAAGTTTTGCAGGGGCTTCTTGGCAAGGGAGGAGCGGAGACTGGAATTAAGGACGTTTGATTGGAACGCTGCTGCAGCGACCGACTGGTCGAGGGAAGCGATAGACCTAGCTTCCGCAGTGAACCTTTTCACATAGTCTCTTAACTTCTCACCCTTCTTCTGGTTGAGGTAGAGTAGCGAAATGCTGGTCTTCTCAGTTCGGTGGCTACTCACGAAGTGGCTGACGAAGAGGGTCTCGAATTGCTCGAAGGAGAATATTGAGGATGGGGCGAGGCGAGAGTACCATTCCCGAGCCGGACCCTTGAGAGTAGCGGGGAAGGACTTGCACAGCAGAGCATCGGAAGCTTGGTGGATTAGCATGAGGGTCTTAAAGCTTTCGATGTGGTCCACGGGGTCGGACTCCCCAGAATAAGTCTCGAACTGTGGAGGCTTGAAGCCCATTGGAATGGGCGCCTCCATGATGGTACGAGAGAAAGGAGGTTGGCTCGGACGGAGGGTCCTTCCTTTAAGCTCTTCTTCTCTGTCTAGCTGGCCCAAGCGCCTCTCCATTTCGTGGAGACGACGGTAGACAGTGTCATCCCTTTGACGATATTGAAATGAGCCTCTGGACTCATCTTTGTACGAGGGAGAGCGGGGGCTATGACGACGGTAGCCCGGGGAGTGGCGAGGACTAGGAATGTGCTGGGGGTTGCTAGGAGCTGGAGGAGGAGTCAAGGAACGTTGGTGAGGACTTTGAATCAGAGGAGGAGTGGGGACCCTTTGAGCATCATTATTGTTGCGTCGGTGATGGAGGGCTTGCAAAATGGTTGCCTGGAATTGCTGGAATTCAGCCCCGGTGATAGGAGCATTATCATCCCTCGGTGAGCGAGGCCTTCTTTTATAGTGCTCGGGGGACTCTCTCCGTCATCGGTGAGGCGGGGACCTCCTATGTTCTCGATGATGAGGAGATCGTTCATTTGGACGTTGTTGGCGGGAGACTTTCTCTCGGGCCCACCTTTCATCCAAATGGCGGCAAAGATCCTCTTCCTTATGTCGATTGTTAAGGGTGTTACGGAGGTCGTCGGAGGCCCGGGGATTGTAAGATGCCATGGAATCAGTTGAGGGGTTATGCATGGAGACGTGATCATGTTGAAGAGGTTGTTTCTGAGGATTGGGATGGGAGCCCCCCGCACCGGCGTTCTGAGGAGGAGGTTGGTCCTGCCGTGGGGCTTGATCAGGTTGGGGAGGAAGTTCTGCCGGCTGGACGGCTTGGAGAGGGACCTACTGTTGTGGTTGAGGGGGAGTGAGTCCGCAGTTGGACCCTCGGGATCTCAGCCTTCGGGGAGGCATGGCTGGGTAGGTCTGACCTGACAAGAAGTGGAAGGGCTGCTATTTGTTGTTCCCACAGACGACACCAATCTGTTACCGCTAAATCTAGTGTGGGGGCAAACAGACAGTATTTGTGGATTCTTGGAAAACTTGAATAGCAAACCTGAAACCTGTTCCGCCAGAGCTTGGCTGTTGACTCCCGCCGTTCACCTGCAAAAAGTGCGAGACACCGGGGTTGATTCCGGCGACGCACCCTCCGACGCTCAAGTCAATAACCAGAAAAGATTATGAGAGAGCGTAAATTGGCAAAAGATTGATTACCTCCTAATGGTGGTGGGTGGGGGGTATTTATAGCCGCCGTTGGGGTCAGATTAGGAATGTAATCCCTATGATCAGATAAGGAATGTAATGCCTAATCCCCAGTGAAAGGATAGATGTGAATCAGGGCCGTTGATTAGTAGTAATCAGAAACCCTAATTCTATCCTGCTGGACTGGGTTTATTTCGGGTTGGGACCCGTACCCAGTTGAGGTGGATCCGTTTGTGGGTTATTGGGTCTTTGGGGAAAAGACCCAGGACCCACTTCAGACCCGTTTGTGGAGTGAAATTACCATTTTCCCCCTAGGCTTTAAGATTCGCGCCCGATTTGGACGGTTCCGATTTAATCCCATTTTTTAGCCATATCAGTCATCAATCCCGACCTCAGGGCTTCCCTGGCCAGAAAGCCTCCTCGGAACTTCTCCGATCTCCTCCTTAGGAGCGAGAAGTACATCTGAGCTGAAGAGGCTCTCCATCGCCCCACTCTAAAGGGGTCGTCTTCCTGGAACAAACAGAAGACTACAAAGGAAGAAGGAGCTAAGAAGCTCTAAAAGGATAACGGAGGTCAGCGGCGCCCTCTCCCCCGCTTTGAAAAGTTCACTCCGCTCAATGGGAGCATCTCCGCCATCCTGATGGAGATTGGGAACGAAGGTCTCCTGCTGCCACCTCCGAAGATGAACACCCCCGGGAAGAAGAAAAACCGGGACAAGTGGTGCCGCTTCCACTGGGACCACGGGCACGACTCTGATGATTGTCGGGCCCTGAAGGACAAGATCGAGGCCCTTATCCAGAGGGGGCAGCTCGCTCGGTTTGTAAGAAGGGATAGAGTCGATCTGCCTCCACCACCTAGGGGGGCTAACAGGCGAACAGAGCAGTGCGTGGAGACTCTGGAGGCCGAAGCAGAGGCCATCTTGCACCTGATAGACAGAGGACCAATGGAGGGAGATACTAACTCCTCCCGAAAAGCCTTTGTTAGGGAAGTCAACTCCGTACAGAGCCATCCACCCCCCAAGGGCCTAGGAGTCCCTGTGACGTTCTTCGATATGGACTTGGAAGGCATCCGCACGCCCCCACTACGATGCCCTCATCATTAACCTTAAAATGGCCAATTTTGACGTCCGTCGGGTGCTGGTGGACAATGGATGTTCGGTCAACATCCTCTTCTCTTCTTGGAGGCATTCAAGGTCCTCCAGCTATCAAGGGACCGGCTCAGCCAGCTGGCTACACCCTTCATGGGTTCACCAGGGTGCCGGTGACGATCGAGGGAGTTATAACTCTCGACATCACCGCTGGCAAAACCCCGGTCATCCGCACAGAGCCGATGGACTTTATGGTGGTAGATGTGAAGGCCGCCTACAATGTGATCCTAGGTTGACTAGGCCTCCCCGCACTCCAAGCTATCCTTTCGGCCTACCACATGAAGATGAAGTTCCCCACTCCCGCAAGGGTAGGAGAAGTGAGAGGGAGTCAGGAGGCGGCTCGCAAGTACTATATGACCTCAATGTGAGGCCCGGTCCTCTCCCTAGAAGCCCTCGAGCTCCCACCGAAGAGTAGCCAGACCATCTCTAAACCAGTGGATGAACTAGAAGAAGTGGCATTCTCAGAGGAAGATGCCACCAAGACGTTCCGGGTCAGCAAGGCACTTTCCCCCTCCATCAAAGAAGACATCTCCCAGTGCATAAAGGAGATCCGCGATCTCTTCACCTGGACCGCGACCGATATGCCTGGGATCTTCGAGGAGCTCCTAATGCACCATCTCTGCGTTGCCCCAGGTGTCAAGCCTGTTCAGCAGAAGCGACGCAAGTTCGCTCCCGAGCGTCAACAGGCGATCAAAAAAGAAGTCGAAAAGCTCCTCAATGCCCGATTCATCCAGGAGGTGAACTATCCTGAGTGGCTATCCAAATTGGTGATGGTCAAGAAAGCCAACGGGAGCTGGAGGATCTGCATCGACTTCACCGATCTCAATAAGGCATGCCCAAAGGACCCTTTTCCCCTTCCAAGCATTGACGCCCTGATCGATGCGACCTCCGGGCATGAGCTCCTCAGTTTCATGGATGCTTTCTCAGTGAAAAACCAGATTTGGATGTTTCCTCCCGACATCCCGAAGACCTCGTTTGTGACGGATCAGGGCATGTATTGCTACAGGGTTATGCCGTTCGGCTTGAAGAACTCGGGAGGTACTTATCAGCGCCTCGTGAACAGGTTCTTCCGAGACCAAATTGGCCGAAATATGGAAGTCTATGTAGACGACATGTTGGTCAAGAGCACCCGAGGGCAGGAGCATGTTCTCGACCTCCAAGATGCCTTCGGGGTGCTCAGGAGGCACAATATGAGGCTGAATCCGAACAAGTGTGCGTTTGGGGTCTCATCCGGCAAGTTCTTGGGGTTTATGGTCAGCTAGAGGGGCATAGAGGCCAACCCCGAGAAGATCCAGGCCATTCTCAAAATGGCTCCCCCCTCCAGTGTCAAAGATGTACAGAGGCTCACTGGGCGGCTCGCAGCAATTGGGCGATTCCTCTACAAGTCCGGGGAGAAGTGCATCCCCTTCTTCAAGGCTCTTTGGGGGGCTAAATGCTTCGAATGGGGGCAACAGCAACAAGAGTCCTTCGACCAACTCAAGGCATACTTGGCTAACCCCCCACTCTTGAGCAAGCCAGCACCTGGGGAGGTCCTTTACCTATATCTCGCCGCTTCGGAGCAAACCCTCAGTGTAGTTCGTGTATGAGAAGAGGATAAAATGCAAAGGCCCATATATTATGTGAGTAAGGTCCTTCGGGACGCTGCTCCATTACCCGAAGCTGGAGAAGATGGCTCTCGCCTTGGTTATGGTGGCCCAAAAGCTCGCCCCTGCTTCCAATCTCATTCGATGGTCGTTCTTACCGACCAGCCGCTCAAGCAAGTTCTCCATAAGTCCGAGACCTCCGAGCGCCTTATGAAGTGGTCCATCGAGCTAAGCCAACATGACATTAGCTACCAGCCAAGAACAACGATCAAGGCCCAAGCACTGGCAGAATTCATTGTGAAGAGCACCATCCCCAATTCTTGCGAGTTATCTGCCGACCCCCTGGTCTGGACCATTTATGTGGCTGGATCTTTTTGCACTGACGGAAGTGGGGCTGGCGTTATCTTGACCGGCCCAGACGCTTTCGTCCTCCAATACTCCCTCCGCCTAAACTTCCCGACATCAAACAACGAAGCAGTGTATGAGGCCCTCATAGCAGGGCTCTGTATGGCTTGCAAAGTAGGGGACAAGCGCGTCAGAGTCTTCAGTGATTCGCAATTGGTCGTCAACCATGTGTCAGGGGAATACAAGGCAAGGGACGAGTGTATAGCCAAGTACTTGGCAAAGGTTATGGAGCTTCTAGCCTTATTCGAAGATGTTCAACTCCAGTGGGTTCCTCGAGAGGAAAATGCACAGGCGGATGCTCTCTCTAAGCATGCCTACTCATCCCTCCAAGGTCTGGAATGGACCGTCTTGATAGAGCTCCTCCTTATACCAAGTATTGATGAAGATAGCCCGGAGCCAATGGAAGCTTACCCCCTAACACTTGGGGAGAACTGGATGAAGCCCCTCCTCGAGTACCTCAGAGACAGAGTCCTTCCCGAAGACCCGAAAGAGTCAAGGAGGATCAGGACACGAGCCGAGCGGTACAAACTCCTTGACGGAGTCATGTACAAATGCTCTTACACTCAGATTGATGGCCGACCCTATCTGAGGTGCCTCTCCCCGGAGGAAGCACTTTATGCCCTAAAGGAGGCACATGACGGTCTGTGTGGTGCACACTTAGGAGCGAGATCCCTCGCCCGTAAACTCCTAAATTATGGCTATTTCTGGCCCACACTACTGAGTGACACTGAGGAGTACGTCCGCCAGTGCGACTCCTGCTAGAAATTTGCCCCGATCCATTGCCTGCCTCAAGCACAACTCACCTCCTTAGCAAGTCCAATCCCCTTCGCAATGTGGGGGTGGATTTGCTCGGAGCTTTTCCCCCAGCACCGGCCAGATGAAGTTCTTAGTCGTGGCGATAGACTACTTCTCAAAATGGATCGAGGCTGAACCTCTTTCGACGGTTACCGAGCACAAGGTCCAGAAGTTCTTTTGGAAGAACATCGTTTGCCAGTTCGGGGTACCCCGCATCCTCGTAACTGACAACGGGACTCAATTTGCGGGAGTAACCTTTCGCAACTTTTGCGCCGACCTCGGCATCCAGAAGTGGTTCTCCTCGATAGCTCACGCTCAGTCCAATGGCCTAGCGGAGAACGCAAATCAACAAATCCTCTCTGGCCTGAAGAAGAGGCTTGATAAATCCACTAAGGGGTTGTGGGTCGAACAACTCCGAAAGGGGAGTCTCCTTTCAACCTCACATATGGTTCCGAAACTCTCATCCTCTTGAGGTTGGCCTGCCTTCACCACAACTGATAGCCTACAGTGAAGCACAGAATGCGAACCAACTTTGCAACTGTTTAGACCTCATAGAGGAGGTCCGTGAGAGAGCTGCCATTCGACAAGAGACCTAACGCCATAGGATCACTCAGTCTTACAACAAGAAGGTACGGCCAACTAATCTTAAATAGGGAGACCTTGTACTCCGGAAGTTGTCGATCTCCAATCCGAGCAAAAAGAGCAAGTTCGCACCCAATTGGGAAGGACCATATAGGGTCTCCAAGTTATTCGCCCAAAAGCGTATCAACTCGAAGACCCGAAGGGTAGGAGAATACCGAGGACATGGAACGTGGAGCAATTGATGAAGTACCAAGAGGGTGTCTAAACACCGCTCCAAGTAACTTCCCCAAGAGCGCTCCATAAAACATGTCAAAAGTTATATTTTTTGTTTTTTTTATCAAAGTGTAAGAGCAGCTCGCAACTTAGAAGCGGCCGCCTAATTGTTTTCAATAAAAGCAATATTTCCCCACAAGTTCTCTATTTTTGAGTAGTCTAATTGTACTTTAAAAAAAGTCGCATTAAAACGGCATGCTCAGAGTCCAACACTTGGTTCGACTCCGCTTCAAATACTTGCTTTTAAGCAAGTAAGAAGTGGTTCACCATTCGGAACTGCTCCCACAGCTGCTGAAATTCTTCAAACGACACGCTTGGAGTCCAACACTTGGATCGACTCTGCTTCAAATACTTGCTTTTAAGCGAGTACGAAGTGGTTCACCATTCAAAATTGCTCCTACAGCTGTTGATATTTTCTAAACGATGTGCCTGGAGTCCAACACTTGGTTCGACTCCGCTTCAACTACTTTCTTCTAAGCGAGTACGAAATGGATCACCATTCGAAATTGCTCCTACAACTGTTGACCATTGCAAATGCTAGCAAAATACACAAGTTCACAAAACAAGTATTATTTCATTAAAGTTTGCGATACAAGTCTAATTACAAACCAACAACTCATCTTTACATCGAGATACAAAACTTGCAAAACCAAGATTACAAGATCATAGAAAGCTACTTCAGCCCCTCCTAGGGGCGGGGATACTTCTGTTAAGAGACATGCGTGGGCGACAAATGTTTTGCTGCCGACGCCCTACTTCGAAGGAAGTCCCTGGGCAGGCGAGCCGAGAAGCATCGTCCACACCTGACCTAACCGTGGCCCCAACAGATGCTTTGCTCGACGAAGCTGCCACCCCACTCTGCGCATCTCCAGGGTTTTGATGTATAGAGGGCGAGAGAAGAGCGAGCTCGCGGAACGTTATCCCCTATCATATTCCTCCTAAGTGCAAGAGGTAGTTCTGACAGTGCTTCCCTCAGATCGCGATCAAAGATGAGCGTTCTCCACCTCAAGCTCGAAAATTTGCACTTTAAGCAAGTCGTCCGTCACAGTTATCTTCAAATGCGGCATTCGCATTGAGCCTACACCACGAGAGCCGTTGGTGTTTGTCCGCCGAAGATGAGCAACCTCCATGCTTTTATCAACAGTTACCTTCTTCAGTTCGTCCCTCTCCGTGTCACCTTAGACAGAGTGACGAAGGTGCCTAAGTCTCAAGTCGAGGTTGGCAGCCACCGACGAGCCCACCTCATCGCCTTCGGGGGTTGTCTCATTAACCCTCTCTTCTCATCGTCTCCTCTGTATGTCTCGACGAACTACGATCAATCTCAGATGACCCAGCTCCCACTCTGCTTTACGAAGCTCCCACTCCACTTCATAAAGCCGCTCTTGGTTCCTAGTGAGCCCCAACATAACGACGTCGAGCTCTGCGCGAAGACAGGTGGCGCTGCTATCCTGAAGGAGGTGAACAAAAGAGGCAAATGTCTTAGGACCTAAAAGTGAGTCCACGAAGATAACCAAAACTACGAGGTGACTCAAAGACAAGACAAACATAGTTTTGAAACTTCACCAACACTTGGTCAAAATTGTTTTTTCATTAAGTAATCAGAAATACAAGCGGTGGCCAGTCTGTGGTTCGGTACTACATAGTCGAAAGACAAAAAAGAAGAAAAAACAGAAAATAAATCAAGGATCGACCTCTTGCGAGCGATCCACTGCTGATGACGCTTTCTCAGCAGCCACGATGGCCAGGGGCATAGCCTCCAACGGAGCATCCCCCTCGGCCTCGGCACCTCCTCCCTCGACCTCGACCTATTCTTCTTCTCCGCTCTCCTCGTCGTCCTCCGAGACGTCGTCAAACCCTGGGACTGTGTCGGAAAGAGGCGCCATCCGGCGCAGTCCACTTCGAGGAACTTCTCCCTCACCTGATCGATGGCTCGAGCGTACGCCTTTGCATGTTCACGTAGAGAAACCCTCGCGCCTTCTCCATGGCCTGCTCCTCAGCCTCCTTCGCCGCCTCTTGCCTCGCCGCTGCAACTACGTCTGCCTTTTTTTAGCTGCTAACTCGGCAGCTTGAAGAAGCCGGGCGTTATCATCCTCCACCTTGGCAACCACAGCTTCGAGGTGCCCCAACCTTGAGTTCTTCGACTTGGCCTCGAGCCTCACCTGCTCGAGGTCCTTGGCAATCTGGATATTCTCTGCTCGAGCCTTCACCGCCTCGAGCTTCAGCTCCTTTTCCTATTCGGCCATCTTCTCCATCAGATGACCAAAGTGGAAGTGATCTGCAAAGAATAGGACTTGGGTTGTCAGCAAAAAAGATTAAGTGCTCAGCCAAAAGAAAACTCAGTCTTCGAAACTTACCCACACCGTCGAGTAGGCAACCTCAAGTGCATTGTACCCTATGCTACCCACTTCCGTGGCTGCCTTGTCCTTCGGCGTCGCAAGGTGTCGAACTGCCTGCATACATGCCGAGGAGTCGCCTAGGAACCCGTCGAGTATGCGGAACCTACCAGTCCGGGACGAAGATCTTCTTGTGCTCCTCGGTTAGGAACACCTCAGCTTTGGCAGTCAGTTGTGGAGCCTCTAGCCCTAAGGCTGCTGATATCTGGAAAACCCCCATGTCAGTAGAAGCCGAGGGGGGTCGCCTCCCCAGCTGCTCCGCGGCAGTGCGGTGAGCTTGTATTCCCTTCAAGGGGGCCTTCGAGGTGACCCTCTTCCTCTTCTTCGGGGCCTTACTGCTCAGAACCCCACGCTGTGTTAGCAAGTTATCGAAGTCCATTGATTCTGCAAAAAAAAAGGAGTTAGAAACATGGCCTACTTGGCTCGCAACACAAAAGAAGAAGCTATTGCCGACCGAAAAAAAAAAAACAAAACAAAACCATACTAGGGTTTATCGGGCTAAGACCCCCCCCCCTAAAGAGCACCTCCTCGGTCAAGTCCTTCCAATCGAACTTCGGGTGGTCGAGCAGCGTCCGAACCATATCTTCCTCCTCAGGTGCTAAGAGTTGGGCTCTCCCTGACCTTCTTTGGGATCGACTTTACCCAAGATGTGGGGATTCCCCATGGCCCTCGACCTCGGATGAGGAAGTACTTATCCCTTTAATATTTTATCAAGTCCGGACAGCTAACCAACTTCGTCCCGAATCTCGGATCCAGATAAAACTGGTACGCATCCTTATGCTGCTGGTGCATTCGGTACACCGTTCGGAGCACACTCAACCTCGGTGCAAGACTCACCGCTTAACAATGGAGGACGAATCCGTTTATCAGCCTCCACACGTTCGGCATGTACTGAACGTGGTTGACGTAGAACCACCTCAACACTTTGGTGACGAAGGGGTGGAGAGGAAGCCAAACTCCCGCCAAGAACACGTCGACTGGCCAGAAGCACATGTCAACGAGCATTTGCGAGTTAGCCCTCACCCCCGGCCCAGGGATCATTAGGTCGAACTCCCTTGGGATTTGGAAGCACTCCCGAATCCTTACCAAGTCCACCTCGGTAATAATAGAGATCGTCTCGTCTGCCTCCGACGTCTCTCTGGCCTCGTTTTCATCGAAGCTTTGACCCATCCCGTACATTATCTGCTCCACCTGGTCCTCCGGAATGTCTCAAACCCTCTGAAGTCCTATTAGAACCCCAGGCAACTTCCCGAACTCTCCCAGTCTCCACTCCTCTTCCACCCTCGTCTCAACAATTACAAGTCTGCCCTACCACAGCTTTGCCCTTGTTGATTGAGGGGACCTGACTAGAGGAAGCCTCGGGGGCAAGAAGAAGGGAGGTCGCCTTCCTCGAAGGGTCGGTAGACATTCTTTAAAAGGAAATAAGCTAAGTATAAAGTTACCTTGATTTGACAGCTACGGTTGGAAAACACACCGGAAGACGGTGAAAACTCGTCAGAAGCTCTCGCTAAGTAAAAATCTCGCTTGAGTAAAAAACAAGAATAGTAAGCAAATGAGAGGGGGGGTGGAGATTTATAGAGATTGAGGTTGGTGGCACATTTACCAAGATTAAAAGGCCACCAACAATGCAAAGGCCTGGCCCATCTAGTGAAAAACGCCTAAAAAATTGCGCTGACTGGTCAAACAGTCTACACATGCCACGTGGTGCTCCCCTAGACCTCGGCAAGCTCTCTGAAGACGATTTCCACCGACGTCAAAATGCAAGAAATTGCATTGACTGGTCAAACATTCTTGGGGCCCACACGCCACGTGTCGCCCTCTCATTGTCGACAGCAGCTCCGAAGTTGATTACTACCGACGTCAAAATGCAAGAAAATGCGTTGACTGGTCAAACGGCCTTGGGGCCCACACGCCATGTGTTTCTGTCTCATTCGTCGATAGCTGCTCCGAAGTCGATTGCCACCGATGCCAAAATGCAAGAAAATGCATTGATTGGTCAAACGGCCTTGGGCCCACAAGCCACGTGTCGCCCTCTCATTCGTCGTACTCAAATTGATTGGGACCCATACATGTTTGTTCTGTCCAGTCGACTTTATAATATCATTCAGTCGACTTCTACTATATGTCAGTCGACTTGATGGTAATATAGGTCGACTTATATGAGGTTTTGGTCTTGTTGAATAAGACTCAGTACCTCTGGACAGATGACTGGTGGATGGATACAGTCGACTTGCTTGAAATTTAGATTTGCTTTTATCAATCGAACTTACAAACTTAGGTTTTTCAAAGAACTCATACAATTTATGTATAACACTAGAAATAGATACAGATTTATCTATACTAGTGTTTTTTTTTTTTTTGATTAATATTTATACTAGTGTTATTAGAAGAATGATCTTTTTCAAGAGATTTTTTAAAACCAAGTCCCACTGACGTCAAAATTCAAGAAAATGCGTTGACTGGTCAAACGGTCTTAGGGCCACACGCCATGTGTCGCCCTCTCATTCGTCGACAGAAGCTCCGAAGTCGATTGCCACCGACGTCAAATCGCAAAAAAATGCGTTGACTGGTCAAACGGCCTTGGGGCCCACAAGCCATGTGTCGGCCTCTCAATCATCAACAACAGCTCCGAAGTCGATTGCCAACGACGTCAAAATGCAAGAAAATGTGTTGACTGGTCAAACTGTCTTGAGGCCCACACGCCACGTGTTGCCCTCTCATTCGTCGACAGAAGCTCCGAAGTCGATTGCCACCGACATCAAAATGCAAGAAAATATGTTGACTAGTCAAACAGTCTTGGGGCCCACACGCCATGTGTCGCCCTCTCATTCGGCGACAGCAGCTCCGAAGTTGATTGCCACCGACTGTCAAAATGCAAGAAAATGCGTTGACTGATCAAACATCCTTGAGGCCCACAAGCCACGTGTGACCCCCTCATTCGTCGACAGTAGCCCCGAAGTCACTTGCCACCGACGTCAAAATGCAGAAAATTGCGTTGACTGGTCAAACGGTCTAGGGACCCACATGCCACATGGCACCCTTCTAGACCTCGGCAACAGCTCCAAAGTCGATTGCCACCGACGTCAAAATGCAAGAAATTGCGTTGGCTAGTCAAACGATCTAGGGACCCACATGCCATGTGGTGCCCTCTTAAACCTCGGCAAGCTCTCCGAAGTCGATTGCCACCGACGTCAAAACACGAGAATAGCCAGGGGCCCACATGCCACGTGGCGCTCTCCTAGACTTCGACAAGATCTCCGAAATTGTTTGCCACCGACGTCAAAACACGAGAATAGCCAGGGGCCCACATGCCATGTGGCGCTCTCCTAGACTTCGGCAAGCTCTTCGTAGTCGTTTGGCACCGATGTCAAAACGCGAGAATAGCCAAGGGCCTACATGCCACGCATCGCTCCCCTAGACTTCGGTGAACGTCCCGAAGTCGGTTGCCATCGATCCTCAAACGGGAAAAATTCGCCCACTTCACAGCCGTCGGATCATCCCAAAACTCGCGCGACAGTCTGATCAACGTCTCAGATTGACCCACGTCATCGAGTGCTGATCCACCGTTTGATCGTCCAGATTTTCATGCCCAGGGCTGATGGATGATCCAGATCGTGCCACGTCATAAATAGGTGATAAAATCTATTTTTTATTTTATTAATTCAAATTATCTATTTAAAAATTGCAAAAAAAATTAATTTAAAATACATGGAAAATAATTAAAAATTCTAGAAAATAATTATAAATTTGGGGGAACATTTTTTAGCCCCTGGGTAAATAATTGTTGGTTAGAACAATTAATTAGAGCTCCCAGAAAACAAATCATCGCTTTGCAAAATTGAATAAATAGTTCGAAAAAATAATATAAAATTAGGAAAAATCTCCGAAAAATCTAGAAGAGCCTAAGAACAGTCTTGAGCGCATTACCAGCCCAGAAAAGCACCATCACCCCTCAAACGAGATTCGAACACCCTTCGAGAACTCCGATAAAGCCCTGTACGCCATTAAGACAACAAAACTACTCCCCAAAGGCTGTAGTACACAGTCTTTGGGAGTGGGGGGCTCGTGATATGGCTAAAAATGGGGTTAAATCGGAACTGTTCAAATTGGACACGAATCTTAAAGTTACAGGGGCAAGATGGTAATTTCACTTATAGACAGGTTCGAATCGGGCAC
Source organism: Hemerocallis citrina (assembly GCA_017893485.1). Lineage (NCBI taxonomy): Eukaryota > Viridiplantae > Streptophyta > Magnoliopsida > Asparagales > Asphodelaceae > Hemerocallis > Hemerocallis citrina. The sequence continues at coordinate 65,024,721 of CM030364.1, read as the reverse complement.
TGGGTCTCTTTTCTTGGACCCGCTAACCCGTGAAAGGATCTGTTTAAACGGAGAACGGGTCACAATCCGTTAAGGAACAGTTCAACAGGATATGAGGAAATCCTGGTCTGTCCTTATCCACTAGAGGTGGTTTTAACCACTTCTATCCAGTCACACCGGGCAGTAGGGAATTCGTTCTTATCCCGAAGCAGATCTCCACGGTGACTTTAAATACTTCCTACCTTCTGCCAGTACAAGGTGATCACTCTTTGTCTACCTAAGCTTTTTTCCTTTTCTTTTCTGAGTATTGACAAGAGCGTCGGAGGGTTCGTCGCCGGGATTCATGCCAGTGTTTCGAACGTTTATGCAGATCTACGGGAGCACCAAGGAGTCAACTTGTCAATAAGGAAGAAGTCAGATTCAGCCCGTTCAAGTTCCTACGAATTCACAAATTCTGTCTATTGCCTCCACACCAGATACAGCGGCAACAACAGCAATACTTCTCTTTCTCGGACTCACTCGACTCTTGGGTGGAAAAATCATTGTCAAAGAAGTTGAGAGATCATAAGAGTGAGTTGAAGGCGAAGTATTATGAAAAAAAGAGATCTGTGCCCCCCGATGTCGAGCCTTTGGATTGGCAATTCCTCGTTCACTACTGGAGTTTAGAGATTGGGAAGGTATTTATATTACTAATCAATATTTCATGTTAACATGTTTTTGTACCTACTCTAAGTTATAAAATTGTAATCATTGTGAAATGCACAGAGAAGGGCGGATGTCGGTATTGTTAGTCGTTCACAGTAGCTTGTGTTGCACACCGCTGGTACACACAACTTTGCTTTAGTTCGGGAGGAAATGGTAAGTGCAATCGAATTTGTCAATTCATAACAATTTAAAAATTATCTACATGTTTAAAAATTATGTTCCCATATTATGTTTAAAAATTGTAAAATTAACTTGAATCCTTGCTTCAGGAATGGAGGTATTATAATTTTCTATTCATAACAATTTTTTAGCTTCAGGAATCCTTGACGTGGTATTATAATTAAATAACCTTATTTTAGTGTTTTTTTTTTTTGGCTAAAGTTTATTAGAACTTCATCCCAATTATAAAATATAATGCCCCTGCGTTAGGAATTTTACAATTAAACATACATGCGAGCATATTATTAAATTTTTCATCCAAAATAAATACGCAGCGCTACTGAGTACATAATAATGGTCTCAAAATGTGAAATCCTAATCCATACTCATGTGAGGATGCTCTCCATATACAGTAATAACTATAGATAATTACTCAGTGTTCTTCAAAATTATGATAGATACAACTCTACATTAGTACAAGATTTTATAATACGACATCAAGTACATACTACATCCTCGTAATCTCAGTCCGGCTTCATTCCAAGCTTCCTGCAAAACATGTATATATCCTGTGTCCTGAAAAGAAAAAAGAAAAGGAAATGCAATTTAAATTAGTGCTGAACCATCAATGTATTAGAATACCATCAAAAGTCAAATTTAATGCCCCAACTCCGATTGTAACAGCAGCAGACTGAGATTGATGTCCCAATCTAAAAAATAAGTAAACCATATATAAACTCATGATAAATGAACAGGGACAAAGAAAATCAATTAGAATCTTCATAAGCAAACTAATATGCATAGTTTTCTATTATACTCAGATAATCAGTATGAAAGTTACTTCAAATCGGGAAAACCTCCTATGCACAACTCAAGTAGAACAACAAGCAATTTTAAATTCATCAAAATTGCAATTTTTGACTTCTTAACATAGACTTGTTGGGGGGAAACAACCCATTATCAGATATGTCTTTGTATTATCAACAGGATCAGTTGTAACAAATCGCATCATCCTCTAGTATCACCAAAAATAGCAGACAATCAAAAGCCAAAAAAGAAATGAAAGGAGAAGAGAGTAGAGTCCAGCCTTCTCACTACCGCAGATCCTCAAGGACAAAGCCTCTCCAAGAAGCCTCCCATTCCTCTCGCTCCTTGATGAAGAGGGGTAGGGACGATGAGGCAAATCAATGGGTCCAAGTGAGAGGCAGGGGCCTGAGAGAGGAGAAGAAGCTAGAGGAGCTTCACGCCACAGGTCGAAGGAGGAGCGCCGGGACCATAGAGGTCCGGCGAAGAGGGGATTTGATGATGAGGGACATAGAGTCCCTCCGAAGGGGCCATTAAAGAGATCCTCACCGGTTGGGGAGAGAACCATGCGTGGAGCTCAGCAGAATCAGAGGGATTCTTACCTTCAGGCAACCAAGAGGGCGATGGGGGTGATCGGACGCGATGAAGCACGCAGAGTGGGGGGGTGCGATTGTGACGGAGATTATGAAGAAGAAAGAGGATGAAGAAGGGGAATGGATTTTGTATAAACCGGAAAGGAAGGCGGAAGCAATTAGCTCATCGACGTCGTCCTCCCTGGTGCGCTCGCCGAAGCAGACATCTTGCCACAAGTGCACGGGGAAGGGCCATACGATCCACGATTGCCCCAACGATTGATTTTGTTATGCGTGCAAGAGGTTCGGGCATATTTCCAAGAACTGCGCCAAGTTTAAATCCACCGACAGAGCGGCAAAGGCGATTGAAGTGGCTTTCTCCGGCTCCCAAAATCCGAGCAAGGGAGAGGGCTCCAAAACCGTTCAAGTTAAATCGGAGGAGAGTAACGATTGTTGTAGATTGATTGTTAGGGCGATCATCACCCCAACACCCATCATGGCGGAGTTTGAGGGAAGACTGAGTCACTCGATTGTGCTAAAGATTCACACCGGCCAACCCACTATTGAAGCTATCAAGGTCCTTCTTTCTGAAGCGGTGCATCCTTGCTCGAGAATAGATTGGATCGTCAAGAAAATTAAAGAGGATACGCTCATGGTGTTCTGCGGTTCGGAAGTAGTGACTACGGAGCTTCTAGCCAGCGGTAGTCTTGAAGGGGATGAGTTCTTCATCACCATGAGTAGGTGGTCGAGGAAAACGGGGGCAATGTCAGTCGATGCTCGAACGGAGGTGTGGGTGCGATTGTTTAACGTCCCTCTTCAATGCTGGGTGAAATCTGGGTTTCAAAATCTGGTTAATGGGTTTGGAGACCTCATTAGTGTCGACAGAGCTACGGCGACTTTGGAGAGGAGAGAGTTCGCCAGGATCCAAATTGGTGTAGAGAACACAAGCTTGATTCCATCGGGGATCATCGCGCAGTTCGAGGAGGAGCGTTATGAGATCAAGATTCTCGTCGAACGAAAGAAATCGGTGTCATTCAGAGCTTCCCTAGAGCGAGATGGTTCGAACTCAGGATGTTGAGGTTAGATCAATTCGCAGGGTAGACGATGATGATGAAGCGTCTGATCTTGCTCGTGCTAATCTTGACCGTGGATTGGGTTTGCAGCGAGTCATAGCAGCTAAGCCATTCGATCAGGGTAAGAAACATCCTAGCTGCCTATTGCAAAGGACAGTGGTTGAAGGGGTTGCACGGGATTTGGGGGGCACAGAGATCAGTAAGGCAGCTCAGGTCCATTCAAAGGGTCAGACTCCAGTGGAAGTGACGTCGAGGGGACTTCAAGCAGCTGTACGAGGTACTGTAGTGACAGCGGCGCGTCAATCAGGGTTCTTTCAGTCAGAGGCAGGGGGGCCCACCAATAAACAGCTGGAAGTGATTAACATGTCCAACGCTGAGTTCCGCACTGCAGTCTGAGAACGCGGTTAAAGAAATTTCTGTGAGCTTCGTTAATAGGGGCCCTAGGCCCACTGTGCAAGGGAGATGGGCCTGCCACAGATGGGCTCTCAAAGCTAATGGGTGACATCGAAATAGGCCAATATTCAGGGGAAAAAGATGCAATCGAGAGTGAGGAAGCTCTGGAATCCGAACAAAGGGAAGGGAAACAGGCTATCTATGGAGATGAGATCGCTCCCTTAGGGGAGATTGTACACAGAGAGGGGAAAGAAATATGTGTTGCTTCGGATATAGGAAATCAGTTCTTAGGGGAAACGGTCTTGGAGGACGAAAGAATCGGCGTGCTTGAAGGAGTTGGAAGTCTATATTCGGACTCAGAGGGAGAGTTTGAAAGTAGAGTAAAGGCGCTTACTCCAGGGGGCAGAAGAAAGTATAGATGCAGACGAAGAAGATAGGGTATTTGATGAGGTCAAAAGGAAGAGCAAGAGACAAATGGATCGATGGGGGGCTAAAGGACCGAGTGAGGGGGATCTTATTAGATCGGCAGCTAAAGCGAGGGAGCCTACATCTGCCTGCAGGAGGTATGTTCTCTATTTTGAATTTCATTTCAGATGAAAATCTTATTTTTTTTATGCGTGTATTCTGGGATTGGATATGAGTTCGTCTTACACTGATCAAATTAAGAGAGTCCATATCATTAGGGAAGAGGCGTTCAAACTTGCTATTTAATACGGACCTTAGCGGTAGCTAGGGGTGTAGGGGCAGATTATTTCAAAGTTGTTATCCATGAGTTACATCTTTTGGAATGTTAGAGGGATGAGATCGAAGACCAAGTATAGATTAGTTAACGACACCATTCATAGGAACAAACCTAAAATTTGTGCTCTCATTGAAACTAAGATTGTCGACCCACAGGACAGTTACTTTCAAGGTCTGTCTTCGCTGAGAGACTTCTTATGGTGATTTAAGACATCTGTAGGTATGTCTGGAGGGATTGCGATGGGGATAGATTCCAAATACTTTGAAAGTATAGATGAATTTGTGGGGAACTTCTCTGTAAGCATTATAATCAGGCGCAAAAGAGATGGGTGGGAGCATATGGTTACGTCGGTATATGGTCCATGTAATTCTAACCGCAAAGAGGAATTTTGGGAAGAAATTAGGACTATTAGAAACACAAGGGTGGGGCCATGGGTTATTGGGGGGGATTTCAATATTACAAGATTCAGAGACGAACATAGAGGGAGGGGTCCGGAAGAAAGAGACAGACAACGCTTTAACAAAACAATTTACGACCTAAAGCTCATTGACATCCAGGGTAACGACAGAAGATATACGTGGTCGAATATGCAGGAAAATCTGACTTTGGCCAAATTAGATCACATTATGGTGTCAACTGATTGGGAGGATCTCTTCCCAATGGCATCGGTTAGGTCCATCCCAAGGTCGACATCAGATCATATCTCGCTCTTCTTAGATGGGGATAGAGAATCAATAGGTCATTTCCGACAATTTAGGTTCGAGAAAGCGTGGTCATTCAATTCGGACCTCAGGTCTATTATTCAGAGGTCGTGGGAAGAGTCAACCAGTGCAGGCAATGCGATATCAATTTGGATTCTCAAAATTAGAAGGTTACGTAAATGCCTTCGAATTTGGGCAGGGAAGAGAATGAGGAGAACAAGAAAAGAAAAGAATGGTTGGTTAGAAGGGCACAAGAATTGGAAACTTCGGAGGAAGATAGAGTTTTACAACAAGTGGAATTCCAGGAACTGGCATCCTGTAGAGCAGAACTTCATTTAATCGGGGAAAAGGAGGAATGCTACTGGAAGCAGAGGTCCAGGATTTAGTGGCTTAGGGAGGGGGACACTAACATGGCCTTCTTCCACAAGGTGGCCAGTGGGAGAAGACGTCAGAACCATATAGGAGGTCTCATGGTAGGTGAAACATGGACGGAGGACAGGTCAACCATCAGAAGTCATATAGATTCTGCTTTCAAAGATTTATTGGGAAAGAAAAGAAGTAGTAGGTGCGAACTAAATAGCGATATGTGGAACGAGTCAAGAATTGATGGAAGTGAGGGTCTAGAGGTGCCCTTCAGTGAAGAGGAAATTGTCAAGGCGATCAATAGTCTTGGGCAGGACAAGGCTCCGGGGCCTGATGGATTCCCCATTTTTTTCTACAAAAGTTTCTGGCCTATCATCAGGAAGGACTTCCTAGAGATCTTCCGAGAGATCCATGAGCTTGAGAGTCAGATTGAGCGGTTAAACTATGCTAATGTGGTGCTCATTCCAAAAAAGGCAGAGGTTCTTAGGGTATCGGATCTACGACCAGTTAGCCTTCTTAATGGATCGTTCAAAATCATCTCCAAAGTGTTGGCCAATAGGCTTTCACCACACCTAGTGGATATTGTAGATGCTTCTCAAAGCGGATTTGTTAAGGGAAGGGATATAATGGATAGTATCGCGTCAGCACATGAATTGGTCTTCCGAGGTAACAAAGATAAAATAGACAATTTCCTGCTTAAACTGGACTTTGAAAAGGCTTATGACACGGTGGAATGGGACTGTGTGGATGAAGCTTTCCACCTGAAAGGGTTCGGGGAAAAATGGAAGAGATGGATGAAGATGTGTGTGAGGAATGGAAAATCTTTTATCCAGCTCAATGGTGAGAGCGGATCGGAAATTAAATGTAAAAGGGGCCTACGACAAGGCGACCCATTGTCGCCACTAATTTTTGCGATTATAGCCGATGGATTGAAAGAGATGAATAAAAGAGGTATTGAAAGGGGTATAATCAACGGGGTTAAAGTCAAAGGGATAGGTATCTATCCTATAGTATGCAGACGACACCCTACTGTTTGAAGCGTCCAAAGTGAAGGAAATAGTGGCTATTAGAATTCTTCTCAGATGTTTTGAGTACTGGTCGGGACTGGCAGTCAATATGCAAAAGAGCTGTGTGGTCAATCTTAGCGATAACCAAGCTAACTCGTTGGAGGTTATCTCATCTTTAATAGGGTGCGGGCAAGGCGAATACCCTTTGCAGTATCTAGGGACGCCGATACGACCAGGAAAAATGAAAAAAAGAGGATTGGGAACCACTTATTGAAAAAGTTGAGAAGAAGCTGGCTGGATGGAACTCTTTGGGAGGTAGGATCACGCTGATCAACTCGGTTCTCAGTAGCCTGCCTTCTTATCTCATGTCCATATATGAGATTCCTATCTGGGTGATTAAAAGAATCGATAGATGCAGGCGGCGATTCCTATGGCAAGGTAACGGGGATGGGAAGGGGATGCACCTGATGAAATGGGAACGAGTGTGTAAGAAGAAAGAGTTTGGAGGAATGGAGATTGTCAATCTAAGAGATATGAATAAAGCACTTCTGTCCAAATGGTGGTGGAAGATGCACAAACAAAGGAAAGCATGGTGGAGCAATTCATTCATGAGATATAGATGGCGAAAAATCTACAGATTTGGAGGAAGGAGTACACAAGGCAAGACATCATTTCTATGGAAAGGGATTGAAAAACTGGAGAAAGCTTTTCATGCTAATACGAAGTGCAAAATTGGAAATGGGAAGAATACTAGATTCTGGATGGATAAATGGTGTGGGAAAAACACGTTACAATCGCTATTCCCAGAACTAGCGACTGGGGTTGTCTCGAAGGACGAACTTGTCAATGAAAGATGGAGGTATGGAAGATGGAGACTTCTAGACGCAGATTCCCTCACAGGTAGGGGAAAAATTGAACTGGGGAAGCTGAAAGATCTGCTATCAGGGGCAGATCGGCCTATCATAAGAGTTATGGACGATAGAGAGTGGGTGAAAGGGAAAGAGAGGACATTCTCTGTGTCGTCTATGTACGAGGTGCTTAACGACGGGGGAATAAGAAGTAATCACGCGAAGATCATTTGGAAGGCACAAGTACCAAGCAAGGTCAAAGCATTTGCATGGTTGACTCTGAACAATGCGATATTGACTAAAGCGAACCTTAAAAAACGCAATATCCCGATTAACATTATTTACCAATAGTGCAATCTGGAGGAGGAGGACACTGAACACTTATTCATTCATTGCCCTAGAGCCGTCTTAGTGTGGGAAGTTTTTGGGTTGGGTTTTAATACGGTAGAGATACCGAAGAGTGTACAAGACATATGGGGAGACTGGAGAAAAAAGAACATTAGAAAAGATCATAAGCCACTATGGGATATCACTGCTGGGGCGATTTTGTGGTCTTTATGGAGGGATAGAAATGATTTATGCTTTCGTAACATTAGATGTCAATTTCATATTCTATTGCGCAAAATTGTTGTTCTCATACATGACTGGGCAGGTCACACAGGTCCCAGGAAGAGAAGCAGAACCGACGGGGCAGAGTGAGCGAGGGGGGGCATGCAGCAGGTATCCAAGACTTTCTTCGTTTTGTGATCTTTCATGGAGGAGATACCTGTGAGCCTTCAATGCAACAATCAAGTCTGATGCCAGTGGACTTCTTTGTTTCATAGTTGCCTAGTTGTTTTAGATTTCCTGTATTAAGTGCCGATGAGCACTGTAAGATGTTGTAGTTGTATTTTGTGTTGTGCCGACGTGCACTTTGATGTTGTAGGACTTTTGGTTGTAATCCCGTTAATCATTATTAATGAGATTTGTGACTTCGGCCATTTTTACTTCAAAAAAAAAACATAGACTTGTTGGGATTTTACTTATTGACCAATGTTTACTTGTGCAGAACTTCATATTTAGGGCTCGACATGATATGGAGAAAGCTTCGTCACATAATAAATATCTGTCATCCACTAATGACTACTAAATATGTAAGAAAGTAATTAATGAGGAGTTATTGTTTTGTTAGTGAGGCAAAGTTAGTCATCACATTAGATAAAAGAAACTTATTTTGAAGAAGAAATCGAATGAGAAGGGAAGAAAGGAAAAAAATTCAAAGGGGGATTGAAGTGGTGGTAATTAATTCATCTAGCCAATTTATTAGTACATGTGGGTCATGGAAAACCATATGATATATCTGATTTAGTTTACGTGTGGTTAATATAAAGGACTTCTGCTTTAAAGATTGACATTATGAATGGAATCTGTATTGCTGTGAAATAGTTGGAATGAATTCATGAAGGAAAGGTCATGAAGGATCAATGCGATTGATGTATCATTGAGCCCAAAAAATCCACATGTAAATTTTCTTCATTTTCAATCTCATTGGCATAACTTTTTGTATGTTAGATATTGTATTATATTTATTAGTCCCATATCGGATATGTGTCAGTTTGATGTTTGGTTCTCTCCAATAGATAGGAGTCATTGTACTCAATTGTATTCATCCCAATAATCCAATTATATTTTCCAATCTCTCTGTTAACCTTATCATGGTATCAGAGCACAATTACACAAAAAAAAATTCCCTATCAAAATCCTAGAATTCAAAAAAAAAAAAAAAAAAAAAAAACACATCAAGAAGCCGATGAACTCAACTTCGACCATCATCGTCGCCATCATCCTTCCGTCGACCCCTGCCCCGTCGCCTCCTTTCTCCTCCAAAATCCCATCGCATCCAAAAGCTCCTTAAACCCTTCTCCGACCAACTCCTAGCCGTCACCAGTCGCCGTCGCTCACCACATCCTGACCACTCTCCATCCCGAATCCCCGACGGCACCAAAGATTGTGGTATCCTACACCAATCTCCGACCAACTCTTAGCCACCGCCAGTTGTCGTCGACTCCTACCCCGTCACCACATCCCGAATCCCCTTGCCGAAACCCTAGCCACCCTCTCTCCCTCTCTTCCAACTCTACTTAAACCCTAAATCCAAAAACATCATACCCATCCGTTCCTATCCACAACTAGGGGTGGACAACTATTATCCGAAACAATCCAATCCGAACCGACCGATTTTTAACCGAACTAATTGGAGGTTTGGATTGGCCCGGTTCTTGATCTTCAATAACCAATTGGACCGGTTCGGTTGTTGGATGAGGCTTTCAAATAACCGACGAAACCGAACCGACCATACCTCTATACATTAGTCCATAAAAAATATAGTCTCCTTTAATTTTTCAAATATACAAATAGTCATTTCTCATTTTCTTGGAGATACAAACAGTCTTCTTTAATTTCTTTAATACAAACCTAGCAGTTGTTCTACCTATGTTTTGATTCTCCATAATCCTATGTGTTATGTTGTTGAGAAATGCTTGATTTACAGTGTGACCCAACTTAATAGTTACATAAAGTTGATGTAACATTTAGTAGTTACTTTAATCAAGTTAAGGAGAAATTGTTTTCTAAATCTTTTTTTATTGTACCTGAAATTCAATTAGCTATGGTCATTGATGTTTCTTTTATGATATTAAACTAAGATTACAGAAGTATGCAAGTGAAAAAGCAGTTTATCTCACTCATTTAAACGTCATCATCTCAAACAACTAGTGCAAAATTCATTAACAACTTGTGGTTTTATGAATCTTCATTTTAAATTCATTTCTGAATAACAAATAGCAGGTTGTTTCTTAAGTTTGATTGAAGTTGATCGTTTAAATTTCAACAAAATTATGAATGATGTTGAAGGTGAAAAGTAGCATGCCAAACCGACCATCCAATCTAATCCAAACCGAGCTTAACCGGCTTTGATGGAAACCGATCCAATTAAGGTTCGGATTGGTTGTGGATGAGAAAATTAAAAAACCGATCTTCTTTGGATCGGTGGTGGATGATCCATATCAGGTCGGATACCGACCGATGCCCACCCCTATCCACAACCCTCAAACCCGACCCGTTTACCCTAATACTCAAATCCCTAACCCAAACCCAAAACCAAACCGTACCCATTTTCTTTATTGTTACCTAAAAGAATATATATATATATATATATACACATGTATATGTATATATGTGTATATACACATGTATATATATACACATATATACATGTGTATATATATATATATATATATACACATATATATATATATATATACACACACATGTATATATGTGTATATATATATATATATATATACACATGTATATATGTGTATATATACACGCACACACACACACACACACACACACACACACACACACATATATATATATATACCCAAACCCGATCTACAACCCAAAACAAATACCCACATCCTATATCCCAATCCCCATCCACACCTAATATCCAACTCCACTAAACAAAATCGATATCTACTTGTTGTTTGCTGCTGTTGCAGTCGTTGCCGTCGCCATCACACACACACATATCTATATAATAAAACACAAAGAAAGCTATCAAGTGGCTCTCCTTCAATCCCTCCAAAAATCAAAGGCCCAGATCTAACCTCACAAAACATATTTTCCCTCCCAAAAGTTTTCCCCCAAAACTCAAATTCAAATTCCCCACCCAAAACAACTCCTATATTTATTTAATTTTTTTCTCTCTCTTTCCCTCCCTCTTCTATTCAAAAAATTAAGAAAACAAGAATTTTTAAAAAATTTTAAAATTAAAAATTAAAAAACTAAAAAAATTTAAAATTTAAAAACCTTTAAAATAATTCAAAAAAAAATCAAAAAAACCATATAATATGTTTTTTGCTGGACTCCAAAAGTTTCTCATATAATATGTTTGCTACTTCAATTAATTTGCTGGACCTCCAAAACTATTTTATATGATCAAATAAGGTGCATCGTTCCGAAGACGTGCCGTAGGCATGTGTCAACGGGCAAATCTAGTATATATATATATATATATATATATATATATATATATATATAACCCGATCTATAACCCAATACAAATACCCACATCCTATATCCCAATCCCCATCCACACCTAATATCCAACTCCACTACACAAAACCGATATCTACTTGTTATTTGCTGTTGTTGCAGTCGTCGCCGTCACCATCACTGCACCGCTAGTATAAAAAAAATGCAGGTACTCTTTCTTCTCCAATTGAACCGCTGTCTCACCAATTTAGACATATGCAGTACCGCCATCATCCTGAATCTGTGGCACCCTGCAAAATTGGAAATGACAATTTTGTCCTCGTGTGTTATGCACGTGTATTTTGTAACGTGTTTCATTACATATTTTTGGATTCCGAATATTTATGCATTTCCAGTATTAATTTTTATCCTATTTTGAGTCAACTCGAATATATATTTCAATCTTAATATTTTACGTGCTTTTTGTGTGTTTTCGATGCACGTATCGATTCCGTATTTTTCCACTGCTACGTGTGATATTTCTGTGTCTCAATAATTTTTTTTCATTTGAATTCGTTTTATAAACAAAAATTTATTTTCTCCTATTTTTGATTAAAATAATTTTTGTACGTGTAATGCACGTGTTTTCTACGTACGTAGCAATTACGTCGTGGATATAAAATTAATAAATATATTTTTCTTATATTGTATTATCTTTAACATTTTCCGTTGATGACGTCGAATTTCGTATTTTAATATTTTACGTGCGACGCACGTGTTTGTTTCAATGAGCGCATTTGGGCGTATCCTTTCTCGAAATGAATTTCATAAAATGTGTGAATATTTATTTTATATTTTTGCATGAAACATTATAAATTTCAAACTAAACTTTTAAAGAGAAGTATAATATTATATATATATATATATATATATATATATATATATATATATATATATATATATATATATCATGTAATTATATGTAATGTAATTGAAAAGGGATGTGTATGGGAGTTTGGGGGCCCACGGTTTGTATAAAAAAACAGTAAGTGGGCTGTTATGTATTGGTTTGGAAAACATATATGATAATATAGTGTAAATAATGTGTGATGGATTAAATAAAGGTGTGATTTTGTGTGTGTGTGTGTGTGTGTTGGGAGGGGGGGGTGCACGAGCACTATGTGTGAGTGCTTCATACTGTTGAAGTACAGCATATTGCTGCTAACGTGGCTTACGGAATTCAAAGAGAGAGTAAGGGGGTGGCCAGTTTTAGAGTAATGGGGAGAGAGAGATGGGAGTTGGACTTTTGAAGAAGTGGAAATGTAAAGGTTTGAAGAAGTGAAAATGTGAAGGGTTGAGGGTTTTTAGGATTTAAGAAAATGAAGGGGTAGAGAAATTAAATAGAGTAATTTATTAGGCGTGAAATTTTGCAAATTGAACCCTAGCATTGTCCTATAAATAGCAACTCATTTCTCCTTCTTTTTTCACACAAAAAACTAAATCAAAAATGAAGAAAGAAAAGAAAGAGAGTAAGAGAGTTCTATTGCTTGGAGGAAATTTCTTGCTAGGATAAGAAGCCTTGCCAGAGCTAGGTGTTGCCTTGGAGCTAGAAGTGGTGTTCCATCTTTTCCTTCCTTGTTCAATCTTCAACTAAGGTGGGTGTTCTCATGCTTTCTAATTTTAGAACTATGCATGCTAGTGATAATAAATGAGTATTATATTTTAATATGATGAAGTAAAATAAATCTATACATTGGTTGTAATGAAAGATGCTATGTTTAGTAAATAGATCAACCTTATGTTAGTGTGTGATTTCATTATGCATGCCAAAATGAGTAATATAAGAAGAATTTTGATGTGAAAATTATAGAAAAAATTCATGCTAATATAATATGATATATGTAGTTTTGTTGTGATTAAGAAATAGATATCATGCTAATTAAAGAGAAGAACTCTTTTTTGTTATAAACCATGTTAGTATGTTTGTAAAATTTTGTGCTTATGAAATATGCTGACCACATCATGCTTTGATAACTAAGAAATAAGAAAGAAAGAAATCTTAGTTAGTGTTTTGTAATGAATTGACAGATGTATGTCCTAAGTGAGAAGAATATAAATTATTGCATGAAAGAGTATTCTTGTGAAATTTTCATGTTCAAATGATACTGTTATGAAAGTGTAATTTGGGTAAAAGTGAGAACACAACTATTTGTTATGAACACTAGTTTTTTTTTTAGTTGTTAAAGGAAGACCTAAGTCTATTTGAAAAATAAGAAAGAGAATTATTTAAATGAGTGGAAATAGTGTTTAAAAGAATTTGAAAATTGTTGCTTACTATTTTTTTTAAAATTCTAATGTCAAGAAAGAGTTTATTTCAAAACTATTAGAAAGATTTTTTTTATCTGTTGAATAAACAAGTTTCATGGCAAAAGAAATACCTTCTGAAAAGTTGAACAAAAGTACATTAGTACGTTTTTAAACAGAAAATACTTTTGGACTTACTGGTTAGCAAATACAAAACAGAGCCCTGTTGGAGAGATCTCGGGTTCAAAACTTGTTAAGCACATTTTTTTTTTGTTTTCCTTTAAAAATGAATCCGAAACCAAAAGTGAGAACTTAGGGTTTCAGGTATAGAACTATGACAATTAAGCCACTTGGCTTAGTGTTGTTTGGTGTGCTACGGGTGCTACAGTGTTGGGCTGCTGGGGTTCGAAACTTGATAGCTGCATATTTTTTTGATTTATATGTTTTAGTTTTTTTGGGATTTTTCTAATATGATAAAATTTGGGGAAAAGTAATAAAATTCTATAAAATGAAATAGAGTTAAAAAAAGGAGTGCAAATTTTTCTAGTAAAATTGAGATACAAAAAAAAATGGATAATTTGAGATAGAAAATAAACCGTAACTTAAGATTTGGTTAGTAAAGAGTATGAAATTTATACTTTTTGAGAAAGAGAAAAAAAAATGTGTTGTGTGAAATGAATTCCTTTGAAAAGATTATACTTTCACTTAGTTTAAGATTTCCTTTGTTGTGGTTGAGATACATTGTATAAGTTTTGATTTTTAATCATAAAATTTTTTGTGATAAAGTGGTGTGCTTGAAAGAATTTATTTGCTTACAAAGAAACATGGATAAATAACTAAATCATGAATAGTGTCGAGACTATGATTATTTTGTGACTAAGTTGAAAGATGAAATTATCTAGGTTTAAGACATGCTTGTTAAAGGGTATGTGTACCAATGATTCTTGTACATGAAAGATTATGATTAAGAGTTAGTAAGACCTCGGATACCGGCAATATTGAAAGAAAGATTTGAGATATGGTTTTGAGATATTGCCGTGGGGCAATCTCGTATTTTTTGTGAACGAGTCCGGTAGGAGGTAAAACTAATTCTAGGATTGATAACACATTCATGTCTTGAACTAAATAATTAGGCACATAAGTGAAGATGTAGTAAACTTGGGCAAACGTAAGTGGGTGCTTCTATATAGTCGGCGGTGGATCTCCGTGGCTATAGACCCAGTCGGCGGACTGTGGTTGCTCTGCGGGAGATGGGTTTTTACTTTTAAATCCAGGACCTAGCGTAGTCGGGCGGATAGTTTGCCATACTCCAATGTATATACGTATACCGGGGCTAGAGGGTCACTTGGGGGATGATTCGCACGATATAATAGCCAGCAAGGCTAGGATCTGTTATAATAGCCAACGAGGCTGAGATCCATATCCGTGGAATAATCTAAACCTTGTCTTATTACTGGATAGTTTTCATGGCGAGGGATTGAACCCTTTATTGTGGAATACGTAGGTTCTTGCCCTCGGACCTACGTAGTATGGGATTCATAGAATCCGAACAAGTATGCATTAGTGTCATCCTAGTATAGAAATTGTGTGCATTAGGCAATAAGACATGGCATACACTTACATGTTTAGCGTAGTCACAATTTAACACTCTATTGTTCATTCAATTTTTTGTGATTTGTTAAAGTAATGAGATCGTTATATGTACGGCATAAAGAGGATAGCCGAGTATAATATTTTCGTCAGTTGTAAGTGACTGACGTGCTCACAGCTTAATAGGTAGGTAATGGACCTTTTATGAAGGAGTAAAGATATTATGATGCAATCGATGACTTATTTGATAAAGTTGTACAAGTTGTACTTTTGTTTTCCATGTTGTAATCTTTTATTCTTCCGCTGTGTAAATAAGATGTAAATGAACTCTGATGTATTATTGAAAAGTTTAAATTTTCTTGTAAAATTGTATGAAGTGAAGTAAAGATCCTGTGAAATCTCAAATTTGGCCTTATTTGGATTTCGGGGCGTTACAAAATCTGATCTCCTACCTCCTCCTTCCAGCATCACTCCTACTACTTTTAGCATCATCCCTCACCATGCACCACCACTACTTCTGCACCGGATAGCTCCTTCTAGCTCCCAATCCCGACACCAGCGGTAGTTCCGCTCTCCTTTTGTTCCCTGCCACAGCGACATCGGTCTCATTCCTCCTCACAACACTTCTTCTCTTACATCCTCGGCTATGACCGTTACTCTAGCCATGTCGACTCATGCTAATTGGGCTAATTTCCAGCATCGCCTCACTCAGCTGGAACTCCAGCTTTTGGGTCAGTCTATCACTGCTGATCCCTCTACCCATGCATTCTCTGTTACTCCCGGTATGAATTCTTTATGGATTTTAGATTCTGGTGCTTTACATCATCTCACTAGTAATTATACACTGCTCAGCACCAGCACTACACTTCCCTCTCACTCTCCATTCTTAAACGCTCCCGATGGCTCGCAACTTCTCACTACACACTCAGGGTCTATCAGCTCCCTCTCCCACGTTGACCTACGTTCTTTACGCTCCTCATTTATCTATTAACCTAATTTCCATTAGTGCACTGTGCGATAGTGGCCTTGTCGTTACTTTTGATTCTTTCGGTTGTTCTATTACTGATTCTCACACTAGTCAGGAATTTGGGCGTGCTAGTCGACAGGGTCGTCTATATCACTTACATTTTCTTCATGCAGATAAATCTCACCATCATTTTGCTGGTGTTGTGCACTTTGATGCTGATCTGTGGTACAAACGTTTAAGACATATTAGCGAGTCTTGACTCAAGATTTTAGCCCATAGTGATGCCCTTGGTCCTCTTTCTTTTACCCATTTGTCTGATTGTCAGGGTTGTCATTTGGCTAAACACATAGCACTCCCTTTTAATCACAAAAGTACTTCACAAACCACCGATCCTTTTCAGCTTATTCACTCCGATATATGGGGACCATCACTCACACCTTCTCACAAAGGTTATCTCTAATATGTTAGTTTCATAGATGACCATACTCGCTACACATAGGTGTTTCTTATGCGCCAATTGAGATAACAGACATTTATCAGTTTTTAACGAACATGGTTCACACTCAGTTTGGTGTGCGTATCAAAATCTTTCACTCAGACGGTGCACATGAGTACACTTCCACTGCTATGAGATCAGTCCTTCGATCTCATGGTACAGTCTTTCAGCAATCATACTCTCACACTCATGAACAGAATGGTGTAACTAAAAGCAAGTATTGTCACATTCTTGAGACAGCTCGTGCTCTTCTACTCCTCGTTCTTTCTGGGCTGAAACTGTCATGACATCCGTCAGTCTCATTAACATTACTCCCTCGTCTGCCCTATCTGGCACGTCACCTTATGAGGCTCTTCGACACTCACCACCGAACTACAGTATGCTTTGTACTTTTGGGTACACTTGTTATGTCCTTCTTCCTCCTACTGAGCGCACGAAACTCACCGCCCAATCTACTAAGTGCGTTCACCTAGGTCTCAGTCCTGAACATAAAGGATATCCTTGTCTTGACCCTATGAAAAATCATATTCGTATTTCCTGATATGTCATCTTTGGGAAGACTCTCCCTACTATTTTACCTCTCCTAAGGATGCCAGTTTTCTTGACTCCTCTGTTGTTGGGTCTTCTTCCGGCCAGACCTTCATGCATTCCATTTGTTCCCACTCCTTTAGCTCCTTTCCAACCTCATACTGCCGTTCCACCTATTCTTCCTCCTACAAAAATACCACCTGCCTCTCCACAGCATCATTCCCCCTCACCACCTACATCCCCATAGGTGCATGGACACGAACTGCTGGTGTATGCCCTAGAGGCCAGCTATGTATTGACATTACTAGTTTACATTGTATCATAATATTTATTTCATATATGAGGAGGCATTTCATTTATTGTATTGTTTTGTGATTAAATGAACATAATAAAGTTCTTCGAATAGTAGGTTCAATACCATAGGATATCAAGTGCATGACTTGATTGTAAAATCCTATTGGTTGTAATCAGAACACTATTTTTAAATGTCCCTAGTCAAGTATTATTGTGAATTAGGACAACAATAACATATAGAGACTAGTATGTGCATGGACTGATGACCATATCTCATGAGTCATGGATATAAGATATCAAGTCTTCACATGGGTACATATTAGAATAATAATGTACTGGACTGACCTACCATGAGAACGCTGCATGGATCGTTACGTGAGTGTCATAAGTGGTTCTCATAGTGACCATGGTGTATGTAGTCCTTTGACTTGAAGTCACTATGGTTCCCTATATGAGAAGTTATATATTTTAATATCGTCAAATGTACCTATAATAAGATGATTATAAAGTCGATTATTGGATATACTACAAATCATGTGGAGGGATGTAAGTGACTTAAATAGGATTTATCCCTCTTACATAACATGAGCGATATCTATGGCTATGCTCAATTGAGTGAGACTGCAAAATATTGAGCTCATTTATTTTAGTAAGTCTACTCGGACGTCAAGAAACCAAAGATTGAAGTATACAAGGGTGACACGCTTTATGCCTTGTGGTCAATTAAGATATCTAGACAAAGTGACTAGACTACATGATAACATTGATAATGGATAGGTTATGTCTAATCACTGACATTCTCGTTACTTGAGT
The DNA here is from genome assembly GCA_017893485.1 of Hemerocallis citrina. Taxonomy (NCBI): domain Eukaryota; kingdom Viridiplantae; phylum Streptophyta; class Magnoliopsida; order Asparagales; family Asphodelaceae; genus Hemerocallis; species Hemerocallis citrina. Next base: position 65,006,363 of record CM030364.1, on the reverse strand, counting down.
AGTAGTGATGTATTGCTAGATATCGCTCATTGTTTGTAATACTAGAATATGATTTTAGTATTACTGTCAACGTAACGGGAACCTACAGGGTCACACACTTAGAATGGATTGAAATTGGGATTTAAATTCATAAGATGAATTTAATTGGGGATCCAAGTAAGACTTGGACTCCTGACACTGGTTGGACATTTAACTAGATTAAATGGGCTGACTAAAGTTCAAAGGCCCACACACAAATCTGAACTAGGTCAGATTGTGAGTCCAATAGCCTCATTACTCTTTTAGGATTGATTTTCTGCAGTTATATATATGATACATTTCTGATGAAAAGTGTCACATAAGAAAACCCTAGCCGTCACAGAAATTGTGAGAAAGAGAGATTGTGAGGAACATCCCCATCCTGCAACTAGCACTGTGGCGTGAGGGAAAGCTTGATTTGATCCGCTCGTGTGGATACCGTAGAGGTACATCAATATTGCAGTGATGTGATCGACATTAATTGGAGACAACAGATCCATCTTCAAGTTATAACTTCTAAACACGATTTATGGTTTTCGCATGGATCCATGGCTAGGTTTCGATATTTCTTTGTCATAAACAAATGCACCAAAAATCAAAACAAAAGAGAAGAAAAGAAAGAGAGAATGAGAGGGCTTAGATTTTGTTCAAGAAGGCTAGGCTTGTGGCTTTGCTTACTTAAGGAGGAAAAGGGTGCATCTTGTTGGAGCTAGAAGCAACTTTCTAGGAGTTTTCTCATTCTTTTTTGCATCATCATCAAGGTGGATGATTTCTTTTGCTTTCTAGATATTGTAGAATGCATGTTTAATTGTTCCATGATTGAAAATGTGGCATGTGTTTTTTAAATTTCTAATTTGATATTGTTACCGCTAAATCTGGTGTGGGGGCAAACAGATAGTATTTGTAGATTCTTGGAGAACTTGAATAGCAAACCTGAAACCTGTTCCGTCGGGGTTTGACCGTTGACTCCCGCTGTTCACCTACAAAAAGTGCGAGACACCGGGGTTGATACCGGCGACGCACCCTCCGACGCTCAAGTCAGTAATCAGGAATGATTATGAAAGAGCGTAAATTAGCAAAAGATTGATTACCTCTTAATGGTGGTGGATGGGGGGTATTTATAGTAACCGTTGGGATCAGATTAGGAATGTAATCCCTGTGATCAGATTAGGAATGTATCCCTGTGATCAGGTTAGGAATGTAATCCCTAATTCCCAGTGAAAGGATAGATGTGAATCAGGTCCGTTGATTAATATTAATCAGGAACACTAATTCTATTCTGCTGGGCTGGGTTCGCTGCGGGTTGAAACCCGCACCCAGTTGAGACAAATCCGTTTTATGGGTTATTGGGCTTTGAATAAATATCCAGTTCCCCTTTCAGACCCCTTTGTAGGTGAAATTACCATTTTACCCCTATGCTTTGAGATCCGTGCTCGATTTGGACGATCCCGATTTAACCCCATTTTTAGCCAAATCAGATATGTTGCATATTGTATTGATAACTAGAAGTGAGATACGAAAATAAATGCATGCTAGTTGAAAGATTTATTATAAAATTGTCATGATTAACAAATTAAAATTTTAGATTGAGTTGTTATAGTGGTATTGGGTGCATACTAGTATATCATGTTTAGATTAAATGAATTGCGTATAAATTCATTCACAAAGTTATTAATCTATGTACAGAAAGTTACTGTTTTGAGTTTTGTTTGCACTTCCAAAAATCAGGTCTAATTAACTAGATGGATTTTAAAGCTAAAATTTTTATGGGAGTATATTGTATATGCCAGGAACATCCCTTTAAAATTTCATAATATTTGGTTGTCATTTACTATTTTAATAAAATGCAAACTTAGAACTGGTTGGTAGTTTACTAGTTGTTGTAAATTTATACACATTTTGGTTTTTTATCATTTCAACATCTTAGATGAAGTAATTTGAGAAAAGTAAAAACTAAGAACTTGCAGTAGACTCATTAACCTTTCTGTAAAGTCTAAGAAATCAGATTTTCACAATGAATTAAATTTATAATGAATTTTACAAGACTGTACAATTTGCAGTATTTCAATATTTCGATCCTACTGTAGATTTTGAAAAATTCAGGGTTATAGATACAATATTTTGGAGAAACTTATAACTAATAAATTGTATTATACTTTTATACCTTTATTTTGATCTAAAGAACACAAAGTTTCGTGATGTATATAATTTTCTATGATTTTTACAAGAAGCATGAACTGCAGTTTTCTGGTTTTGAACTTACTGTTTTGCAAATGAATTTAGATGAAGTAATTTAGGATGATTCTTAGTATTTTAAACTACAAAGTTATAGTAGAATCTTTTAAGGAAACAATGAATCTATCTTTTGAATAAAATTGAGATTTATAATTGAAATATGATTGAAAATGAAAGGAGTTTTAATGATCAAAATGAACTTTGTATTTGGAATATATTCTTGAAGAATAAATATATGTAAAAAAGAGTTTTTGTTAATCAAAGGGACTTGGTAATTTATTAAAATGAATTGTGTGATCAACCAAGAAGTGTATACTTCATGATTGGCAAATGAGAATGAATGAAAGTATTGAACGAATTATGAATACATGAAATCAAAAATATGAATAATAAGGGTATGAGTAACCCAAGTTGTTGAACATGGAAAGATGTTGATTCTAGAGGCTTAGTGAGACCCAGGTACCGGAAAGTGTTGAAAATGATTAATTAAATTTTGAGAAAGGGCCCGTATGGGCTATCGTTCTCGGTGTATGGTTTAAGATCGGTAGAAGGGTAAGCTAGCTCTAGGTAGTATTAATTATTTATGTTTCAAACATAAGGACAGACACTAGTTTGTGACATGATGAAACTAGAGCAAACATGAGTTATAGACTCCAGAATGATCCTTGGACAAAGACAGTCTCCAGTATTCCGGGACGATGCACGTAAGGGCCACAGAATGATCCACAGAGCGGGAATAATCTCCAGTATTTCGGAACGAGAGCGACGCTCATGGGATACTTGTGCAATGAAGGCTCCATGATGACCTGCGGAGTGAGATGATCTCTAGTATTCCGGGATGATAGACGTAAGGACCACAAAATGATCCACAGAGTGAGATTGGTCTCCAGTATTCCAAGGGCGAGAGCCAATATTTGCAAAGTGTCTGAATTTTGTAGTAGTCATAGTAGTAGGATGCATGGTGAGGGATCTAACCCTATAATGTGGAGTACGTAGGTGCTTGCCCTCGGAGCTATGTAGGATGGGGTGCATAAAATCCGAACAAGTATGCATTAGTGTCATTGTAGTATAACATTTGCATTAGGCATTAAGTCATATCATACACTGACATGTTTATGATAGTCACTCTTTACATTTTATATGCATTCAAGTTTGTGATTGTTAAAGTAAGAGAATCGTTATATTATGGCATAGTGAGGATCGATGTTTATAATATTGCATCGGTTGTAAGAAACTGACGTGCCCACAAATTTTCAGTGCAGGGCTTGATTGGATTGACAAGGACTTAAAGACGGTTGATGATAAAGATTACATTCATGATTAAAGTTGCTAATATTACAGTTGTATTTCATGTTGTATTTTATTTAACTTCGGCTGTATAACTCTGTAATAAACATTGTTGTGTAATAATAAGTTTTAATTTTCTTGTAAAATTGTACGAATTGAAATAAAAGATCGTGTTGTACTACGAATTACATGTAAATGGAATTCGAGGTGTTACAACCATCAAAACCTAACAGGAACAACCTATCTCACCTCCCCGCCCTGTTCATCCTCAACCAGTCCGTCATTCTGCACGTTCTACCTCGGGCATCCTACCGGCTCATTACATACCTGATGCTACTGGTCCTTCTAACCAGTTTGGTTATGCCACCCTAGCCTCCTACTCACCACAATTTCATTCACATCTCACTGCCATACACTCTACACGTGAGCCCAGAACTTACCAGGAAGCTATTCAATATCCTGAGTGGCGGGAAGCTATTGCAGAGGAGTTCAGTGCATTTGATCAGACTGGCACTTGGGATGTTGTTCCATTGCCTGTGGCACTACAAACAGCTAGGCCTCTAGCAGCATATCTTTCCCGGCATTTCAACAACACGCTGCTATAGGTATAGAATAATTTTATTTTATAAAAAAAATACTCTCTGTAACGGCGTTGGACACCAATGCCGCTATAGACTCAAGCAGTAGCGGCATTTTAATATAAACGCCGGGACAGACTTCTATGTCGCACAGATGCTGTTTTTTTATCACCTATCGCGACGGTTATGTAAACGCACCGTTACAGGGTAGGGTAAATAATGTTCTGGGATTTACCCCGCTCTAAACCCCACCCCCTTTTTATTTCCCCCAATTTTTTTAACCCTAAACCCTCATTCGTGCTCTAATTCCCAAATAATCCCACTCGATCGCCGCTCTACTTCCCAAATAATCGCCGCTCTACTTCCCCTCACCGCTCTCTCCCCTCACCACTGACGACCCAACCACAACTGTCTCTCCCCTCACCACTCACCGCCTCAACTCCCTCGCGTTGCACCACCCTCGCTGCTCCTCCCTCGCCGCTCCTTCTTCGCCGCTCCTCGCCGCACCTTCTTCGACTGCCCTTATCGATCGTTGTCGCCCTTGCGGTTGCCAGCGCTCTTCAACTATTGTTGAGTGGTTTTTGGTATGAATTCTTCTAGATGTCCTTTGTTTCATTATTGTTCATGATTTGAACATGGATTGCGCTATGCATGTTTTTCCTCCTCTCGGCTAAATGAAGTTTTGTGAATTTTGTGATTATTTTCAATTGGGTTTGATGAATACATAAACTAAGATGATAAAATAACATGTTCATGATTTAAACATGGATTGCACTATACATGTTTCAATTTAACAATCACACATAATGAAACTTGAGAGGAAAATCAGGTTCGAAGAAGAATTCTTCATTATTTTCATGTGCAGGTTGAGTTATTGAAAATTTATACTTGAGTAAAAATTCTTATAAGATTGATTTTTTGGTCGAGGCTTGAACTAGCAAAACTTTTTAGTGAAGTATCCATATGTGTATCTATCTAATATGAAATACCCATATGTGTATCTATCTGATATAGATAAACCTTTTTAGTGAAGTATATAGAATGTATATATATATGATAAACATATAGAAATCCCTTTACTGATGTGAAGAGAAACATAAGCAGATTATAAAGAAGATGCCCTTTGTTGAAAATTAAGCATTATGCAAGTTATATAAAAGTTGATCTATATGCAGGTTATCGGATTTGAAATATATGCAGTTATGGGAAAATACTTTTTGTTGAAGTAAATGCAGGTTGTAAAAAAAAAATGAACAACATATTAAGTTACAGAATTAAGTTACAGAACTGGGACTGAAGAAACTTTCACAGACCGCTGGTGATTTCAAACTCTCCCCTCCTCCAAGCTTTTCTCCGGCCAGATCCCACTCCTATTCCCGTCCTTCTCTCATACTCCCTTTGTTAAAGTTGTGTATCTTTTTGTCCTCTGCAAACCCATCTTAGCTTTTCTTCCAATTGTTAGGAAGCAGTCGTGCCTCCTAATCCCTCGTTTCCCTATTTAATCCTCCTATCGGCGCCAGGTGCTTTCTATCCTCCTCTCGATTCTAGTGTTGGGGTCGTCGTCTGCCTTCGAAGCAGCCCGACTGTCGATATTCGTCCTCCTCTCGTCTCTTTTGTTGGAGTTGCCATCAGCCTTCGAAGCCGCCCGGGTCCTTTGCTATTGTTCGGTTGGTGCGGTTCTCGGTTTGGTTTTCCAGGTTGCGGTGAGTTAGTTACCCTCTTTTCCTCCTTTTTGTTGTCTTAAAGCCAGTCACTGTAAGTTGTTTTCTCCTATTTCATTTTAGCTAATTTACTCACTTTTTGTGTGGTCCACTCTGGTGCTTTTGGGCGTTTTTAATTCATCATCGTTAGTTTGTGATTGCCCTCTTCCTTCCTCTACTCTCGCTTTAATTTATTTTCTCTCTATTTGGAAGCTTTTGACTTTGTGCTGCTCTTTATTATTTATTTGTGGTGGTTTGGCTCTTTAGTGTCTTTGGTACTATTGTCCTGTGCCTATTTCTTTGTTGGTGTTTTGCTTTAAGGCTTTCTTGGGTTGGTTTCAACCATGAATATCATCTTGCCTAAAGCTAGTTCTAATAGTTTAGTGACGGTCTAGAAATTGAGGAGTAACTTGTCATCTGCTCTTTTTTCAAACACCTATCGCTCTCGTTGCTCTCCCATCTTCCCCATTTCCCTTTCCTCTTGTAGGTCCGACCCTCATCTGGTTTGTTTCAGGTACCTCCTTTGTAACACCCCAAATTTTTTTTTTTTTTTTTTTGAAAACTAAATCTCCAAATTCAATTCTTTCAATTTCTATATTACTTTGGTCATAAACTAAGAAAGTTATATTTCAGGGAAAATTTTGGCATAGTCTCCCCTGTAAATTTTGCCCCGAAACACAAAAAGCTTACGGAATTCTGCTCAAAATTCCATAGCTCACAAGACACCCAATCAATTCACAGGCTCCCCAGGCCAAAATGAGCAGAAACATACAGGCAATATAATATAATGCTCTGGGGGCTAAACTCATAACGGATTATTAAATATCAATTAAAAACTATAAATTTCTTTGAAAAACGAGGTAAAATTTTAGAAAAATCCTTGTAAAACCTACCACAGAGCCCGGTACTCCACAACGAGATGAGTACGGGTCACAAACATACCAAACCACTTCACACTATACTCATCATCGTCATATACATGCTTATACACCCATAATACAATTTAGATCATAAATTTTACTATTCCTATAACTAAATAATACAAATTTTTAAAATAAAAATTTATCCTACCCATCCACGCCTCACCTCTGCACTGATGAGAACCTGCAACAGTGGGGGATCTAGGGTAGTCCTCAGACTCCCCTAACCCCCAAACACTAAGGGGTTAGCCATTTCTGGTGTGAGTATAGTTATTAATCTAATGACAAATTAAAATAGTATAAAGAAAATAAATTAAACTTACGAATACCAAATTAAGATAATGCAACCTGAATCCTGAACACAACAACATCGTCAATACAATGATATATCAAATACTTTGTCAATCCTGCAGTCAACTATTTAATTATCCATAACTTCCCACATTTCATAATATACTTCACATCAACCTCGTATATATATATATATATTCTTATTTTACATTCGCAATATACGAATTCACATACAATCCATTACTGTTCAATTTAAATTTTCTAATCCCAATATTCATTCTTCCACAATTATCGTCATAATAGTATTATATGAATATAACCACATGATGCTACTACATATTTTCTTCGTTTCTATTTGGCTATGCGCTTCATTTACTTATATTATATCATCAACTTACCCATTTATTCTGGAAGTTGTGCCAAGGCAGGTAGTTCCCACCATTCCCACGGAATTAGCAGGCGAGTAGTTTCCTGACACACCTCCATGGTACACAACTCATAACAGAACATACTTTCTTTAATAACCATTTTCATAATCACTTTCATAGTACAAGTATTTATTTTATTGCATTAAATCATGTATCACAGCAGAAACATATGCATTTATTCCCATAATGCCATATTCATTCACGTCATAATATACAAACACAACATCTTCTTACACATTATAATTAACTTGCATTTCATCACATCCTCACCGTATCACTTATGTGAATGCACATTCTCATTGCACCAAAACATGTTTTATAACTCATTCTCATCCCGTTAGATCACTTTAGTAATTCCCATTCTTATAAGCAATATGTCTTATTATCATTTTCACTTAATCCCCAACACAATTTGGGGCCACCACATATCACACCCCATAGCTGACAGCTTGGGTAATAATCACTGCACCTCAAACACACAGTTTGGGTTATATCATATCACATCTAAGGTCGATAGCTTGGTTATTGATTCACTTCAATTACTAATCATTTCCACTTTATTTAATTCTTCATTTCCATTAATCATTACCACTATCATACCAACTCACCCTGCGAATTATGCCAAGGCAGGTAGTTCCCACAATTTCCACAGAAATAGCGAGCAGGTAGTTCCTTGACACAATTCCAAGGTACAACTCATATCAATCTGTATTTTACTTTAATGATCACATACATAATACAATTACTTCGTAATATTCATGATAACACATTTCTTTTATTATTTACATCTTAAATTAATCACATGCTGCATTTATCATTTCTTTTCATACACTAACTCATAACACGTTCACTTTCACATTTACTTCATTCACAACAACTTTCTTTCCCATACACAATTCACATTTCACTATCCACTTTCTTTACTACCACATTTATTATTAACACTTATTTATTTAATTAGTTCGTCGACCAGTGAGCCACAGTATACCAACATACTGAAAGCCGACAGCCCAGTAAACACGCGGCCCGATGCTCACACAGAGTCTTACTCGTCCGAGGCTACGTCTTCCTCCTAGCCGAACTAGCGAGGGAACCACTTACCCCAAGTAGAACTTGGGTACTACCTCCCAGCCGAAGCCAAGAGGGAAAAAAGCCACTGACCCCAGGTAACCTGGCTACTTCCTCGCGACGGCTGTCATCGAGAGAAAAACCACTTACCCCAGATAAACTGGGTACTTCCTCCCAGTCAAAGCCAGGAGGGAAAAACCACTTACCCCAGATAAACTGGGTACTTCCTCGCGACAGCTGTCATCGAGGGAAAGCCGGGCCTCAAGCCGATAGCTTGGGCGATAAAATCCACTTACCCCAAACATAGTATGGGTCCACTTACCCCAAGCCGATCCTTGGGTATTAGGAGGTCTAGCCCAAACCCCCAGGATTGCTGTAGGTACTGGTCAACAAAACCATCTGTTATTGGCTTTAATCATTTCATCTTTCCATTTTACTAATTCAACATAAAGCATCACAACTTTTAATTAAACAATAGCCACATCCTTGACTTTAATCACAAGAATTAATACCACATTTTATTAACACGTACCAGCTGAACTTTTATCTTCATATCAATATACTAGGTTATGCACACACCCTGTTATTCCACACATAACTCATCATATCAATTTTATTGCATAATATTAATGCGCCAAGATATTTATTTTGCCATATCAACCCACATTAAGGGTACCATGTTATTTAATTTTCCATAACATCACCCATCATGAATACAATGCTATTTGCTACTTCATTAAATCACATATAAACGTACGCCAAGTTATATCCTTAATAAAAGAATTATAAGGTGTTATTCCGTATCATAAGCATATCAAAATATACTTCATCACATAATAATATCATATGATTTCCCATTACTTGTCTTCGAACATGATTAGAATGTAAACATGTACCCACTTATTTAATTTCATCAATTATTGCATCACACATCATAATCATCTATATATATACTACAAATAAACACCACACATGCTGGTTTCCCAGAATAAGGGGCCAAATTCACTTATTCCCTCTAATTAAATCCTATAATATCTAATTATAGCATACTAGCTCATACACCATGCTCCATGTAGTTATAATTACTTATAAGGGCCTATATGCCCCAAAACATGCATGGGATAAAATATACATAAACAATTTAATATATATAATTTTTATACTTCCACACATCACAATAACCCATAATATAGATTTTATATACTTACAATAGTCAATTTCACCACATATCTCAAAAACCCGGTTTGGATCCTTAAAAATCCGTATTTTCAATAAAAACCCACTTTGGGCATAATTCCCACAAAATATATCAAAGGCCACGAAATTCGGCCACAATATAAAATATTTATAAATAAAACATACTCACCTGATGGATTGAGCAAACGATGTCCCACGTCCGCCCTGTAGCCAGTCGAAGTTCGACTTTTTCCACCTAAATAGGAAATTATAGGACCGATTAGCTTAAAACTCAAAACTCGACCTACGAACCTCCAAATTCGAATCCATCTTCACCCACGTGTCACAAATGACCTAAGTAGCTGAGCTACATCGACGAATTTCGAATTCGGGTCCCAATACAAACATTCCCTTATTGATCGGAGGTTTTCTAATAGGAAAATTTCCTACTTCCTAATTTCTTCAATCCCTTCTCCCTAATTTCTCAAATTAGGGTTAACACCAATAAGGAGACTCATCTACACCTCTGAATTCATCAAATTCTCATCTCTATATTGCTCGGGCATTTCACCGAATACCCGGTGTGCACTTTTCACCTACAATCCTTTTCACTCAATTTAATTGAGCTGGAAGCCTATAAAAATCATCCTAAATCCATATTTATCCTTTCATAATACTCTACACCCTCGTAGGCATTTTCTACAATTATTTGGATCGAGTTTTCTACCCGATTTCATAAATCCTATAGCTCGAGTTTATTCCAACATCACCACTCCCCATTTTATTCTAATGGCTCACTACAATTTTTACCACCATACCAAAGATAATTCTTATATATATATATATATATCTCTCTCTATTTTACAAACCCAAAACCCTAATTTACTAACAACTTACAATTTCTCTAACCATTTACCAATTCCTCCAATCTACCACTTCCAACCTCTCTAAATTTCTCTACTATAATAATCCTTACTCAATAAAACTAACCACACTTAATTTTATACGAATAAATAAAATAGGGTATACCTTTTCGACATCCTTTCGAAAAACGGACACCGACACGACGTAGAGGACCCTTCAATTAGTCATCCCCGAGAACTAATTTGAAAATCATGGAGGAATTGATCGGATTTGGGCGGGGGAAGATCGGCCGAAGCTTTGGGTTTCGGTGCTCTGGCTTCGATCGGGATGGACAAGAAAGAAAGAAGGAGAAGGAAGGAGGAGAGAAGGGGGGGGTTTAATAAAATTTTTGTAATAAAAATATATTTTTATAAAGGGATATTTGCATATAGGCCCCCAGATCTCTAAACATTTCAAATAAGCCCCAACTTTATACTTTTAATAAAACTAATAATAAAAAATACATTAAATATCACCTAACAATTCTCTAAAATTATGAAATAAGGTAAACAATATTTCTTTACACAAAACCCGACTCATAACTTCAATATATCACATATACCAATCCAACAAAATATATTAAAACCATTTCATAATAATCCTTCAAAATAATAAAATAAATGAACAATAATTATTTACATAAGATCTCAACTCATAGCCCCCAATATATCAATAACACCAATCAACCACAAATATTCATACTAATATCAATATTTTAAAAATACAATAAAATAAAATAAGATATAACTTAAAAATAATTCTCACCCCTACAAACTATAAAAACGAATATTTTCAGTATTTAAAAATCCGAGGTGTTACATTCTACACACCTTAAAAGAAGCTCGTCCTCGAGCTATGGGGTTTAAGAAAACTCCTCGAACAATTTCATGATACTTACTCCTCACCATTTTCTAGAATTTCCATGCACATTATCAACATCGGAACTTCATTGCACTTTAACGGCTGCACAACTTGTCGTCTGGTCGATCGCACTTTCGATCTATATTAACCACTGGCCTCATAGGATCTATCACATCCCATGCCACATCCAGCTGGACTGCAATCTACAACGACTCCACACTTAAGATAGATCCTTCACACTTTCTCGACATAGAAACACGAATTACATCAAGAATGCCTGATATCTCAAAGATACGCTTCAAACAATATACCACAATTCCAATTCTTTCTAAAACTCTGAAGGGTCATCATACCTCGGGTCTAACTTTTTCCGGTTTCTAAAACGACGTACTCCATGAATAAAGGATACTTTCAAGAATACCCAAATCTTCAATTTCTAACTTCAAGAGGCTTTCGCCGCTGATGGGCGTCACCTTTTCTTTTGCTGACTACACACCTCAAAAGAGGTTTATCCATACTCACCTAATAATTAATATTCTTCCTCGTTTCGGTCCATTAAAATATTCTCCTAGAATCTTGATTCATCGTCATGTCACCGGGATAGACAATATACTGAGTATAAGGAGCATTCTCCATCACCCGCTACCACAAACCATCCTAATCAGGAACACCAAATCTACGATAATAACTAGGATTTTCCCTACTACCTACTGACTAATCTGCATTACATTCATTACTCCCATTCAGAGTTCGATTATGCATCCTCGGTCAGAAACAGAAATTTTTGAATTCAAGTTTGACTGGTCAACTGTAGTCAAGTTTGACTGGTCAACTGTAGGGTAGACAACAGTATTGATAAACTACTGATATATAGGGTCGGATCAACCTCTACTACTGAAACAAAATCAAATTGATCTATTGAATTGAACACCGTCCACTCCTGGAACGTCATTAAGACAAAACCTTCTTTCTATTGATAGCATTCATCACCTTATTTCTTCCCCGGGTGGTATTTTATTTCCATACCAAGCTACCATAGTACTCAAGCCACGTATAGTGCCCCCTGCTCAAATCATTTACACAAACAAATGTTCAAACTCTTACGATCACAGAAAAAGCTAAAACTATTTTCTGAAAAACAAATTTCTCAACACCTTTAATACATGCCCTGCTGTCACTAATTTCAAATCTGCGTAATTCACGCACCCCGTATAACCCCAACTGCCTCAAGATATAAACCACAAGCGTGCCTTTAGGCATCAAACTCCACCTGATCCGGTATTACAGGCACTCCCTTCTCGGGATGATCAAAACATAAGTTGCCGTTCATCTTCCTTTAACCCTTGAAAATATCTTTCCACGCTGTTCGGATCATACCAACGGCTCATTCTTTTTGATAAAATGAGTTATCGATACAACAATAATAGAAAACCGAGGAATAAACCTCCGATAATAGCCACTTAAAACCAAGAAACTTTGAATTTTCAACACATCCGAGGGTTATTTCCCGTCTTTCCACCTTCTGAAATTTTCTTCGGATCCATAAATACGCCTTCAACAGACACAATGTGTCCTCAAAAATCACACTTCTCACTCCCAAAAATGACATTCTACACACTTTTCATACCACTTCTAGTCCCAACGAGTCTACAACTCAGTTCGGAGGTGCCATCTCTGCCCTTCCATACTGCAAAAGTACACCAAATATCATCTACAATTACAATCACACCCTGTTAATATAAGGGTGGAAGGCCCAATTCGTCAAATTCATAAAAACTGCAGGAACGTTCGCCAGCCCAAAGATATCACTAAGAACTCATACAATTCATACCGAGTACGAAAAACAATTCCTGAGATGTTTTCCCTCTCTCGGGATTATCTGATAGTACTCGGTGTGCAACTCTAATCGGGAGATTAATGACACTCCCCGCAACTAATCCAACCAATTATCTATTCTCAACAATAAATACTTAATAATCACCTTACTTAGTACACCTTCTCGGTGAACTGCCATCTTTGTTACAATACTACCGAAGCGCCCTACGGCGTATCACTTGAACCGATACCCTTTATCAAGAACATCTCCTCAAATTCTCTTTCATCTTTTCCCATTCCTTAAGTGCTATAACACAAGCTGATTTAAAAAATTGGAGTCATACCAAATATCTAATCGATCTTGAACTCCAGAGTTCACTAAGGTGGGGGACCAAGAACCTCTTCAAATATATCAAAAACTTTGCAAACCCCATCAACAATCTCAATCTTTGCCTTAAATGTTTCCACCAAACCCAACAGGCATAATCTTCATCGTCCAAGGCGCTACATACAATCAAAACTGGGTTTCATCGGGCTGTCTCACCCAAATCCTCCCTGCACCATACCCCAACTACGCAGATGACCTACATAACCTTCTACAACCAATCAATCTCCCCAAATATGGGATAAAACCAGAACCACACATCACTCCTCAGTCTATAAAATATACACCTATGGAACATACGTCCATAAGACCTACACCAGATCTCCTGGGAATAGCCCCTTACGGCACACAGCAATCAATATAATGGAATACTCCAATAGTGCGCAAATTCACACTGGGATTTCTACAGAGGTCAACCCATATGCAGGGTCATGAAAGGAAATGCTGACTCAAGGTCAGACCAAAGTATAATGGGGATCACGTCATTCCACGATATAATCTATTCTTCAACACAACACCCGCATAAAATACACTCTCTATCTCCAACTAAGCGATAATGAACCCATACTCACATGGTAAGATCACTAGGATTAACAAATTCCTAGTTAACCTAAGCTCTGATACCAACTGTAACACCCCAATTTTTTTTTTTTTTGAAAACAAAATCTCCAAATTCAATTCTTTCAATTTCTATATCACTTTGGTCATAAACTAAGAAAGTAATATTTCAGGGAAAATTTTGGCATAGTCTCCCCTGTAAATTTTGCCCCGAAACACAAAAAACTTACGAAATTCTGCTCAAAATTTCGTAGCTCACAATACACCCAATCAATTCACGGGCTCCCCAGGCCAAAATGAGCAGAAACATACAGGCAATATAATATAATGCTCTGGGGGCCAAACTCATAACAGATTATTAAATATCAATTAAAAACTATAAATTTCTTTGAAAAACGAGGTAAAATTTTAGAAAAATCCTTGTAAAACCTACCACAAAGCCCGGTACTCCACAACGAGATGAGTACGGGTCACAAACATACCAAACCAGCTCACACTATACTCATCATCGTCATATACATGCTAATACACCCATAATACAATTTAGATCATAAATTTTGCTATTCCTATAACTAAATAATACAAATTTTTAAAATAAAAATTTATCCTACCCATCCACGCCTCACCTCTACACTGATGAGAACCTGTAACAGTGGGAGATCTAGGGTAGTCCTCAGACTCCCCTAACCCCCAAACACTAAAGGGTTAGCCATTTCTGGTGTGAGTATAGTTATTAATCTAATGAAAAATTAAAATAGTATAAAGAAAATAAATTAAACTTACGAATACCAGATTAAGATAATGCAACCTGAATCCTGAACACAACAACATCGTCAATACAATGATATATCAAACTTTGTCAATCCTGCATTCAACTATTTAATTATCCATAACTTCCCACATTTCATAATATACTTCACATCAACCTCGTATATATATATTCTTATTTTACATTCGCAATATACGAATTCACATACAATCCATTACTGTTCAATTTAAATTTTCTAATCCCAATATTCATTCTTCCACAATTATCGTCATAATAGTATTATATGAATATAACCACATGATGCTACTACATATTTTCTTCGTTTCTATTTGGCTATGTGCTTCATTTACTTATATTATATCATCAACTTACCCATTTATTCTGGAAGTTGTGCCAAGGCAGGTAGTTCCCACCATTCCCACGGAATTAGCGGGCGAGTAGTTCCCTGACACACCTCCATGGTACACAACTCATAACAGAACATACTTTCTTTAATAACCATTTTCATAATCACTTTTATAGTACAAGTATTTATTTTATTGCATTAAATTATGTATCACAGCGGAAACATATGCATTTATTCCCATAATGCCATATTCATTCATGTCATAATATACAAACACAACATCTTCTTACACATTATAATTAACTTGCATTTCATCACATCCTCACCGTATCACTTATGTGAATGCACATTCTCATTGCACCAAAACATGTTTTATAACTCATTCTCATCCCGTTAGATCACTTTAGTAATTCCCATTCTTATAAGCAATATGTCTTATTATCATTTTCACTTAATCCCCAACACAATTTGGGGCCACCACATATCGCACCCCATAGCTGATAGCTTGGGTAATAATCACTGCACCTCAAACACACAGTTTGGGTTATATCATATCACATCTCAAGCCGATAGCTTGGTTATTGATTCACTTCAATTACTAATCATTTCCACTTTATTTAATTCTTCATTTCCATTAATCATTACCACTATCATACCAACTCACCCTGCGAATTATGCCAAGGCAGGTAGTTCCCACAATTTCCACAGAAATAGCGGGCAGGTAGTTCCTTGACACAATTCCAAGGTACAACTCATATCAATCTGTATTTTACTTTAATGATCACATACATAATACAATTACTTCGTATTATTCATGATAACACATCTCTTTTATTATTTACATCTT
The DNA here is from genome assembly GCA_017893485.1 of Hemerocallis citrina. Classification (NCBI taxonomy): domain Eukaryota; kingdom Viridiplantae; phylum Streptophyta; class Magnoliopsida; order Asparagales; family Asphodelaceae; genus Hemerocallis; species Hemerocallis citrina. Next base: position 64,990,178 of record CM030364.1, on the reverse strand, counting down.
AAATTAATCACATGCTGCATTAATCATTTCTTTTCATACAGTAACTCATAACACGTTCACTTTCACATTTACTTCATTCACAACAACTTTCTTTCCCATACACAATTCACATTTCACTATCCACTTTCTTTACTACCACATTTATTATTAACACTTATTTATTTTATTAGTTCGTCGACCAGTGAGCCACAGTATCCCAACATACTGAAAGCCGACAGCCCAGTAAACACGCGGCCCGATGCTCACACAGAGTCTTACTCGTCTGAGGCTATGTCTTCCTCCTAGCCGAACTAGCGAGGGAACCACTTACCCCAAGTAGAACTTGGGTACTTCCTCCCAACCGAAGCCAAGAGGGAAAAAAGCCACTGACCCCAGGTAACCTGGCCACTTCCTCGCGACGGCTGTCATCGAGGGAAAAACCACTTACCCCAGATAAACTGGGTACTTCCTCCCAGCCGAAGCCAGGAGGGAAAAACCACTTACCCCAGATAAACTGGGTACTTCTTTGCGACAGCTGTCATCGAGGGAAAGTCGGGCCTCAAGCCGATAGCTTGGGCGATAAAATCCACTTACCCCAAACATAGTATGGGTCCACTTACCCCAAGCCGATCCTTGGGTATTAGGAGGTCTAGCCCAAACCCCCAGGATTGCTGTAGGTACTGGTCAACAAAACCATCTGTTATTGGCTTTAATCATTTCATCTTTCCATTTTACTAATTCAACATAAAGCATCACAACTTTTAATTAAACAATAGCCACATCCTTGACTTTAATCACAAGAATTAATACCACATTTTATTAACACGTACCAGCTGAACTTTTATCTTCATATCAATATACCAGGTTATGCACACACCCTGTTATTCCACACATAACTCATCATATCAATTTTATTGCATAATATTAATGCGCCAAGATATTTATTTTGCCATATCAACCCACATTAAGGGTACCATGTTATTTAATTTTCCATAACATCACCCATCATGAATACAATGCTATTTGCTACTTCATTAAATCACATATAAACGTACGCCAAGTTATATCCTTAATAAAAGAATTATAAGGTGTTATTCCGTATCATAAGCATATCAAAATATACTTCATCACATAATAATATCATATGATTTCCCATTACTTGTCTTCGAACATGATTAGAATGTAAACATGTACCCACTTATTTAATTTCATCAATTATTGCATCACACATCATAATCATCTATATATATACTACAAATAAACACCACACATGCTGGTTTCCCAGAATAAGGGGCCAAATTCACTTATTCCCTCTAATTAAATCCTATAATATCTAATTATAGCATACTAGCTCATACACCATGCTCCATGTAGTTATAATTACTTATAAGGGCCTATATGCCCCAAAACATGCACGGGATAAAACATACATAAACTATTTAATATATATAATTTTTATACTTCCACACATCACAATAACCCATAATATAGATTTTATATACTTACAATAGTCAATTTCACCACATATCTAAAAAACCCGGTTTGGATCCTTAAAAATCCGTATTTTCAATAAAAACCCACTTTGGGCATAATTCCCACAAAATATATCAAAAGGCTACGAAATTCGGCCACAATATAAAATATTTATAAATAAAACATACTCACCTGACGGATCGAGCAAACGATGTCCCACGTCCGCCCTGTAGCCAGTCGAAGTTCGACTTTTCCACCTAAATAGGAAATTATAGGACCGATTAGCTTAAAAATCAAAACTCGACCTACGAACCTCCAAATTCGAATCCATCTTCACCCACGTGTCACAAATGACCTAAGTAGCTGAGCTACATCAACGGATTTCGAATTTGGGTCCCAATACAAACATTCCCTTATTGATCGGAGGTTTTCTAATAGGAAAATTTCCTACTTCCTAATTTCTTCAATCCCTTCTCCCTAATTTCTCAAATTAGGGTTAACACCAATAAGGAGACTCATCTACACCTCCGAATTCATCAAATTCTCACCTCTATATTGCTCGGACATTTCACCGAATACCCGGTGTGCACTTTTCACCTACAATCCTTTTCACTCAATTTAATTGAGCTGGAAGCCTATAAAAATCATCCTAAATCCATATTTATCCTTTCATAATACTCTACACCCTCGTAGGCATTTTCTACAATTATTTGGATCGAGTTTTCTACCCGATTTCATAAATCCTATAGCTCGAGTTTATTCCAGCATCACCACTCCCCATTTTATTCTAATGGCTCACTACAATTTTTACCACCATACCAAAGATAATTCTTATATATATATATATATATATCTCTATTTTACAAACCCAAAACCCTAATTTACTAACAACTTACAATTTCTCTAACCATTTACCAATTCCTCCAATCTACCACTTCCAACCTCTCTAAATTTCTCTACTATAATAATCCTTACTCAATAAAACTAACCACACTTAATTTTATACGAATAAATAAAATAGGGTATACCTTTTCGACATCCTTTCGAAAAACGGACACCGACACGACGTAGAGGACCCTTCAATTAGTCATCCCCGAGAACTAATTTGAAAATCATGGAGGAATTGATCGGATTTGGGCGGGGGAAGATCGGCCGAAGCTTTGGGTTTCGGTGCTCTGGCTTCGATCGGGATGGACAAGAAAGAAAGAAGGAGAAGGAAGGAGGAGAGAAGCGGGGGGGGGGGGGGTTTAATAAAATTTTTATAATAAAAATATATTTTTATAAAGGGATATTTGCATATTGGCCCCCAGATCTCTAAACATTTCAAATAAGCCCCAACTTTATACTTTTAATAAAACTAATAATGCAAAATACATTAAATATCACCTAACAATTCTCTAAAATTATGAAATAAGGTAAACAATATTTCTTTACACAAAACCCGACTCATAACTTCAATATATCACATATACCAATCCAACAAAATATATTAAAACCATTTCATAATAATCCTTCAAAATAATAAAATAAATGAACAATAATTATTCACATAAGATCTCAACTCATTGCCCCCAATATATCAATAGCACCAATCAACCACAAATATTCATACTAATATCAATATTTTAAAAATAAAATAAAATAAAATAAAATAAAATAAGATATAATTTAAAAATAATTCTCACCCCTACAAACTATAAAAATGAATATTTTTGGTATTTAAAAATCCGAGGTGTTACATCCTTCCTGGGCATTTTAAACGGGTTTGTGTGAATAAAATGAAGTGCATTTTCTGTGACAAGCTTGGTCACTCACGCAATCGATGTTTTTCCCTTCAAAAACTCCTTGGATTTCCCAGAGGCAAACCCTTACCGGCCAAACTTCTCACCTTTCTTAACTATCCCCTCTTAAAGCGCAAACTTAATGCATGCTTGGCGAGGAAGATTAGTTTTGAGTTTGGAAAGGATTTTGACTCCTCTACAGTTGTTCTTTATCCACTTATGAACTCCACTACTTCTTCCACTGCTTATTGTGATTCTCTTGTTATTCTTCAGCCTCCTAATATTGCTAACCTTTTTAAGGATCGAACTGTTTATATGAAACTTGTTTCTTATCCTCGTTTGGGTACATATAAGGCTCGTCCCCATTCTAAATCTGTGGTGCCTACATTGATAATGAGTCTGGATAAGAATTCTGTTTTGTTTAAATCCTTAGTCTCTTGTCATTCTTGGTTTCGAAGTACGATAGGGCACGCTCATCAACGCCTCGTTTTAGATTCTCAGGTACCTCCTGCGAATGCTAATGCTTATTTTAAGTCACCTTCTTTAGTTTATAATTTTCCTTGTTCTATGATGATTTCTTCTCCCAACCGTTCTACGTTCTCTTTTCATTTTTCTGGCTGCATCTTCTCGATTTATCAATATTTAGGGGTTCAATCTTGTCTCAGTCATCTCCTGATGGAGATTAGGCATATCCTTCATTCTTTCCCCTTCAAGTTTTCACCGATTCTTGATGACTCTTCTTTCTCCCGTTATTCCTATCATACTAACTCCATTCCAATATCATCATCATGTTCTTCCAATTTTCTCTTACCCTCTTCTTGCCTCAACAAAGACGAGGCTAGCATGTCTGACCTTACTGTGATTTCGTTCCCTTTGGTGGAGGTCGATCCTCCCCCCGCTAAGCGAAAATACAATAAGAAAATCTATAATAATTTGCAGATTTGTGTGAGTGCTCGTATTTTAGCTAAGAAAGCAGCTACTGTGTCGGCTCATCATCTTGTGCTCAATTGATTTTTTGCATTATTCTGTCCTCCTTTAAGTAGGCAGTTGGATTAGTCATTTTTGTGCTGTTAGTGTTGTCATGGGCTGCTGGTTCTGTTTCTTCTCAGTTAGCCATTTCATTAGCTGTTTTGTGGTGTGCCTGGTCTCCTCCTATCTTCTCCTACTGTGTAAGTTTGTTTTTTAACTATTTCTTTAGCTATTTAGTGGTGTGCCTTGTTTCCTCCTATCTTCTTTTATTGTGTTTATTTCTTTTTCGCTTTGTATGTTTCTTCTTATTCTGAGTTTGTTTCTCTTTCATGGTCGAGTTGCCCTGAGAGAGCGTGCCTTTCTCTCCTCCTATCTTCTTATTATCTGTATCTTTCTTTTATGCGTTTGGTTGTTATCTTCTCAGTTTTTTCGTGGTTGCTCCCTTTGAATTGCACACTCTTCATTTGCTACTTTTTTCTATTTTCTTGCGTTTTCTCTCTTTTCTTTTCTGTCCAGGTTGTGCCTTCTGACTTCGTGTGGGGATGTTTTGCCTCCTGTCTCATGGTTCTGTCGCTTGGTTCAGTTCCACATTTTTCGCTCATGTCTTCGAGTTGTGTGTGCTCCTGGACCCCACTTCATGCTTGTTGCAGCTCCTTTTGCCTTGCGGAGGTGAGCCTTAGTAGGCGGTTGCCCTCCTCTTTGGTGAGGTAGAGTTGGTTGCTCCTTTAGTTGCTTTGTAATCCTGTCTGATTGCACCGTCTTTTTCGGTGTTGTTCTACTTTTGTTTTGCAGATCTCTTATTAGCGTGCTACTCCTTTGATTTTTGTATACATTTTTGTAATTTCTTTCAGTTGTATAGCTTGTAAACTCCGTGTATAAATGTCTGTATCTCTACTGGTTTTATATATTTATTTGATGGATGGAGCCGTTTGGCTCTATCCAGAATATCAAAAAAAAAAGAACCATATGCAGATATATATAGAAAATGAACATATGCAGAAATATTTAGAAAATGAACATATGCAGTTATATATATAAGGTATATATATAGGAAGACCTTATACTTATGTGTTTACATATCTGATACAAGTATAAGCCTTTTTACTGAAGAGTAGTATATGTATATATATACCTATGATATATATAGAAAATCTCTCTTACTGAGTCGAAACATATGCGTTTATAATTTTCTTTCCTGAAATAGGAGTGTATGCAGGATGTGAAAGGAAGCCCTTTAATTGGAAATGAAAATACAGATATAATGATGGTCTTTAACTGAAATGTATCATATGCAGATGTAGAAAATGTAGAAGAATCTCTTTTATTGAATTGAGACATGTGCAGGTTTTAGTAAATGTAGAAGAAACCCTTTTTTGCTGATTTGAAAAAAATATGAGCATATATTTAGAATTCCCTCTTCACTGAGTTAAAGTAAAAAAAAAAACACAAGATATGCATATAGTCTCTTTACTGATATATATAAAAATATGAGCATATATTTAGAATTCCCTTTTCACTGAGTTAAAGTAAAAAAAAAACACAAGATATGCATATAGTCTCTTTACTGATATATATATATATATATATATATATATATATATATATATATATATATATATATATATATATATATCTGATATATATATATATGGGAAAAGGGGTATGGGCAACTTGCTCATTTAGTAAATAAGCAATTGATGATGTGGCGAGCATGTGATTGGAAAATCTTTAAAAGGGTTAGTTGTCCAATGTATCACATGCATGCCACATAATCACTTCCTCATTTACTAAATGAGCAAGTTGCTCATATCCCTTTTACCCATATATATATGCAGTTATAGAAGTTTGAACTCTATGCAGGATATAGGAATTTAACTATAAACAATTTGCAGGTTATAGGAAAGTGATCTTTATAAGAATCTAAGTATATGCAGTAAGCATAACAATTGGTCTGCTGGTTGTAAAAGATGAGCTATATGTAGATATGCAGATATATATATATATATATATATATATATATATATATATATATATATATATATATAAGCTGATCTTTTATTGAAATGGAAGCATATGTCTCTATATAAAAGATGGTCCATAAGCAGTCACAAAGAAACTACTTAGACACTGGATGAATAAGTGAAGATGAATGTGCACATGCACAACAGTGCAGTAGTTGTAATCTGTAGTTTGGAAGAACTGATACCCAACTCAAACCTTAGCAACCTATTTCTTAATCCAAACCATAACTGGTTCCCTGATGATTGATAAGTAGATTAGGTCTTTTAAATGCATCAGTAAACTTACTCTAATATAACTAATTATATATGTATATATACCCATACAGGTATATACAGTAGTCTACAAATTTAGCATACACAGACAATAAGTTCCAACCATAATTTGAACAAGGATTTAAAAGCAACGGGAAAACCTACATCTATACTGTGCATATGCACAAAAAGCAAGGGGAAAACCTGGATCTAATTTACTATAGTTCGTCAATTATAGTCAAGATGCAAGCACAAGAACTTTAATAGTTCCCTGACTGTTGGCCGTGAGCATCGTTGGAACCAGAACCAGAAGGCGAAGTCTCTCACACATTAAAATTTTAGGTTCAAAATATAGCAAGAGAAATAAATGTAGCAAGAGATCAAAATAACTGTAAATAGCTCCAGTATAATAGTAGTTTCTAGAATATATATGTTAATTTTGCTCATGAAGAAATTACTAGTTACATTATAGCTATCAAATTAAACATGCATCAATTAGAGTTTTACCACTGTTTAGACTTCTTCAGTGTTATATTATTGTTCAGCACACATAAATATGCACTTCCATCTCTTGTACATATTCTTTTATTAGTTATATATCTCACCCCTCATCTCCTAACCATGGTTCCACATGCTGCATTAACTAAACACACATGAACACTTACGTTTTCAGGGAATCTTTTATTTGATTAAAAAAGTATCACATCTTCGTATTGAAATAATACAATTTTGACATCAATGTAAAAGTTAGATAACATGCATAGGATACGAATAGGCTATTTAACATCAAATGTACCTAAAAATGTAACAACTACACATCCATTACCTAAAATTTCTACTTCTCCATTAAGCAATATAAAGGACCATGTCCCCATACCACAAATTGTGAATGCCCAGCACTGTCTGTTTGACCAGATAACACATTCTTGCAGAATTGATTAAGAAATAGTTGGCTTGGTTATGTTAACTAGGAACACATAATTATACCTGGCAGTTATCCTTGACATCTCATAAGCGCAATGTACTGTCAGTGGATGCAGATGCAAGTTCATTGCTCTCTTACTCTGATTATAAAACATCAACTAATGATCCGTCACTTGGTAATATTTATTAATGTTACTCTTCCTTCATGTTGGACATTTCTTTTATACATAATCTCACTTCTCAGATGATTTGTAGAAATTGCTGATTTTGTTATCCGTAGCTTTTAACTAAAGTACACTAAAATTGCTTATGTATTTCTTTCTTTCTCTTACTCTGATTATGGCATTAACAGATTAATAAATATATGAATGGTCCAAGTAAAAGATTCGTTATGTGATATAAGAGATGATTGCATACTTGTAAAAAACCACAGGAAAATGTGTTAGCACTTTCTTTCTTGGCAGTTCCAACCTGTTAAAGTATTACAGTGATGTTCTAACATAGTAAATCTAACTTGGCACCAGAGGTTATCAAAATATATAGAAGAGTAAATATTTATGAATTTGTAGTATAAATATTTTGTTGGAAGAAAGAGTCTAAAAGCAATATGCATTTTAATTTATGAATATTAATTTTCAGATTGAATCATATTTTCGAAAATGGATAAAAGTTGGATTAATAAGTCACGATTATCCAAAGAGTATCAGGATGGCGTAAAAGATTTTATTAACTTTGCAAAGAGGAATTCTCCTGACCCGAACTTAATTTTGTGTCCATGTGTTCGGTGTTCAAATTGTGATTTGAGAACATATAACGTAGTTGAGACACATGCGATTTGCAATGGTTTTTTACCGGGGTATACAAATTGATTTTGTCATGGAGAGTCTGCTCAGTCAGTTTCTAATGGTACAGTTGTACATGAAGACGCATCTTTATTTACAAGTCAGCCAAGTGTTGTCGATGAGATGCACTCTTTAGTGCGAGATGGTATGAGATTTCATAACTTTCAAATCCACACAAACAATCCAATCAACCAAGTTTGCGATGAGTCAGCAGAAACATTTCTTCCTGGTGGTGGGGTGGCAGAAGAAATGCACAGTGAAGAAATTAGTAAAGAATTTGAAGCCTTTAATAAGTTGTTGAAAGATGCAAATACTCTCTTATATCGTGATTGCACTCAGTTTTCAAAGTTTTCATTTATTGTTAGACTATTTCAGATTAAAATGTCTAAAGATGGTCTGCCAAGTCCTTCAATTTGCTTCTTGAATTGTTGAATGAAGCTTTTCCTAAAATCCAAATCCCAAATTCATCCCATGCCACAAAAAAAATTCTCAAGTATTTTAATTTAGGGTATGAGAAGATACCAGCATGCCCATATGATTGTATGTTATTTAGAGGGGATAAGAAGACTCTCGAAGAACGTGAAGTATGCGGTACTTCAAAATGGGTACAAACGCCAAGAGAAGATGAGCAAACAGATGAGGCAGTTTCAACAGTTAGGAGAAAGAAGCATGCAAAAATACTGCGTTACTTTCCGTTGATTCCTCGACTGCAAAGATTGTTCATGTCTTCTAAAACATCTTCTGATATGAGATGGCATGCGAAAGGTCGCAAGAAGGATGGGATTCTTAGGCACCCGGCTGGTTCTGCATCTTGGAAAAACTTTGACGAAAGATATCCCGATTTCGCTGAAGATCCTCAGAATGTGAGACTAGGATTGGCCAGTGATGGTTTTAACCCATTTAGGTAAATGAGTAGCACCTACAGCATATGGCCCGTTGTATTAATTCCATATAATCTTCCCCATTGGTTGTGCATGAAACAATCATCATTCATTTTGTCCATGATTATTCCTGGACCAAAAGACTCAGGAAATGATATAGATGTGTATCTGCAGCCGTTGATTGATGAATTATCCTAATTGTGGGAGGGTGTTACAACTTATGATGCAACATCTAAAGAAAGTTTCCATCTCCGAGTTGCATTGACTTGGACAATAAACGGTTTTCCTACATATGCAAGCTTATCTGGTTATAGCACGAAAGGACGCTATGCTTGTCCATGTAGTGCTGAGTAAACAGATTCAAAGTGGTTGCATAAAGGCAGATCGTTTTGCTACATGGGTCATAGGAGATGGTTGTCTGACACATATACTTTTAGAGCAGAAACATCGACATTTGATGGTACCGATGAGTGGAGACATGCTCCAAGATCTTTGTCTGGGTCAGATGTGTTAAGGCGACTAGAAGGACACCAATTCACTTTATCAAAGGATCTGGCAGTAATTAAAGCATCTAAGAAGCCGGCTAGAGATGAACAACATGAGAACACCGATTTTTTGTGATGCGGATGAGTGTGACAATCATGTTGATTCAGGGTCATGGAAGAAGAAGAGAATTTTTTTTCAGTTTCTGTATTGGGAGTACACCTTAATACATCATAACATAGATGTGATGCATCTTGGTAAAAGCATAGGTGAAAATATTATAGGAACAGTTATGGGGGATGATCGGAAGATGAAGAACAATCTTAAGTCTCGCCTTGATTTAGTAGAATTGGGCATAAGGCATGAGTTGCATCCTGAAGAATTACCCAATGGCAGGGTACGACTTCCTCCTGCAATCTACTCAATGTCAAAAAAGGAGTTGGAGATATTTTGCAAAGTTTTACAGCAGCTTAAAGTCCCAGATGGCTATTCATCTAATATAGCAAGATGTGTAAATTATAAGGAGAAGAAGCTACAGGGTCCAAAGTTACACGACTACTATATATTGATGCAAGATATCCTTCCCGTGGCTCCGAGATCTTCAATGTGTGAGCCAGTTACTTCTGTCCTGAAAAATATATGTAGCATATATAAAGGACTTTGCTATAGAGTGCTGCGTGTTGAAGATATTGACAAATTGGAATAACGTGCTGCCTTGACACTTTGTCAAATAGAGAGGATATTTCCCCCATCATTCTTCACAATACTGATTCACTTAGTAATCCACCTTGCCGATAAAGCAAGACTTGGTGGACCAGTACATTACCATTGGATGTATCCCATTGAGAGGTAATTCTTCATGCGTCATTAAACCAATAATTTTGTTAGTTCTTTTATGCTATTCCTCCATACATTTTGTAATTCAGATATATTTGTTTAGGTACCTTTATCGACTTAAGGGTTATGTTAAAAATAAATCTTATCTAGAAGGCTCAATTGCAGAAGGGTATCTTTCAGAGGAGTGCTCCAATTTCTGTTCAAGGTATCTCCATGCCGTGGAGACATGTCTTAATAGACCAAGGAGAAACTCAGACACTTCAAACATCAAAGCGGCTAAATATCTCTTCGAGACCGCTGACACTACTTTCGAAAAAATTGGTGCATTTGAGTTAGATGACTTAACAAGGGAACACGCACATCGATATGTGTTGGATCATAGTGCATCATGTGAGCTATATAGAGTGTAAGTTGAATTTGGATTAATATGAATTTATTCCTGACAATTAGAAAGTAGTAAAAGATTTTTTAATATCCATTCGTTTTATTTTTGTTCCAGCGAATTTATCAGAATAATGAAAAGAATGCACAGACCAAAAACATTGAAGCCACGTGAGCAACATAAGTTAATGAATGAAAAATTCCACAAGTGGTTTGAAACTCATGTAAGTCACCGTCCCGTGGATTGGATGACTGTATTTTTTAAAGTTTAAGTTTTATACTAATATGATTTACTTTGTAATTTTAGGTTTCTTTGTTGGGTGATGATGAGGTGACACCTGAAATAAAGATTCTTCCCAAAGGTCCCCATAAAATGGTTAAAAGATATAATGGATATATATTCAACGGCTTCAGATTTCTTACTCAGGATCGTGAAAAAATTTGAAGTCTAAAAATAGTGGCATTGCAGTTACTTCAAAAACTAGCAGCTATGCCTCTAAAAATGACACAAATTTTATAGACGGAGATGTTGACTATTATGGGGTGCTCACAGATATTATAGATTTCGATTATTACGGGCATTTTCGAGTAGTCTTATTTCGTGGAGATTGGGCTGGGTTAAATTACATGAAAGTGGATAAGCTGGGTTTTACAATTGTAAATTTTGCACATCTAATTCACACTGGGACACACATTGCCATGAACCATTCGTGTTTCCATCTCAAGTGCTCAAAGTTTTCTACATTCAAGACCCAATAATGCCAAATCATACGTGGCACTAACTATGCAACCAAGAGATTTATTTCAATTAGGGGGACGATTCAGATGATGATGACGTTGATGTTATGAATAATTTCACTGCTACTGAGTTTCCAACATTTGATGTAAATATTTTTTATTATAGTAATGGCCCTACGTGGCTACGTACGGTTGGAGAAGAGGGTGACATATTTGACGATATTTGTTTATATAGTATCTTAAAATATTTCTTGTTTTGTATCAGTTCAATTGAGTATCAATCATTTACAAATTATTAGTATATTGTGATAATTTGTGATTTTTATATATTTATGTTAAATGACTTGTCTCAATTTATTGTTTCATGTATATTTCCTTAAATATTTATTGTTTCATGTATATTTTCTTATATTTATTTTTTGGCTTTTATAATGTTCTGTAAACAGGTGACAGATGGCTAGAAGGAAAAGGAAGGTGGTCACGATTAGGTAGGAGGAGCTGGTAGATCCTCTTAGCATGGGACCTTCCACTGAGCACCCTACAGAAGAAAGTGGAGGTGCGGCGCATACAGATGACACTACAGATGACGTCGGTGAGGGTAGCACGCCCACCACTGTGAGGAGGAGAGGACCGACCAAGATGAAGGAGGTATGGAAGCTCCATAATGATGAGAAGATAGTAGTGAGCAACAACGGATCCGGTCAGCCGAATGGAGTTAGCGGGAGCAAGCTCGGTAAACTTTGCGGGGTAATAGCAAGAAATTCTCGGTTGCTTCCCTTATGCTACGAGACTTGGTCAAAAATTCCAAAAACCACCAAGGAGGAAGCAATCTCTGTTATTAAGGTATGTAATTACTGGTTCTAGCTTCGGAAATTCGTGTTGAAATTATATGAGATGAAACATAAATTTGTGGGATATATACAACAGATTTTTAATTTATGCTTTTCTAATTAAGAAGATACATCATAAATATGCTTTGAAAGTTCTTTACCTAGAGCAGTAGATGTAATTAGCAACCTGTAAAGAATAATTAGCACTCTTGGTGAACTTATGTTTAGAGTATAAGAAAAGAAACTGTAAAGCAGGTGTATTAGGGGTATTGTGGTATCTTGAGAGATTAAATTTGATGTTTAGAACTATATGAAACCTATAGCAGAACAGTGTATTATTAACTTTTTGTCATGTACGTACACTAAAAAGATTTTGAAAATTAGGGAAAACTTTATACTCATTTTATATATATAAGAATTGTGTGAAATCAAACATATATATTATTTTCAGATACGTTCACTAAATTCTTAACGATAAGTTTCTTTTCAAAAATTTTAGACTGAAGAAGTTAATTAATTAATAACTTTTGATCAGAGCTCATAGCTTCATTAAAATGTATACACACACAATAAATGATGATTCTGTTTTGAATATCCTGAGAAACAAAATTCAGGATTGTTTTTGTTGAATACACTTCTAGCTAATTTCTTTGTCACAAAAATCAAAGATCAATGGTCCTTACCGTGGGTGATTTTGTTGAATTCCCACAATTCTCACCAGATGCTTTTTCTTTATTTATAGTGTAAAAACGTTTAATACCTTAGCCTTTGAATTTGAGAATTTGTGAACTGAACCTTTTGCATTTTCTACTTTTGTCTGTAAACTATTGAAATGGTTTTGGATGTATGTGGCACTTCATTTGTAGTCTGCCTTATATGTACAACACATTCTGTGCATCCCTATAGTTTCAGCTGATGTCTTCATTCTTTCTCTGTTTTTACTGTCAATTTTTAGCCCCTTTAGGAAAATTTGTACACTAATTAGAATTTGAAATAATAAGAAGGAAATCATAGATTATTTTACCTTTTTGAGCATTCAGTCTTAAAATTGCATCCTTCTGTCAAAAAATTTCTTTTATTTAACGGAAGTCTTTTATAGACAATACTAGCTACTCATGGTCATGGATGGTTATAATTTATAATGCTTGAGAAGTAAATTTTCAGAGTGCATAAACCTGAGCTTCCTAGGCAGGTAAAAGTTCTTCTCATGCTTATCTTAGTAACCTTTTTATGTATAAAGGATAAAAGCTGATCCTTACCAAAACAAAAACAAAAAGGATAAAAAGCTGAAGAGAATTCAGATGATTTGTTTAAATTATATAGATGGAAATTATTCTGTATATAGATGGTCAAGAATTGATGTTTGTTACTACTACTACTAATTTTTGTGTGCAGTTATTTATTTTCATCCGGTAAAAATCCTAATAAAGGTTTTGTTGAAATTATCTGGCACAACCATTGTCTTCATTATGAGCATCCTTTGAATTAAAATCCTCAAGTGGGTAGTTGAGCTGGTTACTTCCATGATGGATAATTCTGACAGATCATAATCAGACTAAATCAGTGCAAATTCTCTAATAAGGGTCCAATTGAAAGCTACCAAGCAAACCTTAATTAGAAGAAACTTGGAAAAATGTGTGATAATGCTACATGTCCATGGAAAATACTACAAACTGCTATTCTAATTCTTCTACTGGCACAGTTGCGCCTTCCCTGATATATAGAGAATGGAAAACCCCTCTATATATCAGGGAAGGCGCTACTGTGCCAGTAGAAGAATTAGAACAGCAGTTTGAAGTATTAGCAATGCCATTGAGCCAGTAGAAGAGTTAGAATTGCAGTTTGTAGTATTAGCATCGCATAGCGTTTGAGGAACGTAGATATCTATATGTTGCTTGGCATGTTTATGAAGCTGTAGTTGACTATTTTGGAACTGGATATGGATTCAGGTTTATGCACTACAAAAATATTCCACATTACCTATAGTGATTCATCAATAACTACATTTTTATGTATATATATATATATATATATATACACATCTGATTAATGTTATTTTGTTAACGGATGGGTGGATAAATCGGTCTCTAAGAAATGGAGGGACCACAAGAGCTTCCTAAAAAGAAAGTACTATGTGCCAGAGAGGACCGAGGTTGAGAATGCGAGGGCAGTTCCCGTCGTTGTGGCACCACAAGATTGGCAATTTTTTGTCAATTTTTTGAAAAGTGATACGGGAAAGGTATATACTAACACAACTTCCATCCATTTGTATTTTATTTATGATATATTTTCATTGATGTTGCAAATTATAATCATTAACAGAGAAAGGCTGAAATCGGCATAAAAAGTCGAAAGATGTTGAAACTGAAAAACACTACTGGAAGTGCCAGCTTTGCGGTAGTTCGAGACGAGCTGGTAAACTATGCTTCAATTTTTTTTGAAGTCTTTTTATTATAGTTATTATAGTTATATACAAGTCCATGGTGTGGAGACATCCTTTTATTACTAAGACATCCAATTCATTTTTTTATTATAGTTTTAAATACTGATCTTACTTGTATATAGGAAGCATCAAATGAGGGAGAGAAGGTCGGTGATGTAGATTTTTTTTGAAACTACCCACACAGGTAAGGATGGAAAATTTAGGGATGATGTGGCAGCCGATATTGTGGTAAATAAAAATCTTTCAAATTAATTTTAATTTGGTATTTAATCCTTTAAATAAAATAATTTTGAACATTAAATTTGTCTTTGGTGTCTTTTGCAGAAGGACGCCAAAAAGAAGATTGAGGAAATGTCATCTTCTTCTTCTGCCGATCCATTGACGCTACAGTGTCAAGTTCTCTCTGAATTGAGGGGACGCGAGCATCCCGGTCGTGTCCGTGGGATGGGGCTAGGACCAACACCCACCAGCATTTTCAGTTCTCGTACATGTTCTTCCAGTGGGGTCGGGCCCACAAAGGACGATGTTGATCAGCTGAAGGCAATAGTGGCATGTCTAAAGGCTCAAATGGCTCAAATGGCGACGTTAATTGGGCAACAGTCACAAGGAATTCCAACTCAAGCACCGGTTAGTATTCTACAACTAAATACCCACTTTTAACTAATTTAAATTAAATAAGAGTCAATGTTAGTATTGTACAAATTGAAATTATATAGGATGTAGGACTCTAATATTCTCGTGAATACCTATCCTGAAATGCCGCTTAGAAATCGACCACTTCAGACTAACGTTCTTAGGTTTAGGTTTATTTTGGTTGTTAACTTTCTTTTCCGAATGTGTAATCTTGAGTTGGCAATTTATAGTGGTAAAGGTCATGAAATTTAATGCTTTAAGTCGTGGGGTTTTGGGGGGTTGGGCATCAGCATATCTCATTGGAAATTTGGAGTTAGGGTTTAGTGGATCTCATTAGAGACATAGAGAGTCTACTAGAATGGTTAGAGAATTATGAAAGAAGTGAAACCTAAGATTGAGTAGGATTTCTTATATCACTCAGCCTTTTCTTTTATATGGCAAACCCAATCAAGTCAGGCTCAGTGATTTAACAGTACAGGTGATGAACTGTTGTTATAATAAGCTTAAGCATAATGCTGTTGATTTTGATTTTAATACAGTTAGGGTTGGTTGAGTATCGAACAATTATACAATTGACCCCAAAATTATAGCTGTATAACCTTATCATCGGGTATTGGGTTTATGGCTTTCGGCATGCTTGAACAGTCGATTCTGCAAAATTTTAAAGTTGGTTAGGGATCTGGTTCTGGGTAAATATAGGTTTGACAAAATTAGTAAATACCAAATCAAATTTCCATGCAAATTTATTTTAGGGAATAGATCTTAATAGTAATCTAGTGGATCGCCTATTCATTATATGTATAAATATTTTGAGGGAGAGTAGGAAAAAGAGATTTTTTTGTCTCCGAGGGTGAGGAATAATGTATACATGTAACATGCATTGGTACAAACTTTAGAACAATGCTGGAAGAAAGTTATTGTGTATGTCTCTTTATATAGCTATTGTTCGAAAAACAAACTATCCAGTTGAGTGGGATAGATTTCATGACTTTGATCGAATTCATTGAGGGTAGTTTATGCATATAAGTAGTGGGTGGAATCTCTTCTCACACCATATAATGGTACATGTCATGCCCCGCTTCCCAAAGACACGGAATACAAGCGCGTGACAAAGCCCAGCGAATGATTTTTATCATTCATGAACTGTAGGATCGACTCAGCATCATAACAAGAATATAACAAAATGTACACAACCACACATGCATGAATAATTTATTAAGCAAAGAAAACAATTGAAACAAATAATAATATCCCAATTAGTTTTCAACTCTGGATCAAAAGATAAAAACTTGGGAACATAAGCCCGTTACAAATTTTTAAGTAGCAAAGAAATAAATGACTCAAGAAAATAAAATATCTAAGTAAGTCTTTGCTCCAAGCGAAGCCTAGAACGTTTGCTCACCAATTTCAGTAGGCAACACGTCTCCAAAGTCTGTATATATAAATATAAAAAGAAAAAAAAAATAGGGAAAACAAGATAAACGCCCTTAGTGCAAGTTAGGGCCTTAAATAGTAAAACAAGTACAAGAAGTATGGAACAAAATTTGGAATTAAGAATGTAATAGGGATGCAACAAGTAGTGGGGATTCAAGAAATTAACTAGCAAGAAAGACAACTCGAGTGACAAGATTGGATAACAAATACAAGTAGTAAAACAAGTGGCTAGTGAACATATAATGGTATCAAGCATCAAGTAACAAGTACCACGTACAAGTGTCGAGTAACAAGTAACAAGTCTCAAGTGTCAAGTTGTCAAGTACAAGTATCAAGTAGTGAGTGTCAAGTATTATGTTCAAGTATCATGTATCAAGTCTTGTAGTTATTACTATTTAGATAGCACTTCATGTGCCATCCTTTTATCACATGGTTACTACAGTCAATGCAATTTTGTTTAGGCCTAGTGGTGAATTTTATAGGGTGGTGTACTCAGGTCATGTATGAAATATGAGCATGTGATCAAACCATGGGCTCTAGAGGTGACCCCCGCAGGCACTAGAGGTGGCCCCCGTCAACCATTGATATGGCACTTAGTTCTACGTGGCTCTTAGTTCCATCTGATCGCAAATACATATCATGTAATCATATAATTGGTTCCAGAGGTAACCCCTGCAGGCACTAGAGGTGGCCCCCGTCACCCATGATGTGACACTTAGTTCCATTTAACGTAAAATCATGGAAAATACGAGCCCCCTTCCGAGTACACTTACCTATATTGTCCACTACTATGGTCTTTCCCTTAAACCCCGACTTGTTATTTATTATTATCATCAAGAAAATATGAAAGTGTCCGAAACAAGTAAAGTAAACATAAACAAGAACGTGGAACAAGTCTAGGCTAGGTAGGATACATGTTCGAGGGTCAAAACAAATCAAAATATCAAGAACAACGAGAATTCCAAATCTGGACAGCATGACGTTGTTGCACCAAAACTGCAATTCCCGTTGCTACAAGATAGCAAATGTGGATCCGTCAGAAGTTCTAGAAACTAGACTCCTTCCTGGTTCCAATGCATATAATTAAAGTACATGAAAGTTGTGGTAACATGTATCAAAACAGCAAACTATACAGCATTTGTGTTCAGCCAGAATTTGTAAAACTGAGTTTATACATATGAATTAGGGTTGAAATATCATTAATTAATTCTGAGAAAATTAGAGAATGTTCTCTAGGGTGTCCAGTATCATGATGCAAAATTTAAAGTCATTTACTTACTGGTAGCATATTTAAAATAATTGTAACCCAAAGAGGTGCAGCAGTTTTGTATGAATCTGCGATTACCGACACAGCAGCAGTAAAATTATGGTATCTCTTAAACTGTAACTCGAAATTCGAGAATTTTGGATGTTATTGACAACTAGACACTTAGAGTTACATTTCATATTCAGGACTCAAGTTCAGATTTTGGTTTTATCGAGGTCGAAACAGTAAGAAAAGATAAGAATAGCAGCAAGTGTGAATTTCACTTATATACAAGTTGCATAATAAATGACTATTATGAGTCTAGATTAGTGTGTGATACAAATACGGATGCATTGGGGATTAAATAAGCAAGTCACATGTATTTCTCAACTCAAAAGAATGTGAGATCAACACAATACATCATACAACACACGTCTACAAGTCAAGAGGTTCATGTTCAAGTAATTAGAAGATAAAAAGGTCCAACTAGTTTTGTAAATATATCAATGAAGGGTTGTGACTCTTAAGATTATGGAATCGATGAGGAATAATTTAAGATCAACAGACGATGAGATAAGGAGGAGTCACAACTACGATCTATTTGCAGTATTTTCAATTAAACGCTTGTACTAGAACAATAATTTGTACAAGAAGAATACTTGGGTGTAGCCGACGAATCCGACAGAGAAATAACGGAGATGGATCCCGGCACGGATCTTGACAGCGATCAAGATCGAAGAAGAATCGACGGTTGAGATTGAATCTGGCTGATGATGGTGATCCGATCTGGATCTGATCTGGAGAAGATCCGACGGCTGATATTCAAAGGCACCCTCCTTCTTCCCTCTTCTTCTCTGCTTGATCAACAGTAGTGGCGATTGTGGCGACTGCGGCGGCGACAGTGGGAGGGCGATCGCGGTGGCGACTGGTGGCAGGCGGCGACGACGTCGAGGGAAGCTCGACGCTGAAGACGGTAGCGGCATGGCTCTGTTCTTGGGGGGAAACAGAGCAACAGCGGGAGCTTGGGGCTCTAGCTGTCATGGGCGGCAGGCGACGGAGGGGATGAAGATGAGGAGGTTCTGTAGGGAAGATGGTGACGAGGTTGGCCAGGGGATGGGTTTCGGTGGTTGCGGCTCGACTGGATGGAGAGGGAACGATGGCGAAGTCGAAGGGAATGGGTGGAGTCGAAGCGGCAGGGAGACGAAGGGTCGGAAGGGAGAAGGGGATGACGACTAAGGGGAGACGAGGTGGTGGTGAAGGAGGTGAGGGAGAAGGTGAATGGAATTGGGTTTCGATGAGCACATGGGAAGAATGAGACGGGGAAGTGAGATCAGGAGTTGGGAGAACAAAAGGTAGGGGATGAAAAGGTTAGGTGGCTACAGTAGATAGGTTAGCACAGTATTAGGGTTAGGGTTAACTAGGTTTAGGTTTAAATAGTAGGGTTTTGGGTTGCTAGGATTTAATAAGAAAAAATACAATAATTAATATTACAATCTTATAAAATAATGTAATTTAAATTACAATATAGAATTTATTTAAAATAACTACAAGTATTTTTTATAAGTAGAATTAGGTTTTTAATAACCAATCAAAGTAATAATAATAATAATAACCACAATAAAATGATAATAACAATAACAGTAATGATATTAATACTGAATAATAATAATAACAACAACATTAATATAAAAATCGTTTGAAAATAACAATAAATACAATTAATAAAAGGAAATGGATTTTGGCGGGAGACACAAAAATAAATTTGAAATAAGATAGAATTCAAGAAACGGGAAATTTTTATAAAGAACCCAACTCAGTTAATACACAGGAAATACGGATTTGGGGAAACAGGGGTTACAGTACAAAACTTGGAGGATGCAGGAATTATTGTCCAAGTATAGATGTCTCGGTGTTCGTATAATTTAGTCAGTAAGTTTTCTATCCGAATTATCAGGGCAGACTACAATGTATCTAAATATGTTCATTTTGGGCTTTGGCTCTATCTTTGGTTTCAGAGAGAATGTTTACTGAAATTGAATATAATGTCTTTCGTTTTCTTCTATAGTTATATCCTATGCTCCTATTACAGGATGATCTTAGAGGGTAATTGCTTTGTTGCATGGGCCTTAAATGAAGGACAAATTGTGAAGTTTACTTTGTTAAGACATGGAAATAGATGATTTTTAGGATGTATGTCAGGTTGTGTCAGCTGCGTAATAATAGTTTAATAATTTACAAATCTTTGTGTTGGGTACTCGCTGTGTCATTCTTCGGGTTGATGTATTCCCTTAGTATGCTGTATTGTATTATTGAGTTTTTTGTACTGTAATAATATCTTCATTAATTAATTAAATTGTCTTTTCATTAAAACATTTAATTTATTATTAATCTCCTTTTGTGATGTATTTCTAAGTTGTGTCTTTTTTCAATTTCTTATAGCAATTCGTAATTCAGATCTGAAAACCTTGTGATTCAAGTTACTAAGTTGGTTTTCTTTTTTAGATTGCAGAATATGTGTCTGGAATGCATTTGATGGGAGTTTAGTCCATTCTTTGATTTTTCTTACAATGGGATAAGATATACGATATGGTATTCTAGGAAAATGATATATGATAAGTATAAACGACTTGACAACTATCAGAATTTCACTTAAGCTCAAAAGTGCTTTTCTTGTTTCAATGTTTAGTGTATTACAATCTTATAATTAATTTTTCTTCTTATTGATATACTTCAGATTTTTTGTATGAATTTTATGAATTGCTTTATTAATCATCCATTTTCTTTATTAAGCCTGTCTTTTGCACCATCCAAGTCCTTAATAACAACTACTTCTTTTGTTTGACAATTTGATGATGAAATATTTATATTTTTTCTGCAGGGCCAACGTATTCCATCGGTTTCCAGTCACGCACATACACTAGAGCAAAATAACGATGGAATTGGAAGCAACAGCGGGCCACACGAGGAGACTCCCCTGCTGTCATTTGTCGAATTTGGACTTTTTTTTAAAATTTTTGGTAGGAATTATATCTATGTTTTGTAATAACTAAGTGTTGTACAACATATACATTTGACACTCGTTTTATGATAGTTTATATGTGTTACATATTTTGTTTTCTATTGAGTTGTTTTTTGTGATGTGTCACTTTTGGTTCTTGATTATGATGTTATTATTGATTTTAAGATTTAAGCATTTAAATTTAATATGATTACATGTATTTGTAATATTCGATTAATTACTGGTTTTTTCAATTCAAAATTTTATAACAAAATGCCAAAAAAAAAAAAAACTGACCTATCGCGGCGTTTACCAAGAAACGCCGCAATAGATACTACTGCTTTTGAGTACCCTCTATTGCGGCGCTAGACAAGCACCGCTGTAGGGTACCAATGCTAGCTATTATTCAGGGGAGCAATCTCGGTGCTTGGAAAAATGCCGCTATAGCTCTACTTCTTTCAAAAACTTTGAAACGGAAATGCTCCTGTAACGACGGTTTGGCAACGCCGTTATAGGTGGACACCCTATAGCGGCGGCATCGGTAAATGCCGCGATAGCCCATATAGCTATAACGACGCACGCTGTAACGACATTTTTGGCGGCGATTTCAGAAGCGCCGTTATGGGCTTAACAGCGCCAAAAAAATGCCGCTATAGCCTTGTAAAAGCAATGCTATAGCCTATGTGTTTTGTAGTGTGGGCGTCCAGCTCGTTAGCTGCAAATGAATTTTCAAGGTCAAATATCGACCTGATGGCTCCATTGAGCTGCACAAGGCTTGTCTTGTTGCCAGAGGAATTACTTAGGAGCATGGTATTGATTATGATGATACTTTTGCCCCCGTTGCACAGATGACTGCAGCTCGCACTCTCCTTGCCGTTGTCGCCATTCGTCAGTGGCCGTTATACTAGATGGACGTGAAGAATGCTTTTCTTCATGGTACCTTATCTGAGGTTGTCTACATGCATCCTCCTCTTGGTCTTACCACTCCTCATCATGTTTGTCGTTTGCATCGGGCTATATATGGTCTGAAACAAGCCCCTCGAGCCTGGTTTGAGTATTTTTGCTGTGTTACCACCCAGGCTGGTTTCCGTCAGAGTTCATAAGATCATTTTATATTTATGCGTTCATCACCACAAGGAAGGGTCATTCTATTATTATATGGTGATAATATGATTATCACTGGGGACGATTCTGCAGGCATTGCCTCTACACAGAATTACCTTCACCAGCAGTTCCATATGAAAGATATTGGCAGGTTACACTACTTTCTGGGCCTAGAGATCGCCCATGGGTCTTGGGGATCCTTATTTCTTAATAGAAATACACATCAGATATTATCTCCGCTGCTTGTCTATCTGACAGTCGATCGGCCGACACTCCCTTAGAGCTTCATGTGAAACTTCATCCCACAAATGGTGAGCTCCTTCCAGACCTCACTAGATACAGACAGATTGTTCGACAACTTGTCTACTTATGCATGACCAGACCCGATATTGCTCATGCAGTTAATAATGTTAGTCAGTTTGTTTCTGCTCCTACATCAGTTCATTACGGTGCTTTTCTTCGGATCCTTAGATATCTTTGGGGCACTATCACTCGCTCATTATTCATGCCTTCCACATCTACCTTAGAGCTTCGCGCGTACTTTGATTCAGATTGGGCGGGTGATCCTACCACCAGATGGTCTACCACAGGTTTCGGTCTATTTCTTGGTGATTCACTAATCTCGTGGTGAAGTAAGAAACAGGCAGTTGTAGCATGTTCTTCAACTGAAGCTGAGTACAGAACAATGGCAGTCACTACTAGAGAAATTATTCTTATTTGTTGGCTATTATCAGATATGGGTGTAACTCTCATAGGTGCTACTTCGCTTCATTGTGATAACCGAAGTGCATTGCACATTGCAGGTGTTGCTGCTGATTTCGGTGTGGGAGCAAATAGATGAATTTGTGGATTCTTGGAGAAAATGATAAAACAAACTTGTTGACCTTCACCAATATGTTGACTTGGTCTCTTACCGCTGCTGCGAACCTGCAAAAAGTGCGAGACACCGAAAATGGATCCCGGCGATGCACCCTTCGACGCTCTTGTCAGTAATCTGAATGATTAAGCAAGAACTTTAAACTAGAAAAGTATTAATTACCTCTTAATGGTGGTGGATGGGGGATATTTATAGTCGCCTTAGGGATCAGATTAGGAATTTAATCCCTGTGATCAGATAAGGAATGTAATCCCTGTGATCAGATTAGGAATGTAATCCCTAATTCCAAGTGAAAGGATAGATGTGAATCAGGGCCGTTGATTAGTATTAATTAGAAACCCTAATTCTATCCTGCTGGACCGGGTTCATTTCGGGTTGGGACTCGTATCCAGTTGAGGTGGATCCGTTCGTGGGTTATTGGGTCTTGAAGAAAGACCCAGTTCCCATTTCAGACCCGTTTGTAGGTGAAATTACCGTTTTACCCCTGAGCTTTAAGATTCGTGTCCGATTTGAATGGCCCCGATTTAATCCCATTTTTAGCCATATTACGAGCCCCCCACTCCTGTAGACTGAGTTTTACAGTCTTCGAGGAGTAGTTTTGTTGTTCTAATGGCGTAGGGGATTTTATCAGTGTTCTTAAGGGAGTTCGGATCTTGCTCGGGGTGTAACAGTGTTATTCTAGGCTTGTAAAATGCCCAAAAATATCCTCAGAATTTTCTAGATTTTTGGTGATTTTTCCAGATTTTTCTGAGTTTTTTCTCATTTTTTTGAATTTTTTATTCATTTTCCGAATTAAATAATTAATTATCAAAAATATTAATTAATTATTCTAATTAAATAATTATATTTTTCAGAATTTTAAAATAATTTTTCAGAATTAATAATTATTTTTAGAATTTTTAATTAATTTTTTTCAATTTTTAATTATTTTTTCGAATTTTTTAAATAATTAAAATAACTAAATAAATAAATAAATAAATAAATAAATAAATTAAATATTACCTGGACACGTGGCGCATTTCTGGACGTCGATCGTGATCAGATGGCGCGCATCGCAAAGCAGATCATGCTCGGGACACGTGGCGCATTTCTGAGCGTCGATTATGATCAGATGTGCGCTCATCGCAATGCAGATCACGTTCTGGACACATGGTGCGTTTCTATGCGTCGATCGTGCTGTGGCGCGATTTTTGAGAAGATCGGACGGATTATATGGGTTGGCGGGTTTTTTCTCCAATTTCATGGTCGGTACTTCGGCACCTCGGCAATTGTTGAAGACCGCTTCGGGATGAAGCCACGTGGTGAATTTTTTTCTTTCTTTCTTTCTTTCTTCTTCTTTCCCGCCTCTGTTCTTTCTCTTCTTCTTCGCCTCTCCTTCGTCTTCAGCTCTTCTTCGACTGTTTTCTTCTTTGTCATCGACCTCGAGATTGAAGACAGAGGGGTAGCTCGGTGAGTTGACGAAGGAGATGGGCGAGGAGCTTGCGACGTGGAGGCGAGCTTGAGGCGAACTCGGCGACTGAGTGAGGGAGCTGATTGTGGGAGCTGATTGTGGGAGCTCGGCATCGGAGTGAGCTCGCGAGGGCGAAGCTCGACGAAGATGGGTTCCGCCACTTGGAGCTTGGGGAGCAGTAGAGGACGAGCTTGAAAGTGGGGTGAAGGAGAGCTCGGTGAAGAGCTCGGCGATGCGGAGTTTGGCTGTGTGGAGCTCGGCGCTTCGGAGCTCGTCGAAGGGGAGTGGAGCTCGGCGGAGCTCGCTGACAGAGGAGTTCGACGAGAAGTTGGGTTCGAGCTCGGCATCGTCAAGGGTGGAGCTCGTTGTTCGACCGTGGGGGAGCTCGGCATCGGCGCTCGGACGTTGAAGATGAGCTCGGAGGTTGAAGATGAACTCAGGGATAATGGAGCTCGACGAGGGAGACGTCGGAGCTCGGGGGTTCGTCGAGGGAGTCGAGCTCGGCTATGGGTTCGATGGAGACGGAGCTCGCGTAGGGGGAGAGCTCGGTGTTGGAGAAGTTGGCCATGGCGGAGCTCGCTTGAGGTGGGAGCTCGACGGAGCTTGGTTGCGATCGGAGCTCGCGCCGTGGATGAGCTCACCGCTGGAGCTGGAGCTTGGCAGTGGAGGCATGGAGGTGAAGCTCGGCCATGGAGGTGGCGAGCTCGACGTTGAGGAGGTTGACGATGGGTGGAGGGGAGCTCGGTTCGATGGGGACTCGGCGATGTAGGTCGGCGAGGTTGGGAGCTCGGCGGAAGTGGTTCGGAGATCGTCCATGTGGTTGGTCGAGGGAAGCGTCGGAGGTGGAGCTCGGCCATGGAGGTGGCGAGCTCGATTTTCTTTCCTCCGGTTTTGGCGCCAAACCGGTTGAAGATGAGGAAGGGGATGGGTGTTCGGGTTTGGATCCCTTAACGGGTCCGAGCACGGTTTTTTTTTTTTTTCGGCTTCCTCGCTGCTTCTTGTTCGGCGAATCCGAGCACAGATTTTGAGGCACATTTTTCGCCACTTTGCAGTTCAGTAGATCGGTAGTTCGGATTTCAGATCCGAGCAACGTGGCTCCATCTGGACGGTTGATCACGATCATGGCGCGAATCACGAGACAAGAGGCTCAAATTTTGAGAAAATGTTATCTTGTCATTTTGTGGAGACGTGGCACGGTCTGAGCCGTTCATCATGTTCTAGCACATTTTTTGAGACAATCTGACGGTGAAACTGGCTCGGCAGCATTTTTCTCCATTGTGGAGGTCGGTACCTCGGCACCTTGGCTCGGCTCCTCGGCAGCTCGGCTCGGAGCGCTGGGATCTACCGAGCTACGTGGCACGATCCTAGGCGTCCATCACGGTGCGAATCACGAGGACGGGGTTCAGATCACGAGAAAACGTTATCTTGTTGTTTTGTAGGCATGTCGCGATCTGAGCCGTCTATCAAGTTTTGACACGGAATTTGGAACGATCCGACGGTGATTCTGGCTCGGCAGAATTTTTCTCCATATGTGGAGGTGGTACCTCGGCACCTCGGCTCGGTAGAACGGCGGTTCGGTGGCACGTCGAGGTGTTGGTCGCCGAGTGATAGAGTTAAGCGTTTTGATGAGTTCTTGTTTTGAAACGTCGCAACGCTCCGACCCAGTGGCTCGGTTGCTTGGCCAAGCTGTTCGGTAGCTCGGCATAGTGGAGCTCGGTCATGGCGGAGCTCATTGAGGTGAGCTCGATGACGGAGGAGGGGTCGGCATATGGGAGAGGTGAAGAGCTCCGAAGCTTGGTGATGTGCTGTTTGGTTTTGGAGATTTTTGAAGAGGAGCTCCACTCCTAGGGGTAAAGAAGATGTGCTAGGAAGATCCTCGTACGAGCCATGGGAAGACCCATTCTTTGAAGTGAGTGCAAGAAGCAACTCTATGGGAGAGTTTTGAGTTCCGAACTCGCTTAGAAGAGGCCCGCTTTGAAGATGAGCAGAGTGAAGAGCTCGGCTCTAGGAGAGAGTCATTTGGAAGATGAGTGTGAGGAGCAACTCTAGGAGAGAGTTGTGCTCCGAACTCGTTGAGAAGAGGTCTGCTTTGGAGGCGAGCGGAGTGAAGAGCTCGGCTATGGGAGAGAGCCATCTGTGAGATGAGTATGAAGAGGAACTCTAGGAGAAAGTTGTGTTCCGAACTTGTCGAGAAGAGGTCCGCTTTGGAGGTGAGCGGAGTGAAGAGCTCGGCTCTGGGAGAGAGCCATTTAGAAGACGAGTTTGAGGAGCAACTCTAGGAGAAAGTTTTAGCTTCGAACTCGTTGAGAAGAGGTCCGCCTTGGAGGTAAGCGGAGTGAAGAGCTCGGCTCTAGGAGAGAGCCATCTGGAAGACGAGTTTGAGGAGCAACTCTAGGAGAGAGTTGTGAGCTCCGATCTTGTCAAGAAGAGGTCCACTTTGGAGGCAAGCGGAGTGAAGAGCTCAGCTCTGGGAGAGAGCCATTTGTGAGACGAGTGTGAGGAGGAACTGTAGGAGAGAGTTGTGCTCCGAACTTGTTGAGAAAAGGTCCGCTTTGGAGGCGAGCGGAGTGAAGAGCTCGGCTCTGGGAGAGAACCATTTGTGAGAAGAGTGTGAGGAGGAACTCTAGGAGAGAGTTGTGCTCCGAACTTGTTGAGAAAATGTCCGCTTTGGAGGCGAGCAGAGTGAAGAGCTCGGCTCTGGGAGAGAGCCATTTGTAAGATGAGTGTGAGGAGCAACTGTAGAAGAGAGTTGTGCTCTGAACTCGCTGTTTAAGTGAGAGAATCAACGGTTGTGGGAGCAGTTCCGAATGGCGAACCACTTCTAACTCGCTTAAGAGCAAGTTATTTGAAGCGGAATCGAGCCAAGTGTTGGACTCCGAACTCGTCGTTGAAGAGAGTATCAACGGTTGGGGGAGCAATTCCGAATGGCGAACCACTTCTAACTCGCTGAAGAGCAAGTTATTTGAAGTGGAATCGAGCCAAGTGTTGGACCCTGAACTCGTCGTTTAAGAGAGTATCAACGGTTGTGGGAGCAATTCCGAATGGCGAACCACTTCTAACTCGCTGAAGAGCAAGTTATTTGAAGCGGAATCGAGCCAAGTGTTGGACCCCCGAACTCGTCGTTTAAAAGAGTATCAACGGTTGTGGG
This sequence comes from Hemerocallis citrina, assembly GCA_017893485.1. NCBI lineage: Eukaryota > Viridiplantae > Streptophyta > Magnoliopsida > Asparagales > Asphodelaceae > Hemerocallis > Hemerocallis citrina. The sequence continues at coordinate 64,962,454 of CM030364.1, read as the reverse complement.
AGCAATTCCGAATGGCGAACCACTTCTAACTCGCTGAAGAGCAAGTTATTTGAAGCGGAATGGAGCCAAGTGTTGGACCCAGAACTTGTCGTTTAAGCGCTTAGTGAGTTGCGGGAGCAGCCATGTAGAAGAAGCTGGACTCCGAACTCACCATTTAACGAGTCGTAGATGTGACTCGAAGAAATAGAGAAGAGGCAAGAGCAATAATTTTCAATGAAAAATGTAAAGTTTTATTGAGATAAACTAAGTGGCCGCTTCAATAGGGCGAACCATTATTACATGCTATTGGCCGAGTTACAAGTATCAGCCTTATTGAAAATCAAGATCCTACTTCTACAATAAGGTGAAGACCTCTTGGGAGGAGCTGAGTCTTGAAACTCGACGGGCCTTTCTGTTCATTTGTTGGCTCCTCAGGGGGGAAGCTCGGCCCCTTCTTTTTGGACGAACTCGGTCAGGTGCCCCCGCTGTATGAGTTCTTCGATCTCCTCCTTGAGAGCTCAACAATCATCTGTGTCGTGGCCGTGGTCCCTGTAAAAGTGGCACCACTTATCCTTGTTCCTCTTCTTGCCAAGGGTATTCATTCTAGGGGGAGCGCGGAGTAGTCCTTTCTTGTCCACCTCCATAAGAACTTCTGATATATTAGCAATGAGGGGGGTAAACTTCTCAAAACATGGAGTCGAGCGGTGCTGGCCATTACTGTCCTTCTGGGATTTTTGGGACCCCTCTTCACTTGTATTCTTCCGTTTGTTCCCAGAAGATGTCTCCTCAAGAGCAAGGGGGTTGAGAGCCTCTTCCACCTGTATGTACTTCTCCACCCTAAGTAGGAGCTCTGAGAAGTCCCGATGAGGCTTCTTGGCAAGAGATGCCCTAAGGTTGGCATTAGTGACGTTGCGCTCGAATGCGGCAGAGGCTACTGACTGGTTGAGGGAGGGAATGGACCGGGCTTCGGCGGTGAAGCGTCTAACGTAATCCCTTAGGCATTCTCCCTTTTCTTGGTTGAGGGTCACCAGAGATACACTTGTTTTCTCAGCTCGGCGGCTACTCACGAAATGAGTAAGGAAGAGTCCTTCGAACTGATCGAATAAGAAGATGGAGGCCGGGGCGAATCGAGAGTACCATTCTCGCGCAGACCCCTTCAGCGTGGCAGGGAAGATCTTGCAGAGGAGGGCGTCTGAAGCATGGTGGATCATCATGAGAGTTTTGAAACTCTCTATGTGATCTGCGGGGTCCGACTCTCCGGTATACGTCTCGAAGTGAGGCGGCTTGAAGTTTTCTGGGATGGGGGCCTCCATGATGGTGTGGGAGAATGGAGGTCTGCTCGGGCGGAGGTTTATCGCCCATTGCTCTTCTTCCTTGTCAATTCGGCCGAGGCGCCTCTCCATCTCATGGAGATGGCGGTAGATTGAGTCTTCTCTTTGATCATATCTTGCCGAGCCCCAGGACTCATCTTCGTACGAGGATGGACTGGGGCTGCAGCGAGGTAGCTTGGAGAAGGACGAGGACTGAGATTGTGAAGGCGGTGGCTCTTAGCTGGCTCATGAGTAGGTAGCCTATGGTCGTTCTTTTGGGGCGATATTGAGGGCCCTTAAGACTGTCGCTTGGAAGTCTTGAAGATCTGCCCTTGTGACTGGTGCCTCTCCAGCTTGGCGGTCCCTATGTGTGGCTCGGCTTACTGGAGAATGAGTTCTCCGCCGATGACGCTGAGGGGACTCTCTTTGCCTCCTCGGGGGAGGGGATCTTCTAGTCCTCGATCGTCGGGGGATTCGGATTCTTGAAGCCCCTGATTTCTCGGGTTGATGGACCTGCCATCCATTCAGGCGAGTTCTAAGGTCGACCCCCTTTTGGCGGTCGGCAATTACTTGACGAAGATCCCGCTCGGGAGAGCTTTGAGAAGCCAGGGATTCAACTGAAGGATTGGGACCCGTGACTTGGTCGTGAGAAGGATGTTGCTTCGGACGACTCTGACGGGAGCCCCCCTGGGCAGCCCCCCGAGACCCTTGAAGGGGCCTGTTGAGTAGGAGCACCTTGAACCGGAGGAGGGAGAGGAGGAAGAGAAGTGGTTCTTCGGTTGGAGACGGCTGCCTTCCCCTTCTGTTTTGGATGCATGGCTTGAAACTAGTATCGTTGATGAAGTTAGGTCAGGTTGCTTTTTCGTTTCCCACAGACAGCGCCAATCTGTTGCTGCTGATTTCGGTGTGGGAGCAAACAGATGAATTTGTGGATTCTTGGAGAAAACGATAAAACAAACCTGTTGACCTTCACCAATCTGTTGACTTGGTCTCTTGCCGCTGCTGCGAACCTGCAAAAAGTGCGAGACACCGGGATGGATCCCGGCAACGCACCCTCCGACGCTCTTGTCAGTAATCTGAATGATTAAGCAAGAACTTTAAACTGGAAAAGTATTGATTACCTCTTAATGGTGGTGGATGGGGGATATTTATAGTCGCCTTAGGGATCAGATTAGGAATGTAATCCCTGTGATCAGATAAGGAATGTAATCCCTGTGATCAGATTAGGAATGTAATCTCTAATTCTCAGTGAAAGGATAGATGTGAATCAGGACCGTTGATTAGTATTAATCAGAAACCCTAATTCTATCCTGCTAGACCAAGTTCATTTCGGGTTGGGACCCGTACCCAGTTGAGGTGGATCCGTTCGTGGGTTATTGGGACTTGAAGAAAGACCCAGTTTCCATTTCAGACCCGTTTGTAGGTGAAATTGCCGTTTTACCCCTGAGCTTTAAGATTCGTGTCCGATTTGAACGGCCCCGATTTAATCCCATTTTTAGCCATATCAGCAGGAAACCCGTTTTTTCATGAGCGAACAAAGCACATAGAGATAAATTGCCACTATGTTCGAGAGCGCTTTGAAGCATGGACCATTTTACTTCACTCTGTTACTTTTCACAAAGTCTCATACTGTTCAGAGATTTCGTTACTTAGTGGGCAAACTCAAGCTGTTCGACCTATCGTCAGCTTGAGAGGGAGTATTAGATATTGTACTATATATATTAGTCTCATATCGGATATGTATCAGTTTAGTGTTTGGTTCTCTCCTATATATAGGAGTCATTGTACTCTGTTGTATTCATCCCAATAATCCAATCATATTTTTCAATCTCTCTGTTAACCTTATCATTGTCATATATTTTTAACATATCAAGTTTGTATATTTTTTGGTCAGGTGTTTTAATTATTTTGCTTGTTTACCCAACATACCTAGCTACGTACTTGCTTTGAATTAATGTAGGCAGGGAAAAAGTTAATGCTTATGATTATAATTTTATAGCTATTAGATATATAGGTGATGTAATGTACTTTGAGACTTATCTTCTAGCCATGTATTCAAAATATAGTGTTGATGGAGCTTGGAAGAATCGATAATCATTATTAATTAAGTTGTATGAGTGATGGTTGCATATGGATGTCCAATTCATAAATTAGAAAATTCCTCTAAGAAATTCTGCTGAGTATGATTCAGTCCTTTCCACGCTTTGCTTCTGAAGTACAGACTTTATATCAGTTATGATTTCTCCTTGGAATATTATTATGTTATACGGTCATCTTTCTTGTATATATTCTGAAGAAAGGTTCGTGTTAGATACTGGTCATACTCTTATTAAGAGTATTGACATGTATTAATTTTTTGCATATAATTCCATCAAATATAAGTCGTGCAAATCCAAGAAATACTTCTGATGAGAATAAAAGCAACTCCGCTGGAAGGAGGGATATGTAGTAGCGGTCCGTCAAGTCTTCTCTTGGTGGTTATTTTATAATTTGTTGTGACAAATATTTTTATATTTGTTTTAAAACTGTTTATTTGAAAACAGTAATCTATGAATATGTTGAAATCTTTGATAATTAATGTACTCTGTTACTTTATTATGCTTAATTATTGAGTTTGGTTGTGAATTGTATTATTATGCTTGAAATTTGTGAAATTAATTGTGAATTATATCACAGGTGATTGAAATGATATTGTGAATTGAATTGTATTGTATTAATGATTTTTTGAAAATTTAAATGGAAAAATGTGTGAAAAAAAATTCATAAACCCTATCCTGGCGGTTTGAAAACGCCGGGTAGTGAATTTAAAAAACTATGGTCAAATGAAATACACCTACGCCGGCGTTTAACGCCGGGGTATCTAAGCCTTGATTTGAAAAATACCATACAACGACGTTTTACGAACGCCGGCGTAGATTTAGAAATAACAATTAAAATTTAAAATCTCTATACCGACATTTTTCAAACGCCGGAGTAGGTAATGTAGGAAAACGTCCCCATATGAAAATACCTCGACGCCGGTGTTTTTAGAACGCCGGGTTAGGGTAAATCTATACCGAGGTTTTCTAAAAACGCCGGTATAGACCCCAACTCTACCGCGACGCTCGCTTCTCCGGTATTTGTACCGGCATTTTCAAAAATGCCGGTATGTGCTACACTGGCGTTTATTGTTAAATTCTGTGAGGAAATTAGCAATTGGGAATTAGGGTTTTATCTCTAGATCTAAGTTGCTTGAGATATTCACCCTAGGTATCAAAATTGGAATACCTAGACTGCTATCACAAGCCAGTATTTATAGATAAATACTGGTTTGGGTATCGGGTTGTAAGCCCATAGACCTGCGTTCCAATATCCAATCAATTGTACGTTCATTACACGTGTTACACATATGCACGTGCTTTATTTATATAGAGAGAATATACCAATATATCCAACATTTATAAACGTCGGGGAAGACAATTAGTGTTGTAGTGAAATAAGGACTTATCAACCATACTGAGACAGACAATAAAAGATTATATGTTAGTACAATCTCAATCAAAAATCACTGCTAACAAAATCATATATCAATTTGCTGACACACACATATTCAAGATTACCTTTACAATTGAACTAATCAAAGGAATCAAACAACAAATTAAATTAGACACTAAAATATTGATCAAGAATGACATGTTAATAACAGAATGAATAGCTAGGACAAACAATCTTGAGGTCTATATGACTGAGATAACAGAGAATTTGAAGCCCACATATTCTCCATTCTCTTATGGCTATAACTGAACTTGAACACTAAGCTCTGAGATTCCTTACAAACTTCACAATGATTTAGAGGGAGAGGCTAAGAAAACAAACTACTAAACTTTTAGTGACCAGACCATTTGTATGCACTACAATCAATTATCAGCCTTTCGGGTTTTTGAAGCTGTTCACAAGTCCTATTCCGATCCTTCGTCTAAGGTTGTACCTCCTTCTAAGCCTGTGGGGTTTCCCTCTGGACAGGCACAAAAGATTGAGTCATCAGCACAATTAACAGGATTTCAGTTTTAAAGAATGGAAAAAAAGGGGGAAAAAATTGATGCACAAAAAAACCAAAATTTTAATTCTCTTTTTAGCAAAAGAAACCATATAAATGATTGTTTGCTTTTCCATTATGGTTGGGTGCAATCAGGTTTCCTAATTCTACTACCATTTATACCAAATATTCCACCATCAATCGTTGATTAAAGAAAAACACTCTTCTTTGCCTCTCTGTTTAAAACCGAACCATAACCCAAAATCCAAATATTGAACCTCGGTCCTCTCCGAGAGAGGCACAAAATTATGATTTTAAGTTTTCCCCATAGTTTATGGTAGCCCTTTGAAAATTAATCAAAAGTTTTATGCACTTAGCCTTTATTTTCTTAAGTGATACTCTTTTCTCGGTTTAAAAGTAATAAATCAAGAATACTAATAAAAGTTTCAGGAACATTTGCAGATTTCTTGGAAATAATATCTAACTAACTGAAAATAACACCGAGTATTTGTCAGTTTAAAGTTCTTTTTGAGAGTCAGTTTAACGTAATAAGGATAAATAGCCAAGCAAATAGAAAAACAATTTAAGCTGAAGTATAGGTAACATCTACTTATCATTTTTGGTCACTTCTTAAAGAATAGGAACTTGGTATGGGGACAAAGCATTTGATTGCACACGACAGGTTGTGGTTTGAAATCTGCTCTGGGCAAAATTTAAGAGAATTTTTTTCTTTAATTTTCATGTTTTGAGAAAAATATTTAGAGAAACTTTGAAAAGAGGAAATTAAAATCTTGTGATATCAAAACGATCATTGGTGACTAGGAACCAAAGAATATTTAAATTTTATTCATTTTTTTCACTGGAGTAAAGGCTAGAAGAACACAACCCTCTTCGTTGAGAGGAAATTCCGATTTGTTGGTCTAGCACCTTATAATTTTCTCTTATCACAGGTCTAGCACCTTATAATTTTCCCCAGCCGGTCATTCTCTATTACCAAGAACTCAAATGGACTTAAGTAACAAACAACAATAACAACAAAGCATTTTTTTTTTCAACTAGTTGGGGTCGGCTATATGAATCCCGGTTATGGACTTATGTAACATGAACACTAATCAATTTAAGTTTATATAAAGGAACAGAAACTAGTTACCATCATCAACAAGGCCCTTTTGGTGCTTGTCCATTACTTGAAGGATGTACTTGAATGTCTCAATATCACAAGGGATTGTTAACGCCCCTTGGTTGTCGAACCCAAACTCATCCTCAGCCTTCTCCAAGAGAAACTTAAATGCTGAGAGACCCAGATAGGCCGTTGGTATAACAAACCTACGCTGCTCAGAACCCACATAGACCGGCATGTAGCCCTTGGGGACATCTGGTGGTGGCTCGGGGCTAGGGCAACCCTCCTCATCAGAGTCACATGGCAAGTTCTTGAGCCGCTTACTGACAGCAGGAGGGATGCCAGATGCCGACGTCCCCTCGTGGCTTTTTGACTTGATGGTTACTGACTGCCATTTGTGAAGGAATTCTCGTAATCTCACAATTTGTCGAATACGGCTGACCTTCTCAGGACCGTTATCGTCGCCCATTAGTAGGAGATGGTTCAAAGATGATAGCTGGGTTTGTTGTTCAATTTGTTGCTAGTACTAGAGCTCATTTGAGAACTGCAACAAATTGAAGAGAATTCAGGAACCTTAAGTTAACTTTAATACAGATCCCCTGGAAAATTAAGAATGTATAAAAACTATAATGGCCTAAAGGTGTTGATTGCCTCTAACATGGGGGCACATGAATGGTGCTAATGTGCTTGACATGGGATCTTATGCTAATAGCTTAACTCCAAAATACTGCACGAGATTATGATTTTAATAAGGTATTCCTCTTAACATTCAATCATTCTTGCATGAGGTTGCTGATTAATTAAATGAAAAGTCGAATCCTACCTATTCATCCGTTGTCGGATATATACAGAAACAGGTACAAATTTATCTACAAAATTAAGGAAAATGTACATCGCTTCAATTGTTATCAAAGTATCAATTTCTCTGAGCCTTAAAAAAAATTGAAGCTACACCTAATCAGAATCATTTGAGTAGAAATATGCACGCCTGCTTCTGTATTTTATTTAAGAAAAGGAAATAATAATTATGTAGCCAAGTCACAGAGTTTCACTATTTATTTAGTAATTATGGAAACAAGAGAGCGGGAGACAAGTACAGCCCAACATAGTGAGCCCGAACACATTAAAGCCCAATAAGTACACTAACGACCAACGAAGATAAATTTCTGGATGGAGGCCGAGCAACCAGGGACCCAAAAAAAAAAGTCCTCTTTATGTTAATTCTCAAGAAAATAACCATATAAAGGAATATAATTTAGGAAATCTTAAAAGGACATAAGTAAACAATCCACATGGTTTAATTAACTTGACTTCACTACAAGAAAAAGCATTTTTATCCCGGCGTTTGCAAGAAACACCGGGATAGACCCATATTTAAATTCACCGGGATATAACGGCATTTTTTCTCAGTGTTGTTCAAAAACGCCGGGATATAGGGGATCTATTCCGGCATTTGCTTTCACAAATGTCGGCATAGGCCCCCTACCCAATATTTTTCACTTCCCTCTCTCTCTCTCTCTCTCAAAACCCAAAATCGCAAATCAACTCCCACCATCCCCTCTCTTTCTCTCTTTCTCAAAACTCAAAATCGAAAATCAACTCACACCGTCCTCGACGTCCCTCGTCACCGCCGTCCCCCGTAACCGCCATCTCTGATGCCATCGTCATCCCCCCCCCCCCCCCCCCCCCCCCCCCCAAAAAAAAAGTAACTTCAATTTGCTGCCACTGTCGTCATCTCCAGCCCTACCCCCTGTCTCTCTCCTCTTCATTTCCCTAGCCCGACGCAGGATCCCGACCTCTCCTTTCCCTCCTCGATTTGTAAACTCGAGCTTAAAGGTAATCTTCCCTTCTAATTATGTTGTATTTTTTTATTAAGTTCACTTAGCACTGTAATTTGATATTTGAGGTATATTTTGGATGCTGGATATCAAGTTGTTCTTGATATAGTTGAGTTTTATTTAGGGTATAACTTTGTGCAAAAATATTTGTGATTTTTCAATTCCATGTGCTTATTTAGATAGCTAGGTAAAATGACTCAATTCAAAATTAACTTGCAATTCTTAATTTCTTGAATTACTAGTAAAGGAGATAATTAGGAGGTAGAGTAACTAAGGGTACTTAGTCAGATTGGAAACATGAGATGGAAGGAGACTTATTCATTCATGCGATTCCAATGTTGAATTAGCAAAAGACATTGCTTGGTGCATTAGGGAACCTTAGTTTTATAGCCTTGAAATGAAATTGTGAAACATCGGTCACTTGTTTAATGTGCATAGTTAAAACTTAAAAGCATCCAGTGATCTAGGGGATCATATGTTGTACCTTACATAGTACAAATACTTCTATTGCAAAATGTGTCTTAACACATTTCATACATGATGTTCCCTAAGGTGGTATCCCATGTCTCTTCACTATACAATTTGTTGTGTGGCGTGTATGGTGTGTTCAATACTCCTAGACTAGATAAGTTGAATGTTACTATCTATGAATATACTAATATGAATATATAACTGGGTTAAATATGAAGAACTTGAATATTATTGTTGTGTTAAATTTTTTCAAATATAATAACTTTATAATTATTTTTCAAATGTGTTTCGATTGATCTGGTTATCTAATTGCTTTTCAATTATAGTAACTTTTTAATTTATGAAATCTAAATTTCAGATTGAGTGCTATTAATCAAATGGATAAAATGTGGATTAATAAGTCATAATTATCCAAGAAGTAACATGACCGTGTAAACATCTCATTAACTTCGCAAAGCAAAATTCCTGTGATGTCAACTTAATTCTTTGTCCATGTCTCCGGTGTACAAATTGTGATTTGAGGACATGCGACGTAATGGGGACACATTTCATGTGCAATGGTTTTCTATGAGGGTACACACAATGGTATTTCCATGGAGAGTGTCCGATGTCAGCTCCTGTTGGTCCTACTGTGTTTGAAGACGAAGATGGGTCTTTAGTGAACGACAACCTAAGTGTTGCTGATGAGATGCAATCTTTTGGGAATTCATAACATTCTTATCCACACAAACAGTCCAACAAACGAAGTCCATAATGAGTCAACATAAACATCACATATTGGTGGTGGAGTGGAGGAGAAAATGCCCGACCCTGAAATTAATAAAGCATATGAAGCCTTTACAAAGTTGCTGGAAGATGATAATATACATTTGTATCCTGATTGTACCAAATTTTCTAAGTTCTCATTCATTGTTAGAATATTTCAAATGAAATATTTAAATGAGTAGTTTGTCAAGTCCTTCATCATGCTACTTCTATTATTTAATGAAGCATTTTCTGAAATTTGTATTTCAAATTCATCCCATGCAATAAAAAAACTCCTCAGGTCTTTTAACCTAGGGTATGAGAAAATAGTTAATGCCCAAATGATTATATGCTATTCATGGGGAATAAGGAGAGTCTCGGGAATTGTCAAGTATGCGATACTTCGGAATGGACAGGAATACCGAATGAAGATCAACAAACAAGTGGGCCAATTAAAACAACTAGGAGAAAGAAGCCTGCAAAATAGTTGTGTTACTTTTCTCTGATTCCTAGGTTGCAATGACTGTTTATGCCCTTTAAAAGCTCTTTTGATATGAGATGACATGCTGAAGTTTGCAAGAATTATGGAATTCTTAGGCCCCCGGATGATTCAAAAATTTTTTAAAAAAATTGATGAAAGATACCCTGATTTTGCTGAAGTTCCTTGCAATGCGAGACTTGGATTAGCCAATGATGGTTTAGCTCATTTAGAAAAATAGGCAGTACCTATAGCATATGGCTTGTTGCTTAATCTCGTACTGCCCCCTTGGAAATGCATGAAGCAGTCTTCCTTTATGTTGTCCATGATAATTCCTGGACCAAAAGGCTCAAGAAATGATACATATGTGTACCTATAGCTATTAATAGATAAACTTCAAAATTTGTGAGAAGGTGTTTCAACTTATGATGCAATAGCTAAAGAAATTTTTTGTCTCCAAGTTACATTGACTTGGACATCAATAATTTTCTTGGATATGCAAATTTATCAGGTTATAGTACCAAAGGACGTTATGCTTGTCCTTATTGTGCTGACTAAACTATTTCATGGTGGCTTTATAATGGCAAAAAGTTTGGCTACATCGGATGGTTGCATGACACACATTTTCAGGATAGAAAAAGTGTCTTTTGATGGTACCAAGGAGTCGGGACATGCTCCTGGTCCTTCGTCTAGGTCAGATGTATTAAGATAGCTAGAAGGCCATTAATTCACTTATGAAAAAGTACAAGTCAGCAAAATGTCAAGAAAATGGCAAGGGGTGAACAACATGAGGACACTGATTTAAGCAATACAGATCAGTGTGATAGCATGGTGGATTCAGGGTCATGGAAGAATAAGAATATTTTCTTCAAGTTGTTGTAGTGAGAATTCAACTTATTTCTCCATAAATATGATGCATGTCCGCAAAAATATCAGTGAAAATTATATAGGAATAGTTATGGTGAATGATAGGAACTCAAAGGACAATCTTAAGTCCCTCCTTGACTTAGTGTTGATAGGCATACAGCATGAGTTGCATATATATGGCTTACCTAATGACAGAGTATGCCTTCCTCCTGCAATACATTCAATGTCAAAATGGAGTTAGAATAAGTTGATGAATGAACAATTCTGTAAGTGGTTTGATTCTTATGTAAGTGACTTACTAAAGGGTTGAATTATATATTATATCTACAATTTTCACTGTACTAATATGATTTATCATAGATTTATAGGTTCCCTCTTTAGGTGATGAAGAGGTATCATCTGAAATAAATATTCTGGCCAATGTTCCCCCACAAATGGATTAAAAGATACAAGGGATATATATACAATAGCTTCATATTTCATACTAAGGATCGTGAGGTTAATTTGAAGTCTCAAAATAGTGGCATTGTAGTGTCAAAGACTAGAAGTTATTCTTCTTAGAACGATGTTGACTATTACGGGGTGCTCACGGATATCATTGAGTTGAATTATTGAGGCCATTTTCGAGTGGTCTTATTTTGTGGGGATTGAGCTGGGTTAAATAAGAATGATGCTTATAACAATGATAAGTTAGGTTTCATAATTGTGAAATTCTTACAATTGATTCCTCTGGTAGATATATTAGCTATGAGCCATTTGTGTTCCCATCTTAAATGCTCCAAGTTTTCAATGTTGAAGATCCATCTTTCTCATAATCTTATGTGGCACTTACTATGCAACTGAGATATGTATTTCAGTTGAGCGACAATTTAGATGATGAGGACAATGATGCCATGAACAGTTACACTGCTTCTGAGTTTTCTATGTTTGATGTAAACATAACAGATTGCAATAGTTACCCTACTTGGCTTCGTACAGATGCATAAGAGAGCGATGTATTGGATGATATTGCAATATAATTGTGAAAATAATTGATTGAATGATTCTAATTGAGTTACAGTTATGTCATTTTAATTGAGTAATTATTGTTATATATTACTGTTCTTACTTGTTGTTTATATTATGACTTGTCGTTTAATTGATTCTAATTGATGTTAATTGTCTTAAATTGATGTCAATTTTCATTTAACAAGTGACAAATGACGAGAATTACAAGAAAGGTGAACATAATTATCATAAATGACAGTCAAGGGCAGGAGCAGCTAACCAATGAACCTTCAACGCAGATCAAGAAGGTAGTCACTCCACCTGCAGGTGAAGGCACAGATCGGGAGGCAGCTAGTATGAGGAGGTGAGGGAAGCGCACACAGCACCTCTAGAAGGACAAGGGAGAAGAAAAAGATGCCAGAGATTTGGAAGCTACAGAACAATCAACGGATAGTCCTAGTTACAAACAGTTCATGCCAGCCTGTAGGTCCAGGTGCAGGTAAACTTTCGCAATTTTGTGGGGCAGTTGCGAGGAATTTTTGCCATGTCCATTATGCTATGCAAGTTGGTCAAAAGTGTCCACTACGACAAAGGCGAATGCATTCTCAACTATTAAGGTATTATATTTATGAACACGTATTACTCAAACTAAGTTTATGTTTTCAAGTTTAAAATGTTTTAATAAATGATATTTTGTAGCAATACTTTTCTTACCAGGATGTTCTTGACAAATGGGTGGACAAACCAGTTTCCAAGAAGTGAAGGGATTACAAATACGAACTGAAAGTAAAGCATTAGTGTGGCGAGAAGTTTGAGGCCGAGAATGCAAGGGAAGTTGCACCCTATGTCAATACTTCAGATTGGCAATTTCTTGTCAATTTTTGGAGTTCAAAGGCGAAAAAAGTACTAATAGTCTAATACAATTTACACTTATTCAAGTCTTCGGTCCTCGTGCATCTACTTCCGGGGAGTCCCAAAATGAACAGATGGCTCGGTTGATGGCAGAGTGATCAGGCAACAAAATCCAGCTGCCGAAAATCCATTCCAGACACAAATTAGTAATATAACTTAAACCAATTTCTTTGAAGTAAACCGTTATTTCTGTGAAACAAGAAAAACCTTAACAAATGAGTTCAAAAAAATACTTGACTTTGCTCAAAGTTAGGAAACATCATTTATGAGCTAATCCAACTTGTTCAACTCATGTTTTGCAAAGATATGACATCATATCACTTTCAACTAATAAGGGAAACCGATACTCCGATACTTGAGAAAATTCAAGTTTAGTTCTCACACATTGCTTGATTAGTAACGAGATACTCAATAAAATAAATAGTGTCACCAATTTTCCAAGTTTCAAGCTCAATTTCAATGGAGTATAATTCATTGTCTTCGCTCGATACTTCAAAATGAGAGCGAAACAAATGAAAACTTAAAAAATGAGTTTAAAAAAAATACAAGACTTTGCTCAGAGTTAGGTAACATTATTTATGAGCTAATCTAACTTGTACAAGTGAGTTTCAACTCACGGTTTGCAAAGATATAACCCCATATCACTTTCAACTAATAAGAGAAACTGATACTCCGATACTAGAGAAAATTCAAGTTTATATCTCACACATTGCTTGATTAGTAACGAGATACTCAATAAAATAAATAATGTCACCAATTTTCTAAGTTCCAAGCTCAATTTCGATGGAGTATAATTCATTTTCTTCGGTTGATACTTCAAATTATGAGACCGAAACAAGTAAAAATTTAACGAATGAGTTAAAAAATGAAACTTTACTCAAAGTTAGGAAACATCATTTATAAGCTAATCCAACGTGTAGAAATGAGTTTCGACTCACAATTTGCAAGATATAACTCTGTATCATTTTCAACTAATAAAGGAAAATGACACTCCGATACTAAAAAAAATTCAAGTTCAGATCTCACTCATTGCTTGTTTAGTAACGAGATATCTAATAAAATAAATAGTATCACCAAATTTTCTAAGTTTCAAGCTCATTTTCGATGGAGTATAATTAATTCTCTTCGCTAGATTCTTCAAAATGAGAGCGAAACAAGTGAAACCTTAAACAAATGAGTTCAAAAAAATATGAAACTTTGCTCAAAGTAAGGAAACATCATTTATGAGCTAATCCAACTTTTACAAGTGAGTTTATACTCATAGTTTGCAAGATATGATGCCGTATCACTTTCTACTAATAAAGAAACGGATACTTCGATACTTGAGAAAATTCAAGTTTAGATCTCACATATTCCCTGATTAGTAACGGGATACTTAATAAAATAAATAGTCTCACCAATTTCTAAGTTTCAAGCTCAATTTCATTGTGTGTAATTCATTGTCTTCACTCGATACTTCGAAATGAGAGCAAAACAAGTAAAAACTTAGCAAATGAGTTCAAAATTTTAAGAAATTTTGTTCAACATTGGGGTAGATCTTGGCTACACCAGTGTTTTTAAAAACGTCGGGGTAAACCCCTGGGCTATCGCGACGCGAGCTACCCCAGCGTTTTTATCAGCGTTTTCAATAACGCCGGGGTAGGTCAAAAAAAGTGTCGGGGTAGCCTGTTTGTGTTGTAATTAATTAAGTTAGGAAACATCATTTATGTGCTAATAAAACTTGTAGATATGAGTCTTGACTCACGGTTTACAAGATATATATGACCTCGTATCACTTTCAACTAATAAAGGAAACTGATACTCCGATACTTGAGAAAATTCATGTTTAGGTCCCATCCATTTCTTTTTTAAGTAACGCGATACCTAATAAAATAAATAGTATCACCAATTTTAAAAGTTCCAAGCTCAATTATGATACATTTTTTGCATGTTCAGGTTGACTAATTTTCGACAATTTTGTGCATTACATAGGGAAGCCAAATAATTTCTTCAGTTTCAAGTCATGCAAATCCACCAAGGAAAACTACCGAGCATGGAATTAACTCCGGGGGAAGAACGCCTACGTTGTAGCAGTAGTTTGTAGGTGTTCTTTCTTTATTTAAGTTTTTTTGTGAAACATGCATCTGGTGTTATGCTTAACTTTTTGTGACACTTTGTGCTCAAATGTTCTATGTATGTGAATTTAGACGTAGTTTGATTGAAATGTTGGATATTGGACTGGATTGCTGGATTTGTATGTGAATTTTGATTGTTTCGCATTTTATTATTATTGATTATATGATTTGTGAATGCATATTGTACTGAATTGCAAGAAACTTTATGTGATTATATTACAGCTTTTTTTATTCCATAAATTAATCTAAAATAGGAATATATATATATATATATATATATATATATATATATATATATAATAATAATAATAATAATAATAATAATAATAATGAATAGTTATCCTGGTGTTTTTTTTATATGCCGGGATCCTGGTGTTTTTTTGACATGCCGGGATAGCTAATTAATATTAATAAATAAAATTTAAAAAAACAAAAATAGCTATCTCGTCGTTTTTGAAAATGCCGGGTAGCTAATTAATAAAAAAAAAGCTATCCCGACGTTTGCAAAACGCCGTGATACGTCGAGATAGCTAAGGTCCATACCGACATTTTTAATCAAATCCGGGATAGTTCCTTAATCTATCCTGCTGGAGGATACGCCGGTGTTTTTGGTAGTGTTTCCAGAAACGTCGGTACAATCTATCCCGACATTTAAAAACGTCAGGATAAAACAAAAACATAGCTGGAAAAAACGTAGTGTTTTGTAGTGCTTACATCCATGGGAAAGCAAACCACCAACAATAAAAGGAGATCGACCCACCATTTATGATAAAAAAACAAAACAATAAAAGGAGATCTAAATTTCAATTTACCATCTATGCTTATTACAGCCTATTTTCCAAAAAAAAATCTTCTAATAACAATTGAAATTAACCTCTAGCACACAACATAATTGAAGCTATACTCTTCGTACCAAAAATGCCGGACAATGGAGAAACTTGAAAATCACTCAGCAACAATAATATGGGTGTTGAATCGATGTATATTTGATATGGTTGGTGCAATATTTTTTATTTTGCATTGGGAATGTCATTGGGGTTCGTATTTTAAGTAAAGCTATGATTTTTATGGAGGTTGTGTGCTGTTGCACGATAATTGGAACTTCGGTGATTATCGGCTTATTTATGGTGGTTGTAGAAAATTTCTTTGAGCTTGTAGAAGCGACATGAAGACTGCAAACAATGCTAACAAAGGTGTTGGGTTGCTTTGTGAGTCCTAGTAGAGTAGGAAATGACCTGATAACCTCCCCGTTAAAGCTTTTCTTTGATTAGGACATTAGATCTTTCAAATGTTGGGGTTGTGATTTACCAAGGTGTTGTACATAACAATGGAGGGTTGAAGATCAATTCTTGGTAAATTATATTTGGGTATAGCTACATATCATATGTAATTTTCGAGATGTGATCGATATATTGGTTCAAGGTTTACTTTCTAGTACTAAGATTTACGCCTTGGTTTGTAAGCTTTTAACTTGTACTCTAAATATACTATTGTTGCCGCTAATTTCGGTATGGGGGCAAACAGATAGTATTTGTAGATTCTTGGAAAACCTGAATAGCAAACATCTAACCCGTTCCGCCAGAGTTTGACTGCTGACTCCGGCCATTCACCTGCAAAGAAGTGCGAGACACCGGGGTTGATCCCGGCGACTCACCCTCCGACGCTCAAGTCAGTAACCAGAAATGATTATGAAAGAGCGTTTAACTAGCAAAAGATTGATTACCTCTTTATGGAGATGGATGGGGGGTATTTATAGGCACCGCTGGGATCAGATTAGGAATGTAATCCCCCTGTGGTTAGATAAGGAATGTAATCCCTAATCCCCAGTGAAGGGATAGATATGAATCAGGGCCGTTGATTATGATTTAATCAGGAATCCTAATTCTATCCCTTCTGGACCGGGTTCATTGCGAGTTGAAACTCGCACCCAGTTGATGTGGATCCGTTTGCGGGTTAGTGGGTCTTCGGAGAAGATAACCAGTACCCCCTTCAGACCCGTTGGTAAGTAAAATTACTGTTTTACCCCTGAACTTCAAGATTCGTGCCTGATTTGGACGGTTCCGATTAAACCCCATTTTTAGCCATATCATGAGCCCCCCACTCCTGAAGACTGAGCTTGGTCGGCCTTTGAGGAGTAGTTTTACTGTTTTAATGGCTGGTGGAGTTGTATCGGAGTCCAAATGGAGGGTTTTGAATCTCGAAGGGGGTAGTGAGGTGATTTTTGAAGCCGTGAGCTGTTCTGAAGCCTTGTTGAGTATTTGGCGGTCTTTATCTATTTTTTCCGGTTTATTTATTTAATTTCGCGATGTGTTAACTAATCGTTCGGGGTCCTTAACAGTACATTCTAGGCAATAATGGTTCGTTCAGTGGCTCAAAAATGTCCCCCCGAGCTTTTAATTATTTTCTAGGATTTTTAGTTAATTTTTCCGAATTTTTAGCAATTTTCAGCAATTTTTAAATAAATAAAACAGTTTAAATAAAAAAAAATTGATTTTTAAATACCCATTTATGGCGTGGCGCAATCTGGACCTTTGATCAGTGCCGAGCGCGACTTTCTGGGCGATCAGACGATTCTCGTTCCTCGGCAGGCAATTTCTTCATAAATGGGGGTCGGCTCCTCAGTACCTCGGCTCGGGAGGTCGGCTCCTCGGCTCCTCGGCTCGGCAGGTCGGCTCCTCGGCTCGGAACCAGCCGAAGTACGTGGCGTCATCTGGGCCGTTCATCTCAGCGCGGATCTCCAAAAATGCTATCTTGTCGTTTAGTGATCGTGGCAAGATCTGAACCGTTCATCATGACGAGCGCGTTTTTTTACAAGATCCAACGGCTGACATGGGTCGACAGGTTTTTTTGCCATATACGAGGGTCGGTACCTCGTCCCTTCGGCTCGGAAGGCTTTTTTGCCGTATACGAGGATCGGTACCTCGTCCCTTCGGCTCGGAAGGCTTTTTTACCGTATACGAGGGTCGGTACCTCGTCCCTTCGGCTCGGAAGGCTTTTCCGCCGTATACGAGGGTCGGTATCTCGTCCCTTCGGCTCGGAAGGCTTTTCGCCCTATACGAGGGTCGGTACCTCGTCCCCTCGGCTCGGAAGGCTTTTTGCCCTATACGAGGGTCGGTACCTCGTCCCCTCGGTTCGGAGGGTCGGCACACGTAGTTTGGAATCTGCCGAGGTACGTGGCGAGATCTGGGCCGTTCATCTCAGCGCGGATCGCCAAAAAGTACTATCTTGTCGTTTAGTGGACGTGGCGAGATCTGAACTGTCCATCATGACGAGCGCGCTTTTTGACAAGATCCAACGGCTGAGGATGGTCGGCAGGTTTTTTTGCCATATACGAGGGTCGGTACCTCGTCCCCTCGGTTCGGAGGGTCGGCACACGTAGTTCGGAATCTGCCGAGGTACGTAGCGAGATCCGGGCCGTTCATCTCAGTGCGGATCCCCAAAAAACACTATCTTGTCGTTTAGTGGACGTGGCGAGATCTGAACTGTCCATCATGACGAGCGCGCTTTTTGACAAGATCCAACGGCTGACATGGGTCGGCGGGTTTTTTTGCCCTATACGAGGGTCGGTTCCTCGTCCCTTCGGCTTGGAAGCTCGATGCCGTTTGTCGAGGTACTGAGTTGGACATTTTGAAGGATGTGGCTTTGATGGGTCGCTACCGTCCGAGCCCAGTAGCTCGGCTCCTTGGCCAAGCTATTCGGTAGCTCGGTTAAGCAGGCCGGTGGCAGTCAATTTGGAAGGTGCACGTGGTCGGATCTGGTGCGTCCATCATGGTGGGAATCACGAGGACAGGGTTCAGATCACGAGAAAACGTTATCTTGTCGTTTTGTGGGCGTGGTGCAATCTGAACCGTCCATCGAGTTTTGATGCGAATTTTGGGGAGATCCAACGATGATTTCGCCTCGGAAGGATTTTTCTCCGTATACGAGGGTCGGTTCCTCGTCCCCTCGGATCGGAGGTTCGGTGCTTTTGGTCGACGCATGAAGACTCAGTAGCTCGGTGGTCTAGCCAAGCTGTTCGGTAGCTCGGTTAAGAACACCGGTGGCCGAGTTATGGACTTGGTTGTTTCAAGATCCTCTGTCATTGAAACTGAAACGTCGCAACTCTCCGCTTTGGCGCTTTGGCTTCTTAATGGGCTTTTTGGATTCCCAAGGCAGCCTAACTTGCCTTTGGGGTTATAAAAGATCATTCCCCCACCCCCAAGCTCATTTCTCACTTTTCACTCTTAAGATTTTACTTTTACTCTGTGCTCTCTGCTAGCGGCGATCTTTTGCTCCAAGGCGGTTGTGCTAGCTGTCGCGTGGGCCAGGCGATTTCCGGCAATCTTATTCCGATCGTGAACGTCACTTCAAGGTCAGTCTATTAGCCTTAGCTTTTTTATAGAGATGTCAAGAGTGAACTCGGGGAGTGAGGCCTCGTCCTCGGGCAATGATGGCACCGAGGAGAGGAGGAAGGCGGAGATCCGAAGGAAGGGGAAACAGGTCGCCGAGCCGGCTGCGGCCGAGGCGAGGAAGGAGAAGAAGAAGAGGAGGGTGGTCACCCAATCCCCCGTGGTCGAGGTGATCGTGGAGAACCCGAAGCAGGCACCCGAGATAGGTCGATACCCTTCTGTACTGTCCGGGCATTCGGGGGTTAGGCAGTACGAAGGCAATCTTTTGAAGAAGGCGGTCTTCGGACAGTCGGAAGTTTACGAGGAACCCAATCCGGCACTTCCTACCGAGGTAGACGAGATCGGGTCGGTGCTATCCGAAAGGGATCTCCTTCGGATAAGAAAGGGATTCGCCATCCCTCCGGAGTATAAGTTAATTTTCCCCGGCGCTGGGATGCGGGCGAATTCCAAACTATCGTCGTCAGATATGTGCATGTTCGACTTCGACTCTCTGAATGCCGGACTGCGTTTTCCGTTGCATCCCTTCATTCTCCAGGTCCTCGGGTGGTTCTGCCTCGTGCCGACCCAATTTATGCCGAACACATGGCGTCATGTGAATGCTTTCCTGCTTCAGTGCCGCAATGCTGAAGTCGAGCCGGACCTAACGGTCTTCCGAGGCCTGTATCGAATAAACCGGATGCACAAGACCGAGCATCGGTACTACTTGGGGCCGAGGAAGGGTGTTAGGATCATAGAAAACCCGGACTCAATTAAAGACTGGAAAGAGAAGTTCTTTATATTAAGGGGGGAACCAATATTGCAAATTCCGACCCGGTGGAAACTGGAGGTGCCCAAGTTTGCGAGAGCCAACCCCGTACTGTCTGCGGCCGAGGAGGAGGTGGCGAGGAAGATCATGGCCCTCCCCTTGTTGAGTTAGAGGGAGTTGACGGAGGAGGTGCTGTTCGGGTCCGGCCTTAGCCCCATCGACCCGAGTATGCTCCTGACATCTCGTTCATTTTGTTTTTCTTCCAAGTCTTTTGCTCGTCTTTCTGACTCAGTTTGTGTTTTGTTTGATGCAGAAGCGCCGAAGATGGATTTCAACGCCATGATGGTTGATAGGTCCAAAGTGGCCGGTGGCAGGAAGAGGAAGAGGCCGACTGCGACTGCCTCGTCAGGTCCGCAGCCCAAGGTTGCTTCGACTACCACTCCGCCTCCTCCGACCACCGAGGCACCTTCGACGGTGGTCGTTGCCGAAGAGTCCTCAGCGCCTGTGGCATCTGTCCCGGTTGGTGGGGCATTCGACGTCAATGCGGCGTTGGCGCTCGAAGCTCCGCCATTGACCGATGCGGCCGAGGAGATCCTGACCGAGCAGCACAAACAGCTGTTCGTGCCGAACTGGCGAGTGAAGAATCACGATGGATTCCTCGGAAACTCGCAGATGTCGGTGCAGGTCGTCAAGCACTTGGCGACCCCGAAGGATAGAGCTGCGCTAAAGGCGGGGACAGTCGGCAACGACACCTACGAAGTGGCTCGGTCGCTCATATCGGTAAGTTTTTCTTATGAATTTCTTCAAGTTTACTGTTCGGCCCGTATCTTGCACTCATCGCTTGTTGTCTTCACAGGCCACATGTCACTTCGGCCACCTCCTCGAGACCTTCGCCGAGCAGGAGAAAGAGTTGAAGGCCGCCAGCGACAAGGACAGGGCGGAAAAGGTCAAGGCGGTTCGGCAACTCGAGGCCGAGCAGCGACGGGTCGAGGCCTTGGAGGTCCGGGTTGCCGATCTTGTGGCCGACCTGGAACGCGTCAAGGGGCGGCTTGATGCGGAGTCTGCCAAAGTTGCAAAGGCCGCCGAGGAGCTGGCTGCGTCGGCGAAGTCTCTGGCCGATGTGAAGGCAGAGAAAGATGCCGTGGCAGCGACGATCAAGGCGGAGGTCGAGGCCGAGGCGAAGAAGCATATGGCCTCCAACATGGAGAAGTCCTATTAGAGGGCGCTCGACCACGTTCAGGAGCGCGTCCCCGGCTTCGAACGAGTCGGCTACAGATTGTGGCCCGGTCCCCCATCGGACGGCGAGGAGGATGGAGGCGAAGATGACGAGGTGGAGGGCGACGAAGAGGAGGAGGTTGTCGCCGATGCTCCGGAGATGAACCCCCAGGGCGAGGCGAGGAACGAGGGGGCATCTGGCGAGGTGCCTGTGGTCGAAGCGGCGACGCAGGTGGACCCCTGATCTCCTCGTAACTTTTGTAGTTTTTGTTTTCTTTTTCAAAAACAATGTAATGCCTTTTGCGGACTGGCCACCGCTTTTATCATGAATGAAAAGGATTGTTTTGGTTTTGGATTTGTCCAAGTGTTTGGTTCGGCCATGTAGTTTTTCAATGTTGTCCTTCTTTATTCCAGATTGTCGAGGAAACACATGTCACCGCGGCAGCACGGCGCCGTGCGGAGTTGTTTCAGCAATCCCGTGAGGCTCGCCTTGAGGGCGAGGTTCATCTGACGAGAAGAATACTACACAACGTAGAGAAAAGAAACAGCGAGTTGCTGGTCAAGTTGCACCACCTGCGACTTGTTGAGGTCGAACTCTCCGCGAAGGAGGAAGAGTTGGCCCTGGCTTTGGCCGAGCGAGATGATTTCGCAAGGAGGGTAGAACAGCTGCAAAGGGTAACAGTCGACAAGAGTATCGAGGTGACCCACTTGCGCCGTGTCATATCTGATAGCGCCGAGTATCCTGGTTCGGCAAAGCTTCCTCGGTTCAAGGTAATTGTGAGGGACGACACCCTGAAGGACAGGATTGTAGAACTGGAGGAAGAGGTTGCTCGGCTTAAGCCTCAGCCGGTGAGGGCTAATGTCCGAAGTACCTCGTGTACTCGCGAAGAGATTGATCGTGGGATTACGTTCTATTAACTCGCGAGCCGAGCCCCTATCGTAGGCCGGACAGCGGCCGATGCTCAAAGTGGAGTAGTGGTATCTTCAAGTGGTGCTTCGGTTGGAGCGACTGTCAGGGTCAGCGGTGAGGGAGCATCTCGATTCGTCGGCTTAGAGACGAGCTCGGAGGTCAAGAAGCACTGACCCCGGGTATCCCTGAACCGGAGTGCCCCCCTTCCGCGGAGGCACTAAACAGGTCGTATTGTGTTTTTGAGTCTCCGAACTGTCCTTTGTTGTAACCTTTGGATTTTGTAAATTTATCAAAGTTGTATTAATGAGATTGGAGTTGGCTTGCTCGGTTGCTTTACTCTTGAGATGACTTGTGAGAAATGTTCGCTTCGTCGAGCGCCTTAGCCGCGAGACTCATGTTTTAGCTATGGTCCTGACCCTTGCTCGGTAGCTACCGGTGCGGCTCGGTACCTCGGCAGAATTGTAACTCTGTTTCGAGGCAGGAGCCACATGGCCTGATCTGGATGGTGGATCATGGTCAGGGCGCGGATCACAAGAAGGGAGGCGCAAGTTCCAAGAAAACACTATCTTGTCGTTTTGTGGACACGTGGTACGATCAGGTCCGTTCATCATGCTCTAGCACGTGTTTTGAGATGATCTAACGGTGAAATTGGTTCGGCAGGATTTTTCTCCATATACGAGGGTCGGTCCCTCGTCCGCTCGGCTCGAGGCTTTGGGTGAGCGTAGTCGATCCGAACAGTTCCGAACAGCGATCTACTTCTGGCTCGCCTAAGGGCGAGCCGAGGAAGTAAAGTCGAGCCGAGTATTGGACTCCGAACCATCGGTAGATTAGTTCGACGGTTGTGGGAGCAGTTCCGAACGGCGATCTACTTCTGGCTCGCCTAAGGGCGAGCCGAGGAAGTAAAGTCGAGCCGAGTGTTGGACTCCGAACCATCGGTAGATTAGTTCGACGGTTGTGGGAGTAGTTCCGAACGGCGATCTACTTCTGGCTCGCCTAAGGGCGAGCCGAGGAAGTAAAGTCGAGCCGAGTGTTGGACTCCGAACCATCGGTAGATTAGTTCGACGGTTGTGGGAGCAGTTCCGAATGGCGATCTACTTCTGGCTCGCCTAACGGCGAGCCGAGGAAGTAAAGTCGAGCCGAGTGTTGGACTCCGAACCATCGGTAGATTAGTTCAACGGTTGTGGGAGCAGTTCCGAATGGCGATTTACTTCTGGCTCGCCTAAGGGCGAGCCGAGGAAGTAAAGTCGAGCCAAGTGTTGGACTCCGAACCATCGGTAGATTAGTTCAACGGTTGTGGGAGCAGTTCCGAACGGCGATCTACTTCTGGCTCGCCTAAGGGCGAGCTGAGGAAGTAAAGTCGAGCCAAGTGTTGGACTCCGAACCATCGGTAGATTAGTTCAACGGTTGTGGGAGCCGAACGGCGATCTACTTCTGGCTCACCTATGGGCGAGCCGAGGAAGTAAAGTCAAGCCAAGTGTTGGACTCCGAACCATCGGTAGATTAGTTCAACGGTTGTGGGAGCAGTTCCGAACGGCGATCTACTTCTGGCTCGCCTAAGGGCGAGCCGAGGAAGTAAAGTCGAGCCGAGTGTTGGACTCCGAACCATCGGTAGATTAGTTCAACGGTTGTGGGAGCGGTTCCGAACGGCGATCTACTTCTGGCTCTCCTAAGGGCGAGCCGAGGAAGTAAAGTCGAGCCAAGTGTTGGACTCCGAACCATCGTTAGATTAAAGAGTTAAAAGCAGAGATGTAAACAATAGCAAAAATATGAAAAGACTTTATCCATTAATGACTAATAATCGGCTGCTTCTAAAGTTGCTAGCCGTAATTACAAGGAAAAAATGAAAGAAAATCACTACAAGTAACAGGAAAGGAACGGTTCGACATCTCGAAGCATCTAGAGAGGCGTTGGCTCTCTCTCTTGGTATTTCAAGAGATGGTCGGCATTCCAAGTCCTGGGGATCTCCCTGCCTTCGAGATCTTCCAGTTTGTATGTGCCGGGGCAAATTACTTTGGAGACCTTGTAAGGTCCCTCCCAATTCGGGGCGAGTTTGTTCTTCTGTCCGGGGAAAGAGATGGCTAATTTCCTGAGGACCAGGTCCCCTTCCTTAAGGTCGACAGGACGGACTTTCTTGTTGTATGCCATCTCAGTCCTTCTTCGGTAGCTTAGTTGTCGGATGGCGGCTCTTTCTCGGATCTCATCTATCAGGTCCAGACTTGCTCTGAGCTTTTTGGCATTTTGTTCTTCTTCATAAGCTATCAGACGAGGAGAGGGTATTCCGACTTCTATGGGGATGATGGCCTCGGACCCATAGGTGAGATTGAATGGGCTCTCTCCTGTTGGGGCCCGTTTTGTGGTGCGGTAGTTCCACAGCACGTTGGGAAGCTGATCGACCCATAATCCTTTGGAACACTTATCTAACCTTTTCTTAATGCCAGAGAGGATCTGCCGATTAGCATTTTCGGCTTGGCCATTCGACTGTGATGAGAGACGGAGGAGAACCAGTGTTGGATGGTAAGGTCTTCGCACAAAGCTCGGAAGGCAGATCCCGTGAACTGGGTTCCATTGTCTGTTACCAGGACCCTGGGGATGCCAAATCGGCAGATCACGCTCTTCCAGAAGAATTGAACGACCTTGTTCTCGGTGATCGTGGCCAGGGGCTCGGCCTCTATCCATTTTGAGAAATAGTCGATTGCCACGACTAAAATCTTGAGCCGTCCGGGAGCTGGTGGAAACGGCCCTAGTAAATCCATCCCCCACATCGCGAAGGGGATCGTACTTGATAGGGAAGTTAGTGGAGCTTGCGGGAGGCATCGGATATCGGAATACTTCTGACAGGAGCTGCATTGCCGAACATGTCGTTCAGCGTCTCGTAGGAGAGTGGGCCAGAAATATCCGTAGTTCAACACTTTGCGTGCTAGGGCTCTGGAACCCGAATGTGCCCCACCGATGCCCTCATGAAGTTCTTACAGGGCGTAGTCGGCTTGCTGGAGGGAGAGGCACCTCAGGTAGGGTCGGTCGTCCACTTGTGTGAAGGAGCATTTATATAGGATACCTCCGATTAGTGTGTAACGCTCGGCTCGGGTTCTAACTCTTCGTGCTTCCTTGGGATCCTCGGAGAGTAGTCTGTCCCTTAAAAATTCGACGAGGGGTTTCATCCAATTGTCTTCGAGGAGGACAGGCAACGTCTCTATAGAGTCGAGAGTTTCGCCCTCTATGCTCGGCTTCAGAAGGACTTCTATCAATATGGTCTGCTCGAGACCTTGAAGGGAAGAGGAGGCAAATTTGGATAGGGCATCGGCCTGAGCATTTTCTTCTCGGGGGATTCTTTGGATGAGGGCCCCTTCAAACAGCGCCATAAGGCTCTTAACTTTGGCAAAGTACTTAACCATCCTGTCATCACGTGCTTCATACTCGCCGAGGACCTGATTGACGACTAGCTGAGAGTCGCTAAAGATCCGGAGGCGTTGTGCCCCTGCATTTCGGGCCATTCCAAGGCCGGGTGTGAGTGCCTCATATTCAGCTTCGTTGTTCGAGGCTTTGAAGTTTATACGGAGGGAGTATTGGAGGTGAAGTCATCTGGGCCTGTCAGGATGACCCCTGCCCCGCTTCCCTCATTGCAGGAGGATCCTTCAACATAAACCGACCAGACAGGTGGTCCTTTCACTGTTTGGCTGGACTCGGGGATAGTACTCTCAACTATGAATTCAGCTAGCGCCTGAGCCTTGATCGCGGTCCGAGGCTGATAAGTTATATCGTGTTGGCTCAGCTCGATAGACCACTTCATAAGGCGACCCGAAGTCTCAGGCTTGTGGAGGACCTGCTTCAGCGGCTGGTCGGTAAGAACGACCACCGAATGGGACTGAAAGTACGGGCGAAGCTTTCTCACGGCCATCACCAGGGCATGAGCCATCTTTTCTATCTTCGGGTATCGGAGCTCGGCATCCCAAAGCACCTTGCTGACATAGTAGATGGGCTTCTGAGCCCGGTCTTCTTCCCTCACTAAAACCGCACTGAGGGTCTGCTCGGAGGCTGCCAGGTAGAGGTAGAGGGGTTCACCAGGGATCGGTTTGCTGAGGAGAGGGGGATTGACGAGGTAAGCCTTGAGCTGGTCGAAGGACTCCTGTTGCTGCTGCCCCCATTCGAAACCTTTAGCCCCTCTGAGGGCCTTGAAGAAAGGGAGGCATTTCTCCCCGGACTTCGAGAGAAAGCGCCCAATGGCGGCTAGGCGGCCTGTTAATCTCTGAACTTCCTTAACATTTTTGGGAGGGGCCATGTCTAATATGGCCTTGATTTTTTCCGGGTTTGCTTCAATTCCTCGTTGGCTAACCATGAAGCCGAGGAACTTCCCCGAGGAGACTCCGAACGCACACTTGTTCGGGTTGAGTCTCATATTGTGCTTTCTCAGAACATCAAATGCTTCTTGGAGGTCGGCCACATGATCAACACCTCGGATGCTTTTCACAAGCATGTCGTCAACATACACCTCCATGTTTCGGCCGATTTGAGCTTGGAATACCTTGTTGACGAGGCATTGGTATGTTGCTCCTGCGTTCTTTAGGTCGAAAGGCATGATCCTGTAACAATAGAGGCCTTGGTCAGTAACGAATGATGTCTTCGGAATATCCGGGGGGAACATCTGGATCTGGTTGTAGCCTGAGAAGGCATCCATGAAGCTGAGGAGCTCATGTCCTGAGGTTGCATCAATCAGAGTGTCAATACTCGGAAGAGGGAAAGGGTCCTTGGGGCAAGCCTTGTTGAGGTCGGTAAAATCAATACAAATCCTCCAAGTCCCATTGGACTTCTTCACCATCACTACATTCGACAACCACTCAGGATAGTTCACCTCCTATATGAACCGGGCCTTCAAGAGCTTGTCCACCTCCTCTTTAATAGCGAGCTGACGCTCGGGGGCGAACTTGCGCCTCTTCTGCTGAACCGGTTTGGACCCCGGAACAATGCTCAGGTGGTGGACTAAGAGCTCTTCGGAGATTCCGGGCATATCTGCAGCTGACCAAGCGAAGAGATCTTGGTTCCTTCGGATGCATTGTACAATGTCCGAGCAAAGGGCGGACAGGAGGGTCTTGCTAACAAAGAACTTGCGGGTCGGGTCCTGCTCAGAGAAGAGCACTTCCTCCAATTCGTCCACCGGCTCGGACGTCGGTCGAGCAGTATCTTGGGGGATTTCCAGAGTTTCTAAGGAGAGGACTGGTTCGAGGGTAGAGGTCATGTAACACTTGCGGGCTGTCTCCTGATTGCCCTTTACTTCCCCAACTCTGGCCCGAGTGGGAAACTTCATTTTGAGGTGGTAGGCAGAAGGTACGGCCTCGAGGGCGGCTAGGCCGGGCCGACCTAGAATGACATTGTAGGCTGCTGGGACATCTACGACCATGAAGTCCATCGACTCCGTGCGGGTAGTAGGAGTTTTGCCAGCGGTTACGTCGAGGGTAATCACCCCTTCAATAGTCACTGGCACTCTCGTAAACCCATGGAGCGTGTAGCCGGCGGGCTTGAGTCTATCTCGGGAGAGCTTTAGGCCTTTAAAAGCGGCGAGGAAGAGGATGTTTACGGAGCTGCCATTATCCACTAGGATCCTCTCCACTTTGAAGTTTGCCATGTGGAGGCTAATGACGAGTGCGTCACAATGTGGGGTGCGAACTCCTTCAAGATCTTCGTCTGAGAATGTGACAGGCACTCCGAGGCCTTTAGGAGGAGGGGTGGTTCGGACCGAGTTGACTTCTCTTATAAATGCCTTCCGAGAGGAGTTTGAGGAGCCCCCCATTGGGTCCCCATGAATGAGGTGGATGACTCGCTCTTCCTCGAAGTCGGGCGTCTCTTCTCGTTCCAGACGCTTGTTAGCCCCCCGAGGCGGGGAAGGAAGTTCGGCTCGGTCCTTTCTTATGAACCTGGTCAGCTGCCCCCTCTAGATAAGGGCTTCTATCTCGTTCTTCAAGGCACAACAATCATTGGTGTCGTACCCGTGGTCCCGGTGATAACGGCACCATTTCTCTTTATCTCTTTTCTTAGCAGGGGTGTTCATCCTCGGAGCAAGAGGTATGATCTCTTCCTTTTCGACTTCCATCAGAATGGTAGAGACGTTGGTGGTGAGGGGAGTGAACTTCTCGAATCTGGGGGGAGGTCGGCGCTGGCCGGCATTATCCTTCTGGAGCTTCTTGGCTCCTTCCTCATCTGTTCCCTTTCTCTTAAACCTGGAAGAGGACCCCTCCCAGTTGGGTCGATGCTCGGCCTCTTCGGCTCGAATGTACTTTTCACTGAGAATGAGGAGGTCAGAGAAGTTCTGCGGAGGCTTCTTGGCGAGGGAGGAGCGGAGGTTGGAATTGAGGACATTAGATTGAAATGCTGCCGCAGTGACCGATTGGTCGAGGGATGCTATGGACCTGGTTTCAGTTGTGAACCTCTTCACATAGTCTCTCAATTTCTCACCCTTCTTCTGGTGGAGGTGCAATAGCGAGATGCTGGTCTTCTCAGCTCTTCGGCTACTTACAAAATGGGTGACGAAGAGGGTCTCGAACTGCTCGAAGGAGAATATTGAGGAGGGGGCAAGGCGAGAGTACCATTCTCGAGCTGAGCCCTTAAGAGTTGCGGGGAAGGTTTTGCAGAGGAGGGCATCGGAAGCTTGATGGAGGAGCATTAGGGTCTTAAAGCTTTCGATGTGATCAACGGGGTCAGTCTCCCCGGAGTAAGTCTCAAATTGGGGAGGTTTGAAACTGATCGGCACAGGTGCATCCATTATGGTTCGGGAGAAAGGAGGTCTGCTAGGACGAAGGGTTCTTCCTCTAAGTTCCTCTTCTCGGTCTAACTGGCCCAGGCGCCTCTCCATCTCATGGAGACGGCGGTATACGGTGTCATCCCTTCAACGGTGATCAACCGAGCCTCTAGACTGGTCTTCGTACGAGGGAGAGCGAGAGCTACGGCGACGGTAACTTCGGGAGCGACGAGGACTTGGAGTATGCCGGGAGTTGCTAGGAGCGGGAAGAGGAGATGGGGACCGTCGGAGAGGGCTTCGGACCGGTGGAGGCGAGGGAATCTTGGGTGCATTGTTGTTGGGACGGAGATTGAGGGCTTGTAGGACGATCGCTTGGAACTGCTGGAACTCGGCACGGGTGATGGGTGCCTCATCGTTCCTAGGCTGTTGCCGACCTACAGGGGAGTGTGGCCTTCTTCGGTAATGCTCGGGAGATTCTTTCCGCCCCCTTCGGATGGGGGACCTTCTGTATTCTCGGCGACGAGGAGACCGCTCATCCGGACGGCGATGGCGGGAGGTTCCCTCTCGGGCCCGCTTTTCATCCAGATGGCGGCGAAGATCATCATCCTTCTGCCGATTGAGGGCGGTATTATGGAGACCAGAGGCTCGGGGATGATGGGAGGCCATGGAATCCGAAGAGGCGTTATGGATGGAGACGTGGTCCTGGTGAAGAGGTTGTTTCTGAGGGTTAGGACCCTTAGGAGGTGGCTGATTAGGAGGAGGAGGAAGGTCCTGTTGGAGCGGGTCTTCCGCTGGAGGAGGAAGTTGCCCTTGCTGTTGGGTAGGCTGGATGGGAACTTCTTGCTGCTGATCGGGGTTGGGTTCTCTGTTAGACCCTCTCAATATGACTTTCCTAGGAGGCATGGCTGGAGAAGATCTGTTCAACGGGAAGAGGAGAGGTTTCTATTCGTTAGTTTCCCACAGACGGCGCCAATCTGTTGCCGCTAATTTCGGTGTGGGGGCAAACAGATAGTATTTGTGGATTCTTGGAAAACCTGAATAGCAAACATCTAACCTATTCCGCCGGAGTTTGACCGCTGACTCCCGCCGTTCACCTACAAAGAAGTGCGAGACACCGGGGTTGATCCCGGCGACGCACCCTCCGACGCTCAAGTCAGTAACCAGAAATGATTATGAAAGAGCGTTTAACTAGCAAAAGATTGATTACCTCTTTATGGAGATGGATGGGGGGTATTTATAGGCGCCGCTGGGATCAGATTAGGAATGTTATCCCCCTGTGGTTAGATAAGGAATGTAATCTCTAATCCCCAATGAAGGGATTGATATGAATCAGAGCCGTTGATTATGATTTAATCAGAAACCCTAATTCTATCCCTTTTGGACCGGGTTCACTGCGAGTTGAAACCCGCAACCAGTTGATGTGGATCCGTTTGCGGGTTAGTGGGTCTTCGGGGAAGATAACTAGTACCCGCTTCAGACCCGTTGGTAAGTAAAATTACCGTTTTACCCCTGAACTTCAAGATTCGTGTCTGATTTGGACGGTTCCGATTAAACCCCATTTTTAGCCATATCAGCTATGTATTATTTTGCTATGTATTATTTTTTTATTAGCCTTGGTTTGTAAGCTTTTAATGAAACACAAGGGGTTTCTTAGCCACGGTTAAAAATAAAAAAGGAACTTCAGCATCGCATGCATAAAGGCTTGAGAATATAACAAGAAAGATCGTGCGCTCGAGGTCACCACCAACCGTTCTTATTTTATAAAAATATGCATAATTTACTGCAAAAGAACATGAATTACTGCCAAAAATTATAGTAGGATACCAATTCAAGATAATGCAATCTCCAACATTCTATAACAACTGTTGTAGAATCTGGTTACAATAATTTTTATTAGAAAAAACATTTTATAACTACTTTAATACACATATTTCTAACTTTGATACACATATTTCTGTTAAGTTCTAGAATCTGGTTCTTATTTCCTAAGGATCATTTTTCAATACCTACTGTGATTATAAAGAATTTCCATATTTATTAAACCAGAGCCCATCATCTCATCATCATCATCATCATTATTTAATCTTTTTACCATGAAAATGGGGCTTTCAACCCTTTCTTCTTCTTCTTTTTTTTAAAACATCAAATTAACTCCCAAAAAATACGGGAAAAGAAGGGATTAAAACTACAATTCATTATCAAGTCAGAGACATTCAAGCCAAAATCCAAACACAATACATGTAACCCATATATCATGAACAACAAAAGATTCAACCATATCAATCAAATATAATAAAAAAGAAACCAACAAATTAAAGCATACAAAGAATAACAAATTTGAGTTACCTTATTAACCATCATCTGAATTCAAAGAGAAAATACTGCCATTTGAGATCAAGAGCAAGAAAGGAGAGAATGAGACCAAGAACCAATATATGAAACTGAGAAGATGGAAAAGCAAAGAGCGTTTCTCAATGCCTTAATACCATCTTCATCATAAGGCGGGAAGTTTAAAGCAGCCCATTTATCTCCCTTTTCTCCGTTGATCTGATCAGAACGCGGAATTTAAAGACAGCACGTGTCATTTGCCGAGACATGGAGCTGTGGTGAGAGTTTCTTCCCGCCGCGTAAAGCGCAACGAGACGTGCGGACAACCAAGGACTTTAATCTAACAAGAAATTAATCTCGACCGTCAATTTTATGATTAACGGTTGTTAGCGAAAACTTCAATTACACGATAGTTTTTTTTTTCCTTCTTTTCTTTTTGTCTTTTCCAGGGAGGCCACCCACATTATTGTTAAATCCAAAAAAACTACCCATAATTCTCTATTTCCATAGATACTACTAATAACGTGGTTCCACTCAAAATAAAAACTTGAACTAAATACAAGATTATGAATAATGTCCATGTGTTTTTATAAGTGGTGGATTATTATAAAAGCCAACTTGAATTGAACTTAAAAAAACTTGCTTAGGAGTTTAATAGAACCTACATAGTGGTATTTATAAAAATAAATATTTGCGAGTGTTACAAAAGAGTGAGATATAGAGGTGTAGCTGAATCAATTGTTGTGGCTCTTTATTTATAATATATATATATAGGGGGGAAAGTTAGAGTTAGGTTTTGGTAGCTTGAATGAAACGTCACCTGTATATGTGGGCATCCACCTAAATAAGTGATCACAGTTTCACAATACTCCCCTTGGATGTCCACTTTAAAATATTGCCTCATTAAAAGCTTTGCAAAAGAAAAACGCACAATTGGAAAAATTCCTTAGTGAAAGAAAATAATACAACTAATTCTTCCTGAATATGATTCTTCATGAATTTAAGTGGGTGTGACTTACATTGTCTCATTAAAAACTTTTCAAAGGGAAAACCCAGTGAGAAAAAAACCTCATTGAAGAAAAAGAGTACAATGCACAAAGACATTCTTCAGGATGTCTCCATCGGCATCTTCATGATGCTTGCATCTGTAGGATGCTCCCCCTCAAAAATACTAAAAATTATTACAATTAGTTCTTACATCAATTGAAAAGAAAATTCACCCCCCCAAAAATAATACATTTAGTCATTACATCCTAGCCCAATATGTTATCAGCCTATACATTTATATGTCTATCTGTTGAAGTCTTCTCATGCCAATCTGGTGTACTAACTTTTGAAAACTAGGCTTTGGGAGGGATTTTGTTAAGAGATCTGCAAGGTTCTCTGAGGACTTGACCTGCTTGACATCAATCATAATTTTTTTCTTGAAGTTGGTGGGTGAAGAAAAATTTGGGTGAGATGTGCTTCGTCCTATCTCCTTTGATGATGCCTTCTTGAATTTGTTTTATACAAGATGCATTATCCTCATAAATGATTTTAGACTTATTTGTGACTCTGGAAGCTCGCAAATCCCCATGATATGCTGAACCAGAGACATTAATCATATACATTCTCTACTTACTTCATGAAGTGTCAGTATCTCAGAATGATTGGTCAATGTTGCTACCATTATTTATTTGACTGATCTTTATTAAATAGATTCACCACTGTTAAGAAAAACATATCTTGTTTGAGATCTCCCTTTATGGGGATTAGATAAATGACATGCGTCTGTATATCCAACAAGGTCACGACATTCATATGAATAATATAAACTCAGATCAATGGTTCCTTTGATATATCGAAGAATGTGTTTTATGCCATTCTAGTGCTTACGTGTAGGTGCAGAGCTATATCTAGCTAGAAGGTTCATAGAAAAATATATGTCAGGTCTAATGCACTATGCTAAATAGTAATGGTATCAGGTTGGGTCGGGTCGGGTCGGGTCGGTCGGGTCCTTCGCTCCCCGGACCTGGAAGGATTATGTTCAGTTTCGGATCCGGATTCTGTTAAAAGATTCCTACCCATTCTGGTAGGAGCGGAAGCGTGAGCGGCGAGCGGAGAATTTAGAATAGATAAGAGAAGAAGAAGGCATAAGTTTTAGGTTTGGAGGAGGATTTAGAATTGAGGAGGAAGAAGAAAAGGGAGAAGGGTAGGATATTTATTTTTATGTTTAATTTTTGGATTTTTTGTAATGAGTCCGGGTACAGCTCCGGGTCGGGTCTATTTTAAGCAGACCCGAACCCGGACCGAACCGAACCCGAAAGTACAACGGGTCATGTTTTAGGATCCAGACCCAGACCTGTATAGACCAGGTCAGTTCCGGTCCAATGCCGGATCCGATTCAGGTCCGGGTCGAGTCCGGATATTGGGTATTTATACCAGTGCTAGTGCTAAATAAAAAAGTGCGCAAATTGCACTCAAATAGGGTTTCAGGATCCATAATATCTTCATTTTCTTTTTCGACTGATATGGATCCTGGTCAACTTCTAGTGACACGACCACCATAGGTGTGCTGCGTAGATGACAATCACTCATACTGAATATCTTGAAGAGATTTTCAACATATTTGGATTGATGTAGTAAAATTCTATTTTTACTGTGCATGATCTGCAGGCCGAGACAAAAAAAAATTTCACCCTAGTCTTTGATCTCAAATTCTTCCTTAGAATAGTTAGCAGCTTTTTCAATCTCTTCAGAAGATCAGATCAATTTTATATCATCTACAATAGACGGCTGCTATGACGAATTCCTTCAGTAACTTCTTTATGAATACGCATGAACATATATAATCATTATTATATCATTCTCTAGATAGATATTCACTGAGCCTATTGTATCATATTCTTCCACATTGTTTTAGTCCATATAGGGCTCGTTTTAATCTAATAAAGTGCATATTTGTAGACTTGGTTTCTAGGAATTTAAATCCTTCGGGAATTTTCATATATATCTCATTATCTAGGTTACCATATAGGTATGTTGTCATCTCATCCATGAGTCTCATATCAAGTTTTTCAGAAACAGCGAGACTTATTAGATATATAAATGTGATGATGCCCATGACCGGGAAATAGTTTCTTCATAATCTATTCCTGGTCTTTGAAAGTATCCTTGAGCAACTAACCGTACTTAATACTTTGGATCTCGTTCTTTTCATTTTTTTCTTACAAACACACATTTAAAACCTACAGGGTTTATTTCGTTTGGGGTTTATACTATAGGACCAAACACTCCACATTTTGCAAGGGAATCTAGTTCGGCTTTAATCGGATCCTTCATTTTGGCCAGTCTTGATTCTTTCGACATTCAAGGATTGTTCGTGGTTCAGTGTTATTCTCATTTTCATAACCCATTTAAATCTTATCTGCTACTGCATATGAGAAAATGTTATCCATGACAAAGTCTTTTCGAATCCAAGTTTCTCCTGAGTATGTGTAAAACATAGATTTCTTATTATTATTGGTTATTGGTATCTCTTTCTCAGTCTATTCTGGGATCTGAGGCATATCGCATATCCTCGACCAGAGCGATATGCTTGGTTTTGAACAAATTGAATCTTTGGTTAGATACATCTTCCAAACCGTCATGAACTCTCTCTACAGGAGATGCTACTTCAAGAGCTGCTTCTTCAGGAGCATTAGAGTGAGTTATGTTATTCAATCTCCTCTTATAGGGAGCTGAATCTTTAGAACCTTTAAATCTCCCACATTTTTGATGTGTAACTATTTCATTTGTTGCTTTATTTGGTTCTTTTGGTATTTCTATTCTGGCAGTTACATTCATAGCTGGTATATGTGATCTAGTTACTTTTGCAGCATCATTGAATACATCAGGTAATTCATTTGCAATATATTGCAAATGAATAATTCTCCTAATTTCTTGTTCACATTGAAGAGTTCTAGGGTCAAGATGAGATAGAGTGGGAGCATGCCACGATACTTAATAACGTTCTTCTGGAACAAGACGTTTATCTTCCTTTTTATCTCCCCTAACGGTGGGAATATTGACACATCGAAGTGACTGTCCGCAAATCTTGCGGTAATGATATCTCCTATCAAGGGTTCTAAAAATTTAATAATCAAAGGGGATTCAAAACCAACATAAATTCCCAACCGACGTTGAGGACCCATTTTGGTTCTCTTTGGTGGAGGATGGGGACATATACTGCACAACCAATTTTTCGAAGATGGGAAAGATCTGGTTTATGCCCAGACACTAACTGTGTGGGAGAGAATGCATGGTAAGATGTTCGCCTTAACTTGATTAATGGCGCAACATGACAGGGTTACATAACCCCAAATACTTACGGGTAATTTTGACTATATTAGAAGAGGTCTAGCTATTAATTGAAGTCTTTTGATTATAGATTCTACAAAACCATTCTAGGTATGGACATGAGGAACATGATGTTCAACCTCTATTCCTAAGGATAGGCAAAAAGCATTAAAGGTCTGTGAGGTAAATTCATCTGCATTGTCTTGTCTTATTGATTTGATAACTTAATTAAGGAAATGAGTTATGAGTTTGATGATTTATGTCAGTAGACTAGAAAAAAAAACTAGGTTAAGGGATGATAAAAGACATGAGACCATCTAGTTGAAGCATCAAGTAATACCATAAAGTATCTGAAAGGTCCACTAGAGGGATGGATTGGTCCACAATTGTCTCTTTGAATCATAAAGTAAAGAAGGTGATTCAGAATCAATCTTTAGGATGAAAGGTCTTGTAATGAGTTTTCCTTGGGAACATGGGACACAGATATGACCATTTGGTATGTTGCAAGTTTTCAGAGGATGGCCACTAGAATTGGTTATAATCTTTTTTATCATTGTAGTCCCAAGATAGCCTAGATGGTCATGCCAAAGTTTAAAAATAAGGGGATCCTTTGATGTCTGGCCAATAATAGATCCTTGATTAGGAGTGAGCTGATGGCTCATAATGTTATGTGACTCGACTACCCCAATGTAATACCCTGAAAAAATAGCATATGGCTATTTTGCATCATAATCTGTGCGCAATTGAGAATTGCACGCGGTTATGTATTTTTTAGTAACAATTGATTTTTATTGAGAAATATCAGATATATCGTCTACTTTATTTTATACTTTTGGAGGACTATTATGAGACAATTTTATGTATTTTAGATTGTTAGTATTTTAAAGAGTGAGAGTTGGGATTTATTTGGAATATATTGAGACTTGGGGGCTTATGTGTAATATTCCCTTACACTATTTATTTATCTATTTATTTATTTATTTCTTTTATAAAAACCCCAACCCACCACTTCTCCTTCCTCCTTTCCTTCTCCCGTTTCTTTCCCAGCCGAAAGAAAAACCCCACACCCCCGAACCCATCGGCTCCCCTCTCTCCCGCTCAAATCCACCTCATTTCTCTGTTGTTTTCAAATTAAATTAAGGGATACACTAATAGAAGGGTTCTCTACATCGTGGCGGTGTCCGTTTTTTCGAAAGAATTTCGGGAAGGTAAACCCTAAATTATTTATTGTATAAAATTTAGTGTGGTTAATTTCTTTTGGGTAGGAGTATTATGGTAGGAAGATTAGGAGATGTTAGGCAGGGTAGATGCGAGAAATTAGCAAGTTGTTAGAGAATTTGTAAGTTGTTAATAAATTAGGGTTTTGGGTTTGTAAAAGAGAACTATATGTGTATGAATTAGTTCTCGTATAGTAGTAGAAAGTATAGTTGGGCCATTAGAAAATTAGGAGGGGTTCCAGTAATTATTTGCGGATAAAAAAAATTCCATAAGCATTAGACTATTACGTGCATCGCACGTGTGTATCCCAGGCGTTCAATAAATGCTTGTGTGATATTTGGAATAGTGTTATTAGCTTTTGTGATTGGTTTTAATGATTTGAGTTTTAATTGCTTTGAAATTTGATGACAGGATATACTAGCGACTTGGGATGCGTGCTGGTGCTTTGAGTCTTCACGGGATGTTTTGTGAGTATGATCTCTTTTATTTTATGTACATCATGTGTTATGACAATTTTAAATTACGATTTGCTGTGTATTTCTGATTTCGTATCTTAGTGTAGCATGGGTGTTTTGAGCTGAGAATTTGTGTGGACACTCTTGTATGTGCCCACAACTATAGTTTAAATTTCATAAATTATCGAGGTCAATTGATACCTCAAAATTTGGGGAGAACAGCTGGTCTGAATAGGGCAGAGCTGAAGCCGATTGCTTTTGGACTGAAGTCCAAAAGGTCATAACCAATTGTATATGTATGAATCTTGCTATGTAATTTAGGGCTAGTTTTTGGTAGAAGTCTATTTGATGATTCTCAAGTTTTAGAAATTCCATAGTTAGTTTGGTAAAGGGTAGTAAACGCTCTGCTGAAAGAGTGGCTGAATTTGTGTGCTATGTTGGAAGAGTCGTAGCTCATTGTGTGAGATGAATCTAAATGTGAATTTTGGGACACAATGAAATGGTATATGTGTAGATTGAGAATCTCAAATTTCATGAGCATTGGACTCCAGGTTGATTTATTATTGAATTTCAAAGTGGGCTATGTTCAGCCTAGCATAAGTTGACTAGTTGGTGAAGATGAGAGATTGTGAACTATTGTTATAAGTTTGGGAGATTGACCAACTAGAGAGTCGTAGTAGGGAGTCATAGCTTCCTAACCCAATTGGAATTTTGTAATTCCAGTTTATAGGTTGAGAATTATGATTTTTCAAAGATGGAACGGATCCAGTCTTAGTTAAGGTATTGTTGGCTAAATAAACCAGTTTCTCTCTGTTTGTACACTTGATGGAACTTACGTTTTCGAGAACTCAAATGATCTGAAAGAGGTGTTCAACTAGAAAGTTGAAGTAGACACTCCCACCTTCCCATCGGACCCGGAATCGAGAATTCCCGATGAATGAGCAAACTTCTATGATATTGAAAAGGTGCCGCAAGTGCAAGAAGAATATACTATTGAGAGTATATGAGGTTTTATAGTATCAAGATGATTGAATTCGTGAAAATGGTTAGCTGGAAGGTTGTAGACTAAGACTTTATCTTTCCAGAATGGGTAGTATCAAGCAATTCTGTATTGTGTATTGGAAGTTATGGACGTTGCAAGATAGCAACCTGTTGTTTAGACCAAACTTCAAGTTTAAGTTGACTCAGGGACTTGAGTTCCTAAATATTTGAGAGAGTCGCCTACTAGGGGATTGTTGTGGATCTCCCTACCCTTCTAGAAGTCTGATTGTGTTGAATTCCGAAGAGCATAGCTTGGGTCATAACTACTGCTATTTCTTGAATCATTTCATCGGACAATTGATGAGGAACCCTCGACGTGGGGTGATTATGAGCTATCGGGTTTTATTGGTGTTTTAGCATTTTCATTTATGAACTTGGATAAGTTCCTGTGCTTAATACTCATGGTGGACATGAGTGGGTTGGGATATAGCTCTGGTCGATTATGTCTGGTGTCTCGATGCCTGAGTTTGTCGATGGTCAGGAATTGATGGTTATGTGTGTGCTTACCTTCATTTGAATTGTATTGCATCCTTGGGACGCTGTTGGACTACTCTCTTAGAGCCACGGGCTGGAATTATTTAGTCGCTGACCTGTGAAGGTATTGGGAATCAGTGGAGGTGATTTCTGTAATGATTATTGTTTGACAGACCGGTCAGACTCGACATGGTTGATCGACACCGAGTGTGATTGAGTAACAACTTGTTTCAGTGAACTGCATTGATTAGGTTTTCTTTTATTGTTTCGCTTGAAGATCGAATTGGTGTTAGGGGTGATTCCCTATAATCCAACTCGCTCTGAGAGTTAGCACTAGGTGGTGATACTATGAGGTTGTCTCTTCTTGTCATTAGGGATACGTGCTGCGGTATGTATCTTGCACTGTTGATTCCTGAGGTACTGTGGTAAGGCCGGGATGGGATCCGGGCACATGCTGGTGGACACGAACGGGTCGCATGGGATGCGGTCCTGTGAAATACGGCGCCATAGGTATGCTGCGAGTATATCTGTAAGTTCGTCACAGCTTTCGAGGAGGGTCTGATGCAATGATTACTGGTGACAACAGGGTACGCCCCGAAGTATTTCTGTTATTTATCTCCTCAACCATGTCATACTACCAGGAACAGGAAGTAGACTAGATTAGAATGCATTGCATAGCGAGGGTTCAAATCCCTGAACTGGAGAAACGACTTGATCTGGGCCACATGTAGTATGGGTTGCATGTGTGTCCAGAGTCTTGCTGACATTAGATTAAGTGCATCTGTTCTATACTTTGTATTGTTGCATTGGACTCAGGTCATGACATACACGAACACTAGGAAATCAGGATACACATTTATTTTCCATTCAAGATGAATTATGAGTGTGAAAGTGATATATTGCGAGACGTGATGATATATGTTGTAAGAAATGAATGAATGCGATGTTATGTGATATGAGATTGGAAAAGAATATAAGTTGTGAGTCTGTAATTGCAAATGAATGGTAAATAAGGTGCAGTTTATGTGAAAGTAGAGTCATTTGTGAATGTAAAGCTTTATGGGAAAAATAAAGTTATAGGAATATTGCATAAGGCATAAAGGGATGGGCCTTGAGCGACTAATTTGGAAATTATTTCCAAACTAAAGATAAGTATGTTGTGAGAGGGTATGGATATGCATACAGGAAATGACTTAGAGAGTATTTGATGTGAAATCCCATTTATGATGTTTACATGTTCAGATTTCAGGTAAGATTTGTTTATCTTGGTATTCGTAAGTTCGTTCTGTTTTACTTGTAAAGTTTAATTTATTTGCTTAATTAGTATATTATACTCACTCCAGAAATGGCTAACCCCTTAATGTTTGGGGGTTAGGGAGTCCCTGGACTACCCTAGATCCCCTACTGTTACAGGTCCTCAGCAGTGCAGAGGTGAGATGTAGATTCATGGTTCTGTGGAGTGGAGCTTCATTTTAAAATTGTTGTTTAAGGTTTATTTATGTGAATAGTGAAAGTTATGGTTTAAATTGTATTTCAAATGTATTGGTACGTGGATGATGATGATGAGTAATAGTGTGGAGTGGCATGATATGTTTTGACCCGTACCCACCTCATTGTGGAGTACCGGGTCCTGTAGTATGTTTTATAAGTTATTTTCTAAAAACCTTACTACGTTTTCAAAGAAATTTATGGTTTTTATTTGATATTTGATATTATATTATGAGTTTGGCTCCCAGAGCATATACATTGATTGCCTGTATGTCTCTGCTCATTTTGGCCTGGGAGCCTGTGAAATTATTGTCTGTGACTACGGAATTTAGAGCAGAATTCCGTAAGCTTTTTGTGTTTCGGGGCAGAAATTTCAGGGAAAACTCTGTCCAAATTTTCTTTGAAATATAACTATCTTAGTTTATGTTTAAAGTTATATAGAAATTGAGAGAATTGAATTTGGAGTCAAAAGGGGGACGTTACAGTTAATACGATAAATTGATGTATTAATTCTGATGGCAATAAAAGTGTTTTAAATTTCCGTGTTATTTACTATGTTGAGATGCATTTGAAGGCAAAGATTCTGGTTGTGTCACGGATGTCCGATAACAGGGATCCGGGACGTTACAGAAGTGGTATCAGAGCTGACTTCAAATCGTAATCTAACACAGTAGGAAATTAAAATCTTAAAGTGCCAAGTTAGAGGCAGGATTGTGATTAGATAGTTCGAGCAATCGATAAACATCTGAGATTCCTCTCTAACCAAAACTGAACTCGTTTGCATTTTGTAGAATGGTATTCGAAGATATCTTCATCAATCATGTGTCAGTGG
Organism: Hemerocallis citrina; assembly: GCA_017893485.1. Taxonomy (NCBI): domain Eukaryota; kingdom Viridiplantae; phylum Streptophyta; class Magnoliopsida; order Asparagales; family Asphodelaceae; genus Hemerocallis; species Hemerocallis citrina. The sequence goes on along the minus strand of CM030364.1, from coordinate 64,921,481 downwards.
CGGCAGATGAACCAATGCCTACAGATGGATCGACGTCAGTGATAGAAGAAATAATGGAATTCCACAACAGGCCGAGAATGGAAAAGGACTCACCCCCACCATCATCAAGGCCAACCGTGGAGCAACAGATTGCACACCTGAAGGAAGTACAAAAGCAACTTCAATCATATATGACACGCTTACAGGACCATTGGAGGGGACCCCATGAAGACTTTTCGGTATGCTACTTCCTAGATGAATAACTTTCCTTCTAATTAAAGCTTAGTGTCGGCAGATATGATGATCATAAATCATATGGTAGCGCTTTACAACTTATGATTATGATCTTCCCTATATCTGAACCAGTTTTAGTGTACTTCATTTTACTAATGAGCTTGGTGCAGTCGTGCTCAGTAGCAGATAGTCTGTAACAAGACTTCAATGGAGGCAAACCTGCAACTGGATATTGGAAGGCAAATCTACAACCGAATGCCCAGAAGGCAAATCTGCAATCGGATGTTGAAAAAGCCAATTCGTAACCTGATGTGCAGGTAACCAGTCTGCAGTCAAATGACAAGTGAGGGCGAATGGTATCACAAAAGTTGAAAAAGAACGATAACGCCACACCGACAAGCTCAATACCGAGGCTAGAATTCGCGACATACCAAGGAAGGCCCTGGTAGAAATTAGCGTAAACCAGACGCCATCACCAGGAACTAATCAAGACTGAGCTCGAGGAAGGATCTGTCAACGATCAACCCAATCATTCTCAGAAGCGGCAGAGTTCTCCAAGATCAGCTTATGATTAAGAAGCCACCAGGAGCACGCCAAGGAGGAAATCTTGCTCAGATAAGAGGACAATCATGTTAACAATTTAACAAGGTTGCCAAGAGGAGCTGCTCAGGGGCCGAAGCGGCAATGTGTGACTTCGTCTTTTCTAAGGAGGGAGTGGTCACCAACCAACAGGAGTCGTAATCAGGGAGTAAACCAAAATCACTTGTAGACAAGAATAAAGCAAGGTAATGAGCCATTGTCTACTCCTGAGCAAGAGCAGAAGAATGTCAGCATCAAATTCATGATGGGTCTATCCAGAAGGCTGAACGACAACAGTTCAACTTGGTAGAAGACCAGTTTTTCGAGAATATCACTCGAGGAACTGGAGATGGTTCAGAAAAATGTCTCGTGAACCATTGATGTTTGTGTTTTGTTTTCCTCTCCACTAGCAGCGTTCTGAGAACAGAACGATTCTAAGAAGGGAGTGGTGTAATACCCCGAAAAAATAGCATATGGCTATTTTGCATCGTAATCTGTGCGCAATTGAAAATTGCACGGGGTAATGTATTTTTTTAGTAACAATTGATTTTTATTGAGAAATATCAGATATATCGTCTACTTTATTTTATACTTTTGGAGGGTTATTATGAGAAAATTTTATGTATTTTAGATTGTTAGTATTTTAGAGAGAGAGAGTTGGGGTTTATTTGGAATATATTGAGACTTGGGGGCTTATGTGTAATATTCCCTTACACTATTTATTTATTTATTTATTTCTTTTGTAAAAACCCCAACCAACCACTTCTCCTTCCTCCTTTCCTTCTCCTGTTTCTTTCCCAGCCGAAAGAAAAACCCCACACCCCCGAACCCATCGGCTCCCTCTCTCCCCGCTCAAATCCACCTTATTTCTCCGTCATTTTCAAAATAAATTGAGGGATAGACTAATAGAAGGGTTCTCTACATCGTGGCGGTATCCATTTTTCGAAAGGATTTCGGAAAGGTAAACCCTAAATTATTTACTATATAAAATTTAGTGTGGTTAATTTCTTTTGGGTAGGAGTATTATGGTAGGAAGATTAGGAGATATTGGGAAGGGTAGATGCGAGAAATTAGCAAGTTGTTAGAGAATTTGTAAGTTGTTAATAAATTAGGGTTTTGGGTTTGTAAAAGAGAACTATATGTATATGAATTAGTTCTCGTATAGTAGTGGAAAGTATAGTTGGGCCATTAGAAAATTAGGAGGGGTTCTAGTAATTATTTGCAGATAAAAAAAAATTAACAACTTACAAATTTTCTCGTAATTAGTTCTCGTAATTAGAGAAGCAAAGCCTACCACAATTTTCTTGCAATTGGCAAACAGATTTATCAAATATCCAAAAGGGATCATTGAAGACGTTTTGGTGAAAGTAGACAAGTTCATATTTCCAGCAAATTTTATTGTGCTTAACATGGAGGAAGATGAACAAATCTCTTTGATTTTGGGGTGGCCTTTTCTTGCCACAAGGAGAACATTAATTGATGTGCAACAAGGAAAACTTATTCTAAGGGTTGACAACGAGCAAGTGACTTTTGATGTATTTAAATCCATGGAGCTTCTCTCAGAAGTTCATTCATGCTTTAAAGTAAGCGAAGCCATGGGAGAGACACATTGGGATGAAATTGCTAAATTACCGTTAGAAGAATGCTTAACAACTTCAGAAACACTTGAATTAGAAAATGAAGAGATCTTGGAATGTGATAATAGTTTGGAAGATACACCACTCATTTCCCCTTCACCTCAACAACTCAAGCTTAAACAACTCCATCTAGTTTGAGGTACGCATTTTTAGGCCAAAACTCCACTTTTCCTATCATTATTAATGGTTCTTTGAATAATTTTGAAGAGAATAAGTTGTTGAGAGTTTTGAGAGAACATAAAACAGCCTTGGGATGGAACATTCAGATATAAAGGGGATTATTCCTTCAATATGCATGCATAAAATTTTAATGGAGGATGATTTTAAGCCTCTAGTGCAGCCACAGCGAAGATTAAATCCATCAATGCAAGAAGTGGTGCATAAGGAGGTCTTGAAGCTTTTAGATGCAGGTATCATTTATTCAATTTCAGATAGTACATGGGTAAGTCCTATACATGTTGTGCCAAAGAAAGGAGGAATAACTATACTAAAGAATGACAATAATGAGCTAATACCAACAAGAACGGTCACGGGATGACGAGTGTGCATAGATTATCGAAGACCAAACAATGCAACTATAAAGGATCATTTTCCACTACCCTTCATTGACCAAATGCTGGAAAGACTTGCAGGCCACTCATACTATTATTTTCTTGATGGGTATTCGGGATACAATCAAATTGCCATAGGACCAGAAGATCAAGAGAAGACAACCTTTACTTGCCCATATGGAACTTTTGCATATAGAAGGATGCCTTTTGGTCTTTGCAATGCTCTCGCCACATTTCAACGCTGCATGACGTCAATTTTTCGGATATGGTTGAGAAGTTTATTGAAATTTTTTATGGATGATTTTTCAGTTTTTGTTTATTCATTTGATAATTGTTTATCTAACTTAGCTTTGATTTTGCAGCGTTGCAAGAAAACAAATATGGTCTTGAATTGGGAGAAATGTCACTTTATGGTGGAAGAAGGGATTGTGCTAGGCCACAAAGTTTCCTTTAAGGAAATTGAAGTGGATCGTGCTAAAATAGATGTCATTGAAAAATTACCTCCACCAACTAATGTCAAAGGAGTGAGAAGTTTCTTGTGTCATGCAGGATTTTATCAACGATTTATAAAAAAAAAATCATTAATCACAAAACCTCTTTGCAATCTTTTGAATAAAGATACACCTTTTGATTTTTCTCATGACTACTTGCATGCTTTTGAAACACTGAAAAAGAAATTGATTTCAGCACCTATAATTATTGCACCAGATTGGAATTTTCCTTTTGAATTAATGTGAGATGCCAGTGATGTGGAAATATGGGTTATTTTAGGGCAAAGAAAAAATAAAAATTTTCACACCATTTATTATGCAAGTAGAACTTTGACAGAAGCACAGCTTAATTATGCTACTACTGAAAAAGAATTATTAACTGTTGTATTTGCTTTTGACAAATTTCGATCTTATTTGATAGGTTCAAAGGTGGTTGTGTACGCGGATCATTCAGCTCTCAAATACTTGCTTGCAAAGAAGGAAGCCAAACCAAAATTGCTTCGCTGGATTTTACTTTTACAAGAGTTTGATGTGGAAATCAAGGACAAGAAGGGTGTGGAAAATGTGCTGGCCGATCATTTATCTCGCATTGAGCCCAAAGATGAAAACAAATTGCATGTTACACCAATCAATGAAGAATTTCCATATGAGTATTTATTGATTATACAAACTCCTCCATGGTATGCTGATATAGTTAATTACTTGGTATCAAAAATTCTACCTCCTGAAATTACTTATCAACAAAAGAAGAAATTTTTCTCTGACTTGAAGTATTATTTTTGGGAGAAACATTTTTTATTTCACCATTGTGTAGATCAAGTAATAAGAAGATGTGTACCTGAAGAGGAAATGGAAAGCATACTCAAACATTGCCACACGTTGGAAGTTGGCGGCCATTTTAGTGCAGCAAAAACAGCGGCATAAATTTTACAATCAGAATTTTATTGGCCATCAATTTTTGAAGATGTTTTTAATTTTATTAAATTATGTAATCATTGTCAAAGGGTGGGAAATATTTCTAGGAAACATGAGATGCCCCTAAATAATATCTTAGTGATTGAATTATTTGATGTTTGGGGGACAGATTTTATAGGTCCTTTTCCATCTTCATTTTCTAATAAATATATTTTGGTTGTTGTAGATTATGTTTCCAAGTGGGTGGAAGCTGCTGCCTTTGTAGCACCCCGAATTTCTAATATAATATCTTAGAAAATACGTGGCACAATTCCAGCATCAACTTAATGTAATAGTACACATAGCCCAAAAACACAAATAATTTTATTTCCAAACTTTTATTACATCAATCTTTACAAACACAGCGGAAATACAAAACACCTTGAATTACAACTTTCTTTTTACAACACTTCTTTTTACAAAATTTACACAAAGCCCTATTACATCAGTTTATCTCCAAAACTATCTCAAGCATCCAAGCCTCCAAACTCTAAGCAACAACCTGTATCATATGAGGCTAGAGATGATCCCTAACCCCCAAAACTAAAAGGGTCAGTCATAAAGGTGTGAGTGACATAAAAGCAATTAACATAAATGAACATTAAGCATGAATTCTTAAACAACATGTAACAAACAAGAATACATAAAATATGACGTAGCAAGAAAACATGTAAACAACAAGTGAAACTAAACTAAGTGTCAAGTGTAGAAAACAGGAAAACCACATGCATAAAACCAAGTCAAGAAAACACAAATTCTATATGCAGCTCTCTAATGCGTACTTGTCGAAGTCTATGCATCCCATTCTACATAGGTTCGGTGCAAGCCCTTAACGATCTCTACGACTTAGGGATACTCCCTTGTTATGCAACTAATCCTACTACGGTGATGTGAAACAAGATTCAAAATACTCCGCGAATAGGTGTCACAGCCCTTGACGTGCAAGCATCATGTAAGATAGCTCAAAAACAACAACTGGAGAATCATGTCCCTGCCGTGTACCCCACGAATAGGCCTTCAAGACCCTCAACGTGCAGATACACACGGTACATTCTGTGAATAGGTCTGCTAACCCTCAACACACAAACGCACCCTGCATGTTCTGTGAATAGGCCCGTAGACCCCCAACACGCGAACATCTAAATACCATGTACCCCACGAATAGGCCTTCATGACCCTCAACATGCAGATACACCTGGTATATTTTGTAAATAGGTCTGCCGACCCTCAACACACAAATGCACCCTGCATGCTCCGTGAATAGGCCCATAGACCCTCAACACGCGAACATCTAAATACCATGTACCCCACGAATAGGTCTTCATGACCCTCAACGTGCAGATACACCCGGTACATTCTGTGAATAGGTCTGCCGACCCTCAACACACGAATGCACCCTGCATGCTCCGTGAATAGGCCCATAGACCCTCAACACGCAAACATCTAAATACAATCTAGTTGGACTAACAAACCATGAGCCTATACTTACGTTGATTATTATTAAGACACAAAAAATCCTTATCTCTAGAGTTAGTGTATCCTGCTGGACTTCAATAACAACTAAACCAAGACCCCTCAAGCCTAACTCAACAAATCTCAACTACCGGTTCACAGGACTCCCACTCAACTCCTAGAGATCTCAACAAAACCACAATCCACAAATGTAATACCCCAGATTTGGAGCGAACAGTCGACTGGTAGTGTTAGCAGTCGACTGGTCTGCGTATTCGGAATTTGAGAGATTTGAGATGGATTTGAGAAGGATTTGAGAAATATAGTCCCACATGGGAAGTATACAAAAACTAATTTGAGTATCAATACTATTAGCCAAGGATCAAGAGTCACCAATCCAGTTAACCACCTTTTGAGAGGCAGACTGTGGTGGGCAGTTGTACTACATAGTATCTAATTTGTATTTCTAAATATATTAAAATTGTCTGAGTATTGGGGCGGGGCGTTACAAATGGTATCAGAGCCGACTTTCGACACCGAGTGTAGAAGAGGGCCTATGATCTAGTTCACGGCAGGGAGATGATTCTTCGGATAGGCAGGATGCATTTGTATGTACCGGGTGTTTCTACACATTTCGTGGGATCAAGGACTATTCTACAACGGCTAGAAAGGCAGATCCTACACTAGATGTGTGTCCCGTACTCAGCGAGGATGCTGATTTCTAAAGGTGGGGTGTATGTAATATCCCAGATCTTGAGCGAACAGTCGACTGGTGGTTTGAGCAGTCGACTGGTCTGCACGGGATTTGAGAATTTGAGAATGATTTGAGAAATATAGTCCCACATGGGAAGTATACAAAAACTAATTTGAGTATAAATATAATTAACCAATGATCAAGAGTCACCAATTCGGTTAACCACCTTTTGAGAGGCAGCCTGTGGTGGGCAGTTGTACTACATAGTATCTAATTTGTATTTCTAAAAATATTAAAATTGTCTGAGTATTGGGGTGGGGCATTACAAATGGAGGTATCAGAGCCGACTTTCAACACCGAGTGTAGAAGAGGACCTATGATGTAGTTCACGGCAGGGAGATGATTCTCCGGATAGGCAGGGTGCATTTGTATGTACCAGGTGTTTCTACACATTTCGTGGGATCGAGGACTATTCTACAATGGCTAGAAAGGCGGATCCTACACTAGATGTGTGTTCCGTACTCAGCGAGGACGCTGATTTCTGAAGGTGGGGTGTATGTAATACCCCAGATTTGGAGCGAACAGTCGACTGGTAGTGTTAGCAGTCGACTGGTCTGCGTATTCGGAATTTGAGAGATTTGAGATGGATTTGAGAAGGATTTGAGAAATATAGTCCCACATGGGAAGTATACAAAAACTAATTTGAGTATAAATACTATTAGCCAAGGATCAAGAGTCACCTAATTGGTTAACCACCTTTTGAGAGGCAGCCTGTGGTGGGCAGTTGTACTACATAGTATCCAATTTGTATTTCTAAAAATATTAAAATTGTCTGAGTATTGGGGCGGGGCGTTACAACAAATCCATCGTCAAAACGACCATAAGGAGAAACCTCTCCAACAAAACCCAAATCTTTATATAATTCCAGAATCCAAATACAACTATAAAATATCTTGAAAATATATGTTTTGTAGAAACAGTAACCTTTAGAATAATAAGTTATAGATTAACGCATTTAGAGTAAAAATCATTTGAAAGAACATTCATAGATATAAGGATACATCAGTATCAGTCGACTATAGAAAACATAAGTCGACTGTCCAGAAAGAAAATTTCATGGTTTTAAGAAAATATGATAAGTGTTATAAGTTGACTTATAAAAGTCATAAGTTGACTTACCAGAGAATATAAGTTGACTTATAAAAACCATAAGTCGACTTACCAGAGAATATAAGTTGACTTATAAAAGTCATAAGTTGACTTACCAGAGAATATAAGTCGACTTATAAAAATCATAAGTCGACTTACCAGAGAGAAACTCCAGAAATCTTTAAGAAAATATTCTAAGTGTGCCAGTCGACTGAAAAGGGTCTAAGTCGACTGTCCAGAACGGATTTTCAAGAAAACTAATAATCATAGCAGCCGGGTCGTACCAGTCGACTGAAAGGTCATGCCAGTCAACTGTCGGCCTACAGACTGCATAGTTTTGGTTGTGCATATGTCAAAACTAGGGTTTTTAGGAATCAGTCATATATCGAAATAACTTTCTTTTATTTTTCAAATCTTATTAATACCAAAATAATTAGATTTAAACTTATCATTTGAGAAATCCAAGTTCAAATAACATCTTTTACAAAAATCACAATTTCCCAATTTAAATCCTTATAACTCAAATCCTCAAAACCTGATCCTCTAGACCATTAATCATTCACAACATTCCTCAACTAAATCTCAACTAATCTCTATAGTTGATCCATGAACAAAACCAATTTATCATCAACATGGTCAAGTTGTTGTTATCCAACTCAACAATAGTCCAAAAATCCCATCTTAATTTAATTAATGCTCGACATCTATCAAACTCAATCAACTCAACAATAATCCCACAATTTAAGAAAATATAATTTAAGCAGTAGCAGTCGACTGCTAATAGTCACCAGTCGTCTGTCCGCAACGAAAATCCAATATTTTTAGCCTACTGATAATTTATATTAGGTTCTCAACAAGATCTAAAATTATTCTCATACAAATATCTAGGGTTCTTCTCGAAGATCCAATTTTTCATCCATCCATACATATACATATTCAACATCTAAATCAATCTAAACATTCATATCATTCTCATATGACATACACGAATCAAGAGAACAAACAAAACAACCAAACGATTATATCTACTCATCTACAACATACACAAAACAAAATAAAATAAAACAATGTCACTCACCTTAGGAATGAATAGATCCAACAAGAAAGTCCTTCTTTTGTGAGATCCAAAATCCTCCTTTTCAATCACCAAGAAAATAAAAGATATAATAAAACTTGTGTTGTGCAGCGAATGATGGCTGCACACCCTCTTTTATACAGGCTGGAAATAAGGATTTAGGATTTTAGAAATACATTTGCAAAATAGTCCTTCCAAAATATAACTTTACATATATAACATTTTCTTAGTTAAAATATGTTAACTAAATCAAAGCCAAATCAAAGCCAAATCAAAGCCAAATCAAATCTTCTTATCACTGAGTTGTCCAGCAATCCAGCACAGCCCAGTAAATAAGAAAAATCCGGATTTACCACTCAGGGTGGCGATTTTGCACAAAAGCCCTCCCTTTTGTAATATTTGCAAACATATCATAAAATATTCATAAAAATCCAGAAAAATCAAAAATAATATCTAGTAATATATATTATATTTTCCAATCAAAATATTTGACTTTTACTTTCCAGAAAAATATTTGCACAAGATTCTACATAAATTCCATATTTGCAAAAACACCCTTTTTGTTTAAATCTTCACCAAATCGAATTTAAATAAAATCTAAATATATTTAAATTCAAATGATAACCATGGAGAACCAAAATTTCAGTAAAAACGAATTTTTATAATTTATTTAAAATCCAAACAACTTTTACATAAAAGCCCCTCCCTTTCGAGGTATTTATAAAAATAGTTTCTCTACTCAGAAAAATCCCAAGTTTTAGAATATACTACATTATAATTAGGAGAATTTACTAAAAATATAAAATTGGTTATTTACACCAAAAATATTTGTACGTGTTTCGCACGTGTAAAAGATAAATCTTTAGAAAATATTTATTAAATCTCCAGAAAATCATTTTAATTCATTTTCAAATATTTAAAATAATATTTGAAAATACGGGGTTCTACAGCCTTACCAACCAATGATGCAAGAGTGGTGGTGAACTTCATTAGGAAAAATATCATTTCGTGATTTGGAGCTCCAAGGGCAATTATTAGCGATGGAGGAAAACATTTTTGCGACCGTCATTTTGATGCTTTACGTGCTAAGTATGGAGTTACTCATCATGTAGCAACACCATATCACCCTCAAACAAGTGGTCAAGTGAATGTTTCATATAGAGAGTTGAAGCGTATACTTGAGAAGACGGTGAATATGTCACGAACGAATTGGGCAAGAAAATTAGTTGATGCATTATGGGCATATAGGACGGCATTTAAAACACCAATTGGAATGTCCCCATATAGATTGGTGTATGTTAAAGCATGTCACTTACCGGTGGAACTTGAGCATCGCACTTATTGGGCAATAAAGACACTTAATTTTGACATGAAAAATGCAGGTGAAAAGAGAATGTTACAACTAAATGAGATGGACGAGTTTCGCAATGATGCTTATGAAAATGCCATGATCTATAAAGAAAAGACTAAACGGTGTCAAGATAAGCATATTTTGATAAGAGAATTCAAGGAAGGGGAGAAGGTGTTGTTATTCAATTCAAACTTAGACTTTTCCAGGAAAATTGCGATTTAGGTGTACGGAACCATTTGTTGTCACACGAGTTTTTCCATATGGAGCTATAGAAATTCATCATGAGAAAAAATGGACATTCAAGATCAATGGACAGCGGTTGAAGCCATACATGGATGGAGAAGTTGGCAAGAAAATCTTGTACATCGATAAGGCCAAACAACGGTGACAAATTGGAGAAAGTCTGGTTGAAGACTTTAAACTTATCACTTCTTGGGAGGCTACCCATATTTTTTTTTACTACATTTAGATTTGATTTTTCTTTTAATTTATTATAATTTTAATTTTTGATTTTATTGTGTAGGATTGCATAAATTTTGAAGTCGCCGGGCGGAGCTGTTTTCTACACCTGCAATGATGGCTATTTTTGATCAGGATGGAGTCAAAATATAGAAAAGTGTTTCAAAGAGAGATTGTAGCCAATTGTCTTAGCTTTTCAGAACAAAAAGAATCAGCCCATTTGGACACCTACAACTCCAGATATCGCTGAAACAATGAACATCGCGCGTGCAGAATTTTAACACGAATCAGGGGAGAAATTCTGAAGTTTTTGCATTCTTTTTGTTTTTCTTTTTCCTTTCCCATTGAGAAAAATGTGATATTCAAGTTTGGGGGAAGGGGTACAAATTTATTTTTATTTTATATATATTTGATAAGAAAAACTAAACAAAAGGAATTTCATTGGGCTCACTAGTACACTCTGGAGTTCTTTATTTTGCTAAAGCATTGAAATATTTTTTTATGATAGAAAATATCTTATAAAGCAAGAGTAAGCATACTTATTTACTTTAGGATTATTGAATTTCTAAATTCCTTACACAATTGTGACAGTCATGTGATAATACATAAAAGAAAAATGTGATGTTTTTTCTTGTGATTATCCTATTTGAACTAGTCCTAAACAAAGTTTAAATAAATATAGTGATAATGATCAAATAATTGAATAAATAAAGTCTATCTACTCCAATGTTTTGAGTTGTTTAGTAACTAGGGGTTTCATCACCAATGTTTACTTTTACGCCAACGGCAACTTGAAATATGATTATGCAAAGCACTCTAAGTTTGTGACTTGTTGAGTAACCAGGTGAATTCATCACAAATGACTGCATTCGCGTCAAAAGGCAAGTGACAACTTAGAGAAGAGAGAGAGAGAGAAAAAAAACTCTAGTTTGCTACTCGGTTGGTAGTAGTGAGAAGGGGAATTCATAGATGAAGTTTTTACATACTATAATTACATTAATTGCATGACAAATATGACTAAGTTTGGAATTATAATGAATAATTGCACTAGAGAAAGTGGGTATGCTTGGTTATACTTTATTTTCTACTGTTTATATTTTTAATTGAAATTTTCATGCTTGCATGATAAGACCTGAGTTGAGCCTACTATTGATTGTTATTCTTTGGTTTATGGATATCATTTTGCTCGAGGACAAGCAAAATCTTAAGTTTGGGGGTATTTGATGTGTCTAATTTCTATATAAATATTTGTACTCATTTACCCATAAAAATTGCTTATATTCGTCTATCTTGTTAATAATTCATCTCATTTCCAAAGATTTCAATTAATTAATTATTTTTGAAAGAATAAGATTTTTTGATTCAAAAGGTGAATATTTTTCGGTAAAAATCAACAAACAAAGCAAGCAGAATGATTTATTAATTTTTATTATTTTGTTGAATTTTAATTTTTACAATTTTGCCATGTGAAAAGCAAAATAGAAATTTTTAATTGACAATAGAGGTGAAAGTGCAATAAACAATTTTAAAAGGCTTTAATTGAGCTAATGTGATTATTAGTTAGTTTAATTAATTTAAACTAATTATTTGTATTTTTATTTTAAATCCTAAATTCTGATTTTATTTTGTGTGTGTGCAGCACGTATTTCAAAAAAAAGCAAGAAATAAAGATCAGATCAAATAAGGAAATAAATAAATAAAGATGTGGGGGTTTTCTGCAAAAATAAACCCTAATCCCCATGTTCCTGTGCCTATAATGGCAAAACAAGAGAAGAAGGGCACGCTGAACGAAAAGAGGAAGAGCGACAGGCTGCCTCTCATAAAAAAATAAAAAAATAAAAAAATAAAAATTTCAACAGCGCGAAGGCGTGGGCTCTCTCTTGCGACGCGTACTCCAAGACTAGTCAGCAGAGGAGAGAGGAGCAGTCACGTAGGCCCGAAAAATCAAGACAGAGATAGAGGAGAAAGGGAGAGGCTTGGTGATGTGGCGGGCTTCGAGGATCGCAGACAAGGGCAGGACATGTGCAACTCTATGCTGACATCAGTGGTCGTCAATGACGTCAGCAAAACGTCAGCAGAGGAGAGAGAGAAGGAAGACTGTGCGGCTCGGTTCTCGAGGAGTTCGGTTTGCGGTTTTTTTTTTTAAAAAATAGTTCTTTCTGTATCTCTTTTCTCTTTGTCTAATTTATTATGCAATCAAAGAACAGTATTTTTTAGTTGCAGTTTTATTATGAACTAAATTTATGTTTCTAGGGCTTTGATGTAGCTTAGTTTTGATAACACAATTTTAATTCCATATTATTTTTCTATTTTTCTGTGGTTGTGTGTTTGATTTTTAATCTTAATGCTTACAATTGTTTGGCCAACTTTTGTATGATTTATTGAATCATGGATAACCCGAACTGGTAATTTGTGATTTCGAATTAATAAAATTAAATACCGTTACAAGAGCTAACCGCTGTTAATGTGACCGTTAAGAAATTCATAGATCTTAATGAATTTTCAATTAGTAATTTGTGCATGAACTATGACAAATAATTAGTTGAGAATATTTTTAATATTGCTTGAGAGAGAATATTGAATAATTATTGGAGATTTTGGTCTACAACTTGGAAAAATAAAATTTTTATTCACATGGAGTTATAAATTGTGTGGGATTAATTATGTGAAATCAAAAGCCCTAGAATTAATTTTGCAATTAATAAACAATAAAATTCCATATTCCACTCCATTTAATTAATTTAGTTAGTCCTTTAGATTAATTTAATTTAGTTGCTTTCTTTATTGAATTCCGATTTTCCAAATAGTAGTAATCTAGTAAGTTTAGTACTTGATAAAATAATTAGTCCTTGTGGGTTCGACACTCTTTTCACTTATCTGTACTACTTGTTGCAATTTTGTATACTTGCAAATAATTCACATCAATGCTTGCAATGAAATTTGAATTATTTGTATGACTAGATTCGAATAAAATTTCTTTATCGTAAGTGGGTTGATTTTTTTTCGCGTAAATAAATGATGAATGATTTGTTTCCTCTTGCTGTTATAATTACTTTATAATTATTTTTACCATTATTGACGTTTAATTGGGATAATTTTATTAGTTATTGACTTATCTATTTTAGTACAAGTCTAATTATAATTGTTTAATTTTAAAGATGTTTTGCTAGTTCTAGTCTATTGTTCTATAAGTTTTGTGTTTTATAGAAACAAGTTTTGTTGTTGAAGTTTGGAATGTGGCGAATATAGCTTCTTCTTTTTTTGTATTAGTGTTTGTAGTTTATAGTTTTGGATGACGTAATGTTTGATTTTAGTTTGTCACTTTTGTGTGACGGATACTACAATAATTACATCATAATTAACAAAAAAAATTTACTTAAATTTTTTTTTCTTTCGATTATTGCTTTGAATATATTATATATTTTTTTTGTACGTAGACTACCTTTTCCTTCTCTTTTATCCTTTTTCTTTCTTAAAATTATGTCCTTCATATTTTTTATGAACTTTTATTTATTTGTTATTACTGTTACACGTTATATTAATTTCATTTACTACTTATTAAATTATCACTACAACTATTAATTTCTTTTATTATTATTCCTATTATGTTCTAAATTTTTGGTTTACATTCATTTTATACATACTTTGATTTTACGATGTTGTTAATATATATATATATATATATATATATATGCTAAATATAAAAAAAGTACACAAGGTTTTGGGCCAGTTTAAAAAAAGTACACTAAGATTTTTTTTGTTTAAAAAAATGACACAATGTTAAAAAAAATACGCCGTTGGGTTAGTTAGGGTTAGGGTTAGGGTTAGGGTAGGGTTTAAAGAAATCACTTTAATCTTTCATTTGTGTTTAAAAAAACCACATTCATCTTTTATTTGTATTTAAAAAAACAACATTTAACTAATCAGATGTTTAAATAAACTCCCCCGAACTAACCCTAACCCTAACCCCAACCCTAACCCTAACTAACCCAGTGGAGTTTTTTAAAACATTGTGTCCTTTTTTTAAACAAAAAAATCTTAGTGTACTTTTTTTAAACTGGCCCAAAACTTTGTGTACTTTTTTTATATTTAGCCATATATATATATATATATATATATATATATATATATATATATATATATATATATATATATATATATATATATATATATATATATATAAACATTTTTTTTCTTATTAATTCCAATATGTTTTAACATGATTTGAATATTTTTACATATATAAATATAATAGACTTCCACACACACACACTATATATATATATATATATATATATATATATATATTCACTCCTTTCTCGTTTTTACGACTTATACTCAATGCAAATTTTATTACCTACTATTTACTGTTTATTTTATGACATATGATTATTTATGCTAACTTACTACACTACATAGTTATTTCTCATTCGCAATTACATTTAAGCTTATGCATTTACTTCATTTTATTTTCTTCCCCTTACTTATATATTATTACTACTAATTTCTACTATTTATATTCAACATTTATGACATGTACCTTTTCTTTCTATCATTGTAATTTTCTAATTTATAGCTACTTTTTTTGTCCCACACTTTTACTTCTATTTTTATATCACCAATTTCAAAATTTAACATCATACTTAATTAAGCAATCAATATCCAAGTACATATGAAAGATTACATCATTTCACTCACCATTTTGTTGCAACCAAATGTCGAGAAGGCAAATATGCAACTAGACGTCAATGGAGGCAAACTTGTAACTGGATGTCGGGGAGGCAATAAATTCAACCAAATATCCAGACAGCAACCTGCAACCTGATGTCATGGAGGCAAACTCGCAACTTGATGTCAAGGAGGTAAGTCTGCAGCTAGACAACAATGAAGCAAACCCACAACAAAGAGATTTTCTACTCTAATAACCCCCACTTTTAGTTTTATATATATTACTTACCACTATTCCATTCTTTTGTACTAGCTTATACTATTTTATAATGTGTTAAAAATTAGCATGTACTACTTCAACTTTATTATTTATAACAGTTATACTTACATACACATTGACTCAACCATTTTATTATCTATACTTACTTCTATGTCGACAATATGTTCTTTACCATCATCATTATTATTATTTCTCATCCTATACCATCAACGTTTACTATTTCATTTTTCCTGTCTTATCCTATATTTGTTTGCTACTTATATAATATGATTTTTTTTATTCATAGTTATTTATTACTTTCATTTTATTTCTATAGGAATTAATATTATGTATTATTCCAATATTATATTATTATTTCATTTACTATTATTATACTTGTTTTACTACTACAACAACTTATGATTTTATTTATTATAGTATTGTCCGTTTTATCTTATATTCCAAACACTTATTTGCATATATAATATCCTAAGTTAATTTTCTTACTATACTTGACAATTCAAAAACATTTTGATATACTAATCAGTATTCTATATATTTAATTTTAAATCGCATATATGGTTATTATATTGCTTTTACAAATGAAATTTTTTGTGTTTTATTTACATCATTATTTTTACTATTACACTTATCTTATACTTTTTAACAAAATTCGACCCTCATATTTTTATTTTTATTTTTATTTTTATTTTTATTTAATTTTTCAGATTATTATTATCATTATTATTATTAATTTGGCTTAGCTAAATTTGTTGGTATTTCGACGTGTCCTTGATTGACTATTCTATATATATTTTTATTATCTTTAAGTTTGTATTTTTTGTGTTACTTTTATTATTATTTACTTTTGCCCTTTGTTCATGTTTTTAACTTTTCTTTTGGCTTCTTATTTTGTTTGGTTGACTTTGTTATCTTTCTTACTATAATGATCTTTTACGATGTTACTTGATCAGTAATCATTTTTCGGGTTGATCTGTTCATATATCTATTTTGCATTTTATGTTTTTATACAAATGTTTTAATAATCTTTGGAGTGCTTAATATTTTATTTTACCGGCTAAACTTATTGTTATTTATTACCCTAGACGGTTTTCTTTTACTCGTATTCTTATCTAAGTTTTGTGTTATGTATGTTTGTCTATTTTCATTAATTCTTAAATTCATAGTGCCTTGTGTTTATAGTGTTTTCAAGTTTTAAGAAAGCTTTTGATTCCTTTGGGTGCTTTAAAGTATTATTGACTAACTTATATTAGTTATGATAATTACGTTGTAGAAATTTGTATGCATTAATTGATTATCTAGTTGGTTTTAACAAGTTATTGCGTAGCTTATATTTTTATACATTTTATATATCTTCTTGGAATTAGTTTTATGTTTTATGAATTTTTGCTTATACTTATTGCTCTGTCAGTTTTCATATTTACTTTGCAGTTCTTATTATACGTTATTTTCTTTAGTTAGCAATCCAATGCAATTAGAAAATAAAGATAGAATGATTTTATGAAATTGTTGTATAAGTTTTGTTTTTTTGTTTTCCTCTTACTAAGGATAGTTCTGAGGACAGAACTATTCTAAGGGGGGAGTGATGTAACTCCCCGTAACTTTAAATACGATATTTTTAATTAATAAATAAACTTTAAATGAATTTATTTAATTATTTTGAATTTCTGTGAAAGGGTCATTTTTGCACGTGCGAAACACGTGCAAATATTTTCAAAATACAAGTTTTGGAATTTTGAGTTTCTAAATAAATTATATTATTCATAGTTAGATATATTTGATTTTTTGAGATTTTTCTGAATAAAATGACTATTTTTGTAAATACCCTGAAAGAAAAGGGTTTTTGTGCAAAAATGTCGATTGAGGGTAAAATTTGAATTTAATTTTTGTCGTGCTTTTTTGGAAGGCCGGTCTGGAATTGGAGAGATTGGGGGAAATATTTTATCTCTCTAATTTGATTTGATTCGATTTTATTGAGTATATATATATATATATTTACACAATTTTGAGATTGTTGGGGACTTTATGGAAAATATTCTTCCTGGAGAATAAAAAGTCAGAAAATTTATTTCGAATATATAATCTTTATTATCAGATAATAATTCTAAATTTTCTGGATTTTTCTGAATAGAGGACACTACTTTTGTAAATTTTCGAAAGAAAATGGGTTTTTTTGTAAAAAGTCGTTTGGAGGTGCAATTTGAACAAAAAATTGATGGATTTCATTTAGGGCTGGATATTCAGTATAAGGCTCCAATAAATTATATTTTTTCCATATTTTGTTGATTTTAATTGATTTAATTAAATAAATATGTATTTATGCAATTTTGGGATTGTTCGGGGGCTAAATTGCAAAATTGCGATAAAACCCTAGATGTGCAGCCGGCCTATAATAAACTGCAGCCATCCCTCTGTTTGGAATACACAATATATATATATATATCATCTTCTTTAATATTATTATCCCTATTTTCTTGGAGTTGGAGACTTGGATTCTTGGATTTTCGCAAGGAGGTGGAGGGCTTCTTTCTTGATTATTATTGTTCTTCATTAATCTTCTTTGAGATGGGTGGTACTTCTCATCTCTTGATTTGCTATATGTTTGTAGAATATGATGATTGATTAAGAAAGATGCATGCTAGAAGTTGTATGGTTATACTTAATTAATAAAATCCTACTAGTGAATAAATCTGAATGAATGAGTAGTCAAATAACATCCTCATGAATAAGAACCCTAATTGAGATGTGATTACCATGTATACTTTATTTATTGATGTTAGAGATTGGTGATGCATAAAAGAACTTGTTTTGATTTACAAAAAAATACTTGTAGGATCATGGAGTTTATAATAGTTGGTTTGTATTTGTTATAAAAATTCATAGACCATTGAATACACAAAAATTCATTGCTTGATTGATTAAAAAATTGCAACTTTTATAAGAGAATTTATTGTTTTAATTAGAATTAAATTCATGTTTTAGATTCTAGAGTTTTGATGGTTGTATGATAATGGATTGTGTATTGGGTTTTAATATTATAACTTAGAGATTATCATGAATATTCAAATAAAAATTATTAATTGACAAAGATCTAATTTGGGGCCTATAAATTGATTGATGATCATGGATTTAACTTGTAAATGATGGGGACTTGTGGAGATAATTAGAATTTATTGTATACAATTAAATTCATGTTTGATTAATTTTAAAGTTGAGATCTTTCCATGTTTATTCGTTGTTTTAATTATTAAAAGTCCAAATTTAATATTAGGGTTTGAAAATTTGTTGTATGGTTGAATTGGACTTGATTGGGTTTCGGGTTCATTGTTCACGAGGTGAACAGTAACCGAGTTACTGTGTTAGGGTTTGAAGGTTATAGGGTTTCGGGTTTGTACAGGGTATAGAGTCTGTACAGTGCTTTGATATATAATGTTTTAATGCCTTAATGAGTCAGTAGAGGCACTTGGGGAGTTGGCTAGCCCCTAGCACCTTGAGCGATGGGCCGCACGGGTTCGTACCCAGGTGAGCTCAGTTTTTTTTATTATTATTTTTAATTTTTTATTTAGTTTTTTCGGGTTTTGAAGCTTTTTAATTCTTGATTCTAAGACTTCAACCTTTGAGAATTTTAATTCCAGATTTTTAAATGAGTTATTCTAGTTTTATGTTGATTAGAATCATAGAATTTAATAATTGAAGTTTCGAGTATGGAAAGAAATGTTATAAGATAATATGAGAATATTTTTGGTGATTTTGGATTTGTTTCCTTGAATGAAATTGAATAATTATGGAAGTGGTTGTTTTTTAAATGAGGAAAGAATATTTTATAATAAGCTATTTGTTGCTAAAATTAATGATTTATGAGTTGAATGTGAAAAGGGTAGAGATTCATTAAGTTGAGATTAATGTGGTTTTGTGGAAAATTGTATTTTTATGAAAGTTGAGAAGATTATGTATGAACCGTTGAGGGTTATTTTTGAGATTACGGTTAATGTGGGATACCCTAGAGAAGGAATGTGTTAATGTTTTAATTGTGAAGACTCTAGAAATTTAATGGGACCCAGCATGCCGGCAAATGAGATTTTGTGAAATTTTGGCCAGTGGGGCTTTTGTTATTGATTGAGTAGAGTTAAGTCCGGTAGGGTTCACTAACTCTAGGGGAACTGTGATTTTTTCTAATTGATAATAATAAACATAAGGACAGACACTAGTGGAGATGTGATAGATCTTGGGAAATGTAAGTAAGGGGGCCTTGTATAGTGGACGGATGGGATCCGAAACTATAGTCGTAGTTGGGCGGTTTGATTCCAAAGGCTACGATTAGCATGCCATCTCCCGTGTTAGCACGTCGAGGGTCTTTACAGTTGGGCAGTTTTATTTTGAAGGCTGGGGTCTATTCGTAGAATTTCGGGCATGGGTGTTCAGGGCAACGCTTACATGATGCTTGCGCGTTGAGGGTGCTAATCTGATGGGTAGATACCAGGATGTAGGCCTATTCGCGGAGTATTCTAGATCTTGTTTCTATCACCGTAGTGGGTTAGTTTCATAACGAGGGATTGAATCCTATAAAGTGGAGAACGATAAGGGCTTGCACCGGACCTATGTAGTATGGGATGTATAGAATCCGACAAGTATGCATTAGAAATCATCATATGCATTTGTGTTTCTTGACTTTTTCTATGTATTTGTTTTCATCTCATACACTTGACACTTAGCCTAGCTTCACTTGTAATTCTATGTTCTATTTATTATTATTATGCATCATTTATTATTACTATATTAATATGCATCAAGTTTGGGGTTGTGATATCTAGAAGTATCACTATTACTATAGTTGATGTCAGTTACATTTAACTGACGTGCCCACTTTTCATTCAGAATTTTGCAGGATTTTCAGTTATGGATAGAGATGAATCAAGAAAAGCTTGGGGTTTAATTGAAAGTTGAAATTTATTGTATTGTAAAGAGATTGTAATTAAATTGTTTATTTCCACTGTGTTGTAAAGAGATGAAGTAATAATTTTTTTTAATTTTCTCTGTGTTTGGTATTATCTTTATAATTACAATTGACGTTGATGCTGGAAAGTGTGCCACTTATTTCTAATTTTATTTATTGAAAGTTTGGGGCGCTATATATATATATATATATATATATATATATATATATATATATATATATATATAATTTGAAATTTGTATGAGGATAAAGCTTGTTGCATAATGATTTAAAATTAATTTACAATCGATTATTACCTAACTCTGGGG
The DNA here is from genome assembly GCA_017893485.1 of Hemerocallis citrina. NCBI lineage: Eukaryota > Viridiplantae > Streptophyta > Magnoliopsida > Asparagales > Asphodelaceae > Hemerocallis > Hemerocallis citrina. The sequence goes on along the minus strand of CM030364.1, from coordinate 64,900,666 downwards.
GTTTAAGATTAGATCTGAACTATGATATTTATTTTTAAAAAAACTCAGGTTTTTATGAGGGTCGAGATGGGATAACGTGGCGAGGAAGAAGATGGCAATGAATGACGTGGCGAAGAGGGGGGAGACTATGAGCGGGTGTGCTTCAGTGATGGAGGGTGATTACCAGGGAACGAAAGGATAGCGGGAACGATGGCTGCTGCTACGGAGAGACAAGATAAGGGTTAGGGTTAGGGTTAGGATTTAGGGGACCAGAGGGATTGTGGATTTCGGACTGGGAAGGGATTTTAGGGAGAGATCAAAATAGAAGAATTTGGAGCACATAGGGTTAGGGTTTTGAGAGAATCAGGATTGCTATTAGTAATTTTAGTTAGAGTAATATATGAGTATTTTAAATGGCTGAGATTTGATCTAGAAATATAAGATCTACGGTTCAGATCTGCTCTTGACAGAATTATTATGAATGGTTGAGATTTGATCTAGAAATATAAGACCTATGGTTCAGATCTGCTCTGGACAGATTTATTCTTGCTTTAAATATATATATATATATAGGGGAAACTCATTTTTGCGCACTATACGTGCACACTCTCCCTCCACCACTTGATTTTCATCAATATCTTGATGAAAATCGTGTGGCTCCCCTTCCTATCGCTCTCTCCATTACTGTGTTGGGCGTAATGCTGTCATTTTCCTTAACCTTCTATTCCCTTGCCTTCTCATCTCCTTCAATTTGGGGAATAACCCCATAATCTTCCCACTCATCTCCCACAGCGCTCCTAAGCCCTAGCTCCTTCTTCGACGTCCTATTCCCTAAATCGAAACCCTAAAAATTCCATCTGGGGTATGATCTTCCTCGACGCACTCTTGTCTGCTCCAAACCCTACATCCTGAGTTCGAAACCCCTAGCTCGCTCGCGCCGCTCGATCGTCTCCGAATCGAAAGTTGCCTTATCCGAATCCTGAACCTCCGCTCGATGTCTACTTCTCTCTCTTTTCGAAACCCACCCCACATCTTTCGATGCCCCAAATTCGTAGCTCTGAAATCCATACCCAATATGATTTCAGATGTTGCTCTTCACCAATATGTTATTTTATTTTTTTGATTTTTTTACTTTCTATTTTGTATTGGTGATTTCAGAGGGTCAAAGAAGAATTTGTATTTTAGTTTTGATTTTTTTCATGGAGAGTTGGATTTCAGAGGGATGATGTGTATAAAAATCTCCTTGTGGCTGTATTGTAGTTGGATCAAATAAGAAGAAGGTGATGATGTGTATAAAAATTATAATACTTTTTTGAGGTTACTTGATCTGTTATAAAATCCCTTTGTGGCTGTATTGTAGCTAATTTTTTTTTTTTGAGGAAAAAGTGGAGTCTGGCAACCCTGTTTCATTAATAAGAGGTTAATAAAACAAAACTCAGGGTACTGAGCATACAAAAAAATCCTAGAAATAAAATACAGAAAAATCTTCCACCCCGAACATGGGGGGTGGGACAAAATACAGACAGAGCAAAAGTGGCCAAAAGAAAGTAAAACATCATTCCCCCCAACAAGCCCTGGGGTGGTGGTGTCAATGTCCATCAGAGTCGTGCCTAATCTCAGTCAATCGTCGGCCCGATCTCGATCTCCTCATCGTCAAACTCCTGTACCTGGAAGACTGATGCAATCCTGCCCCTGGGACCTGCGGCTGCCACATTAGCCCAAAATGAGATTAGATGCATAATATGACGAAAGTAACAGCAAAAGTATTGCAAGTTTGACGAAAGTAAAGGTTATTTCTGTCTAGCCATAATACCCAGATCATTGTGGCAATCGCGATAAACCATGCCTCTCTCATAGCACCCCTCTCTGTTGCGAATTTGGCTCCTACCCACAGGTCCTCTTAAGAATTAGGGTATTGGGATGTCCCCAGTGCAATGAGGACTCCTACGACAACCGCTTTGCTCCTAGGACAGTGAAGGAAAAGATGGTCTCTCGTTTCCATGGTGGCTTGGCAGAACCCACATTGGGAATCCAAATTTGGTTGGCGTTTAGCTAGGTTTTTTCTAGTCAGGATCACGTCGTTCAGCACCAACCATAGAAAAACTTTGGTTTTAAGGGGCGCTTTCATTTTCCAGACAACGGCCGACCACTTTGGTGAGCATCCCCTAAAATGGATGCGCTTGTACAAGGACCGAACCGTGAACTTGCCGTTTTTCTCCAGTTCCCAGGTTTTCTTGTCGGGCCACTGAGCACAGCCGATTCCAGTGTTGGATATGTAGTTCTGAAGTTCCGTCAATCTGCATTGGGAGCCTATGTCAAGCGATCGTTTGAAAGCTGGCTTCCAAGTGCCTCTTTTCCAGGCTGCTGCCACCGTTCAGTGTGGATGTGTCGCTTGGTCGTATAAGTCTGGGAACATGGACCTGAGTGTGTGATCATCACACCACTTATCCCACCAAAATCTAGTGAGTCTACCATTACTTATGACTGACTTAATGCAGCTGCTGAAGGGATCGTATGCCTTAGTGATACCTTTCCAGAAGCAGGATACTCTAGGGCCTATCCTGAAGCCTAGATTTCTAGTTCCATTCCCATGCATGTATCCTTGGACAAATTGTTGCCACCCTTCTCCATTAGGATGGAAAACTTTCCACCACCATTTACCCAGTAGTGCTAGATTCATATCCCGGAGGTCAATTATACCCAGGCCTCCATAAGTCTTTTTCATACATGCCTTCTCCCACCTAATGAGATGGTATCCTCCTCGATCTGGGTCTGCCCCTTTCCATAAGAAATGCTTCCTCGACCGGTCGATTCTTTGTATTATCCATCGTGGCATCTCAAAGAAGGAGAGGTAATAAGTAGGAAGGTTTGAGAGGACTGCATTAATAAGTGTGACTCTCCCTCCCAAAGAGAGGGCTTTCCCTTTCCATCCTGCTAGCCGTTTCTCGACCCTATCAATGATGGGTAGCCAATCCGCCATTTTGAGTTTCCCGGGTCTTAATGGCAATCCAAGGTATTGAATGGGGAACCTCTCGACAGAGCAATTGAGGATTGTGGCATGGTCTAACATCTCTTCTGGAGTCAGAGCAATGGGAATAAGTGGCTTTTGTGGAAATTAACTCTGAGTCCTGACCAAGCTTCAAAGCAATATAGAATTCCTTTGAAGACGGTAGTTTCCCCTGGGTTTCCATTTCCGAAAAGGAGGGTGTCGTCTGCGTATTGGAGTATGGAGCACCCTTGGAGCTGTACCCCTCTAGCCACTAGTACAATCCAGCCTACTCTACTGCACTTGGTTATCATGGATCTTAGAATGTCCGCCACGATGGTGAAGAGGAGGGGTGATAGCGGGTTTCCGTGTCTGAGCCCCCATTTGCAGGGAAAGGGTGACCTGCTGACCCATTTATCAAAATAGCCGTCTTGCTAGTGGTAAGACACGTATGGATCCATCCGATCCATCTGTCCCCGAACCCCCATCCCGCAAGCGCTTCCAGTAGACAGTCCCATTCCATGGAATCATAGGCTTTCTCGAAGTCCAGCTTCAGAAGGTAGCTCTTAGCGTTGGAAGCATGGCACTGATGGATAGTCTCTTCCACTGTAGCAATGTTGTCCTGAATACATTTACCTTTTATAAAGCCCGTCTGGTCCTGACTAATGAGACCATCCATTACCTTCCCCAGTATGTTAGTGAGAGTCTTGGTAATGATTTTAACCGAGCAGTTAAGGAGGCTTATGGGACGGAAGTCTCCGACTCGTCGCGATTCTTCTTGCTTAGGGATCAGCACCACCTCTGCATAGTTGAATCTCCCCAATTTGAGTTTATGCTCATAGAAGTCCTCGAATAGCTTTAACAAGTCACATTTATCTCCTCCCAGAAAATCTGATAGAACATGATCGGGAAACCATCTGGACCTGGGGCTTTATCTTTTCCCAGCTGTTGGACTGCCTCCCAGATCTCCTTTTCGGTGAAGGGTTCCTCGATGGATTGCATCCTAGGCCCTGCAGTGCCTGTTTGATCTTGCCAGAAGTCATGTTGGAGGGGGTTTCTGAAATCCGCTTTGTGCCCAAAGAGGCATTTGTAGTGGGATGGAAAGCCATCTTAATGGCATCCTCGCCTTGTACTAAACCAGACTCCGAGTTGATTGAATGGATGAGGTTAGTTCTACGTCGTGCACTGGCAACTCAGTGAAAAAATGTTGTATTTGCGTCTCCCTCTTTGAGCCACGCAATTCTCAATCGTTGTTGCCATCTGATTTCCTCAATCCTGTAGAGCTGGTCGATTTTCTGTCTGAGTTGTAGCAATCTATTCCTTTCTTCCTGTATAAGATCCCTAGCCTCTTTCGTCTTCTCGAGATCCTCAATTCCTTCAAGAAGGGACTCCTTTGTTCTCCAAATTAGTGCAAATCTAGTTCGATTCCACTTCCTCAGTTTGCCCCTGTGCCTACTAATTTTTTCACACCATATAGCGGACGCCTCAGTGCCCTTGGTTGGGCGAGACCAACTCTCATTGACCATATGGTGGAAACCTTGTATTTCTAACCACACCTTCTCGAACCGAAACTTTGATGGCTTTCTAGGCTGGTCCTCCCTCGATGATAAGAAAATAGGCACGTGATCAGAGGTTGGTTGGGGAGAGATTTAGCTGATGAAAGAGGGAATTTGGTCTCCCAGTCCGTGACCAAGATCCTATCTAACTTAGCTAGAATGGGCGTCGCCTGCTTGTTTGACCAGGTGAAAAGCCTATCCGTGATGGGAATGTCAACCAGATCCAGGTCTGTGATAACCTCATTAAAAGCTTCTCTGTCTAGGTCACTGGAACCTCTGCCTCTGTGCTCTGAGGCGAATCTTGTAACGTTAAAATCTCCTCCCACCACCCACGGGTGTGGCCAGTGTGCTTGGATAGCTCGAAGTTCCGACCAAAATGTCGTTCTAGCAGCAATCGTATGTGGTCTGTACACCACCGTGACTGATTGAACCCACCGGTCGGACTTATGTTGTAGCAGTACTGATAAGGAAAATTACCCGTGGCGTTCATCAACACAACAGAAAATGTCGGGGTTAAACCCTAGGGCTATGCCCCTAGACACCCCGACTGTTGGTAACATCCTTCATTCAGAGATTCGGCTACCCCCTACTCTGCGGAGTCTCAAGCTTCAAGAAAGTTTGGTCTCTTGGAGACCCATGATGTTAGCCTTCGATCTGGCTACGGCTTCCTTAACCATTTATCGTTTACCCCACCCACCCAGACCTCTAACATTCTAGAAAAGGGCCTCCATTAACTACTATTAGGGATGGGTACGTGGCTCGTTTTAACATCCAAGTCCAAAATAAGCCTAACTCTACCAGTCTCCCAGCCCCTAATTTGATTAAGGAATTGCGCATTTCTGTCAATATCGTTAACCGCAAGACTACAGGTTTCGACTAGATAGAAAATTTCAGTATCGGTCATGAAATTAAAAACTGATGCAAGGAAAGAGCCTGTACCTCCGATGCTTGTCTTTACCGCCTTGGCGGCGGCCGCAATCTCTAAATAGTCATCAAGGGACTCCTCCATAGCCCTCTTGTGAACCCTGAGGCCTGTATCCGTTGCTTGCGATGGGGGAAAAGTGCAGGGTACCAACTCTGGTGATAAACTCAGGGGTTCTTCTGCCTCCTGATGTGTCGGATTTATATACAAATATTTGTACTCATTTACTTATTAAAATGACTTGTTTTCGCTGATATTGTCTATAATTCACCTTATTTCTATATGATTTCATTTAATTAATTATTTTTGAAGAAATAATATTTTTGATGCAAAAAGTAAAGAATTGTGGAAAAAAATCAACAAACAAAGTAAAATAATTGACTTATAAATTTTTATTGTTTTGTTGAGTTAAAATTACGAAAAATAATTTGTAAAAGGATTTTTATACGCGAATGTGATTTATAGTTAGTTTAATTAATTTTAAACTAATTAAATTTATTTTATTTAAAAATCCTAATTTCAGGTATTAAATTGTATATGCAGAAGCACGTGGTTGGCAGAAAAGGCAGAAAAGAAGGAAAGAGAAACAAATAAAATTCTGCATTATAAAAGGAAGGAAATAAAGGAAGAATGTGGACTTTTCTCCAAAAGTGCAAACCCTAATTGATCACTCCGTTCTCTATAAATACAAGGCAAAGAAAGAGGGTACAATTCAGGAGGTGACGACTGTACAATAATACAAAAGAAAAAAAAGAAAAAGTAAGGAAGAGAGAACGTGTGCGAGTTCCAAGGCAAACAATACTGTGCGGGCAGTAGGGATTGCATCTTCTTCAAGTGCGATTTCTGAAGTGCACCCGACAGCTGGCAGCCCCTGACTCGCGCGGGATTCAAGGAAGCTGACGTGGAGCAGCAGCTGGGTCCCACGCGTTCTTCTTCTTCTCTCTTGCAACTAGCGTGCGGCACGCAATCAGACGAAAACGAAACAAAGAAAAGAAACGAAGCAGAAAAAAGAAGCAGACAGCGTGCGGTAGGCCCTACGCAACGTGACCTCCATCTGACGCGACAGCAGGCAGGCGGGCCCATGTGACAGGTGGCGGCCGGAGACAGCTGTTGATTGACGGGCGGCTCGGGTTACGAAGCGACGGTTTGGTGACATCTTCTGGTTCAGATTTTGAGAAAGAAAAAAGAAGGGTTTGCTTTAAATTTTGTATTTTTTTAGGAGTAATGCTAGAGCCACTACCAATTTCACTACCATTTTCTTCACTACCTTAGGTGGCACACTCCAATAGGTAGGGAATGATAGAGTAGGTGGGAGAACTCTCCAATAGGAGTATGCCACCTAAGATAGTGAAGGAAATGGTAGTGAAATTGGTAGTGGCTCTAGCATTACTCTTTTTTTAGTATCTCTTCTTCTCTATATTTTGTTGATGCAATCCCAATTGAACATGAACTGAACATATTGTTCTAGAGGCTAAGGTGTAGCCAAGTTTTGTAGAACACAAATTTTAATTCCTTATTATTACTCCATTTTTCCTGATTGTGTTTTAATTTTTATTATTTATGCGTACAACATGGTGGATAGACATTTGTATGATTTCTCAAATCATAAAGAGACCGAACAGGTGATTTGTGATTAATAAAAATTAAGACCGTATATTGGAGGACGTGACCGTTAAGAAATCCAATTTCTCAATTAATAATTTGGTGGATAGACGAATGATTAATTGAGAATAATTTTTAGACTACGTTGATAGAGTGGTTAATATCTGTAGGATTTTGGTCGACAATTTGGAAAGATAATATTTTTATTTATAAGGAATTATAATTTGTGTGTGATTAACGAGGTGAACCAAGAGCCCTAAACTAATTTTACCATTAAACAAAGTACAAGAGCTTCATAGTTTCACAGCCCTCTCCCTCTTCACCAATTTAATTAGATTAAATTAGATTAAGTTAATTTAGTTATTTTATCCTTATAAAATTCGATCTTCCAAATAGTGATTCATCTAGTGATATCGGTACTCCGTAAAATATCTAGTCCCTGTAGGTTCGACACTCTACTCATCTATCTATATTACTTGTGTGATTTTGTACACTTGCAAATTCAACATCAAGTTTTTGGCGCCGTTGCCGGGGACTAGTTATTCTTTTATTGATATTGAAAATTGCTAGATTATTGCTAATTTGGATTTTTTTTGTAATTATTTTTATTTTATTATCATTTTAAATTTTTATTTTCCTTTGACTAACTCTAACTTTTACGTTTTTATTTTTTTTATTTTATTTTTCTTATTTTAGTTTTTTTTTAGTTTTTCTATTTTTTTCTTTTTCGATACTTACATTTCAGGACATACACGTACATTATCATGGGGAACGATGAAAATAGGCCTGTGAGAGATTATGTTATGCCCTCAATTTATGAGTCAAGCATAAAGAAGCCAGTTATTGAAGCTAACGATTTTGAAATTAAACCGGCGATGATTCTAATGATTCAACAGACTGTTCAATTTTGGGGACTACCACACGAGGATCCTTACGCTCACATTGCAGATTTTTTAGAAATTTGTGACACTTTCAAGCACAATGGAGTATCAGATGATGCAATTAGATTGAGACTCTTTTCTTTCTCACTACGAGATAAGGCAAAGGCTTGGTTACATTATCTTCCACCAGGTAGTATTACTACTTGGGAGGGACTTGCACAAAAATTTCTAGCTAAGTATTTTCCTCCAGCAAAGACAGCAAAGCTAAGAAAGGACATTTGCACATTTATGCAATTTGAGACTGAGTCTTTGTATGATGCATGGGAAAGGTTTAAAGAGTTATTAAGAAAGTGTCCTAATCATGAACTACCGAAATGGCTGCAAATGCAAACATTCTATAATGGTTTGGGAGTTACACATAAATCTATGGTTGACGCAGCAGCTGGTGGTGCACTGATGAGCAAAACTTTCCAAGCAGCCTATGATCTTTTAGAGGAGATGGCATCAAATCATTACCAGTGGTCTTCAGAGAGAACGATGTCAAGAAAAGTGGCTGGAGTTTTTGAACTTGATCCTTTTTCTACTTTAAATGCAAAAAATGATATTTTATATAAACAAGTAGAAAATATAAATTTTAATGTTATGCAATCTAATATGATTTGTGATCTTTGTGCAGGTAATCATGCAAGTTCAGATTGTCAAATGGGGAACCCTTTTGCTCCATCAAATGCCGAACATGAAAATTTTGTGTCAAACTTTCAAATGCAAAACAATCATTATGCAAACACATACAATTCAGAATGGAGAAACACCCACAATTTTTCATGGAACAACAATCAAGAAGCAGTTATACACCCTCAAAATTTTTCACAGGAAGAAAAGAAGCCGACACTTGAAGACATGTTTATGCACTACATGCAAAAGACAATTTGGCAATCCAAAATGTTACAAATTCAACTTCGGCTTCCGTCCACAATCTTGAGCATAAATTAAAAGAGGTAGGGGAATCAAAGACATTATCATCACGAAGGAAACGCCTCAAATTGGAACTTGAACCTGATCCACATCTGAAGAGGAAAATTAGAAAAGATGTGTTAATGTTGTTGGATCTAGGCGTTACTTAACCATCTCACCCCCATGTCTGGCTGAAGACTTAAAACTTAGCGCTTCTTGGGAGGCAACCCATGTTTTATTTTATTGCATTTAGTTTTCATTTATCTTTTAATTTATTTTATTTTAATTTTTATTTTATTTTGTAGGATTGCATCAATTTTGAAAATCGCCGGGCGGAGCTGTTTTGAACACCATTGATGGCTGTTTTTGAGCAGTATGGAGTCAGAATCTGGAAAAGTGATTCAAAGAGAAGTTGTAGACAATTGTCTTAGCTTTCCAGCAAAAGAAAATTCAGCCCATTTCGACATCTACAGCTCCAGATATCGCCAAAATACTGAACACTGCGCGTGCAGAAATTTAAAGACGAATCAGGGGAGATATTCTAAACTTTTTGCATTCTTTTTGTTTTTCTTCTTCTTTCCCATTGAGGACAATGTGACATTTAAGTTTGGGGGGAAGGTTTACAAATTTATTTTTATTTTTATTATTTTAGAAAAGAAAAACAAAATTTTAAAAAGGATTTCAATTAGGCTCACCATTACACATTTTGAGTTCTTTATTGTGATGAGCATTGAAACAATTTTTTTTGTATAAACAATTTTTTTTATAAAGCAATATTAAGCATACTTATTTACTTTAGGATTATTGAGCTTCAAAATTCCTTACAAAATTGTGTGGGTCATGCTATTATACATAAAAGACAAATGTGATGCTTTTTCTTGTGATTATCCCCTTTAATCTAGTCCTAAACAGAGTTTAAGTAAATAGAGTAATAATGAAAAAAAAAAAAAAAAATTGAATAAAGTCAATCAACTCCAATGTTTTGAGTTGCTTAGTAACTAGGGGTATTCATCACAAATGTCTACACTTACGTAGAACAGCAACTTGAAATATGAGTATGCAAAGCACTTTAAGTTTGTGACTTGTTGAGTAACCGGGTGAATTCATCACAAATGTTTTACATTCGCGTCAAAAGGCAAGTGACAACTTAAAGAAGGGACCAAAAAAAAAAAAAAAAAAAAAAAAAAAACTCTAGTTTGCTACTCGGTTTGTAGTAGAGAGAAGGGATAATCACAGATTGAGTTGTTGCATAATATAATTACATTAATTGCATGACAAATGCGATTGGGTTAGGAGTTGTGAATAAATAATTGCACTGGAGAAAGTGGGTATGCTTAGGTTGACTTTATTTTCAATTGTTTATACTTTTAATTGAAATTTTGATGCTTGCATGATAAGATCTTTTAGTGTGATGGGTTGAGTCCACTATTATTATTCCCTTGTTTATTATTCTACTTTTTGCTCGAGGACAAGCAAAATCTTAAGTTTGGGGGTATTTGATGTGTCGGATTTATATACAAATATTTGTACTCATTTACTTATTAAAATGACTTGTTTTCGCTGATATTGTCTATAATTCACCTTATTTCTATATGATTTCATTTAATTAATTATTTTTGAAGAAATAATATTTTTGATGCAAAAAGTAAAGAATTGTGGAAAAAAATCAACAAACAAAGTAAAATAATTGACTTATAAATTTTTATTGTTTGGTTGAGTTAAAATTGCGAAAAATAATTTGTAAAAGGATTTTTATACGCGAATATGATTTATAGTTAGTTTAATTAATTTTAAACTAATTAAATTTATTTTATTTAAAAATCCTAATTTCAGGTATTAAATTGTATATGCAGAAGCACGTGGTTGGCAGAAAAGGCAGAAAAGAAGGAAAGAGAAACAAATAAAATTTTGCATTATAAAAGGAAGGAAATAAAGGAAGAATGTGGACTTTTCTGCAAAAGTGCAAACCCTAATTGATCACTCCGTTCTCTATAAATACAAGGCAAAGAAAGAGGGTACAATTCAGGAGGTGACGACTGTACAATAACACAAAAGAAAAAAAAAGAAAAAGTAAGGAAGAGAGAGAACGTGTGCGAGTTCCAAGGCAAACAATACTGTGCGGGCAGTAGGGATAGCATCTTCTTCAAGTGCGATTTCTGAAGTGCACCCGACAGCTGGCAGCCCCTGACTCGCGCATGATTCAAGGAAGCTGATGTGGAGCAGCAGCTGGGTCCCACGCGTTCTTCTTCTTCTCTCTTGCAACTAGCGTGCGGCACGCAATCAGACGAAAACGAAACAAAGAAAAGAAACGAAGCAGAAAAAAGAAGCAGACAGCGTGCGGTAGGCCCCACGCGATGTGACCTCCATCTGACGCGACAGCAGGCAGGCGGGCCCATGTGACAGGTGGCGGCCGGAGACAGCTGTTGATTGACGGGCGGCTCGGGTTACGAAGCGACGGTTTGGTGACATCTTCTGGTTCAGATTTTGAGAAAGAAAAAAGAAGGGTTTGCTTTAAATTTTGTATTTTTTTAGTATCTCTTCTTCTCTATATTTTGTTGATGCAATCCCAATTGAACATGAACTGAACATATTGTTCTAGAGGCTAAGGTGTAGCCAAGTTTTGTAGAACACAAATTTTAATTCCTTATTATTACTCCATTTTTCCTGATTGTGTTTTAATTTTTATTATTTATGCGTACAACATGGTGGATAGACATTTGTATGATTTCTCAAATCATAAAGAGACCGAACAGGTGATTTGTGATTAATAAAAATTAAGACCGTATATTGGAGGACGTGACCGTTAAGAAATCCAATTTCTCAATTAATAATTTGGTGGATAGACGAATGATTAATTGAGAATAATTTTTAGACTACGTTGATAGAGTGGTTAATATCTTTAGGATTTTGGTCGACAATTTGGAAAGATAATATTTTTATTTATAAGGAATTATAATTTGTGTGTGATTAACGAGGTGAACCAAGAGCCCTAGAACTAATTTTACCATTAAACAAAGTACAAGAGCTTCATAGTTTCACAGCCCTCTCCCTCTTCACCAATTTAATTAGATTAAATTAGATTAAGTTAATTTAGTTATTTTATCCTTATAAAATTCGATCTTCCAAATAGTGATTCATCTAGTGATATCGGTACTCCGTAAAATATCTAGTCCCTGTGGGTTCGACACTCTACTCATCTATCTATATTACTTGTGCGATTTTGTACACTTGCAAATTCAACATCACCTCCCCTTCTGAGTCCAACGACTCTACCTCTGAATAGTCACAGTCATCCTCGAGGTTAAGCCTGTCCTCTTGATTATCTTCATACATGTGGGGAGTTTGATTTGTCCACTGTATCGCAGGCTCTCTTGAGATGGACCCCTCAATGGGCCCACAACTTGTCGACTTTGCGTTCAGAATATTGAGAACATTCGTGGCGGACCCCTCTATGGGCCCATTACAAGTCACTGTTACATTCTATGCAGTGGGACCACTTGTAACGAACCCCTCATTAGGCCCAACTATAAAAACCCCCACCGTCTCCACTTCATCAGCATAATCCAACTGAATTTTTTCAGTTGGCACACAATAGAGGCTCCTGTCCTCGCAGCTTATTGTACTGCTCGCCTCGAGTTGCGCCCTTGTCATATGCGTCTGCAGCTGTCCCCTCCTACCCGCTGTCTCTTCTGCCATGTGGCTCACTGCGACAGGTGGGTGCATGGTCGAAGCTTTCGGTTAGGGAAACGATGCGTTGAAATTTAAATTCAAAGCAGAGGGAGGGTTTCCTTTCTTTGAAGCTTCGTTGTCTTCTTTGCCATATTTGAGTTTCCTCAAAGCTTGAGAAGCGAAATCCCTTTCTCTCACATCCTCCTTTGAGCTCCCTTCTCTATCTACGAGTTGCTCTTCGCTCGTTGTTTTCCCCAAAATGGCGCCTGCAGCCTGTCGCTCTTGACCCAAAGCAACCCACTTTTTCTTCTTTTCTGGTGACTTTTGAAGCTTTGTTACGAACTTCCTGGGCACTAGTGCTTTCTCGCTTGTCTTCTTCCCCAAACTGGTGCTTTCCTTCACCAACTCTTGTCCCGAAGCTTGCATGTTGTTACGGAGTGGGTTTTTGCCACTTTTGGGGTCTGCCTAGCCTGTCCCCCCTTTCTGATCCACAGCATGCATCTCCTCATCTGCATGCAGAGCTTGACCACCATTTTGGGTAATACTTTTGACCCCTTTACCGTGGCAAGTCTCTGGCCCTTCGAAACTTACCAAATCGGGACATGGTTGTGGGTGCACCAGTTTCCTTCCATCCTGGTCATAGGATCCCGTGGTCAAGCCTCGTCCTTGACCAGCGGAGATTGGCCTTGAGACTTGAGATTCTGATCCCTCCGCCGCAAGCTCCCGGTGACCCTCCATCCCTCGTGCCGCTTTGATCACCTCTCTGTGAGCATATTCCACTTCATGTGCTCCGTCAATGGTGAGATCCCACTCCGGTGAGACCATCTCTTTGTACGATCGGCCATCTCTGATTGAGGGGGGTTGGGGGAAGTGATGGGTCAGAGTACTTCCTCTATCTCCGCTCGCCTGTCGAGCACAAATCGTATGAGATACGCCTCCTTGAAAGAGAAGACTTTGGCGAATCTCGGCATTAGGGAGATGTCTCCGCTTCTAATGAGTATCCTTGTCGATACAATCTCTGAGCAGCGAATCGTCTTCTCGTCGATAGATTCCACCGTGCCGAAGTCAGAGACAATCTCCTGAAGGGCCTCTCTCTTCCAAAAGTGCAATGACACATTGTGTATCCAAATCCAATATTTGTCTCCTTGCACTAACTCCGCACCGAAATTTGGTGACCATGCCGTGAATTCCACTTTGAAGAAGCCAAAATCAACCAAGCCCATTCCGGTGACTTCAATCATTTTTTGGGGTGACGGGAAAGAGACCAGATATTGAAGATGGCACATTCTCTTAGCAACCCAGTCCCGGTGAGCTCGCATTGGCCATTGAGGTTCAAGGCATGGAGAAGGTGGGTTTCGGAGGGGGATCCTGATCTCACTTTTGCTATCGCACACCATTAGCGGAGCCATTTTTCTTCATTCCTGATCGTTTCCAAGCTGTTAGCCAGCTTGATCAGGGCAGGGCTCTCCGGTGACCTCCCTCTGAACACTTGCCTCTCATCGTCAATGTTGGAGTTGGTGACATTTGTGCATGTGTATGACATATGGCCCCACTTCATACATCTCAGGCACCACACCTCCTTGGTGCACTCTGTTTGGTAATGGCCTAGGTCCCCACAGTTGAAGCACAACACTGGTTTCCTTTTTTCCTTTTCTTGTTCTTTTCCTGTTGTCATGTTGAATTGGTGGTAGAGGTGGGCTGTGTTTGTTGTTGTTCGGTTGGTTTGGTGGTGGTGTGGAACTATGTTTCTTCTTACCCCCTTTGGCAACTATCTGCCACTCCTCCGCTTTCTCCGCCATCTGAGCTTGGTCCTCCCTCCCTAGGTCCTCGTCGTTTGGCTCCCCTTCTTGGGCCCAAACAATGATGGACTTGAGGGGGTCAGGGGCATCCTCCGTTGGTTGTGGGGGGAGTCGTTGAGGGGAGGTGCAAGAGGTTGAAGGCCTTGGGTGAGAAGAGGGTACGAAGGTGGGTTTCACTGTTACATTGGAACTACGATTGTGGAGGTTGTGGCTGTGTTGTTTGTGGTTAACACTCTGAAGAGTCTCCGGTTGCTCCTGGTGGCGATGTTGGTAATCCCTGTCCCTCTGGATGAGTTGGTACCTCTGAGGTGAGTCCCTGTCCCTCTGGATGAGTTGGTACCTCTGATGTGAGTCCCCGTCCCTCTGTTGGTGTTGGAACCTCTGAGGGCGATGCTGGAGCCGGGGGGGTTCTTCTACGCTCCTGGTAGCAAGTAAGAGGACCCTCTCCATGGGCCCGTCCCCTCGGAGGTATGTCCTGATGATGACGATGATGAACATAACCTCTCCCCTCCTGGCGATGAAGTGCACTTCGGTGTGCCCGCAGTGGGAGAGTGCACATCTGAGTCTAGGGGCACCCCCCTCAAGGGGGTAATCACCGCATTAGGGTGCGGTTGGGGATTGTGAGTTGGAGGAGCAGCCGAAGGAAGGGCCTCTGTTTGAGGCAGAGGGGGAGGTGGGGTCTCTGAAGAGGGTGGGGGGGGAGGGGGGTGGGGTCGGTGTAGCGGGCCCTCTCATTGGGCCCGCACCCACTCAGCTCCACCTCCGACAGCAAGGGGCGGAGTGAAGCAAGATGGTCTGATGCATTGAAGAAAAAGAAAGAGGAAAAGGTAGGGTTGTTTGATGGTGGTGTAGGCTGAGAGTGTTGGGGAAGGTGACGAAGGCAAGGTGACGTTTCAAGCAAGAAGGTTCAAAGGTGGAGGTGGATCAAGAAAGGGTGTCAGAGAAGAAAAGAAAAGAGGGGGGGGGGGGGGGGGGGGGGGGCGAAGGAGCAGCATCAAGAGTTGGTCATGTTTCAAATTGTTGTAATTGAACAGTTATTCAATACAACTAATTGCTATCATGCAATGTTTGTGTAAGAAGTCGTAAAACAAATTGAATTTTTGTGCACATGCATCATGTATTATAGCTAAATTTGAGGTTACTTGATCTGTTATAGCAATTTTGGAATGACACAAGTTTTTTTTTGAATGGCATTTAGAATATATTACTTGGCAACACATTACTTGATATTTTTTTTTGAGGGGAAAAGGTAGGGTAAGTCCCTACCTCACATGATATATATAAAAGCGAAAATATAGAGTTTGGTTACAAGAGCAGACCATGTAGCCTCAGCCCAGCACTAAGACCCTGGTCTGTAAGTACACACCGGCCGTCTGATCCCGGCCCAAAAAAGTCTTACACAAAACAACAAAAACAACTAATTAAGAGACCCACGCAGGGGTTTAAGAAACTTCATTAAGCAGCCATATAGTTTACCAAGAGCAGCTACCCTCCTCACTTGCTGACTGGTCAGCGTGCCCCATTGCCCCATGTAGCAGTAATTCAAGTGCATTTGCATCCGTTACTTCCTGCTCTATCTTCTGTCGCTTCTTTTCACTGCCGATCCCATCTAGCCAAGATTGAAACCAAAAAATTGCATTAGAAATAATCTGGCGAGAGGAAGAGAGCTTTGCAGAGAAAGTAGAGTCATTCCTAGCAATCCAGATACTCCAGCATATAGCAATAGATAAGAGGTGCCAAGTGTGGTTGTGCGGCGGATTATCGAGGCACCATGATGCAAAACAATCATATACAGTCGTGGGCAGTGTATGTATGTGAAAGAGTGCAGTGAAGAAGTGCCAGGCCTCTAATGCTACTGGGCAAGAGAAGAAGATGTGGTAGGTCAACTCAACAGGAAATGCGCAAGCTGCGTATGCCGTGTCGCCCGACCAACCTTTGTGGCTCAAGAACTCCTTGGAGTTGATTCGGCCCTGACTCAGTTGCCATATGAATACTTTGCACTTTAGTGGCACCGATGATGTCCAGATAGCCTTGAAGAATGGTGATCGCATGCCAGAAAAGATGAAGAATTTATAAGCTGACTGTACTGAGTAAGCTCCAGTGGGTGTTAGACGCCACTTCGGGGCATCCCTGTCCTGAGAGGGGCAAAAATCTGCAAGTGCTAGGAGGAGGCTTTGCTTCTCAGTTTGGAGAGCTTGCGAGGTGGTGCGGTTCAGACTTGGGTGCCAATTCCAGATCCCCTGAATCCAAGAGCCCTGTGATGAAGCAGTAGCATTGATATTCCATGCTGCTGCAGTGAGCGCGGGGTATAGGGTGGTTAAACTATGCTCATTAAGCCATCGGGATTTCCAAAAGGCGATCCTCTCACCATTGCCAAGCTGCCAATGGACATTTATAAGGAACTGATGCTGCAAGTGGAAAATGCCTTTCCAGAAATGTGACGCCGAGACTGGACAAACGAAGGATTGTGAAGGACTTTTATAGTACAAGTCTTGGAGAGTTTGGCTGACAAGAGAGTCTGATGAGTAAATATTCCACCACCATTTCATCAGCAATGCTTCGTTGAAAGTTTTTAGCTCCAAGACTCCAAGTCCTCCCTGGTCCTTAGGCTGACAGACCATGCTCCAATTTGCACAGGCAAGGCCCCTCGAGTCTTTGTCCTCCCCGCACCAAAAGAATCTGCTACGTATCTGATCAATGCGCTTAATGACCCATTTCGGAAGACGAAAGAAAGAAGCAAAGTATACGGGTAGGGCGCTAAGAACTGCATTGATGAGGACTAGCCGTCCCCCTTTTGAAAGCAGTTTACCTTTTCATACCGATAAGCGCCTTTCAATTTTGAGGATGAGTGGCTGCCAATGTCGCTTGCACAACTTGCCTTTGGAAAGAGGCATGCCAAGATAATTTAGAGGGAGACAGTCCTCCTTGCAGCCTAGGATGGTGGAGAAGGCATGTAGCTTGGCCTTAGAGCGGCCAAAGTAAACCACAGCGGATTTGGAAAAGTTAATTGCTAAGCCAGAGGTGTTTGCAAAGAGCTGGAGGGCAATCTTGAGGTTCAGAATCTCTTGCTCATCTCCCTTACAAAAGATCAGTGTATCATCGGCAAATTGGAGCACCGAAAGTTGGGATAAAAGGCCTCTGATCGGCAGCGGAGAGAAAGTGCCATTTCTTCTTCCTAGTTGCAGCATTTTGGCCAAGACATCTACCACCAGAATGAAGAGCATCGGAGATAAGGGGTCGCCCTGTTTTAGCCCACGTTTGGAATTGATTTGTCTGCCTTTCTCTCCATTAATGATGATGAAGGATTTGGCTGTAGTAAGAATCATCTCGATCCATTTGCACCACCTCGGCCCAAAACCCCTAGCTTTAAGCAATTGAAGTAGGAAATCCCAACTCACAGTATCAAAAGCTTTAGTAAAATCAATTTTAAAGAGTAAGGTGTCAGAATTACCCCTGCTGCAGAGATTAATAGCCTCATGTGCTACAAGGAAGCAGTCTACAGTCGACTTGCCTTTCAAAAAAGCACTTTGGGAAGAAGACACCAGGGAGTGAAGGAGAGGGCTAAGCCTGTTGGCGAGTATCTTTGTGAAGATCTTCAGGGAGCAATTGAGGAGACTGATAGGCCTATAGTCAGACACTAAGTTTGCGCCGTCACATTTTGGAATGAGGATGATATCGGAATAATTGAGGCGCCCAATATCCGTATCACCGCTGTGGATTGACTGTATCATATTGAGCAAATCCTCCTTGATTGTGTCCCAACAGTTATGGTAGAAGCTCATTGAGAAGCCGTCAGGGCCCGGTGCTTTATCGCTACTCATGTCAAAAACTGCCTTTCGCAGCTCTTCAATAGTAACAGATTCCTCAAGATGGTGCAGGCTAACCACATTAGTGAGGTAGAGGGAAGGCCAGTCAATGCTGAAGTCGGAGATGGTGGCAGATCCACATATAGCTTGAAAGTGTGACTCAAAAGCTGTCCTGATGTCTGCAGGGTTGGTTGTGGTGGAATGATCAATGCGGAGACTGTGAATGTAGTTTCTTCTTCGTCTACCATTTGCAATGGAGTGAAAAAATTTGAAATTTGCATCGCCCTCTTTGATCCACTGCACACGGGATCGCTGCCTCCAGTATACTGTCTCTTCCTTGATCAGGTTCTCAAGTTCAATCTGAGTGGCTTTGAGGGAGGGGGGGAGGGGGGGGAGAAGACAGGGACTCAGCCTCAATCTCAAGCTTGAGGAGGAGTTCTTGAAGTTGCTTCTTCCTTGCAGGAATAGAGCCCAGGGTGTCTGATTGCCACTTCCGTATGCGTCTTCTGAGTAGGCCTAGTTTGGCAGAGAATACATCAACTGGGTTACCCTGGCAGTGGAAATGGCGCCACCAATTGTTGACTGCTGTTGTGAAAGAAGGCTGCAACAGCCATGACTTTTCAAATCTGAAACGGACATTACTTGATATATATGTGTATTTCATCAGTTTCACCATACTTTGGTTCTCACGTTACACCTTAATAATCACCGTACTTCTTCATTTCTTAGGCCTTCTTTTCTAAGGGATTTTGCATCAACAGATTAGTAAGTCCATGTTGCAGACATTATCATTATGGTGTATATTTTGATTATTGGTCTAACTTTTGTTTTCACCTTTTTCATGATCATCTTTTCCTAAACAAATTGACTGCAAAAAAAAAAAAAAAAAAAATAGAAGAGTGCAAAATAATTTAAGTTTAGTAAGTAATGCAAAGCAAAGTTGCAAGTGTTGTTGTGATACAACAGGAAAGCCTCTTACTGGTAGGCAATAGGATTGAGGTTCAAATCCAGATTGCATCAACTTAAGGCCTGTTCTCAAGAGAGTAGAATAAATAGATAAAATAACTGCAAAGCAAAGTCAAGAGAGGAGTTGCCTGATGCCAACAACCCACCAACTACTACAACACCAAGTCTACAACACCAGTCTTAAGAGACTTGGTCCTCCACCAACTTGGGATATCAATTATCTTTGTTTATAAAGAATAACAACTTAAAAGCAAAAAAGGTTCTCATTACTGAGGCTGAAAATTTTCACCTACTGCTGATTTCATCCACTTTATAGTTGGTCATATTTAGACAAAACAAAAGGTACATTATGGTTTCATATAGTTCCGTTTACAGTTGAGTAATGAGGTGTGCTCAATTTGAATACTACCGCAACGAACAGAATAACTTGCTAAAAATGAAAGCAGAACATGAAGATATTGTGTCCATGTGAAATCAACAAAGAGTTCTACAACAATCATCTTTTCATAATTCACATACACAAATAAGTCCAATCCTCATAATCAATTGTGTTACAGATACACTATCCTTTCCTTTTTTGGATTTCTCATCACTTTAACTTTCATCAATTATACATACAAGAGCTGTATAGGATTCAGAATCCAAACCATCATACATCTGCGACTGACCACATAACCAACAGCGTGGAAAAACAAAATAATCCGAGAAACACAAAAAAAATGCAAACAAAAGAATTGTGTTGAACCAGTAGAGGAAATTTCGAACTTGACTTCCCAAACTGCGTTAGCTTTTGTAGCCTTCTATATCTACCTGTTCACTACTGGATACGTACGGTTGCGCGGTAACAAATGTCTTCTACCGGGGAAGTGAAAAAAATGATTGTGTATTTCATGAAAGGAATAAATAGACCATGAATTTGATTCTTTGTTTACTTTCACACGAACCAAGGCGTTGCAACCTGTTCTAGATGTAGTCCCCCTCCGAACATCATTAGTCTTACTAATGGACACCCCTTCTTTATTACAAACAAATGTCTTTTCCACTATCTGGCCATCTTTAGTTTATTTGACCCCTTATGCATTTGAAAACCCCCACATTTTGCATTCTTGTCATAAATTTTTCTGCTCGGGAAAGGGTCTCAAAAGTTATACCTACATGTGGTTTTAAGTGCTCATCAACTATTGGAATGAATTCACTTACTTCAGTTCTCAAAAAAATTTCACTCACATCAGAGCTCTTTTTGTGAAGATCCATACCTATTTTCAAAGCAAAAGAATAATGTCTCATTCACATTATACCCAAAAAATTATGTAACATTAGTTATGATGAAATAATGAGATTAAATATGTTATCTAACCCGCTTCAAACATAAATTTACCCAGCAATTTTTTTTTCATACTAAAAATTACAATATAGTGTTGTTGAACTAAGACGTAAAATATTACACCTGATCATATAGTGATGATCAACAAGTGAAAGGAATTTAAAAAACAACCATAAATACAAGAAAAGAAACAAATTTAAAAAAGGGAAAAAATTATACTTGATGATTCGAGAAAATTTGGGATGATGAGGATCTAGGGTTTCGTCAGATTTGGGGGAGATTTCGTAGCTTCGTGGAACGGGAGCGGGAGGTAGGGTTTCAGGATTGAGATTCAGGATTCGAAGAAGGCAACTTTCGATTCGGAGACGATCGAGCGGCGCGAGCGAGCTAGGGGTTTCGAACTCAGGATGTAGGGTTTGGAGCAGACAAGAGTGCGTCAAGGAAGATCATACCCCAGATGGAACTTTTAGGGTTTCGATTTGGGGAATAGGACGGCGAAGAAGGAGGTAGGGCTTAGGATCGCTATGGGAGATGAGCGGGAAGATTATGGAGTTATTCCACAAATCGAAGGAGATGAGAAGGCAAAGGGAATCAAAGGTTAAGGAAAATGACAGCATTACCCCCAACATAGTAATGGAGAGAGCGGGAGGAAGGGGAGCCACACGATTTTCATCAAGATATTGATGAAAATCAAGTGGTGGAGGGAGAGTGCGCACGTATAGTGCCCACGTATAGTGCGCAAAAATGAGTGCGTAACTGAAGGTTCCCCTATATATATATATATATAGAGGGAGAGAGATAGAGAGAGAGAGAGACAGACAAACCTTCCATTGTGCACTAACCATCCATGGTGTGCACTAGCCATAGTGGGTGGCCTTCGGACCTTTGTATCGACGATTTGAACCGTTCGCATTAATCTACACGTCTAGATTAATCTAAATATATAAAATCAAGCATTTGAAATTCATTTTTCCATCCATTATATCATTATAAAAAAACGATATTTAGCCATATAATTTTGTAATACTTCAATGCATGGGCAAATGAATTTCAAATGACTAGATTTCGTATATTTAGACTAATGTAAACGTGTAGATTAATGTTGACGGTTCAGATCGTCGATACGAAGGCCCGAAGGCCGAGTGCACACGGAGTACGCACCATGGCTATATATATATATATACATATAGTCCCCTTCCGTTGTGCTATATATATATATATATATATATATATATATATATAATCCTTTTCCATTGTGCACTAGCCATGGTGTGCACTCGGCCTTCGGGCCTTCGTAATTGTTCACATTGATCTACACGTCTAAATTAGTGTAAGTATATAAAATCAAGTCAATTGAAATTCATT
Source organism: Hemerocallis citrina (assembly GCA_017893485.1). Classification (NCBI taxonomy): domain Eukaryota; kingdom Viridiplantae; phylum Streptophyta; class Magnoliopsida; order Asparagales; family Asphodelaceae; genus Hemerocallis; species Hemerocallis citrina. The sequence continues at coordinate 64,878,857 of CM030364.1, read as the reverse complement.
TGCCCATCCATCAAGACATCATTAAAAAAAGCGATATTCAGTCATACAAATTTGTAAACACATCAATAGATGGGCAAATGAATTTTAAATGACTTGATTTTACATATTTAGACTAATTTAGATGTATAGATCAGTGTGAACGGTTCGGATCGTCGATATGAAGGTCGGAAGGCTGAGTGCACACCATGGCTAGAGTCCCTTCCGTTGTGCACTTGCCATGGTGTGCACTTGGCCTTCGGGCCTTCATATTGACCATCTGAACCCTTCAAGTGATATATACATCTAAATTAGTCTAAATATATAAAATCAAGTTATTTGAAATTCATTTGTCCATGCATTAAAGTGTTACAAAATTGTATTGCTGAATATCATTTTTTTATAATGACCTGATAGTTGGACAAATGAATTTCAAATAACTTGATTTTACATATTTAGACTAATTTATATGTGTAGATCAATGTTTAAAATAACGGTTCAGATCGTCGATACGCATGTCCAAAGGCCGAGTGCATACAGAGCGCACACCATGGCTTGTGCACAACGGAAGGTTTGTATATATATAGAGAGAGAGAAAGTCCCCTTCCGTTGTGCACTAGACCTCCATGTGCACTCAGCCTTCCCGCCTTCGTATTGACGATCCGAACCGTTCACATTGATCTACACATCTAAATTAGTCTAAATATATAAAATCAAATCATTTGAAATTCATTTGCCCATCCATTGAAGCGTTACAAAATTGTATGGCTAAAAATTGTTGTTTTTATAGTCACACGATGGATGGGCAAATGAATTTCGAATGATTTGATTTTACATATTTAGACTAATTTAGATGTGTAAATCAATGTGAACGGTTCGGATCTTCAATACGAAGGAGGAAATGCTGAGTTCACACGAGTGCACTCGGCAACCTAATGCACAATGGAAGGGGACTATATATATATATATATATATATATATATATATATATATATATATCCAAATACTCGATAATGGGGTTGAAGAAGACAGACGAGAAAGTGAGTCGAAGATGGAGCAAGCAGTTCAGAGCAGCCAGCAGTTGCAGGCAAGTTGCGGTCGACTGCACTTGGACAGTCGACTGCACACGTACAGGCCACTATATGGTCAATGGTGCAGTCGACCGTCTCGCTGTTTGTTATAACCCTGTACACTTGAAGGAATGACCGGTCGACCGCGTAGTCGACCGACCCACTCTCTGTTAGATCCTGTACAGTCGAAGGCATGAACCGGTCAACCGTCTCTATGTTGCGATCGACCGTCGCGATGCTGATTGATATGCGGCTGAGATTAGAAGTTGTGTAAACCTATATATATTATATTTTGGACGATTTTAGAGTAATGTGAAAAAGAAAAGAAAGATATATCAACCGTCATTGAGAGAGAGGGAGATAGAGAGAAACCCTACATCTTGGTGGTGAGTTCTTGAGTGATTTATAAACTTTTTCTTCATATTTCTAGTGGAAATCGTAGGAGTGTCTCTGCACAGGAAAGTAGCCATTACATTGGGTGAACCTCGAAAAAACCTCGTCTGTTCTTGTGTGTTGTTTTTGGTTGTTCTTTGTTTTCTTGCTTTTGATTTTATTGGTCTTGCATCTCGTTGGTAAGTTATTCCATAGTTAAAACTCAACAAAGTGGTACCAGAGTACCAGGTTGGTAGCGTTGATTGAGATGGGGGACAAGAGTAGAGTCAAGGAGTTCGATGGAACAGATTTCACAATGTGAAAGATCTAAATGATTGCGTATCTCCAACAGAATGATCTAGATGATCCATTGTTTGGTTTGAATCCATATGGGGCGGAGGTCAATTCGGTTGCATTGGCTGCTTAGAATAGATTGGATCAGAAAGTACTTGAATAGATTTAGTTATCGCTGAGTAGGAGGTCGCTATTTCACATTGAAAAGGCAAAGACCACGAAGGAGGCAATGGAGATCTTGACAGATATATTTGAGAAATCGAATGCAGCGAACTAGATCCTACACCTAAAGAGGATGGTCAACTTGAAGTTGTCAGAAAGGGGTTCGGTTGCAGAGCACATCAATAATTTATGTATGCTTTACAATCAGATGGAATCATCGGGTTTAAAGTTTGAGGAAAGAGCACAATCATTGTTGTTGCTATCCAGTCTTTCCAATAGCTACGGCACAGTAGAACAGACAGTTACAAGCACCATAACTGATATGACAATTTTAAAGGATATTATAAGCAGCATCATGAATGAGGATGCAAGAAGGAAGAGACATGGAGAGACTTAGGTGTCATATCCTAGCAATGCCGCGCTGTCAGCTGATAATCGTGAAGTAATAATAGAGGAATGTCGCAAAGCAGGAATCACAAGTCCAAGTCAAGAACTGGACATCGCAAAGGTGAGTGTTGGTACTGCAAGAAGCCGTGATACAGGAGAGATCAATGCGAAGAGTATAAGAAAGCACAAGCAGGGTCACAGGTAGCCAATGTGGTAAGTATTGAACCCTGTCTAGATGAATTATGTTTATCTGCTGGATGTAATATTATGCAAAATGATTGGTTTATAAACTCAGGTGCTTCTTATCATTGTACACACATGAGGGATGTTTTTAAGGATTACAGGACATGTAATTTTGGTACAGTTTCAGTTGGCAATGGAAAAATATGTCCAGCTGTAGGTAGAGACACAGTGAGAGTGAAGGCTGGCAATGGTGGACAATTGGTCTTGAATGACACAAGACATATTCCAGTTTGAAGAAGAACTTAATCTTAACTAGCAAACTAGACAAAGAATTATTCACAACAACTTTTGGATATGGGGAATGGAAGGTGACTACAGGTGCCAGGTTGGTGGCAAAAGAAAAGTGTGGTGACACGTTGTACTTACTCAGAGAAGGTGATTCAGGTGATATCATTGCTACAGCATTAGCAGGTAGTTCCTCTTCAATTCTATAGAATGTCAGGTTGGGGCACCTTGGTGAAAAGAGTGTCAAGCAGCTTTCTTCTAGGAATTTTTGCCGGGGCTTAAGAAGGTTGAGATGGATTTCTGTGAGAACTGCGTGATGGGCAAAAAGAAGACAGCTATCTTTCAGTTGAGTGGGCATGAGAAGATGCTTAGGAAGCTAGAGTTGGTACATACAGATGTGTGGGGTCCAGCTAAAAAATTCTCTTATGGTGGTAAGAGATACTTCGTTACATTCATCGATGATGCTACAAAGAAAATTTGGATTTATGCTATTATCAAGAAATCAGAGGTGTTTGATGCATTCAAAGCTTGGAATGCCAGAGCTGAGAATGAGACGAGTTACAAAGTGAAAGCATTAAAGTCTGACAATGGATGTGAGTACACAAGCAAAGAGTTTTTTTGACTATCGAGCAAAGGAAGGTATCAAAGGAATTAAGAAAAATCCTAAGACTCCATAACAGAATGGTGTAGCAGAAAGAATGAACTGCACGATACTCGAAAGGGCGAGATGCATGAGACTTCATGCGGCTCTTCGGGTCCATCTTTGTGCCGCTACAGTGGATACAATAGTGTACTTTGATTAACCGTTTCCTATCTAATGTCCTTGATGGGGCCAATCTGTAAGAACTATGGTCAGGTAAAACTGTCAATTATTCGCATTTGAAAGTTTTTGGTTATATTGCATATTCACTAATTGATAGGGAAGAAAGGAAGAAAGTGTGTATTCATTGTCTATGCTGGCTATCAGTTAGGTTACACACTTTGGGACTTTGTGGATAACAAGGTCATTTGCAGCAGGAATATAGTATTCAATGAAAAGGTCTTGTACATGGACAGACATGCAGGACAAGACAGTACAACCAGTTCAGAGTCAAATTGCGGTTCAGACTCAGATTCAGATTCTGAAGGTGGTCCTGGTGCTGGGGGGCTATAGTGCAGTAAAGATACAGGTACCACAGGCAGTACAGGAGGCTCATGGTGAGCCTGTTGGGAATGAGCAAGTTATCCAAGAAGAACATGTACAGCCAAAACAGTTCGAGGAAACTGAACCAATCGGTGAATCGGTACCCACATTAAGGAGATCGACACGAGAGAGAAGGCCAACCAAGATATTTGATCCATCGGCTAGTATTGTTCACGAGCATGTTCTGTATACGGATTCAGGAGAGCCAGAGACTCATGAGAAGACTTTGAAGGATGAGGCTCGAATTCAGTGGGAGTTAGCTATGAGGGACGAGATGAACTCCTTGGAACATAACAAAACTTGGGATTTGACCAAGTTATCTGTAGGAAAATGCGCTCTTATGAACAAATGGATTTTTAGAGTCAAGAATGAGGCAGATGACAGTAAGAGGTACAAGACGAGACTTGTTGTAAAAGGATTATCTCAAAGAGAAGGTATTGATTACAGTGAGATCTTTGCACCGGTTGTGAAGATGGCTTTAATCAGGGTTCTGCTTTGTATTGTGGCAGTTGAAGTCTTACACTTAGAGCAGTTGGATGTGAAAACATCATTTCTCCATGGTGATGTCGAAGAAGAGCTGTACATAAAACAACCCATAGGTTTTGAAGCAAAAGAGAAAGAATACATGGTATGGCAACAGAAGAAGAGTCTTTATGGGCTCAAACAAGCGCTACGGCAATGGTATTTGAAGTTTGATTACTTTATGAGAGGAAAATGTTTCGATAGATCGAAACAGGTCATTGTGTGTATGTTCGTAGATATGAGGACAATAATATAGTTACCTTGGCATTATATGTGGACGACATGTTGTTAGCAGGTTCATGTATGGTGAAGATCAAGAAAGTGAAGAAGATGCTAGCTTCAGAGTTTTCGATGAAGGACTGGGGTGAAGCAAAGCAAATCCTCGGCATGAAGATTAGTAGAGTCAGGAAAAGCAAGAAGCTTTGGTTATCTCAAGCGGACTATGTGAAGAAGGTGTTGAAATGATTCAATATGGATGGCACGAGGCCAGTCACTTGTCCCTTGGCCACTCACTTCAAGTTATCGATGGACTTGTGTCCTAAAACGGAGGTAGAGATAGAGGAAATGAATGCTCATCCTTATGCCTCAGTCGTTGGGAGTTTGATGTATGCGATGGTGTCTACAAGACCAGACATCGCAAAAGTAGTGGGAGTTGTCAGATGTTACATGAAGAATCCAGGTAAACAACATTGGGATGCAGTAAAGTGGATTCTTAGATATCTAGCATGAACTTCAGAATTTTCTCTTTGTTTTTGGGGGAGATTCTTTGCAAATACATGGTTATGTGGATACAGATTTTTTTGGGCAATCGTGATGGTTGCAGAAGCACTACAGGGTATGTATTTACAGATGGAGGAACAACCGTCAGTTGGGCTTCGCAGTTACAAAAGGTTGTAGCACAGTCGACCACTGAGTCTGAGTATATGGCACATACAGAAGCAAAGAAAGACATGTTGTGGATTTCGGAGCTTGTGAAACAGTTGGGCAGAGAGAAACCCATAGGTGAGCTATGGTGTGACGTCAAAGTGTAATTTTCTTGGCGAAAAACTCGGCATATCACTCTAGGACTCGACACATTCAAATGATGTATCATTTTATTAGAATGGCAATTGAGAATAAATGGTTGAAGCTATCTAAGATTCTTGGCACTAAGAATTCGGCGGACATGCTCACAAAGGTAGTAGATAGCAGGAAATATCAGTTTTGCTATACTGCTATTGGATTGTCTTCAGGTTAATTGATGAGGAGACTCGCAGAGGTACAAGCCTAGACTAGGCCATTGGAAGAATGAAGAACATATTAGAGACTTCGTGTATATGTCTCCAAGTGGGAGATTGTTGGGGTTTGTGGATCCAAATACACGATAATGTGGTTGAAGAAGACAGACGAGAAGGAGAGTCGAAGATGAAGCAAGCAGTTCAGAGCAGCCAGCAGCTGCAGGCAAGTTGCGGTTGACCGCACTTGGACAGTCGACCGCACACGTACAGGCCACTATGCGGTGGACCGTGCAGTCAACCGTCTTGCTCTCTGTTGCAACCTTGTGCACTTGAAGGAATGACCGGTCGACCGCACAGTCGACCGACCAACTCTCTGTTAGATCCTATACAGTCGAAAGCATGAACCGGTCGACCGTTTCTATGTTGTGGTCGACGTTTGTGACGCTGATTGATGAGCGGCTAAGATTAGAGACTGTGTAAACCTATATATATTGTATTATGTAAAATTTTAGGGTAATGTGAAAAAGAAAAGAAAGATCTATTTGCTGTCATTAAGAGAGAGAAAGATAGAGAGAAACCATATACCTTGGTGGTGAGTTTTTTAGAAATTTGTAAACTTGTTCTTCATATTTCTAGTGAAAATTGCAGGAGTGTATCTGTGCAGGGAAGTAGTCATTGCATTGGGTGAACCTCGAAAAAACCTCGTGTGTTCTTCTGTGTTGCTTTTGTTTGTTCTTTGTTCTCTTGCTTTTGATTTTATTGTTCTTGCATCTCGTTGGTGTGTTATTCCGCAATTAAAACTCAATATATATGTGTACATTGAGTTTGCACTTTAATGACAATGTGGTCCGTCATTTACAAACTGTTACTCAACTAATTATCTCCTGTATTATCACATGGTAGTTAAGATGATGGCATGTATGGAGTATGAATCGGAAAAAGATAAATTATGAAGGGAATATAGATTATTGAGACGTCGTCAGCAATAGCAAACCTCCATAAATTCTAGCTGTAGAAAAGTTTTTTAAAAAAATTCTCACTTCTCGTTTATCCACGCATCTTTCGATAAAATGCAGAAATAGGAAATGGCATTGAGGTCTGAAACTGAAATGGATGGGTTGAATCAGATGCAACAAAGCCTTCACATTTGAGAAAGCTAAAATTTTTACGATCTTGTTATGCTCTCTCCCCCTCTCCCATTTGTTTTCATTGTTATGAATCTTTGATTACATACTCAATTTTAACTGCAAATTTGTATTCTGAATTCAAGTATATATTTTCTCAGATTTCTCACCTATTTGGAAAAGAAACCGAGAATTCAACTTCAAAAGCCGCTGCAGTGATCAACACATCAGTGACTATTCCACATCGTCAACGTGATCCTTGGCCTTTTCTCTGCGGTAATTTTATCTTGCTTTTAGTTTATGCACTCATCAGTTAGTTTATGTACTCATCCTGTTCAATGTTCGTTGAAATGCAGAAATGAACTACAACATTTTGATTGTAGGAAATGACACTGGGGGCATCTAAAGCTGAAGTTGGAAGGTGTTCTTCAGCTTGGAGTGGACCGAGATGCTCTCAATTGCTACCTGCGGCTTCTTTTTCCCAGGTTGATTCTTCAATCTTTGATTTTTGTTTTTATCGCTAAATTTCAGACAATCGTACTTTCTTTGATATACAACGTCTATAAAACTACATGATGATACATGAGTAAATTAGGTGGTTTCTAGGTGATCACACGTGAGATAATTCGTTGATACAGATTGCAGAGATTAGGAGGTAATAGATACAACATTTTATTATATACTACACAATTTTACACTTTAACAGTTATGTTGAATTTATTTGCAACTGAAGTTGGATATACCCTTTGTTGCATAATTTAAAACTCTTTCGGAAATATTTAGCTACTTATGGGGACTACTAACTGAAAAAAGATATAATCTTGAGACATAAATTCACTGATTGTATTTTCCACGTTAAGATTATGCTGTTAATCAGATTATGTGGTTTCTATTGGCAAGCGATGCAATTTCGTCTCACTGAAGCGATTAAATATGAGATATCTATTTTGGCGAGTCTCATTGAAGCATATTTTTTTTCTCTAAATCTGCTATTTTGGCTAAAAATAAGATATGACTGGCGTGGTTGGAAATGGTCTAAGTGGTAGCTGTGTGACAGCGTACTTAATTAAAATTAATGATAGCAGGAAAAAAAATGATTCTTGGTTTAAAATACCTAACATTGGTTACCTATACCCACACACCTATTGACGAGGACATTGATTCGAGACGATTCGGGTGTTTCTATCAGCGCAGACATCGTCTGGGACAGCTGCTTCATTAGCTTAGGATTTTATTTCAGTACTATATTTGTTTTTGGTAATTATAGCCATATGTAATCTTTCTTTTATGCATTAGAATATTTTTGAGAATTTTAGAATATTTTGATATTTGTATCAAGATTTGTTTTGAGCCCATTTACAGGCCTTGAGATTAATGAGAAGTAATGCCATTATTTATTAAAAAAATTGTTGTGTTAAGTTTTGCTCTTCATATCTCTCTTTGTGTGATACAATTGAAAACTAATTTTAGGGTTTGTGATAAACTCTAAAACTACCCCAAATCCAATACAAATTTCTAAACCCTAACCCTAATCCCCAAATTAACCCAAATCATCCCTCTAATACTCAGCAGCCGCCTCCCTAAAACCCCATCTCCTTTTCCTCATCTCGCTCCTCTCATCTCACCGAAACCCTACCTCCACCCCGTCGACGCCAGCATCACCCCCAGCGCCGTTCGTGCCACCCTCCCCTGCTGCTTCCTTTCTCCTTCGGCGGCAGCAGCTAATCCCGAAGACCCATCCCTTCCATTCTCTTCCTCGATGAGCTTCCTCATCCCCAGCGACTTCGAACCTCGATGCCGTCATTCGACGTCGATGCCATTGCTGCCTACGACACCGACCACCATTCGACGTCGAGTGATAGGTGATTATTTCCTAAAGAAATGATTATCTCTTCTTACATCATTACGAAAGTATCTTGTTTGGAAATTGCATGCTGGTGGCCTTGCTGGACACTTTGGGCATAGCAAGATCATTGATACTGTGGAACATAGATTTTACTGGCCGAAGCTAAAGAGAGACATTGCGAGACTTGTTAACAGATGTCAAACTTGTCAACTCACCAAGCAACAAAAACAGAACACATGCCTGTATACTCCATTACCTGTTCCCAGTTGCCCTTGGGAAGATGTGAGTATGGATTTCGTGTTAGGCTTACCGAAAACACAAAAGAAACACAACTCCATTCTTGTTTTCGTGGACCGTTTTTCTAAAATGGCCTACTTCCTCCCGTGCTCAAAAACTTTCAATGCATCCCGTATAGCTCAGATCTTCTTTGATAATATTGTTGTTGATTCTTGATTTTGATGATTACAACACAATGCAAAGTTGTTGTGCTACTTCTCATATATTGCAGGTTGTATCAAAGTTATCATGTATGATACACAAAGGTCTCAAATCAAATTGATCAAGCAAGCCACAAGGTTCTAATGCTGACGAAGGATCAAGCAAAGCTTCATACATAGACAATGGCTGAAGCACTACTCATGACTCAAGACTCAAGTCAAGACCAAAGCTTCACTTATTTTGTGTCTTGTAAAAACAAATGTAATTTTTCTCTTTGTTGAGTCTTAGATTGATGTGCAACCTTGTCACACACACACACACTCACACATAATTTTATGACTGCGTGTTTTACAAAATTTAAAGGTCGAAACAGCTTGAACTAGATCAGCTGTTGAGTACCAGTCGACCGCCATTAAGGATCAGTCGACTGAATCTTTACAAAACTATCTAATCTTCTTCAAACTCTGGCCAGTCGACTCATAACGGCAACCCAGTCGACTGTTCAAGTCATTTTAACAGTTTATTGATTTCAAAACTTGTATTTTCGAATTTAAAATAATTATATCCGTTGTTAAACAGTTGTAGGAACTGTTTCTACAATGTCCAGGGATTCTACTCTATAAATAGAGCCTTAGAATCACCATGGAAAGGTTCCAAGAATTTTTCAAAAAAGTTAAAGTATTTTTGGTTTCAAGAGAAAAAGTTTTTCATACAAAGCACTCTAATCTCTAAGTCTTGGTTCTCTGATTTCATTCCAGCATAACATCGAATTCGTTTTGGGCTGATTTCAGAAGTTTACCGAATAGCAACTTGCAAAATCACAAACACTACAAGGCTATAGGTTGATTGTAAACATCTTTATTGTTTTCTTTTACTCTCGGTTGTGAGAGTGGTTCCTCTCGGTTGGAGCGTAGGACTATAGGGTGTAGAGTCAGTTTTTCACTCTTGGTGGAAGAGTGGGTTTGCTCTCTCTAGTGGTGAGAGAGGACTACAGGTTGGACAAGGTTGTTGTCTAATGCCATAGGGTATTCTTGTACATTTTCAAGAATAGTGGAAAATCTCAAGTGGGTTGCTTAGAGACTGGATGTAGGTCGGGAAGACTGAACCAGGATACATCGTGTGTACTCTGTGATTGGTATCTCTGTGGTTGTATCTCTTTGAACTCTTTTCATTACTTACATTTCAGTTTACTCGAAATCTTTCTGGTAAGTCGACTGGATCTCCATCCTAAGTCGACTGATTAGACTTCAATCGTCTTAAAAACTCTTCTGGCAAGTCAACTGTTTCTCCTATTTAAGTCGACTTATCAGATTAGTCTCAAAAATACTTTTCTACTCTGACGCTCCAGTCGACTGATATCTCTTTTACAGTTGACTGGACAGAAGAAAACTTTCAATTCCGCAATTATTTTTTATACAACACTATTCACCCCCCCTTTAGTGTTTCTTGTCTTGCCTACGGGATCCAACACTTGGTATCAGAGCCTGGTTGAGTGCAATGGCAACTACTTCTAATGCAAAGCAATACCATGAAGGCCAATCTACACAAAGACCACTCTTCTTCGATGGAACCAATTACAACTATTGAAAGTGTATAATGAAGATCTAGCTTCAGTCCATCAACTATGAAATATGGAACATGATAGAGACCGAGTACACCGCTCCTACCATTCCATATGCACAATGGATTGATGACATGAAGAATCAAACAATGAACAATGCAAAGGCGATGAATGCGCTGTTTTGTGCCCTTACAACGGAGGAGTTCAACAGTGTGTCCAATGCAATAACCGCACATCAAATTTGGCACACACTCGAGGTAACTCATGAAGAAACAAGTAAAGTAAAAGAATCTAAAATATCTGTTCTTGTTCACAGGTTTGAAATGTTCCGCATGAACGAGAATGAGAATGTATCTGAGATGATTAGAAGGTTCACTAACATTACCAATTCACTGGTGGCACTTGGAAAGACGTACACTCAAGTCGAGTTGGTGAGGAAGGTATTTCGTGCACTAACCCCCGAATGGGAGAAGAAGACCACCGCCATAGAAGAGGCCAACGATTTAACACAACTTTCTCTTGAGAATCTTGTGGGAAATCTTATGGCATATGAGGTACAACTTGAAGAGCGCAAGAAGGATCAAGAACCTCAACAATCCAAGAAGAAGACACTAGCATTCAAGGCCATGTCGGATTCCGAGAATGAAGAAGAAGATGAGGAAGAGATTGCCATGTTCACGAGAAAGTTCAAAAAGTTCCTAAGGAAAGGTAAGTTTAATTTAAAATCTAAGGAATGTAATAAATCTCCAACTTGTTTCAGGTATAACAAAACAGGCCATATGAAGAAGGATTGCCCACTAGAGAACGTGAAATCTAAAGGAAAGACGTCCAACTTCAAGAAGGACAAGTACACAAAGAACAAGTCCATGAAGAACAAAAAGGCGTACCAAGCAACTTGGGATGATAGCGACTCTTCATCGGAAGAAGAAAATGAAGAGACAAACAAGGTTGCTAATGTGTGTTTTATGGCATCTCAAAATCAAGTAAGTAATGACTATGACTCTAATGATTTACTTGATGTTTTCAACGAGATTTTTCAAGAACTAGAAAAAAAAAAAAAATTAGAGTTAAGAACTTGGAGAAAGTTAATTAAACACTTTCTCAAGAGAATCTTAACCTTGATAAAGAAGTGAAATCTTTAAATTTTCGTCTTTCTAGTTTAGATATAGATCTTGTATCTCTAAAGAAAAATTATGAAGAGATATCCAAGAACGTATCTAAATTTATTAAAGGAAAGGAGAATTTAAATGATGTTCTTCAAAATCAAGTTCAATCCATTAAAAGGTTTGGACTTGGTTTTCAAAAACCTCTTGAAAAATCTCATGCTTCTAAGAACACTAGTGTAAATAAAACTGCATCTATTTCCAGTGTTAAGCATAAACTGTACGAGTTTTTTGAAAAGCCTAAAACTGTAAGTTTTCATGATAAAGGCAAATCTGTAGTTCAGACCAGTCGACTGAACCCACCCATAAGTCATCTGTCCAGAGGTACTGAGTCTCATTCAACGAGACAAACACCTCAAATAAGTCGACCTATACTTCCTCACAGTCGACTGAAAGGTATAATAAAGTCGACTGGACGGAGCAAAAATGTATGGGTTCCAGTCAACCTGAGTCCGAAAGATAGAATTGTCTATATTAATTCATATATGTTTACTGTATGTAATTCTGCTAATTATATTTCTGCTTATGGTGGAAAATCAAACTCTTCTTAGGTTTGGTTTCCAAAAAACTAATCTATTTTGGACCCAATGAAAAGGGTACCATATTCACATTGAATATTTTATAGGTACCTAAGAGAGATCGTTGGATACTTGACAGTGGATGCTCGAAGCACATGACTGGTCATGCCAACCTTCTATCTTCCATTCAAGATATTAATGGAGGAACAATCACATTTGGTGACAACAACAAAGCAAAAGTCATTGGAATTGGTATGGTCGGTAAGTACACTAATCCTTCTATAGAAGATGTTTTATTAGTTAGTGGACTTAAGCATAACTTGCTGAGTACTAGCCAACTATGTGATAAGGATTATAAAATCATGTTTGAAAAAGATGCATGCTTAATTTATGATTCTAACATGCAAAATATAATTTTTCAAGGATTTAGGAAAAATAACATTTATGAACTATGTTTAAAGGCATATAATTTTTCGAATGATTTTTGCTTAGTAGCTTCTAATAATAATTCTTGGCTATGGCATAAACGTTTTGGCCATGTGAATATGAAAAATCTCTCTAAATTGTCTAAGTACAACCTAGTTAAAGGACTGCCAAGACAATCCTTTAAAAAGGATAAGCTGTGTGATGCATGTCAACTAGGTAAACAAATTAAATCTACTTTTAAAACAAAAGAAGTAATTTCTACTAGTAGGCCGCTTGAATTAATCCACATGGATTTATTTGGCCCTACTAGAGTTGCTTCTTTAAATAAAAGTAGGTATGCATTTGTTTTAGTAGACGATTTTTCACGATTCACTTGGACTTTCTTTTTAAAACATAAGAATGATGCTTTTGTAGAATTCGCTAATTTTTGCAAACGAATTCAAAATCAAAAGTCTCTAACCATAGTCACTATTAGAAGTGATCATGGTAGAGAATTTGAAAATGAAACGTTTGTAGAATATTGCAACAAGAATGGTATCTCATTCGTTTGCATTTCCTAGAGCTTCACCACAAAATGGAGTGGTTGAAAGGAAGAATAGGACTTTGCAAGAATGTACACGTACCATGCTTGTTGAAAGCAATTTACCTAAGTATTTTTGGGCTGAAGCCGTTGCTACAGCTTGTTATGTTTTAAACAGAATTTTGATTAGACCTAAGCTAAAGAAAACATGTTATAAACTATTTTTTGATAGAATTTATAAGGTCTCTTACTTCAAAATTTTTGGATGTAAGTGTTTTATTCTGAACACTAAGGATAATTTAGATAAGTTTGATCCTAGATCTAATGAGGGTATCTTTATAGGATACTCAAATAGGAGTAAGGCATATAGGATCTTCAACATGTCAACAATGACTATTGAAGAATCCATGCATGTTGCATTTGATGAATCTCTGTCTTCATCGACTTTAATTGAAGATGATGAAACTGATTCATCACCTTTAAATAAAGTAATTATATCTTTAGAGCAAACTAGCCTTGCGGATAAGTCGACCGATAAGGAAGTCAAGTCGACTGCTGTAAATCAGTCAACTAATGAACTGGTCAAGTCGATTGATCCTGTTGTGATGTCTCCAAATTTACCAAAATCTTTTATTGAAGTTAGAGATCATCCTCACGACTTAATAATTAGTGACATTTCACATGGTATTCAGACAAGATCACATGTTGACATGTTTTCTCACACAGCTTTCTTGTCGGATTTTGAGCCGAAGAATATACAAGAAGCTTGTGAAAATGATTTTTGGATAAATGCCATGCAAGATGAGTTAAACCAATTTATAAGGAATGATGTGTGGAATTTAGTTCCACGATCTCCTGATCATACAATAATTGGTACCAAATGGGTATTCAAGAATAAGTTAGATGAATCAGGACAAATTGTTAGGAACAAAGCTAGACTAGTTCACTACAATACATAGGGCTTTCTACAGCGGACTTATTATAGCATTTAAGTGTTAATGCTATTGAAAGTGATCAATAATAGCATTTTTGAAGAAAATGTTGTCTTTGATTAATTTTGAAATTTACTCTTAGTTATGACAGCGTTTTTAAAACGCTATATTATTTACGGCATTTTAGAAACGCTATTATATCTGTAAATTAACAAAATAGATATGGGCAAAAAAGAAAATTCTAAATAAAAACTCCAAATCCATCAAAACCTAACTTCTCCCTCTCTTCCAAAACCCTTCTTCACCAAATCGATCCCTCCCTCCTCTGCGCCTCCCGAATCCCCGACCCAGCCGCCATCAAATCTTCTCCCCGTGCCACCGTCGCCCTCCCTGCCGTCTCAATCTCTTCCTCCCCACTGTCGCCCTCTCTTCCTCCCCGTGCCCCCGTTGCCCTCCCCGCCGTCTCAATCTCTTCCTCCCCGCCGTTGCCCTCTCTTCCTCCCCGCTGTCGCCCTCTCTTCCTCCCCGCGCCACCGTCGCCCTCTCCTCCTCCCCGCGCCCCCGTTGCCCTCTCTTCCTCACACAACCCTTCTTGATCCTTGGCTGGCAGGTAAACATATAAAGAGATAGGGTTTTTAGCATAGCACTGTATGGGATGTATACACTTTACTTCATGATTAGCTAGGAATAGATATTGTGTGTATATACTGTTCTCGTTCGGCACTTGGAGTTTTTCCTTTTAAGTTGATCTCTGTGTATAAAAAATGCTCTTGGTTTCATTTGATTGTAACCAAGAACTTCTTTCGATTTATTAAATCCCCTTTTGATTTCCACCAATCTTTTAAGATAAATGATAATCAGGACATAGTGAATGTAAAGTTGTGTATATATCGTTGGGGCATATATTTTAGTCAAATGTTTAGTCTGGAAATTGTGCACCTGTATGTTTTAGTTCGTTTTGTAAATAAATTACATGCTCTCTTCGCCCTGCTTCTCTGTTATTAAAACTTATTTGTTTCAATTTTATTTGGATGACCTATAAAGTAGCACACTTATTACATCCTTACATTTAGCTACAAGTACATCTATAGTATAAAGAACTATTTTGTAGCCTACTCTTTCTGTAGAACTTCTTGTCTGGAGTTACTTGGAACGGCAAGAGGCTGTTTACTACTATCGATCCAGCTTTATTGTGATGGTAACTGCTTTATAGTGGAAAGTTAGTCACAGTAGACAAACTTTTTATTGCAATTGAAAGTTCTTATTTGAGTTAAGGATGACATTAGGTTGCATGTATGTTTATCATTATCGCTTAGTTCAACTACATTAACATTTTTTGCTAGTAATTTGTGTACCTCTTGATATGCAACTGGTGAATGGCTATGACATATTTAAAAAACATATTTTCAAAATCGTATCAATTAAAGTTTGATCCACGTTGTTGATGTGTGTATTGTTGGTGTTATCTTGTTAATTTCTCCTTGGTTGTCATCTCTTCAAGGTCAGAGGAGCTGGTGTGTCATCACAATGAATAAAGATTGGGTTCATCTTAACAAGTAATGAAATCTTACCCAAATTAATATTTTAATATATAATAGATATTAAGATATTACATGCTTTTATGACCACTATTTTATAATTTATAGAAATACAACAGCATATAAAGTGGCAGTTCATCAGTTTGTGGAAATTGCGAAGTCAACTGCTGAGGACCCAAACTGGATTATATGTCCATGCAGAGATTGCCAAAATTTCTGTCGTGGAAATGAGGATATGCTTTTACTTCATTTGCTCAAGCGTGGAATGGATATGACTTACACAAATTGGATTTGGCATGGGGAAGGATTGAATGCGAAGAGTTCTACTAAGGAATCTGTATTGCCAGATAGAATAATTGAAGATGCATATGTTGATAATGAAGGTATTCATGAATCTAATGGTAAAGAGGGAGAGGATGAATTAAGAAATATGTTGAAGGATGCTAATATTCCTTTATATCCTGGTTGCACTAAATACAGTAGGCTATCAGCAACAATTATTCTATATAAGCATAAATCCATGTATGGTGTTTCTAACAAATGCTTTAATCATCTTTTGGAGATATTGCATGATATGTTACCTGATGAAAATACAATTCCAGATTCCGCACGAGCTGCACAGCAATTAATTAAGTCATTTAAACTTGATTGTGAAATTATACATGCATGCATCAACGATTGTTGCCTATTTAGAGGTGAGTTCAAAGATGATGATGAATGTAGGAAGTGCCATGAGTCACGGTGGAAGAAGGATCATCGGACTGAGAAGATTCTTATTGGAGTGCCAGTTAAGATTTTGAGGTATTTTCCAATAATTCCAAGGTTTAGAAGAATGTTCCAAACATCAGAACTTGCTGAAAATTTACGGTGGCATCACAATCATAAAAGTGAAGATGATAAAATTAGGCACCCTGTTGACTCTTTGGCTTGGAAAACAATTGATAATAAATGGCCATCTTTTGCTGCCGAGCCGCGCAACCTTAGACTTGGTCTGGCTGCAGATGGGTTTAATCCCTTCCGTGGTCGTAGCTCCTCACATAGTTGTTGGCCTGTGATGCTGGTAATATATAATCTTCCACCAGGGTTATGCATGAGAAAGGAACATATTATGTTATCATTGTTGATTTCAGGACCACATCAATCAGGAAATGACATAGATAGTGATGATAATGTGGATTTTGATGGTGAAAACGATAATGACAATGATAGTGACGAGGAGGATGAGGATGAGGATAAGCGCTCAAAATTGTGTAACAATGATCCATTATCAACTACTAATGCAACTGATACTCCCACAGGTAACCCAGTACAGCTTTAGTACTTTTAATATATATATATATATATATAACACTTGAAATAACTTTTTTTTTATATGTTTTCATGTTAGTCACTCAATGGCAGCAATAATCGTAGAAGTAGAAAGTGTGAATTGTTAAACTGGGAGTCACCGAGTGAAGTGGTTGCTATTGGGCGATGGGTGACAAATGACCCTGAGGTGGTAGTGCACTGTGTACCCCTTGGGCAAAATGCTTCCAAAGTTTGGGTGGATGAAGTAAGACAACCTTCAGCACCGTTGTTTAGGCGAGGTGGTGGTGTAGATACTCTAGATGTGGTTATGGGACTTGCCATTGCATGGCCGACCGATCACATCAAGATGTTGGATGCTAACTAGGTACATTACTTCTAAAAAGATTAATTGGATTTGAATATTTATGGATTTATTTATTTTGTTTTTTCGTTTGTCTGTTTGGATTGGTATATTTATTGCAATAGGATAGCAAGATTTTAAAAAGAAAACCCGATTGTGGTGCTTAGTGAGGTCCAATAGGATACATGTTTACAACAGTAAGTCACTCACTCACTGTGAGTGCATGTTATAGAAGTCTTCTACTATCTTGATTATTTTCTCAGGTCTACTATCTTGATTATTTTCTCAGGTGTTCTATCATTATAATATATTAAATGACACCAAGGTTTTCTATCATTATAATATATTAAAGATTAGAGATTAGAGATCAGAGATATATCTTGCAACCTCAGTTTAACGGTAGCAACCCTAGAATCAGTGAAAATAACAGAATCCAAGAGCTATAAATCCTTCTTCATGAATAAACAAAAAACAGGATCATGAAACTGCAGTTCTTTTATGATAGTTATGTCCTCTTTTGGGGAGGAAAGATTAGAAATAATTATAAATAAGATCCCAAATAGAATAACTTGGCTCCGAGTTGGGAAACAACATTTGATATAATGCAATTTGAGAAAATGTTTTTGAACTCATGGTTTGCAAGATATGATGATGTATCATATGAATATGATACGGTATCAATATCAGATTTTTGAGAGAAATAAATTCAATAACAATATAAATACATTCTCAAGAATCATGCAACTTTGCATGATGATTATTAAATTCATTTTTGAACTATTAGAAGTATTTAAATTCATTTTCGATGAATGGGAACCAAGATGAGTTTTTATAGCTATAAAAATTTAAAAAAATTAAAAAAAGTTTAAAAGCTTTTATTACTAAGTTCGATCGGTATAATCTATATAGCTTTGATCCCTGTAATTGCTTGAATAGCCACATATGTCCAGTTAAAAGAAACTCTTACCAATTATGAGCTTCGGGCTCTAGTTTGGTACAATGCAATTAGTCTCTGTCTTCAGTTGAACCTTGATATGAAGCTTGTATCTTTAGTGAAAGGCTTTCAAACTCCATCTGAAGGCTTGAGACTTAATTTGAGGCTTGAAAACTTTTACTTGAAAGACCGATCGAAACCACTGATTCAATGATGAAAAGAGTCAATATTTGAATTTTTTGTTCATGTATGTTGATTAAAAGATATAACTAAAAACTAAGGATTTTCTGTTAACATGGCCATCTTTTATATGAAGTTTACTTTGAATTTTGGTTGTCTCTGGAATATTGGTTTTTCTTTGATGACAACAATACATAGTAACATAAATGTTTCAAATGCCACAGTTACACTCTAGAAAATTATGACCCTGAAAGATGAGCCCGTTTCAACATTTTTTTAAACGGAGAAATAACTATGTTGTTTATACTTGTACAATTAGTTTTCTCTTGCTTAACTTATGTAAATGACAATGTTCAAATTTTTGTTTAAAATGAAGGTTTGGTATAAGAACTGCTTCAAATGGCTACATTTAGTTTAAATAAATGGAGCTATTTTAGTAAAATCAATACTCCATTTGAGAGTATTGATTAGTTCTTCTATCTCTTTACCTACTTTGCATCTGTTGTGAAGTGAGTAGTATTCAGAAATTGATTCCTCTCGATGATTTGTCCTGTTGAAGTTCTTTACAAATGAATGCATCATTATGCTTCCTAGTTTCCTCTTCATTTCAATGTTTTATATTTTGTCGATTGCTTTTAACTTGTTATAGAGTTTGTGTCATAATCCAAATGTGCACTTTGATTTGTTTTTTTTCCCAACATTCTTGAGCTGCAACCAATGCAGAGAGGGACATTTATTTCATTAAGAATCAAAAGACAAAGTCAGAATTTATTTATTTTTTTATATAAAAGATGACACTGTCATCGCTTCATATGATTGTAAGAATTACACTGTGGACTCTCCTTGTCAGCCTGTTATCATACAGATCATGGGATTGAATCATCACATATCAATTTCTAAAGCATTTGTTAGTACGTACTCGCTCTTTTTTTTATCCTTTTCATATTTTTTATACCCAGAGAGGTGTATACAAGTCTGGCATTTACTCTAATTCAAAAGAGTCGTTCATGCTTTTCATATTTTTTTATAGCGATTTGTGTGAGATTTATATGGAATTTCAATATTTCTGTGGCACTTGTGCAGAAAAACCCTTAAGCATGCTTACCGACTGATTTGAAGAATCTTCCTTTGTTTTCAGGCTGCTGACTACCTGAATATCAAGAGTTTACTGGATACGACCATCTAGGCATCTACTAAATATGAATTGAGAGACAAAACACCTCAAAGAAAGATGTGCAGTAAGCCAATAAGTCTTTAAGTTGTACTGCAGTTTGACTCATTGACTTGGAGATTCACTCTTAATTCAAGAGCTTAAAGATGCTAGTTGGGTGATTCTAGAGATATTTTGTACGACAATGTTTTTAGATATGGATATTTTTATGTAAGCAGGGAAGACCAAGAATTAAGAAGGAGATACTGGAGGAAATTATAACAGTTACAATAAAACTTGAAAACAAGATCAGTAAGAAAAGTTGGTTCTCAAGAATTTTTTGTCCTCAGTTTTTTCATTTATTGGATAAACTTTTGTATCAGTTTATTGTGTACATATTTCTATGTTGGTATGTTTTTATATATTTGTACACAAATTTGCGAAACTTTTATAGTTATAATGGTGTATTGACATTTTCGATAAATCGATTTTTATTTGTATCCGTAGATTTTTTTTTGTATACAGTTAAAACGAAATAGCGTTCCTAAAATGCTGTAAAAAACCACAAATATCAAAACGATAGCGTTTTAAAAATGTAATGTATGTTTGATTCTATTACTGGATTGTCTAATGATAGCGTTACCGAAACGCTATAAACTTTATAGCGTTTTAACAAAACGCTATACTATAGAAACTATAGCGTTTGCCGAACGCTATAGATTCTATAGCATTTTACAAAACGCTATAGAAACTATAGCGTTTCGGCAAAACGCTGTAGATTCCATAGCGTTTCCGAAACGCTATAGAATCTATAGCGTTTCGGCAAAACGCTGTCGATTCCATAGCGTTTCCGAAACGCTATAGAATCGACAGCGTTTTGCCGGAAACGCTATAGATTCTATAGCATTTCGGAAACGCTATGGAATCGACAGCATTTTGCCGAAACGCTATCGTAACTATATCATTTCGGAAACGCTATAAAATCGACAGCGTTTTGCCGAAACGCTATCGATTCTATAGCGTTTTCGCATTTCCGAAACGCTATAGAATCGATAGCATTTCGGCAAAACGCTGTAGATTTATTATAGCGGGCCTTTCGATAGCGTTTGTAAAACGCTATCGTAGGTCTACTATAGCATTTTATGAATGTTATCAAATGTCATATTTATTGTAGTGGTTGCTCAATGGTATAATCAAGAAGAAGGCACAGATTTTGATGAAATATATGCTCCTGTTGCTAGATTAGAATCAATCTGTATCTTATTATCTTTTGCATGTTTTATGAATTTTACACTCTTCCAAATGGATGTTAAAAGTGCTTTTCTTAATGGGTTTATAAAGGAAGATGTTTATGTTAAGAAACCACCAGGTTTCGAACGTGAACAATTCCTAAACCACGTTTTTAAATTGAAAAATGCTTTATACGGTCTTAAACAAGCACCACGTGCTTGGTATGATCAATTGAAGACTTTTCTTTTAGAAACGGATTTTGAAATAGGTAAAGTAGACACTACCCTGTTAATTAGGAAAATAAAGACAGATATCTTGATCATACAAATATATCCAATACGCTGTCAAGAGTTTGCTAACACCATGAAAAATAAGTTTGAGATGAGTCACATGGGTGAACTCAACTATTTCCTTAGACTGTAAATTAAACAGTCACCAAATGGCATATTTATTAATCAAGGAAAATATGCTAAGGAATTACTCAAACGGTTTAATATGGATAGCACGAGTAGTAAGACCACACCTATGGCTACTAAAACTACCCTTGACAAAGATGAATTAGGTAAGAGTGTTGATCAAAAATTCTATCGATGTATGATTGGCTCACTCTTATATATAACTGCTAGTAGACCGGACATTATGTTTAGTGTATGTTTGTGTGCTAGATATCAGTCAAGTCCTAAAGAGTCTCACTTAAAAGCTGTGAAACGTATTTTAAGATACCTTAAAGGCATGTCTGAATATGGTCTATTTTATCCACGCACCGATAACTTTCAACTTTTGTCATATAGTGATACGGATTTTGCCGGTAGTAAAACTGACCGCAAGAGCACTAGTGGGACATGTCACTTTTTGGGACATTCACTAGTCTCTTGGTGCAGTAAGTAGCAAAATTTGGTATTCCTATCTACTACAGAAGCTAAATATATCGCTGCAAGTTTGGCTTGTGCCCAAATTTTGTTGATGAAACAAACCTTATTAGACTATGGTATTTCTTTTTCAAAGCCTTCAATAATGTGTGATAATACCAGTGCCATTAACTTATCTAAGAATCCGGTTCAATATTCACGTACAAAACATATTGATATTAGACATCACTTTTTACGTGATCATGTTTTAAAGGAAGACATTTCTTTAGATTTTATTTCTACCGATAAACAGATAGTTGACATCTTTACTAAATCACTTAAGGAAGACACATTTATCACTTTATGAAGAGAACTAGGAATTTGTAGTTTTTCTGATGTTTCTTGAGATTTTAACTCTGGTAAGTCGACTTAAGACCTTCTTTCAGTCGACTGACCAACTGTTTTTTGTCATATATATTTTTCTGAGTTTGTATACTCTGGAAAGTCGACTGTGTACAGTAATACAGTCGACTGCCAGTAGTATTTCTACTATTTTGTGTTTCTCTATTTTTTCTCTCGACTAAGTCGACTGTTATACATATCAGTCAACTGTCGCGAATCAGTTTTTTTTAAATTCGAATATTGACACATCTTTTGAGGTGACTTTTTCACTTTACTGCTACCCTTTGACCGATCTGAGCCTTTGAAACTCCCTAACCTTCATCTCAGTCGTCCATTCTAAGTAAAAACCCTAAACCTCTACTCTCATTCTTTCACTTTTACCCTAAATCTCTCTCTACCGAGCTCTCAAATCGGCTACTGCTGCTGCTGCTTGGTGATTTCAGGTTTTTTAAAACCCTAGATCGAACCTCTCTTTCAATTTCAAGTGATTCTCAGAATATCTCTTGAAGTTCTTTACTTCTCTTTGCTACCTTTTTGTCGGTATATCTTCTTAGACTCTTTCCCTCTCTTGATTTTTAGGATTTTTTTGTTATGGCCCCCAAAAGATCCCGTTCTTCTAATGCAGAAGAAGGACAAGGATCTAGAGACTATCTTCAATATTTGAGAAATCCTAATCTCATTGATAAATGGTACATTATTTGTTCCATTATCATTTTTCCGGGTAGGTTTGTGAATTTTTCGGATGTAGATAGGTTCCCTCTAGGCCCATTGTTTGAGCAATGTGGGTTATTTGATCTATTGTCTCTTGTCAATCAACCCTCTTACTATCCTCACATAATATATTTGTTTTACACAAATATGAAGATCACTACTTCGGAGGATGGTAATGAGATTTTTATTTTATCGTCTGTCAAAGATAAACGTATGAAAATCTCTCCTGCTAGACTAAGTCTTATTTTGAGTTTGTCTGATGAAGGGTGTGACTTAGGAGATGTTGATATGGATGATGACTCCATTTTTTCTAAAATTTATTTGCCACATCATGGTCCTCCTATGACCAATCAATCTATTACTCCTATTGCTAAGCTAGTTGCATGCATACTGTCATATAACATTATTCCCAAAACCGGGAGTTATGATCAGTATTCCCTTGAGTTGCAACAAGCTGTTTATGCAATATTAGGTAATATTAAACTAAATTGCGGTCTAGTCGTCTTTAAACATCTTGCTAAGGCTTATACTTAGTTTCTTCCATTTGGTGCTTTACTCACTCACGTCTTCTATGCTTATGTTGTTGATCTCGAATCTGAGACGGATGTTGTAAAACACTTTGATTCATTTGATCGTGTTAGTTTAGCATGTATGAAGTTGCTAAATTCTCCACCTAGGTCTCCTTCTAGGAATGTACCTCCTATCCCTTTAGCCATTTCAGCTCATAGGTCTTCTGCTTCTAGTTCATCTCGTCCTCGTGCTGATTTTGATGATCCAAGAAGTCTTTACACTTCTGTTAATTATATTATGGGTCGTCAAGACATTCTCATGGATCGTTAAGATGCTCTTGAAGCAAGTATTTCTCATCTCACTCAGTTGTTCACCTCTCAGTTTCCTCATCCCTCTCAAGGTGCTCAAGATGAAGATGACGAAGACTGATTAGCGATATTTTATTTTTTCTTATTATGTATTTTTTTTACTTATTTTGTATTTTGTCTTTATGTAGCTCGTTTGAACTATGTAATTTTCACTTTCTATGTATAACTTTGCTTTTTTGCTTCTTAATGCTTCCTATGCTTGTCTCTCCAATTTTTTGTTTTTGTTGATGACAAAGGGGGAGAGAATATTCTGTATTGTGCATTTTTTGTGTATGTTTTATTGTTGTGCATGTATGTTTTATTGTTGTGCATAGTGTGCATATTTTTAATATATGCATATGCATATTGTACATTTGTTAGGGGGAGCATTGAACATTGAGCATGTGTAATTTTTTGTAATATTCCTATTATTGTAAGCTATTGTGCTGTCATCATCAAAAAGGGGGAGAATATTGATTCTTGATTTTGATGATTACAACACAATGCAAAGTTGTTGTGCTACTTCTCATAAATTGCAGGTTGTATCAAAGTTATCATGTATGATACACAAAGGCCTCAAATCAAATTGATCAAGCAAGCCACAAGGTTCTAATGCTGACGAATGATCAAGCAAAGCTTCATACAAAGACAATGGCCAAAGCTTAACTCAAGACTCAAGACTCAAGACTCAAGTCAAGACCAAAGCTTCAATGTCTTATTTTGTGTCTTGTAAAAACAAATGTAATTTTTCTCTTTGTTGAGTCTTAGATTGATGTACAGCCTTGTCACACATACACACACACTTACACATAATTTTATAACTGTGTGTTTTACAAAATCTAAAGGTCAAAACAGCTTGAACTAGAGCAGCTGTTGAGTACCAGTCGACTGCCGTTAAGGACCAGTCGACTGAATCTGTACAAAACTGTCTGATCTTCTTCAAACTCTGGCCAATCGACTCATAACAGCAACCCTGTCGACTGTTCAAGTCATTTCGACAGTTTACTGATCTCAAAACTTGTATTTTTGAATTTAAAATAATTATTTCCGTTGTTAAACAGTTGTAGGAACTGTTTCTACAACGTCCAGGGATTCTACTCTATAAATAGAGCCTTAGAATCACCATGGAAAGGTTCCAAGAATTTTTTAGAAAAGTTTAAGTATTTTTGCTTTCAAGAGAAAAAGTTTTTCATACAAAGCACTCTAATCTCTAAGTCTTGGTTCTCTGATTTCAGTCCAGCATAACATCGAATTCGTTTTGGGCTGATGTAACCCCCATTTCCGATAATTAGTATTTTCCGTGTATTTTCTATAATTCAATTTTTATAAATTTATTTTGTGTTAAATTCGTTCTGGGATTTTCTATTTAAATATTTTCCAATCGAAAATTTTATTATTTCGAATAATGGTGTATTTTAAACTTGTTTTATAATCTTAATTTATCGGTTAATTGTATTTGAGCCCAAATCATGAATATTATTATTATTGGAGTATTTTAATAAAGTTGTTAAACTCGAATATTATTTTATTGTACGGTTTTATTATTATTATGGTTATAATTACTAATTGTTATTTCATGATTTCTTTAATTAAAAATTCATCTATCGATATATTTTATTTTTATACCTGATCTGATTTTCTTGGCGAGTTCCCCTTTGTTTTAAGCCCAATTCTTATTATTTCAATTGTGTTATTTATTTTTTTAATTGGGTGGAAATTTTCGTTTATAAACTATTTTTCTCTTTTATTGGGTTACTAGATTTGCCCGTGGGCACGTGCCTACGGCACGTCTTCGGAACGATACAAAACATAAAAAGTCGTGTAAACAGTAAAATAATAATTATGTAGCTCAAGTTTGAATAGTATGACAATAATTAGTTATAAATAAAAGTCTATGTTGTAAAATAATTATAAATAGGGGTATAAAATCTAACTTCTTAGAACTTTAAGTGTGGAAAATAATGAAATTTAATTGTTGAAATATTTGCTATTAAAAATTCTAAAATTTTACAAAACCGAAATCTTAAAATCAAAATTTCTAAGTAAATAAAGAAAGAATGGGAGAGAGAGAGAGTGAGAAATATGAAAAAAGTAAAAAGAGAAGAGAGAGATAGTAATAAAATAATGAGTTTTTTTAGGGGGAAAAATTTGGTTTTGGGATTTGAAATTTTGGAGGGAAAATGTGTTTTGTGAGGTTTGATATGGGCCTTTGATTTTGGTGGAGATTGATTGTAAGCCACCTGATAGCTTTCTTTGTAATTTATTATATAGATATTTATCGTGTGGATTTTATTTATTTGAATTGTGAGTATTTTATTTAAACCCGATTGATTTTGATCTATCTCCTAATTGAACCCTAAAATCTAGTTTGATGTGTTCTTGACCCAAACCCGCTTTTATTGGACCCTAAACCATTAACCCAGTACCATAATTGTACCCTATAAATGCAACTCTACTGTAAAACCTAATTTCTGCACAAAAATCGAAACCCTAGACGCCCTCTCTCTCTCCTCCCATTTCTCTCTCCTCTTTCTCTCTCCCCGTTCATCCCCCACCTTCCAATCATCTTCCCCGGCCACTCCGGCCACCCTCCTTGTGCCGACCGCCCATCGACTACTCCCCTTCGCCTCCCTTCAGCACCCACGAACCCAAACGCCATCCCCGTACACCCCTTCCCCCGTTCTCACCATTACAAAACTTCAAAACCCATTAACCCTCAAAATCGTTCCTCTCTCCCTCTGTTCGATCGCCGACCGGCGCGACCCCATGCATCCACGACCGCCGGCGTCGCACCTCGCCGTCGCCAGTCGCCAATGCCGCCGCCCCTGGCCGGTGCTCTCCTTCTCTTAGCTGATTGCCATTGTTGCGGTCTCTTTTGTGTGCTGTTGTTGCTGTTGAATTTAATTGCACGTGTATTGCACGTGTTACCTGGGGATTTGCTAGTTCGTTGCTTCGGTACACTTATCCTATATTCTTGGTATTCGTTTTCATCGTCTAACAGGCAAGTCACCGTCCTCTTGAATTGCTAATTGTATCAAATTTAAGTGTTATTGAAATTCTTGCAAGTAGATTTCTTTGTTTCCGTATTATCCTTTGCTATCTCCTTCGTTGAGTCTATTGAGGGTTTACACAAGCTAACCCCAATATTCTTGACATCGTGCTAATTTGACTCTAAAGTTTGGATCTTTAATGAATGCATATAGAATTGTTAATAGGGTTATTCATACAAGTCAGAACACAAATAAATTATTGTAGAGACATTCGTTAGGTTGTATGTCGTTTGATCGTTTGATGATTGATTGAGATTAGACTTGTATATGTGTATGTGTTCTAATTTTTATTTATCATATTTGGACACCTATCATGCTAGTTACACAATTTATTAACTAAAGAATCGATGCCCATACAGTCTAATTAATTTTATTTCAAGAAAAAAATAGATTAATTATTCCGATGTTGTACTGTTGCATGAATTAATGAATGTATGTTGCATTGCATGTTTTCAATGAGTTATTGTCACTAATTTTAATCGTCCTATTTAGGTTATCAACCTATTGTTTTCCTATTGATACTATTGTTTACCGAATTGTCTATTAATTGCATATTGTATTGTCGCATTGATGAAATAATTAACAAGCTGGGGTTTAAGGGTTGACTTTTCGTAGTGGACAATATAGGGACTGTACTTGGAGGAGGGGCCCGTGTTTCCCTAAATAATGTTCCGGCTATTGTTTTATCGATGATTGTGGTTATGGCCGTAATCCAATCTATCGTGTATTGTATCGTTGTCGATGACCGTATCGTACTCCGAAAGGTGAATAATATTTAATGTTGAAGAGTATATGAACTATAGAGTCCACTGCTAAGTCTAAAACATAAATTGTTTTGCATGTAGCAACCATGTGGTAAATAGATGGGACGCATGAAGTGCTACATTAGTTAGGCATTAAAATTATTAATAGACTTAAGGATCACACTACATCGACACTGCATGTTGTTCCTGTTGATATCGAATATTGGCTAAGTGTTACCGTTATTGACCATTGATTATTGTTATTGATATTTCATCATTATTATAGCCATTTCATCGACTATCATGATTATTGTCCCATGTTATTGATTTCTATTAATTCATTGATTCATCGTTATACCGTTATTCCATTGTTCCCTGCTTTCTCTACTTGCTGTCCATGACTTGCTCTAAGGACAATTATTTTTCTCTTTTTAGATGAAATATTTACAGGTAATGAAGGAGAATTGCCTGCTGGAGTTGGAGAACAAACATTTTAAAGATTTCTGCTTTTGATTTACTTATCGCTTTAAATGACTTAATGTATTGAGACTTGTATTTATTTTTGGACTGGATTATTATTGTTTAGGCCTATGTCCCGGATTTTAGTATTGTTTCCAGACGTTGGATTATTATTATTGTATTTGGATATTTATATTGCTTCATTCCAAGTATTTTTGTTCATGGGATCATTATTATTGCCTGCGCAATTGTTCTGTATTGTTTATGTTGTTGAGTTAATCGATTAAACAGCTTATGGTGACGTTAGTCATTCGCTGGGCTTTTGTCATGTACTCGTATTCCGTATTTTTGGGAAGCGGGGCGTGACAACTGATTTCAGAAGTTTACCGAATAGCAACTTGCAAAATCACAAACACTACAAGGCTATAGGTTGATTGTAAACATCTTTATTGTTTTCTTTTACTCTCGGTTGTGAGAGTGGTTCCTCTCGGTTGGAGCGTAGGACTATAGGGTGTAGAGTCAGTTTTTCACTCTTGGTGGAAAAGTGGGTTTGCTCTCTCTAGTGGTGAGAGAGGACTACGGGTTGGAAAAGGTTGTTGTCTAACGCCATAGGGTATTCTTGTACATTTTCAAGAATAGTGGAAAATCTCAAGTGGGTTGCTTGGAGACTGGATGTAGGTCGGGATGACTGAACCAGGATACATCGTGTGTACTCTGTGATTGGTATCTCTGTGGTTGTATCTATTTGAACTCTTTTCATTACTTACATTTCAGTTTACTCGAAATCTTTCTGGTAAGTCGACTGGATCTCCATCCTAAGTCGACTGATCAGACTGGTATAACAATTGTCTTAAAAACTCTTCTGGCAAGTCGACTGTCTCTCCTATTTAAGTCGACTTATTAGACTAGTCTCAAAAATACTCTTCTACACTGACGCTCCAGTCGACTGATATCTCTTTTACAATCGACTGGACAGAAGAAAACTTTCAATTCTGCAATTATTTTTTGTACAGCACTATTCACCCCCCCTCTAGTGTTTCTTGCCTTGCCTACAGGATCAAACAATTTTGAAGCTACATGGGTTGCCCAAAACTATTGTGTCTGATAGGGATGTGAAATTCACGAGTTATTTTTGGATGACCCTATGGCACAAAATGGGTACGAAATTGAAGTTCTCTTCAACATTCTACCCACAGACTGATGGACAGACTGAGGTTGTCAATCGGAGTATGACAATCTCTTGCGTACTCTTGTGGGAGAGAACTTTGGAACATGAGATTTAAAATTAACGGTTGCTGAATTTGCTTATAACACATCTAAGAATAGAACCACTGGCATGAGTCTACACGAAGTTGTACAAGGTTATTGTCCTAGGCAGCCTATAGATATTGCCCCCATGTTAGAACATAACCGAGCCTCAGAGTCTGCATCTGCATTTGCATCCCGCATTCATGACTTGTATAGAGAAATTTTCAAGAAAATTCATGAGAATAATTTTAACTACAAGTTAAGAGCTGATATTTGAAGAAAATTTAAAACTTTTAATGTGGGTGACGAAGTGATGGTTCGAATTCGTCCGGAACGGTTTTCTGCTGGATCCGTTAAGAAGTTGAATGCACGTGCTGTGTGCCCATTTAAAATTCTTCATAAAATCAATGATTATGCCTATGTCATTGACCTTCCTGAAGATTTTGGCATAAATAAGACTTTTAATATTGAGGATATAGTACCCTATGAAGGCGTAGAATTTAACCCTAGAAATCATCTTATAGATGAGTCTACCCTGCAACCTAATGGTGAGATTCCCACATTACCCCCACTACCTGATACTAACCCATCTACAGAAGAATTGAATAATATTTTAGATGATCAGATAATCTCTACTAGAGATTGTGGTATTCATAGGTATTTGGTAAGATGGAAAAACAAGCTGGAGTCAGAGAATACTTAGATAGATCGTGAAGAGCTCCAGTGCTTGGATCCAGACCTTTTGGAGCACTATGATAGGAGGAGTGGTTTTGACTCGACTGGGTCGAGCCCTCTCCCACCCGGGAGAATGATGAGAACATCAGTTCGAGACGATTCTGACATTTCTATTAGCGCAGGCATCGTCTAGGACAGCTGCTTCATTAGCTTAGGATTTTATTTCAGTACCATATTTGTTTTTGCCAATTATAGCCATATGTAATCTTTCTTTTATGCATTACAATATTTTTTAAATTTTTAGAATATTTTGAGATTTGTATCGAGATTTGTTTTGAGCCTATTTATAGGGCTTGAGATTAATGAGAAGTCATGTCATTATTGATTAAAAAAATTGTTGTGTTGAGTTTTGCTCGTCATCTCTCTCTTTGTGTGATACAATTGAGAACTAATTTTAGGGTTTGTGATAAACTCAAACTGCCTCAAATCCAATACAAATTCACCCTAACCCTAATCCCCAAATTAACCCAAATCATCCCTCTAATACTCAGCAGCCACCTCCCTAAAACCCCATCTCCTTTTCATCATCTCCCTCCTCACATCTCACCGAAACCCTACCTCCACCCCGTCGAAGCCAGCATCACCCCCAGCGCCGTTCGTGCCACCCTCCCCTGCTGCTTCCTTTCTCCTTCGACGGCAGCAGCTAATCCCGAAGACCCATCCCTTCTGTTCTCTTCTCCGACGAGCTTCCTCGTCCTCGGCGACTCCGAACCTCGACGCCGTCATTCGACGTTGACGCCACCACCGCCTACGACACTGACCACCAGCGCGACCCTCGCCCCTAGCTCCGGCTGCCATCGCCATTGACTTTGGCTGAGTTGTTGTCTCTCTTTTACTGTTGTTATTGATTGTTGTGTTCTGCGTTGCTGCCAACCCGAGATCTAATGCTGGTTTCTTCGAACCCCGATATACTCTTTCCACTTTTCCAATATTTGCGTTATACTGCTTTATCATCTTTACTATATTATTTAATTTAACTGTCGACCACAAATATCGAGATTGAGTGTTCCACTTGCCTAATTAGAGTACGAAACAATATTGAATCTTTTACTTGCTAAGAACGCTTAGGGATTTAATTATTGATTGTTAGAACTGAATTATTAATTTGGCTTGTTAAACTTAATTCAACTCTTAAAAATCCATCAAACCGATTAATTGTTTAAAATTCTAACTTTGATTCGCATTACATGTTGGTAAAATTAATCCTTTAAAATTCTTGGAAATTCTCTATTTAGGATTACGTTTTACATCACCTATACTTCCATATTATTTAGCACCTCCTTTATGCATCTTTCAAGTTTCACCAGATTCTCATTTTCCTCACTAGACAATCTCGAAAGCTTTCTTGTCTAGCCTAGGGACAGGGTGAACCACCAAGGGAACAGCCCTTTGTAGAGTGAGCCCATATGCCTCTTCCATATCTAGCTTTTCTATTGTTTGGCCTTGGCCCAAGCACCAATCGAACCCATGGATCAATGTAGCTGTCAAGAACTGGACCATCCTCAGGCCCAAACTAAGTCCAGCGCATATCCTTCTCCCGGCTCCGAAGGGTATAAGCTCAAAATCATTCCCCTTGACATCCACATTCTCAAACCCTCCCCCTGGGAGAAAACGGTCCGGGCAGAATTCTAATGGATTGTCCCAGACTGCTGGGTCCCGAGATATGGCCCAGATGTTCACGAGGAGTGTAGCATTCTTGGGAATGTGGTAGCCATTGACTTCGCAGTCATCAGAGGACATGTGGGGGAGGGAGAGGGGCGTCGATGGATGGAGGCGGAACGTCTCTTTTATGACGGCTTGGAGGTAAGGGAGGTTGGGAAGGTCTGACTCAGAGACCAGACGAGCTCGTCCCACAACTGTGTCGAGCTCGGCTTGGGCCTTCTTTAGGATGTCGGGGTGGCGGATCAGTTCAGATAATGCCCATTCCACAGTGCTTGAAGATGTGTCTGTGCCTGCTGTGAACAAGTCCTGCAATAATTAATTAAGCTTCAATTATTTGATTTAAACACAAAAATTGACTTGCAGTTTGATGGGATCATTCCAATCTTATGTAGAAACTTATTTTTCTCTAACTGTCTCCTGTTTGAATGTTAGGTGAAACGGATAGCATGCGGCAGGACTGTATGTATCATAACATCACACTGCACGCTTCCTCTTGTAACTTGGAACCGCTTATTAACCACAGCTCTATACACGAAGCTTTGTAATTTCAAAGAAATTACACTACAAAATTGTCAGCGGTTTAGCGAAACAAAATTATATGGGTCATGGTCTATGAACCAGTGGGCTTATCTACAACTTGATCTACTTTAAAGACTGATTCACACAACCAACATCTTTCAAAGCAAAGCAAATGGTGTGTAAGGCCACTAGTTCATGCACCATGCTCCATATGATTTTTTTCCAGGTTTTGTTGTTTCTTCGATTTGCAAATGGCATGTTATGATGAGGCTTACAATATGAATAAATTAATAACATTTTTTTTTTGTTTGACAAATTAAAGGGATTAAGCTTAAAATTGAGGCAAAATCTTTAAAAAATTAAAAATTATACAGTTAAATGTCTTGACAAATCATATAAAGCCAGTTGAAAATTTAACTTTAAGGCCTATAGAGACAGAGGTTTGTGGAGGTGACTTGTCTATGGTATCTAAATTTTGATCCGTTTGGATTATATTTTGGAGATAAGTTACTTTTTTTTTTTTTGAACTCAAAGTTAAGATAAAATGAAGATTATAGTAGGTATCTAAACTTAAATTCCATCAAATTTATTTTCAAAACAAAATAAAGATACATGTATGCAACCTATAGATTGCAAACCTTTATATTCACTTGAAAATTACTTATGGATATCCACTTCTATATCCAATTGAGGGCTTAAGACGGCAAGTGTCTTATTATAATCCACTTTTAGAGTTTTTTTATGAGCATGATATAACCCCTTTCTCAATAATTGCATACGGGTTCCATAAAAACCCCACTGGGGATGTATGTCTTTGATTATTGCTCATATTGGTTTAGCTACCATTATATTTTGTTTTAACTTTTGTATTAGTTAGTAATATATATATGCAATAGTTTAGCTTACGATGTAGACTTTTGCCTCAAACAAAACAAAACAAAGAAAAAAGACAAAAAAATAAAAATAAAATAAAAATAGACTTTTGTTATAATTTTATTAGGATTTTTTTTAACTTTTATGTTAATTGTTTGTTTGTTTTAACTTACCAAGAGCAATGCCTTGATTTCGGTATCAGTGAGCTTCCCACCATCCCCATCAACATTATCCTTCAATCTCATCATCACACTCAACAAATCGGCTCCCTTTACATCCTTGTGCTCTTCTATCACTCTATCAAGAAACTCATCCAATCTCCTATGCAACCTCTTCATCTTCCTCACAACACATTGCAAATCGAGTGGCCTCAAAGCCGGGATAAAGTCCCCCACATTGAACACACCTGCAAGCCTCATCAGCTCCATCACCATCTCCTTGAACTCTGATGCCTCTTCATTAACAATCATCTTCCGTTCTCTATTTTGCTCGTCGTTATTGAATAGTCGGAGGCCGAGCATGGCCATAGAGAGTGCATTTGAGGTGCATACCGTTAGGGCTTGGCCAAGGTCGATGGGAAGGTGAGTAGAATGGTGGGTGTAAATGGAGGAGGCAAGTATGGAAACTTCTCTAGCACGAACCGGACGGAGATCATCGAGGGCTTTATGGGAGAAGAGGTGGAGGGCACAGAGTTTGCGCAACATCCTCCACCGTGAGCCGTAGGGTGCGAACACTAGATCCTGTAAAGTTAACACAAAGAGTGAGTGTTAGAGTACAACTGTACAAACAGTTTATCTTACATGCACAACTTCATAGCTTTGGGGAACTAAACGATGTTTCAAATAATACCAGAGGATCATCATCCCAGCTAAAAAAATAAAGCAAGCTACTTTTCTATGAATTATAATCTTTTTAAATTTAGATTTATTGAATTTTAAATATTAAAAAAATGTCTCCTAATTGCACGCTTCTTTCTCTCTGATCTCTAACCATTTTCTTTACTACTTTTTTAATTTATTTGTTGACTTTAGTAATTTTAAGACTCAAATTATACTCATCAACATAAACAGAAGTCTAATCTGTTACTTTCAATCTATGGACAATAAGATGGATGTCAATTTTTCTCTGAATATTTTATTGTGTAGATCGAGAAGAAAATTGCAAATACTTTTACGGATAACTCAATTACTTAAGATTTCAATTGTAAAAAACAAAAAGAGTTGCAGTGTTCAAAATTATTTTTTTGCCTAATAAATAAAGTTGGGATTTTAACATGCCCGTCCCTAACAAATACATGAATATCTTATATGTCTCTCATAAATATGTATTTTCATATTTATCCCTAACAATATGTGCAACATTTTTTAATCACTCCTCTTGTTAAAAAAATTCAAAACGATGGAGAATTTTAAGTCTTCTTTTTAATGGACTTGATGAAAAATGACAAAATATTCTCTTCTCTACCATTCAAACTTTATCTACTTCCTCCATGTAATTCCAGACAATTATTAAACCAGCCGAGGCTCATTAACTCATTTCAAAAAAAAAAAAAATCCAGAAAATGCACAAAGTAACAATACATCTTTTGAGAACTATATATTCTTTCTTACATTACTTCACCAGATTTGACATCAATCTTATTTTTTAATAATAGATTATTAGTTTTCTCATTTTTTCCCTTAACTCTTAAATCATTTCTTATTTTATTGTCAAATTTGATATTTTAATTTGATTTCTATTTGTCTCGTAAGGGTTAGTAAGGGTTAGATCATGGATAACTTAGTGATATCTAACATAGGAGTAAATATAAAATAAAGTCCATATTGTTAGGGACATATACAGAAACACATATTTGTAAGGGGCATATATGATATTATCATATTTGTTAGGGTTATACATGTTAAAAATCCAATAAAGTTTTATGATTTTTTTTTATAGCAATGCTACACCTACAACATTTTCTACAACCTTTTTTCTTACACCCTAAGGTGGACACTACTAGTGGAGGATATTGTAGAGTAGGTCTAGAGTACATGTTATAAACCTCCAACAATATTGTGTCACCTAAGATGGTAAAAAAAATATTGTAGAAAAGATTGTAGGTGTAGCATTATTATTACTAGTAATTTACACGTGCGATACACGTCTTTATAAATATATATATATTTTAAAAAAATCTGGCATTGTTCGACATCGAACCTAAGATCTCATTTATATTAATTATACATGTGCATTGTACGTATTTGTTGAATTACAATGCACATAATTGTTTGGTGACAAATTTTTCTAGTAAATTGTAGAAATTATTATTATTTTAATTATTCACCCCCTCTAACTGCAAATTCTGAGTGCATATCTAGAAGCCTTAGCCTAGCATATAGTCAAAAGAATTTGGGGTTAAGGAGGACCATTGGAATCTTCTCCATATTTATTTTGAATATGAAAGAGCACAGCTGTCCTGTATGGTGGGGTGTTTTTTTGAAAGATGTATGGTGGGATGTTATGTGGTTGAGAGCTGAATTAGCATGTTAGTTTCCACCTCTCTTATCACACATTCTACACATGAACAACTTTTCTGTGGTATATGTTTATATTATTATTATTATTAATATATCCCACAATCTATCAACAAAGCCTACTCAGTTTGCATAAAAGGAAAGGCTAAATTAGAAAAAACCCTCCTAAATTATATTCTTTCTGTAGAAAGCAGCACCGAATTATTTTTTATGCAATTATGTTTTAAAAAAAAACTTCGAAGTATATTTTTAAAACCACATCCAGTTTTTCTGCTTATATTAGATAACCGTAATTATCTTTGTAAGTTGGTTCAGAAAACATCGTGCATCTTTTGCATTATTGTCAAAAAATCTTACTTAACTTTAGCAGAAAGGTCATGCCCTTGGAGTCGGCTTTTGAAAATATATTTCATAGGAATTTTTTTGCAAAAAAAATCAGTGTAATTTTTTTTTGCAGAAATGGTATAGCTCAGGGGGTTTCTAATTTAGCCAAAAGGAAATAAGATGGCCTTGCCTGATAATTGTAGGCAATGTGCTCCGCCCCAGAGTTAGGCGGCCGGTTGCAGAAATTGGCATCGAGGGTACGAAGAAATTGTGCTGCCACAGTGGCAGATGCAGCCACGACCACATCTACAGACCCGAAACGGAGGTAAAACAACGGCCCGTAAACCTTTGACATGGCCGACAAAGCCTGGTGGGGTTTCGCGCCGAGTTGGGATAGGTTGCCCAAAATGGGCCATCCTTTTGGACCCGGTGGAAGTGGCCCATATTTCTTTTTGCTGCTGCCGCCGCCACTAGTCTTTTTGTTGATAAGGAGGTAGTAGAGAAGACTGAAGGCGAAGAGGAGAATGTAGATGGAAAGCCAGAGTGGATCCATATGGGATTTACTTTCTGTTATTGGTGTAGAATTTGAGATGAACGGTGTGTCCATATATAGAGGAAACCTCCTGATGTAGCAAAAGCAGAATACCTGATCCGTGTATTAGTGTTAACTACCAGGTAGGTATATCCAACGTTCACTAATGCATCAGGTAGTTAACTACCAGGTAGGTGTATCCAATGTTCACTAATGCATCACAAGGAGGGCCCATATTGCATTACATGATGGATGGATGGATGGATGGATGGATGGGATCTTTCGGTAGGGGTGGCATTCGGATCCTTCGGGCCGGGTCGGAACTCAGCGGGTTTGATTCGGGCCCGGGCTTTCACGGGCCGGGCTGGGGTGAATCGCAGGTCGGGTCGGGCCAAGCTAGGGGAGAAAATGAGGGGCCCGGACCTGGTCTCTGGCCCCTAGCCCGGGATCGGGCCAGTTCGTTGTAGGTCCGCGGGTTTTTTAAAAAAAAAATCTTTCGTTTTTCTTTTAGCGTACAAAGATAAATGGAAAGGAAAATAGTGGACAATTGGGTTGAACATATAAATAAAATAGAGATTCATTAATTAAATTGTTTTTATAAATTATAAAATTTTAAATTAATCAAATAGATTAGTAATATTTCTTACAAATCTTATTAAATTACAATATAAAAATAAAAATAAAACAAAGAAATAACAGCTAAAAATCAATTTGATAAAAATGTGATTAATTCATTCAAAAATAAATTACCCGAGCCCTCTCAGGATCAAACCCACGACCAACCCAAACTCAGCGCCACTAATTTGCGCGCACTAGCTAGGAAATCCAACCTGAAACTATATTTCATAAATAGTTTGATAATAGAGATATATATAATTAAGACCATTTAAAGTAGAAAACTTTTGACCCACATTGGTGAGATTAGAGAAATGAGGAAATGGAGTTGACTATAAATAGCTAGGGTGAGGGTTGGAAAATTAAGTAATGAGCAGTGATCTATATGCATATATACATGTATACATATATTTTGTAGTGTGTGTCTGTGTCTATATATATATATATATATATATATATATATATATATATATATATATATATATATATATATATATATATATACACACTTCTATACACATATTTAGTAAAAAATAAAAATAAAAAATAAAAATATGCAGCCACAATGGTAGGCCAGCGGGCCGGCCCGACTAGGA
Organism: Hemerocallis citrina; assembly: GCA_017893485.1. Classification (NCBI taxonomy): domain Eukaryota; kingdom Viridiplantae; phylum Streptophyta; class Magnoliopsida; order Asparagales; family Asphodelaceae; genus Hemerocallis; species Hemerocallis citrina. Next base: position 64,841,308 of record CM030364.1, on the reverse strand, counting down.
TCGGGCCGGTTCAAGTCGGACCAGTTCACTGGCAGGCCGGTCCTAAATCAGGGTTTTCTCCAAATTGTGTGAACCGGACCGGACCGGACCGGTTCACTATACAGGTTGGGGACTGGTTCAGCCTATCTATGGATGAGCCGAGCCAGATTATGGACCGAGCAGGCCGGTCCCGAGTTGGTCCGGCCATGATGACACCCTTTATTAGACAGTTGAAGAGGGTTAAGTGTGAATCCAGAGTTTTGATGGAAAGAGATCTGTTGATGGAAATGGACAAAAGGGATACAAAGTTTGTAATAAATTTATTAGGCCTACGTGTAGCTCTTAGAGCATCTGTAGTCGTTGGCCATTTTGCCAAAATTTTCAAATTTTGGCAAAAAGTTCGCTGTAGTCGTTGGCCAAATACCCAAAAAATTGGGTGAAGATGCTATAGTAGTTGGCTATATTTGGCAGACGAAATGGCAATTGTCAAAATATAGCTAACGAAAGATAATCTTTCGTCCGTTCGATCGGACGAAATATTATTTTTCGTCCGAGAATTTTTTTTTCACGTGTACTCATCGGACGAGGGATTATTTCCTGTCCCTTAACTTTTTTTTTAAAAAAAAAACGTCGGACAGGACTTCATTTCTCGTCCGTTCCAATTTTAAAAAAACAAAAAATTCTCAAACGGGAGATAATGTCCCGTCCAAGACCGTTGCTGATTTTTGAATTTTTTTTTTTTGAAACATCACTATCTAATGTGTTGTGGGCCATTTTTTAAGTTTTTTTTTTCAGGTTTTTTTTTGAAGTCGGATGAAAAAATATTTACCGTTCGTCCTAATTGGATATCCAAAAAAGTCAAATTTTGGCCAACAACGATTACAGACCAAACTTTTTTTTTCCATTTCTGTTTGTCAAATACTCAAAATTTGGATGAAGACGGCTACAGATGCTCTTACCGCCTAGCATCTCGTTTCTATCGCCAACTACCAAGATTTTTTTTCCTCTGTTTAATTTCTCAACTTTTCTGAAATTTAGACACCCATAGGTTTTTTTTCATTGGACAGGATTTGACCGAAACGCGTCCGAATCCAACACATAAATAAAATATTAAAAACTGTAAAATCCAGCCAAAGTCAAACTAGAAAATTCTCTCTGGATGTGAACTTCATAATTTTAATAAGGATTTTTAACATGTATACTCCTAACAAATAAGTAACTATAATATATGTTCCTTATACATATGTATTGTCATATTTGTCTCCAACAATATATGCTACATTTCTTAATTATCTCTCTAGTTAGAAAAAACTCAAAACAATAGAGAATTTTTTCTTTTTTTAATGGACTTGATAAAAAATGGCTGAAATATTATCTTCTTTACCACTCAAACTTTATCTTCTTCATCCTTATAAATCTGGATAATTGTTAATCCAACCGAGACTCATTAATTCGTTTCAAAACTTTTTTATTTTTTCAAGAAATGGACAAACTAACAGTGCATCTTTGAGAACTACATATTCTTCCTTACGTTACTTCTCCAAATTTGTTATCAATCTTGTTTTTTAACAATAGATTATAAGCTTTCTCGTTTATTTTTCTTAAAACTCTTAAATCTTTTCTCGTTTGAGTGTCTAATTTGATCTTTTAATTTGATTTCTATTTGTCTCGTAAAGGTAAAATTATGGTTAACTTAGTGATATCTAATATAGGGATAGATATGAAATATAGTTCAACTTGTTAGGGGCATATACGAAAATATACATTTGTGAAGGGTATATATGATATTATCATATTTATTAGGGGTATTCATATTAAAAACCCTTTTAATAAACAATCTAATCTCTAATCTCTAGTATTATAATGGGAGAAGACCTTAGTGTCATTTATAAATCTACCAACGCATGCAACATATGTGCATAACTATTATAAATGAGGTCTTAGGTTCAAACTCAGACTATATCTGAATTTTTACTTTAAAAAAACTATATTTATTAAGACGTGCATCGCACGTGTAAATTACTAGTTTTTAATAAACACAATAGAAGTCTAAATCCATTTCACCTGCTCATCCTAAATATACAATAATAAATTAAATTGTACATGAGCATCACTATATATGTTAAATTGAAACTCTTATATACTTCTTTTTTTTGAAAATAATATATAAGGTATAGATATATACATGGCCATCCCTGAGTTCCCTTGGGCTTGAGGCGAAAAGCCCAAATAATTATTTTTTGGGATCTCTAACAAAAATATAATTTTTTACGTGCAAAATACGTGCCTATATTTACAAGGGAATACAAATTTGGGGCCCCTAAAATTGCAAAAAATTCGGGAGCCTAAGGCGGCCGCCTCATCTGCCTCAAAGTGGGGACCGACCCTGGATATACATAATAATATGCTTATTGGCATGTTCATAATTCTTGGAGATATAAGGATGTATATTTCGGACTAATGTAGTGCATTTTTTTAAAAGGAAAATGTGAAATATCACCGCCCTGTTTCATTAATAAGATTTTAATAAAACAACCACAGAGTACTGGAAGAAAATTCACTGAACTATAAAGCATGAAATAAACCATAAACCTCCAACAACGTTCTGGATGGTGTGACATATCCAAAAGTGATACTGACATACAACATAACAAGTACAAAAGAAAACAAGTATAAACATAGCGGTCCTTCCAATAAAACTCTACAATGTGAGTATCTGGATGTCGTCTCTCCACTCACTCTAGGGTAGGCCCAAACTCTACCTCCTCATCACCGTACTCATCTACTTGGAAGGTTTGGCGATCCTCCATCTCGGCTATGTAGCAGCAGTTGTAGCCCAGAAAATAAGATGCATGATATAAGTTAAAATACCAGAAGTACTATTAATAATCTCACGAAAGTAAAAAGTTATTTCTGTCAATTCATAAAACCCAGGTCATAGCACCGATGACGATGTACCATGCCTCTTTCATCTCGTGCCGTATAGTTGAAAAATTGGGACCAACCCACAAATTCTCATATGTGCTAGGATACTCACTCGTACCCAAGGCCCACAAAACCTCAACTAGCATTGCCTTACTCCGCTGGCAGTCAATGAACAGGTGGTTCAGCTATTCCGTATGATAGTTGCAGAACCACAGATGGTCACAATGTTTGGCTGTCTTTTGGCAAGATTCTCTCTAATCAAGATGGCATTATTGAACACCAATCAGAGGAATACCCTAACTTTGAGGCGCACCTTTGCCTTCCAAAGGATCGTAGCCCACTTAGGACTACATCATCGGAAGTGGATACGGTTGTACAAGGAGCAGACTGTGAAAGAGCCATTGTTCTCCACCACCCATAACTTACTGACTAAACAGTGCGATATATTCTTTGAGGGCTCCTAGCCTCACACGGGGTTCCGGACCGAGCCGAGATCTAAAGAATGGTTTCCAAGTTCCACTCCTCCACGTCTTGGCCGCAGAAGTATGTGGTTGTGATGCTTGCTCGTATAGCTCTGAAAATCTTTCTACAGGTGTGTGAGCACCACACTATTTATACCACCATAATTTGGTCGACTGCCATTGCCTATAAATGATGTAGTCACTGTGCAGAACGACTCATTAGCTCTAGGGATTCCTTTCCAGAACCATGATACCTTAGAGCCCACCCAGAAACCTAAACTTTTCATTCCTTTCCCTTACAAGTAAGACTGAATGAATTCCTACCAACCTTCACCATTTGGATGGAATACTTTCCACCACCATTTGCCCAACATAGCAAGGTTTATGGCTCTGAGATCGATGATACCCAATCTGCCATGCATTTTTTTTTCATGCATGCTTTTTTGTATGTGATCAAATGGTAGCCTCCCTAATATGTGCCAGCTCCTTTCCAAAGGATCTCATCCAGATATAATCAATTCTTTGGATCACTCATTTTGGTAATTCGAAGAAGAAAATGTAATAAGTAGGTAGGTTAGATAAGACCATGTTTATAAGGATCACTCTTCCACCAAGAAATAGGGACTTGCCTTTCCATCTCGCCAGTCGATCTTCCACTCTGTCAATGATAATTAGCCAGTCCAGGTGCAATCAATTCTTTGGATCACTCACTTTGGTAATTCGAAGAAGGACATGTAACAAGTCGGTAGGTTAGACAGGATCGAGTTGATAAGGACCACTCTTCCACCAAGAAATAGATTTTCCCTCCCACCAGTTGATCTTCCACTCTGTCAATGTTGGCAGTCAGTCTGACTTCTATAGTTTACCCGGTCTAAGTGGTAGGCCCATGTATTTGATATGAAAGTCTTCTCTCTGATGGTTGTGTGTGCCTCCTCATCTGCTTCCAATTGTCATGTCATGCTTCCCATTATACGAAAATACGGGCACGTAACTGAGCCCCAATAAATAATATAAGTTTCCAAACTCACATCATCCATAAGCTGTAAAATATAATCTCAACAATATAAATTGTAACTATAACCACGCATGAAAGAATAATCACAAAAACATGAATAATCCATGAATATCCCACAAACTAACCAATATCTGGAAAGAAAAAAACTTTGGGTCAAAAATGCCCGGAATACAATGTATATAAAATATTAACAATTGTAAATATGAGACGCATGAGATAAGATTATTAATGCAAGGCAAATATTTGACTTCTTTCTCTAGAGAAGTTATTCACCAAGTCCTTCGGTCATTCCCTCTTCAGTACCTGCAATCTCCACATCTAGAGTTGGGGGGTAAAGAAATGGTCCGTTAGAGCAAGCCACGGACCGCAAGTAGTAACAAGAAAATGAACGAGGACAGGAATATAGCAAGAACATAGAGTCATATATATAGGAGACAAGTCATGCAACAGGAAAATACAACATGTAAACGATGATCATGTAAACTTGACTTATAAACAGAAAATCATGAAACTTGTAACTGAGCATGTAATATGTAAACAGGCATCTTGTAATCTTGTAAACAGGAATCATGTAAACTTGTAACAAGAATCATGTAAACTTGTAACAGGTAACAGGTAACAGGTAACTTGTAAACATGAGTCATGCACGTATTCAATGTTAATATCAAATCTAGCAATCTTTTATAAATCCAACTAATTCATGCAATCCTGCGTTCCAAACCACAGGCTCGGGTGCATACAAATGAAGTTAACGTTTAGACTCTAGTGGTGAATTCTATGAGATCATGTACTCGAGTCTTCCAATGACACTGACAGGAGTCGTATCATATCATGTCATATCATATCATTTAACCAGGAATCATATCATGTCATGTAAACATATACAGAGTCACTATTACGAGAAACACGGGCCTCCTTCTGAGTACACTCTTCTATATTGCCCACTACTAGATTCTTTTCCTTATTACCCCGACTTGTTATACTTTTGCAATAATTAACATGAACATGCACAATGAGAACGAGTATTAGGACAGGATCAAGGAGTATCAAGGCTATGTAATGCATGATATGCAAGTGCAATTAATTAAATGCAATAAATATATATATTTACAATCAAGGACATGAAGTTACAATTTTTGGACAGCAATACGTTGATGTATAAAAATATACTTTCCCATTACTACAGCAAAGCGAATCAGGTACCGTAAAAGGTTCTAGAAAATAGACTTTATGCCGATTCCAACGAATATTCACACGACACATTATAAATAAAGTAGCTAGGTCTACCAGACCGTTATTTACTGATCTACTATTCGGGCAGCAGACCAGGGTCAAATTCTTATATATATAAAGTGACTGTAAATTCATTTTAAAATCTTATAAAAATTATAAGGTGACTCCTAATCATGTCTAGTAGTATGCTGATATATATCAAGCCTTAATTCACCTATTAACATGACATTTTAATTTGTGAGACATGTCGATGTGCTATAAGTAACAATCATGAATGTGTAGACCTAGCATTACGAAAAATATGATAACTCATTATCTACAACTCAAAATGTGAATCCTTCAAATGTTCCAGAAACTAGATTCACAAGGTTACGACTCTCGTGTACAAATCTCTAATTAATTTGAATAGTAGCTCAGTCCAAATCTAGCTACAAGTCAGAACAAACAACAAAGCAGAAACATACAAATTGATATTTATGATCTTTTGATGGGCATCGAATTACAGAGGCAAATGGATTGATTCGATTCAATATATTACGACTGGTTTAACAATGGAAAGATTGTAAAGCATGATAATACGATGGTTCGATCAATTGAAACTTATAAAGAGCATTTTTTAAGAACATGGATGGTAATGAGGTTCGATCACGATAATCAAATATAACTACTAATTGCGGGAGGTCAAATAAAATATTTGTACAGAACAATAAAATGTACAAGATACTTGCCTTTTAGATGAAGACTTCGAATGTAAAAGAATAACGGGACAAGAGTGTGGCAGGGGAGGGCCTACGGGTGCGTTGCGAGGTGGTGGAAGCGAGCAATGACGATGGGATGATGAGGTGACTGTGGCGATGAGTTCGGGCGCAGCTCGGGGTCTGCGAGGGCAATGCTCGGTGCAGTGGTGGGGGAGACAGGGTGAGCGGGGGTCATCGACGAGTGGTGGGGCGACAGCAGAGGAGCTTCGGTTGCAGAGGACTACGGTTGTGAGTTGTAGGGGCTCGAGTTCAGTGCTGTGATGAGGAGGGGTGCGAGCTGCGAGGGCGACGGCAGAAGGGGTGCAGCGACTGGCACAGGGAGGCACAAGGGTGCTCGGGGTTGCGATGCAGGGCATCGAGCAGTTGCGAAGGTGGAAGGAGATGAAGTAGGGGCTTAGGGTTTTGGGACAGAGGAAGAAGAGGAAAGAGAGGAGAAAGATAGAGAGAGAGAGAGAGAGAGAGTTGCTGATTATGAGGGGGATTAATTAGATGGAGATTTTAGTGGGGTTAACTAATTGGTTAGGAGATAATGGTGTAACTATAGAGGTTTAGTTGAGATTTAGTCGATGTTTAAGTGGATGTCATATGGATGATTAGCTGTGTAGTTGAGAGTTCGGGTAGGGTTTGGGTTTACAGGTTAACGGGTTTCGGGTTAGACTAGGATTTGGGTTTTATATAAAATTTGAATTGGGCTTGAATTGGGCTTCACAAAATAAATAACATTGGGCTTTAAATAATTAATAAGATAGAATAATTATAGTATGGGCTTAATATTTGTTTATGGCTTGGGTTTAATCTCGGGCTAAAGAATCGGACTTCACATGAAATTAGAATAATCAATAAAATAATATCATAGTATGGATTAAAATTGGGCTTCAAATAAATCAAAATAATATTTATAAGATGAGGGAAACAAGACTTGGGTTGGGCTTCAAAATAAATAAATAAAAAGAAGATAAAACAAGACTATAGTCTGGAATATGAATTTAGGTTTTAAATAAATGTTAGGATGGGTTCCATTAGGAGATTCAAAAAGAATTTAAATGCAAAGGAAAGAATTTATATTAAAATTTAAATACAAGAATACCTAGAAAAGAAAGAAAAGAAATGGAAATCCATATAATCGGAAATAGTGGTTACAATCCTACCTACCTTACAACAAAATTTCGTTCTCGAAATTTACTTAGGCGGTACATAGGATATAACCAAAGCAAAGCTGGAGAGGTAATGAAGTAGGAAATTAGAGTGAGGAAGGCGAAGTGGTGGCAATACCAAAATAAGAAAGATCATGGATAAGATTGATGTCAAATGATGAATGATGACAAATGGAAGAAAGTAAACGATATCAGAAGAAAAGAAAAAACACAAGACTTGTGAGATAATGAAGCAAGAAGATGAAGGAGTAAGTAGAAGCAGAATCAAAGAGGGAATGGATAGGGAAGAGTTGAACCAATTAATGAGTCAATGGATGAGGATAAATGCAAGGGATGGAAGGAAGCAAACAATGCAAGGAGGGAATAAATAAGATAATTCTGGGACCTGTGGGTTATGGGCCCACCACGCTTCTGCTGCGCAACTCTGATCGGGTGAACTCTGCTATTAGCAAGTATTGCCGATCGACGAAACGAGCAGAAATAAAAGAATGTGCAGCACGAAAATCAAATATGATATTAGTCTGAAAAGAATGATTGTATACCCAGTAAGGAATCAAAGAATGAAGATGAATGGAGGAGATGGACGAGAATAAGAAATGAGATAACTAGATATGGAGGGAGAGAAACGAAAAGGGTGGCATTACTGGAATTTGAAAGAATATGGTATGGAAGGAATAACTAGCAGAATACTCAATATTGAAACAATAAATGAAGATGAATGCAAGCTACGGGAAACAATAGATGACGTAAGAACTGAAATATGACAAAAATAGCAAAATACATCCAATCATGCCCTTGGCGGTCTCTGCCTCCTCTGCAATCAAGTTATGAGCCTGACTACACTCCCCAACCCGTCCTCCACTGGAAGCTGATCCTCCAGTAGGTGCACTTCTCCTTCTCTTTGGACAGACCCGAACCATGTGATCATTCGCTCTGCTTGAAAGACATAGCGATTGGCTTTCCGGCAGTCCTTGCGTATGTGACCAGCCTTGTGGCAGCAATCACACTTCTTGTCCTTCTTCGGATTTGCCAATGGATAAGGTGGTGCTCCAGTCTTCAGGGTCCGAACTGGCCTCCGTATTGGTCCACCTGTAGACTGTGCGGCAGTAGAGCACTGTATCACTCGCTGAGCGACATTCCACCTTCTATTGGTCAACCCCTGAATCCTAGCTGAATCGAGCAAGGCAGCATGGGTATGAAGCTGGTATGCGAACAAGCTCAGTCGAATGGACTCTGCGGCATCCCGGATCCTATCCAGACTAGCTCTCATCAGTTCATTGTGTTCCTGTTGTAACTCCATCATTCGTAGCATCGCCTGGAGAATGGCAACATTCTCTGGTGGTTCAGCCCTAGGTGGATAAGTTGAAGAGTCTTCACGAGGCATAGTCTGCAATATAATCAAATATGGTTAGTATCCAAATTATAAGTTGGTTATTTAAATGTTCATGTGATCAACATGGTGTACATATCGTTGAGCTTAACATGGTTCGAACCTGGTTAGAGTCTAACCGGTTAGGGCCTAAACCCAACATGGTTAACACATTAGCCTAACTTGGCTAAGGCCTAACCTGGCTCTAATACCACTAGAAACTCTGTCACGCCTCGCTTCCCATTATACGGAAACACATACCTGGCACGTAACTGAGGCCCAACGAATGATATATGTTTCTAAACTCACACCATCCATAAGCTACACAAATATAATCTCAACAATATATATTGTAACCACAACCACGCATGAAAGAATAATCACAAAAACATGAATAATCCATGAATGTCTCACAAACTAACCAATATCTGGAAAGAAATAAACTTCAGGTCAAAAAAGCCCAGAATACAATGTATATAAAATAACAACAATTGTTACTAAGAGAAGCATGAAATAAGATTATTAATGTAGGCAAAGATTTGACTTCATTCTCTAGAGAAGTTATTCATCGAGACTTTCGGTCATTCCCTCAATCTCCACATCTAGAATTTGGGGGAAAAGAAATGGTCTATTAGAGCAAGTCACGGACCGCAAGTAATAACAAGCAAATAAACGAGGAAAGGAATATAGCAAGAACATAGAGTCATGAATATAGGAGACAAGTCATGTAACAGGAAAAATACAACATGTAAACAATGATCATGTAAACTTGACTTATAAACAGGAAATCATGAAACTGGTAACTGAGCATGTACATGTAAACAGACATCTTGTAATCTTGTAAATAGGAATTATGTAAACTTGTAACCAGAATCATGTAAACTTGTAACAGGTAACATGTAACTTGTGAATATGAGTCATGCACGTGTTCAGTGTTAATATCAAGTCTAGCAATCTTTTAAAAATCCTTACTAATGCACATAATCCTACGTCACATACCACAGACTCGGGTGCATACAAATCAAGTTAACGTTTAGACTCTAGTGGTGAATTATATAGGGTCATGTACACGGGTCATTCAGTGACATTGACAGGAGTCGTATCATATCATGTCATGTAATCATATCATATCATATCGTATCATGTAACCAGGAATCATATCATGTCATGTAAACATATACAGTCACTATTACGAGAAACACGGGCCTCCTTTAGAGTACACTCTTCTATATTGCCCACTACTAGATTCTTTTCCTTATTACCCTTGCTTGTTATACTTCAGCAATAATTAACATGAACATGCAAAATGAGAACGAGTATCAGGACAAGATCAAGGAGTATCAAGGCTATGTAATGCATGTTATGAAAGTGCAATTAATTAAATGCAATAAATATATATATTTACAATCAAGGGCATGAAGTTACAATTCTGGACAGCAATACGTTGTTGTATAAAAAATATACTTTTCCATTGCTACAGGAAAGCGAACCAGGTACCGTCAAAGGTTCCAGAAAATAGACTTCATGCCGATTTCAACGAATATTCACACGACACATTATAAATAAAGTAGTTAGGTCTACCAGACCGTTCTTTACTAATCTACTATTCAGGCAGCAGACCAGGGTCAAATTCTTATATATATAAAGTGACTTTAAATTCATTTAAAAATCTTATAAAAATTATAAGGTGACTCCTAATCATGTTTAATAGAATGCTGATAAATATAAAGCCTTAATTCACCTATTAACATGACATTTAATTTGTGAAATATGTCGATGTGCTATAAATAACAATCTGAATTGTGTAGACCTATTAGTACAAAAAACATGATAACTCATTATCTACAACTCGAAATTTGAGTTCTTCGAATTTTCTAGAAACTAGATTCACAGGGCTATGACTCTCGTATACAAAGCACTAATTAATTTGAAAAGTAGCTAGGTCCAAATCTTGCTACAAGTCAGAACAAACAGTAGGGCAGAAACATACAAATCGATATTTATGATCTTTTGATTGGCATCGAATCACAGAGCCAAATGTGTAACATCCAGTATTTTTTTAATTAAAAAAATGCATTTTAAATTTTTGCACGTATGATGCACGTGCTAAATTTTTCTATCTTTATTTTCTTACTCTCATTTACTATTTTAGCATGGAAGAGCCTTTTATTTAGCCTTTCTTTAAACCCATGGACCTAAGATTGGAATTTAGCCCACTAGACTAACTAATTAAATTAATTAAAAGTAAGCCCACAAGACAAGTCCATTAATTAAATCCTATTTTTAGTTGTACATGGACTCACATGATATGTAACAACTTTTAATACACATTTTAGAATCATAGGAATTGTATTTATTCCCCACAGGTTTTGAAGCAAAAGAGAAAGAATATATGGTGTGGCAACAGAGGAAGAGTCTTTATGGGCTCAAACAAGTACTGCAGCAATGGTACTTGAAGTTTGATTGCTTTATGAGAGGAAAATGTTTCGATAGATACGAAACAGATCATTGTATGTATGTTTGTAGATATGAGGACAATAATATAGTTACCTTGGCATTGTATGTGGATGACATGTTGTTAGCAGGTTCATATATGAAGAAGATCAAGAAAGTGAAGAAGATGCTAGCTTCAGAGTTTTCGATGAAGGACTTGGGTGAAGCAAAGCAAATCCTCGGCATGAAGATTAGTAGAGTCAGGAAAAGCAAGAAGCTTTGGTTATCTCAAACGGACTATGTGAAGAAGGTCCCTTGGCCGCTCACTTCAAGTTATCGATGGACTTGTGTCCTAAAACGGAGGCAGAGATGGAGGAAATAAATGCTCATCCTTATGCCTCAGTCGTTGGGAGTTTGATGTATGCGATGGTGTCTACAAGACAAGACATCGCACAAGCAGTGGGAGTTGTCAGACGTTACATGAAAAATCCAAGTAAATAGCATTGGAATGCAGTAAAGTGGATTCTTAGATATCTAGCATGTACTTCAGAATTTTCTCTTTATTTTGGGGGAGATTATTTACAAATATATGGTTATGTGGATGTAGATGTATGGGTGACCGTAATGGTTGCAGAAGTACTACAGGGTATGTATTTACAGTTGGAGGAACAACCGTCAGTTGGGCTTCGCAGTTACAAAAGGTTGTAGCATAGCCAACCACAGAGTTTGAGTATATGGCACTTACAGAAGTAACGAAAGACATGTTGTGAATTTCGGAGCTTGTAAAATAGCTGGGAAGAGAGAAACCCATTGGTGAGCTATGGTGTGACAGTCAAAATACAGTTTTCTTGACGAAAAACTCGGCATATCACTCTAGGAATCGACACATTCAAATGATGTATCATTTTATTAGAATGACGTTTGAGAAGAAATGGTTGAAGGTATCCAAGATTCTTGGCACTAAGAATCCGGCGGATATGCTCACAAAGGTAGTGGATAGCAGGAAATATTAGTTTTGCTATGCTGCTATTGGATTGTCTCTAGGTTAATTGATGAGGAGACTCACAGAGGTACAAGACTAGACTAGGCCATTGGAAGAATGAAGAACATGTTAGAGACTTCGTGTATATGTCTCGAAGTAGGAGATTGTTGGGGTTTGTGGATCCAAATACACGATAATTTGGTTGAAGAAGACAGACGAAAAGAAGAGTCGAAGATGAACCAAGCAGTTCAAAGCAGCCAGCAGCTACAGGCAAGTTGCGGTCGACCGCACTTGAACAGTTGACCGCACACGTACAAGCCACTATGCGGTGGACCGCGCAGTCGACCGTCTCGCTCTCTGTTGCAACCTTGTACACTTGAAGGAATGACCTGGTCAACCGCGCAGTCGACCGACCCACTCTCTGTTAGATCCTGTACAGTCGAAGGCATAAACCGGTCGACCATTTCTGTGTTGAGGTCGACCTTCGTGATGCTGATTGATGAGCGGCTAAGATTAGAGGTTGTGTAAACCTATATATATTGTATTATATACAATTTTAGGGTAATGTGAAAAAGAAAAGAAAGATCTATTCGCCGTCATTGAGAGAGATGGAGATAGAGAGAAACTCTATAGCTTGGTGGTGATTTTTTTAGATATTTATAAACTTGTTCTTCATATTTCTAGTGGAAATCGCAGGAGTGTCTCTGTGCAGGGAAGTAGTCATTGCATTGGGTGAACCTCGAAAAAATCTCGTGTGTTCTTGTGTGTTGCTTTTGGTTGTTCTTTGTTATCTTGCTTTTGATTTTATTATTTTTGCTTCTCGTTGGTGAGTTATTCCGCAATTAAAACTCAATATATATGTGTACATGAGTTTGCACTTTAATGACAACGTGGCCCGTCCGTCATTTACAAACTGTTACTCAACTAATTATCTCCTGTATTATCACATGGTAGTTAAGATGATGGCATGTATGGAGTATGAATCGGAAAAAGATAAATTGTTAAGGGAATATAGATTATTGAGACGTCGCTAGCAATAGCAAACCTCCGTAAATTCTTACTCTAGAAAAGTTTTTAAAAAAAAAATCTCACTTCTCGTTTATCCACGCATCTTTCGACAAAATGCAGAAATAGGAAATGGCATTGAAATGGCATTGAGGTCTGAAACTGAAGTGGATGGGTTGAATCAGATGCAACAAAGCCTTCACATTTGAGAAAGTTAAAATTTTTACGATCTTGTTATGCTCTCTCCCCCTCCCATTTGTGTTCATTGTTATGAATCTTTGATTACCTACTCAATTTTAACTGCAAATTTGTATTCTAAATTCAAGTATATATTTTCTCAGATTTCTCACCTATTTGGAAAAGAAACCAAGATTTCAACTTCAAAAGCCGCTGCAGTCATCAACATCAGTGACTATTCCACATCGTCAACGTGATCCTTGGCCTTTTTCTGCGGTAATTTTATCTTGCTTTTAGTTTATGCACTCATCCGTTAGTTTATGTACTCATCCTGTTCGATGTTCATTGAAATGCAAAAATGAACTACAACATTTTGATTGTAGGAAATGACACTGGGGGCATCTGAAGCTGAAGTTGGACGGTGTTCTTCAGCTTGGAGTGGACCGAGATGCTCTCAATTGCTACCTGCGGCTTCTTTTTCCCAGGTTGATTTCTTCAATTTTTGATTTTTGTTTTTATCGCTAAATTCCAGACAATCGTACTTTCTTTGATATAAAACGTCTATAAAACTACATCATGATACATGAGTTAATTAGGTGGTTTCTAGGTGATCACATGTGAGATAATTCATTGATACAGATTGCAGAGATTAGGAGGTATAGATACAAGATTTTATTATATACTACACAATTTTACACTTAAACAGTTATGCTGAATTTATTTGCAACTGAAGTTGGATATACCCTTTGTTGCATAATTTAAAACTCTTTCGGAAAAATTTAGCTACTTATGGGGACTACTAACTGAAAAAAGATAAAATCTTGAGACATATAAAATTACAAGTTAAGATGAGTTATGGGGACTACTAAATTCACTGATTGTATTTTCCAAGTTATGATTATGCGATTAATCAGATTATGTGGTATCTATTGGCGAGCGATGCAATTTCGTCTCATTGAAGCGATTATATATGAGATATCTATTTTGGCGAGTCTCATTGAAGCATATTTTTTTCTCTAAATCTGCTATTTTGGCTAAAAATAAGAGATGACTGGCGTAGTTGGAAATGGTCTAAGTGGTAGCGGTGTGACAGCGTACTTAATTAAAATTAATGATAACAGAAAAAGAGAAAAAAAAAAATTGATTCTAGGTTTAAAATACCTGACATTGGTTACCTATTGCATACCCACACACCTATTGATGAGGACATTGGTTCGAGACGATTCAGGCGTTTCTATTAGTGCAGACATCGTCTAGGACAGCTGCTTCATTAGCTTAGGATTTTATTTCAGTACTATATTTGTTTTTGACAATTATAACCATATGTAATCTTTCTTTTATGCATTAAAATATTTTTGAGAATTTTAGAATATTTTGATATTTGTATCAATATTTGTTTTGAGCCTATTTATAGGCCTTGAGATTAATGAGAAGTCATGCCATTATTGATTAAAAAAATTGTTGTGTTGAGTTTTGCTTTTCATCTCTCTCTTTGTATGATACAATTGAGAACTAATTTTAGGGTTTGTGATAAACTCTAAAACTACCCCAAATCCAATACAGATTCCTAAACCCTAACCCTAATCCCCAAATTAACCCAAATCATCCCTCTAATACTCAGCAGACGCCTCCCTAAAACCCCATCTCCTTTTCATCATCTCCCTCCACTTATCTCACTGAAACCCTACCTCCGCCCCGTCGACACCAGCATCACCCCCAGCGCCATTCGTGCCACCCTCCCCTGCTGCTTCCTTTCTCCTTCAACGACAGTAGCTAATCCCGAAGACCCATCCCTTCCGTTCTCTTCCCCGACGAAGCTTCCTCGTCCCCGGCGACTCCGAACCTCGATGCCGTCATTCGATGTCGACTCCACCGCTGCCTACGACGCCGACCACCATTCGACGTCGAGTGATATATGATTATTTCCTGAAAAATGATTATCTCTTATATCGCTCCAAACTGTGCATTCCTAGTACATCATTACGAGAGTATCTTGTTTGGGAATTGCACGCTGGCGGCCTTGCTGGAAACTTTGGGCATAGTAAGACCATTGATGATGTGGAACATAGGTTTTACTAGCCGAAGCTAAAGAGAGACGTTGCAGACTTGTTAACAGATGTCAAACTTGTCAACTCGCCAAGCAACAAAAACAGAACACAGGCCTGTATACTCCATTACCTATTCCCAGTTGCCCTTGGGAAGATGTAAGTATGAAATTCGTGTTAGGCTTACCGAAAACACAAAAAAAACACGACTCCATTCTTGTCATCGTGGACCGTTTTTCTAAAATGGCCTACTTCCTCCCGTGCTCGAAAACTTTCAATGCATCCCGTGTGGCTCAGATCTTCTTTGATAATATTGTGAAGCTACATGGGATGCCAAAAACTATTACGTCTGATAGGGATGTAAAATTCACGAGTTATTTTTGGAAGACCCTATGGCACAAAATGAGTACGAAATTGAAGTTCTCTTCAGCATTCCACCCACAAACTGATGGACAGACTGAGGTTGTCAATCGAAGTATGGCAATCTCTTGCGTACTCTTGTGGGTGAGAACTCAGGAACATGAGATTTAAAATTAACGGTTGCTAAATTTGCTTATAACACATCTAGGAATAGAACCACTAGCATGAGTCCACATAAAGTTATACAAGGTTATCGTCCTAGGCAGCCCATAGATCTTGCCCCCATGTTAGAACATCACCGAGCCTCAGAATCTGCATCTGCATTTGCATCCCGCATTCATGACCTGCATAGAGAAATTTTCAAGAAAATTAATGAGCATAATTTTAACTACAAGTTAAGAGCTGATATTAGAAGGAAATTTAAAACTTTTAATATGGGTGACGAAGTGATGGTTCGAATTTGTCCGGAACGGTTTCCTGCTGGATTCGTTAAGAAGTTGAATGCACGTGCTGCATGCCCATTTAAAATTCTTTATAAAATTAATGATAATGCCTATATCGTTGACCTTCCTAAGAGTTTTGGCATAAGTAAGACTTTCAATATTGAGGATATAGTACCCTATGAAGGCCCAGAATTGAACCTTAGAAATCTTCTTATAGATGAGCCTACCCTGCAATCTAATGGTGAGATTCCCACATTACCCCCACTACGTAATACTAATCCATCGACAGAAGAATTGGATAATATTTTAGATGATCAGATAATCTCTACTAGAGATTGTGGTATTCATAGGTATTTGGTAAGATGGAAAAACAAGCCAAAGTCGGAGAATACTTGGATAGATCGTGAAGAGTTCCAGCGCTTGGATCCAGACTTTTTGGAGCAGTATGACAGAAGGACTGGTTTTGACTCGACTGGGTCGAGCCCTCTCCCACACGGGGAGAATGATGAGGATATCGGTTCGAGACGATTCAAGCATTTCTATTAGCGCAGGCATCGTCTAGGACAGCTGCTTCATTAGTTTAGGATTTTATTTCAATACCAAATTTGTTTTTGCCAATTATAGCCATATGTAATCTTTCTTTTATGCATTAGAATATTTTTGAGATTTTTAGAATATTTTGATATTTGTATCAAGATTTGTTTTGAGCCTATTTATAGGCCTTGAGGTTAATGAGAAGTCATGTCATTATTGATTAAAAAAATTGTTGTGTTGAGTTTTGCTCTTCATCTCTCTCTTTGTGTGGTACAATTAAGAACTAATTTTAGGGTTTGTGATAAACTCAAACTACCCCAAATTCAATACAAATTCCTAAACCCTAACCCTAATTCCCAAATTAACCCAAATCATCCCTCTAATACTCAGCAGCCGCCTCCCTAAAACCCCATCTCCTTTTCATCATCTCCCTCCTCTCATCTCACCAAAACCCTACCTCCACCCCGTCGAAGTCAGCATCACCCCCAGCGCCGTTCGCACCACCCTCCCCTGCGGCTTCCTTTCTCCTTCGATGGCAGTAGCTAATCCCGAAGACCCATCCCTTCCGTTCTCTTCTCCGACGAGCTTCCTCGTCCCCGGCGACTTCGAACCTCGACGCCGTCATTCGACGTTGATGCCACCTCTGCCTACGACGTCGACCACCAATGCCGACCCTCGCCCCTAGCTCTGGCTGCCATCGCCATTGACTTTGGCTGAGCTGCTGTCTCTCTTTTACTGTTATTGCTAATAGTTGTGTTCTGCGTTGCTGCCAACCCGAGATCTAATGCTGGTTTCTTCGAACCGCGGTATACTCTTTCCACTTTTTCAATATTTGTGTTATACTGCTTTATCATCTTTACTATATTATTTAATTTAACTGTCGACCACAAATATCGAGATTGAGTGTTCCACTAGCCTAATTAGAGTACGAAACAATATTGAATCTTTTACTTGCTAAGAACGCTTAGGGATTTAATTATTAATTGTTAGAACTGAATTATTAATTTGGCTTGTTAAACTTAATTCAACACTTGAAAATCCATCAAACCGATTAATTGTTTAAAATTCTAACTTTGATTCGCATTATATGTTGGTAAAATTAATCCTTTAAGATTCTTGAAAATTCTCTATTTAGAATTACGTTTTACATCACCTATACTTCCATATTATTTAGCACCTCCTTTATGCATCTTTCAAGTTTCACCAGATTCTCATTTTCCTCACTAGACGATCTCGAAAGCTTTCTTGTCTAGCCTAGGGACAGGGTGAACCACCAAGGGAACAGCCCTTTGTAGAGTCAGCCCAAATGCCTCTTCCATATCTAGCTTTTCTATTGTTTGGCCTTGGCCCAAGCCCCAATCGAACCCATGGATCAATGTAGCTGTCAAGAACTGGACCATCCTCAGGCCCAAACTAAGTCCAGCGCATATCCTTCTCCCGGCTCCGAAGGGTATAAGCTCAAAATCATTCCCCTTGACATCCACATTCTCAAACCCTCCCCCTGGGAGAAAACGGTCCGGGCAGAATTCTAATGGATTGTCCCAGACTGCTGGGTCCCGAGATATGGCCCAGATGTTCACGAGGAGTGTAGCATTCTTGGGAATGTGGTAGCCATTGACTTCGCAGTCATCAGAGGACATGTGGGGGAGGGAGAGGGGCGTCGATGGATGGAGGCGGAACGTCTCTTTTATGACGGCTTGGAGGTAAGGGAGGTTGGGAAGGTCTGACTCAGAGACCAGACGAGCTCGTCCCACAACTGTGTCGAGCTCGGCTTGGGCCTTCTTTAGGATGTCGGGGTGGCGGATCAGTTCAGATAATGCCCATTCCACAGTGCTTGAAGATGTGTCTGTGCCTGCTGTGAACAAGTCCTGCAATAATTAATTAAGCTTCAATTATTTGATTTAAACACAAAAATTGACTTGCAGTTTGATGGGATCATTCCAATCTTATGTAGAAACTTATTTTTCTCTAACTGTCTCCTGTTTGAATGTTAGGTGAAACGGATAGCATGCGGCAGGACTGTATGTATCATAACATCACACTGCACGCTTCCTCTTGTAACTTGGAACCGCTTATTAACCACAGCTCTATACACGAAGCTTTGTAATTTCAAAGAAATTACACTACAAAATTGTCAGCGGTTTAGCGAAACAAAATTATATGGGTCATGGTCTATGAACCAGTGGGCTTATCTACAACTTGATCTACTTTAAAGACTGATTCACACAACCAACATCTTTCAAAGCAAAGCAAATGGTGTGTAAGGCCACTAGTTCATGAACCATGCTCCTTATGATTTTTTTCCAGGTTTTGTTGTTTCTTCGATTTGCAAATGGCATGTTATGATGAGGCTTACAATATGAATAAATTAATAACATTTTTTGTTGTTCGACAAATTAAAGGGATTAAGCTTAAAATTGAGGCAAAATCTTTAAAAAATTAAAAATAATACAGTTAAATGTCTTGACAAATCATATATAGCCAGTTGAAAATTTAACTTTAAGGCTCATAGAGACAGAGGTCTGTGGATGTGACTTGTCTATGGTATCTAAACTTTGATCCGTTTGGATTATATTTTAGAGATAAGTTAACTTTTCTTTTTTTTGAACTCAAAGTTAAGATAAAATGAAGATTATGGTAGGTATCTAAACTCAAATCCCATCAAATTTATTTTTAAAACAAAATAAAGATACATGTATGCAACCTATAGGTTGCAAACCTTTATATTCACTTGAAAATTACTTATGGATATCCACTTCTATATCCAATTGAGGGTTTAAGACAGCAAGTGTCTTATTATAATCCACTTTTAGATTTTTTTTATAAGCATGATATAACCCCTTTCTCAATAAAAACCCCTTTCTCAATAATTGCATACGGGGTTCCATAAAAACCCCACTGGGGATGTATGTCTTTGATTATTGCTCATATTGGTTTAGCTACCATTATATTTTGTTTTTACTTTTGTATTAGTTAGTAATATATGCAATAGTTTAGCTTATGATGTAGACTTTTGCCTCAAACAAAATAAAACAAAGAAAAAAGACAAAAAAAAAAAAAAAATTATACTTTTGTTTAATTTTATTATGATTTGTTTTTAACTTTTATGTTAATTGTTTGTTTGTTTTAACTTACCAAGAGCAATGCCTTGATTTCGGTATCAGTGAGCTTCCCACCATCCCCATCAACATTATCCTTCAATCTCATCATCACACTCAACAAATCGTCTCCCTTTACAGCCTTGTGCTTTTCTATCACTCTATCAAGAAACTCATCCAATCTCCTATGCAATCTCTTCATCTTCCTCACAACACATTGCAAATCGAGTGGCCTCAAAGCCGGGATAAAGTCCCCCACATTGAACACTCCTGAAAGCCTCATCAGCTCCATCACCATCTCCTTGAACTCTGATGCCTCTTCATTAACAATCATCTTCTGTTCTGTATTTTGCTCGTTGTTATTGAATAGTCGGAGGCCGAGCATGGCCATAGAGAGTGCATTTGAGGTGCATACCGTTAGGGCTTGGCCAAGGTCGATGGGAAGGTGAGTAGAATGGTGGGTGTAAATGGAGGAGGCAAGTATGGAAACTTCTCTAGCACGAACCGGACGGAGATCATCGAGGGCTTTATGGGAGAAGAGGTGGAGGGCACAGAGTTTGCGCAACATCCTCCACCGTGAGCCGTAGGGTGCGAACACTAGATCCTGTAAAGTTAACACAAAGAGTGTTAGAGTACAACTGTACAAACAGTTTATCTTATATGCACAACTTCAGAGCTTTGGGGAACTAAACGATGTTTTTACCAGAGGATCATCATCCCAGCTAAAAAAATAAAGAAAGCTACTTTTCTATGAATTATAATCTTTTTAAATTTAGATTTATTGAATTTTAAAATTAAAAAAAAAATTGTCTCCTAATTGCACGCTTCTTTCTCTCTGATCTCTAACCATTTTCTTTACTACTTTTTTAATTTATTTGTTGACTTTAGTAATTTTAAGACTCAAATTATACTCATCAACATAAACAGAAGTCTAATCTATTACTTTCAATCTATGGACAATAAGATGGATGTCAATTTTTCTCTGAATATTTTATTGTGTAGATCGAGAAGAAAATTGCAAATACTTTTACGGATAACTCAATTACTTAAGATTTCAATTGTAAAAAACAAAAAGAGTTGCAGTGCTCAAAATTATTTTTTTGCCTAATAAATAAGAGGAAGACTACATATACATGAGTTTTTACCCCAAACATACATTATAAATGCATTGGGGTCCACTTCTCACTAAAAGACAAGGTTAAAACCTTGTCTTTTAGTGAGAAGTTTATAATGTATGTTTGGGATAAAAACTCATGTATGTCTAGCATTTTGCAATAAATAAAGTTGGGTTTTTAGCACGCCTGTCCCTAACAAATACATGAATATCTTATATGTCTCTCAGAAATATGTATTTTCATATTTATCCCTAACAATATGTGCAACATTTCTTAATTATCCCTCCTGTTAAAAAAATTCAAAACGATGGAGAATTTTAAGTCTTCTTTTTAATGGACTTGATGAAAAATGACAAAATATTCTCTTCTCTACCATTCAAACTTTATCTTCTTCCTCCTTGTAATTTTAGACAATTATTAAACCAACCGAGACTCGTTAACTCATTTTAAAAAAAAAAATCCAGAAAATGCACAAACTAACAATGCATCTTTTGAGAACTATATATTCTTTCTTACGTTACTTCTCCAGATTTGACCTCAATCTTGTTTTTTAATAGTAGATTATAAGTTTTCTCATTTTTTTCCTTAACTCTTAAATTATTTCTTATTTTATTGTCAAATTTGATATTTTAATTTGATTTCTATTTGTCTCGTAAGGGTCAGATCATGGATAACTTAGTGATATCTAACATAGGAGTAAATATAAAATAAAGTCCAAATTGTTAGGGACATATACAAAAATACATATTTGTGAGAGGCACATATGATATTATCATATTTGTTAGGGTTATACATGTTAAAAAAATCCAATAAAGTCTTATGATTTTTATTTTTTTTTGAGCAAGCTACACCTACAACATTTTCTTCAACTTTTTTTCTTACACCCTAAGGTGGACACCACAAGTGGAGGATATTGTAGATTAGGTCTAGAGTACATGTTATAATCCTCCAACAATATTGTGTCACCTAAGATGGTAAAAAAAATATTGTAGAAAAAATTGTAGGTGTAGCATTATTATTAATAGTAATTTACACGTGCGATACACGTCTTTATAAATATATATATTTAAAAAAAAAACCGGCATTGTTCGACATCAAACCGAAGACCTCATCTCTATTAATTATACATGTGCATTACACGTATTTTTGGATTACAATGCTGATATTTGTTTGGTGACAAATTTTTCTATTAAAATAGTAGGGATTATTATTATTTTAATTATTCACCCCTCTAACTGCATATTCTGAGTGCATATCTAGAAGCCTTAGAGCATCTGTAGTCATGGGCTAAAAACCCAAAATTTGAAAAAATTTAGAAAAAACGAGCTGTAGTCGTCATCCAAATACCCAAAATTTGGGTGTACGAGGAACAGTTCGTGGCCAAATATAGCAGACGATTTGGCCAAATGCAAAATATAGCGAACGAACTATTTTCTTTCGTCCGTCAGAATTGACGAATGATTAAATTTCGTCTCGTAGGTGAGACGAAGGATTAAATAAAAAAAAAGAAGGGACGGACGATTATACATCGTCAATCTTAACGGACGAACCATAATTTCTCGTCCCAGGTATTTTTCCAATTTTTTTTTTTTGTCTTTTAGTGCTTAAAAAAAATTTTAAAAAATGGGACGGATGATTACACCCCGTCAATTTCATTGAACGGGGCATAATCTCCCGTCCATGTATTTTTCCAAATTTTTTTTGTCTTTTAGTGCTTAAAAAAAAAATTTTTTAAAAATGGGATGGTTGATTACACCCCGTCAATTTCATTGGACGGGACATAATCTCCCGTCCAGGTACTTTTCCTTTTTTTTTTTTCTGTTTTTTTTTTCTTTTAGTGCAAAAAAAAAAAAATTTAAAAAAAACTTAGGGACGGACGATTATACCTCGTCATTCTTAATGGACGAGTGATAATCTCTCGTTCGGCTATATTTTAGCTTTAAACGAGTGCAGCGCGCATTCATATTTTTTATTTCCAAAAGCCAAATACCCAAAATTTACAAATGTACGACTACAGATGCTCTTAGCCTAACATATAGTCAAAAGAATTTGGGGTCAAGGAGGACCCTTGGAATCTTCTCCATATTTATTTTGAATTTGAAAGAGTACAGCTGTCCTGTATGGTGGGATGTTTTTTTTGAAAGATGTATGGTGGGATGTTATGTGGTTGAGAACTGAATTAGTTTCCACCTCTCTTATCACACATTATACACACTAGTATTATACACGTGCTTTGTACGTGGAAATTTTTTTTTTAGGAGGAAATGATAAGGGAAAAAAATTACGTGATTTGCACGTGAGAAAATTTTTTTTGGTGGGGGAAATGAAAAGGGCAAAAAAAAAAATTACCAACACGTACGTTGCACGAGTTAGATTAAGAACTAAGGCCTTCTCCCATTATAGTAGTAGAGATGAACAACTTTTCCGTGGTATATGTTTATATTATTATTAATAATAATATTTCCCACAATCTATCAACAAAGCCTACTCAGTTTGCATAAAAGGAAAGGCTAAATTAAAAAAAACCCTCCTAAACTATATTCTTTCCGTAGAAAACAACACTGAATTATTTTTTATGCAAATTTTTTTTTCTTTCTAAAGTATGTTTTTAAAAAAAATCTTGAAGTATATTTTTAAAAACCACATTCAGCTTTTCTGCTTATATTAGATAACCGCAATTATCTTTGCAAGTAGGTTCCGAAAATATCGTACATCTTTTGCATTATTACCATGAGAATTTTTTGCACAAAAAAAATCAGTGTATTTTTTTTTTGTTGCAGAAATGGTATAGTTGGGGGTTTCTAATTTAGCCAAAAGGAAATAAGATGGCCTTGCCTGATAATTGTAGGCAATGTGCTCCGCCCCAGAGTTAGGCGGCCGGTTGCAGAAATTGGCATCGAGGGTACGAAGAAATTGCGCTGCCACGGTGGCCGATGCAGCGACGACCACATCTACAGACCCGAAACGGAGGTAAAACAACGGCCCGTAAACCTTTGACAAGGCCGACAAAGTCTGGTGGGGTTTCGCACCGAGTTGGGATAGGTTGCCCAAAATGGGCCATCCTTTTGGACCCGGTGGGAGTGGCCCATATTTCTTTTTGCTGTTGCCGCTGCCGCCACTAGTCTTTTTGTTGATAAGGAAGTAGTAGAGAAGACTGAAGGTGAAGAGGAGAAGGTAGATGGAAAGCCAGAGTGGATCCATATGGGATTTACTTTCTGTTATTGGTGTAGAATTTGAGATCAATAGTGTGTCCATATATAGAGGAAACCTCCTGATGTAGCAAAAGCAGAATACCTGATCCGAGTATTAAACGTGCTTTATTTAGGGCTTGTCAAAATTCATCTTCAGCCCCTCATTTGTCAATGATGTTCAATTTGCCCCTTTTGACTATGTTTTGTACACTTTTAACAGGTCGCCTATATTTAAACTGTTTAAACCTTTTTCTTTTATTAATAACAAAACCTTGCCTTTATTAATAACAAAAAATTCCTTATCACAAATCTCTAATCTTTAATCTCTAATGTTATAACGGGAGAGTTGTCTATAAATGACAATCACAATTGTTCCATTATAATATTAGAGATTAGAGATTAGAGATTTGTGATAGAAAGAATTTTTTGTTATTAATGCATTACAAGGAGTGCTCATATCACAATGAGTATTCACTAATTCATTTTTAAGTCGGAGTTATATTACTCATTCATTTACTCAAGTGTTGTTAGTTACCATAATATTCTCAAAGTTTAAATTCATATACAATATAATTATTTACAAAAGTGTCACTCATATAAAATAAAAATTTGTGGCACTAGAGATAATTTGTAAAGAATACGTGATGAATAAAGGGAGGTCTTAGGTTCGAAGTCATATTACGTCTTATTATTTACTATATATATGCATTAATTAGAATGTGCAATGCACGTGCAAATTACTAGTGGTAAGAGCAGCTGTAGTCGTTCATTCTCAAAATTTGGGTATTTGGAATATAGGATTAGAAATTTTTGGTTTGATTTGTAGTCGTTTTAACCTAAAATTTAGGTTTTGAATTTAAAAAATTGACAGACGATAAATGATGTCTCGCCCCACAATTTTTTTTTAATAAAAATGTGTCGGACGGGGAATGATTTTCAGTGCATTGATTTTTTTTTAAAATAAAAATAAAAAACCAACGGACGGGAGATGATTTCCTGTCCTTGAAATTTTTTTAGAAAGATTTGAAAAAAAAAAGTTGTACACATATATATGCATCACAATCCCTATCGACCTATTACATCTTAGCCCTTGATCCCAATATTCACACCAATCTCAAAACTAACATCATGCATAGAAATTTCTATAGGTCAAATTCCATAGAAACACCGCGCAACTTTTTTTGGGGAAAAAAATGGATCGGACGGTTCTTCATTTTTTGTCTGTGACATTTTTTTTAATTTTAAAAATTGATCGGACGGTAAATGATTTTCTGTCTGATCAATCGGACGGGAAATCATTTTTCATCCGATCGATTTTACAAAAAGAACCGACGAAATATCATCTTTCGTCCGATTCGTTTTTTTTAATTTATAATTTGGAACGGATATATTTTCTAAATTTCTATATCTTCTTCCAAAAAAGTCGACTACTGTCTCCCTCAAACCCAAAATTTAGTTATTTAGCCAACAAATTTTTTAGCAAATGCCTGCAAATGCTCTAATTAATCATAACACTATAACAATAATCCCAGTAAATAATAGTAATAAAGTAGTTATAAGAGATGATGTACGTTTTTTAGTCCAAACAAAACTACATTCATATTAACAAATAATAAGTTGGACATAATCAGGCAAACAGTGCTAGCGGATGTACGTATAGCTTTTGGTAGGTAAAATTGCCCGACATCAAGTTCTAATTTTGAAACATATCACCCAGAGCAGAAAAGTAAAAGAAAGAGATACCTTGCAGCTAGGGCTGCAAACGAATCGAACTATTCGCGAGTTATTCGGCTCGAGTTCGGTCAAAGCTTGATCAAAACTCGGCTCGAACCGAGCTCGAACCGAACTCGAGCTCAAAACTAAGCTCGTTTCCTAAACGAGCCGAGCTCGAGCTTGGTTTTTTTTTTTTAAGGCTAAGCTTGCGAGCTATTTGGCTCGAATATGGTCAAAGCTCGGTCAAAGCTCGGCTCGAACCAAGCTCGAGCTCGAGCTCAAAACTGAGCTCATTTCGTAAACGAGCCTAACTCGAACCTGAAGATTTTCGGCTCGCCTCGGCTCGGCTCGATTGCAGCCCTACTTTAGCCTAAAAAGGAAGGAACGGTCGCAAGCTAGGTGAAATGTTTGTCCACGTTAATGTAGTACAACCTGTACAATGAATCATCAATTAATTAATGTGACAATTTTGAGTGTAGCCAAATCTGGCCAAAATGATCCCCCCCCCCCCCCCCTTTTTTTTTCCTTTTAGTCTCAGGAAGATACCATCCATCTATCCCATCCATCCATCATGTAATGTGATACGAGCGCTCCTTGTGATGCATAGTGAACATTGGATACACCTAACTTGTAGTTATTAAAGACTCACTAACAACTAC
Organism: Hemerocallis citrina; assembly: GCA_017893485.1. Taxonomy (NCBI): domain Eukaryota; kingdom Viridiplantae; phylum Streptophyta; class Magnoliopsida; order Asparagales; family Asphodelaceae; genus Hemerocallis; species Hemerocallis citrina. The sequence continues at coordinate 64,814,659 of CM030364.1, read as the reverse complement.
AAGTTAGGTGTATCCAATGTTCACTAATGCATCACAAGGAACGCTCGTATCACATTACAGGATGGATGGATGGATGGGATGGAGGGATGGTATCTTTCAGTAGGGGTCGCATTCGGGCCCTCCGGGCCGGGCCGGGTCGGAACTCAGCGGGTTTGATTCGGGCCCGGGCTTCCACGGCCCGGGTTGGGGTGAATCACAGGTCGGGCCGGGCCAAGCCAGGGGAGGAAATGAGGGGCCCGGACCTGGTCTCTGGCCCCCTAGCTCGGGGGTCGGGCCGGTTCGTTGCAGGTTCGCAGGTTTTTTAAAAAAAAATCTTTCGTTTTGCTTTTAGTGTACAAAGATAAATGGAAAGAAAAATAGTGAACAATTGGGTTGAACATATAGATAAAAGAGAGATTCATTAATTAAATTGTTTTTATGAATTATAAAATTTTAAATTAATCAAATAGATTAGTAATATTTCGTACAAATCTTATTAAATTACAATATAAAAATAAAAATAAAACAAAGAAATAACAGCTAAAAATCAATTTGATAAAAAATGTGATTAATTCATTTAAAATAAATTACCTGAGCCCTCTCAGAATCAAACCCATGACCAACCCAAACTCAGCGCCACTAATTTACGCGCACTAGCCAGGAAATCCAACCTAAAACTACATTTCATAAAAAGTTTGATAGCAGAGATATATATATAATTAAGACCATTTGAAGTAAAAAACTTTTGTCCCACATCGGTAAGATTAGAGAAATGAGGAAATGGAATTGGCTATATATAGCTAGGGTGAGGGTTGGAAAATTCAGTAATGAGCATGATCGGTTTATTTTAATGTCCATACTCATTTTTATAAAATTGTAAATTATTTTAGAGTATATCTATATGCATATATACATGTATACATATATTTTGTAGTATATATATATATATATATATATATATATATATATATATACATACGGGCCGGTCCTAAATCGGGGTTTTCTCCAAATTGTGTAAACCGGACCGGACTGGTTTACTATACAGGTTGGGGACTGGTCCAGCCTATCTATGGATGAGCCGGGCCAGATTATGGACCGAACAGGCCGGCCCCAGGTTGGTCCGGCCATGATGACACCCTTAGGGTGTGTTTTGTTGGAGGGAAATGGAGGGGAGGGTAGGGTTTTTTAAAATATTTCTTGTTTGGTTCAGTTTTTTATGAGGGGAGGGGAGGGGAATGGAGGGGTGCAGAATCCCTCCTGAGTCATTTTTGGTTCCCCTCCAATATTGGGGAGATTTGAAGGGGAGAGAAATTGGTCTAAGTGATTGGACTAAATTGTCCTTTTTATATCCTATAAATCTAAACCAAATTGCTTCTATTTTCTTCTTAGCATCAGTTCCTTTTTCTTTTCTTCTAGATTTTTTGGTAGCATCAGTTCCTTTTTCTTTTCTTCTAGATTTTTTGGTAGGTGGCTGTGGAGGAATAGGTACGCCTTCCATTTGGATGTGAAAGGAAACCATTCAGTTTTATCTCCTGCCATCTTCTCATAGCTTCACTCTCCCCCACAGGACTAGCAACATGATCATGCAATTGCCCTATATTTTTGAAGATATGAGATGAAGTGTTCAAACCAACAGACCCTTGAATAAGTTTTTCTGAGTGACCAAATGCAGTTGTCACGCCAGTTTGGAGAGTTCCCTCATTTCTGCTATGTGCAGGTGCCATGGGTTCTAGTTGCATTTCCGAGCTTGGAGTAACAAGTCCTGGGGAATTGAAGTCAAGAGGCATGAGTGTATATACAACTAAAAGTAGAAGAGGTGCATTCTTCTCATCAAATATATGCCCATTCTTAAGAAAATTAATTACGAGGGCAGCAAACAGTTTTCTTTTTCTTTTGTATTGCTCTTTTTTTTTTCGGGATTTCCAGGACAGGGTCAAAGGACTTTAGCCACCAAACAGTAGCTAACAAATCGAATTTCATAACATAAAGTAAAATCCCAACAATTTGAAAAATATATGTAACTAGCCGGTCACAAATTTATGATTTATTGTATGTGTGAACCTCGGTGTGTAACTAGCAAACAACTTTGTTTCAGATTATTGTTACTCAAATTTGAATACCTCGGTGATAGAATTAGAAACATACTACGTATAAAGTTTTATGTGGTTGAGTTTTGTTATAAAATGTAAAATGATATAAAAGTAATTTTATTAAAAATTCCTTCTCTCCCATTGTGAACCAAACAAACGGATAATTATTTTTCCTCTCATCCCCTTCTTTGAACCAAACAGAGTCTTAATTAAAATCTCTCTTCTTCCTTTTTCTCCCCTCCTCTTTCCTCCATTAAAATCCCTCCCCTCCCCTCTTCTTCCCTCTCCTCCTTCGAACCAAATATACCCTTAAGAGTATCCACAGTCGTTTGCTTATTTGCCATTTTTTTCATTTTTTTTACTGTAGCGCACACACTCGTTGCTATTTTGTCATTTTTTGGCAAAATCGCTACAGTAGAAAGGGGCGAATAGCGTTCCATATAGCAAAATGCATATTATAGCAGACACATCATGTTTCGTTTGGATTATTTAATTATTATTTTAATTGATTGGACGAAATATGATGTTTCGTCCGAAGTAAAAAAAAAAAAAAAAAAACGGAATAAAATAACCGTTAAACGTGGGAATGAACATGATGTTTCGTCCCAATTTGAGACGAAACATCATGCTTCGTCCCAATCCAATTTTTTAAAAAAATTGTAAATTTTAAATTTTTTTTGCAATTATCTAAATTGATTTTGCAAAATTTTAAATTGTTTTTGCAAAAAAAATTTACAATTTGTTTAAAAAATTCTTTTTGCAATTTTTTTTTACAAAAAAAACCTTCGGAATTTCCGGACGAAGCACCATGCTTCGTCCAGCTACAGTGAATTTTTAGGAACTTTTTGTAATATTTTTAATTGTTTTTGCAAATTTTAAAAATTATTTTGCAAATTTTTAAATTGTTTTTGCAAATATTATTTACAAACTATTTTTAAAATTTGTTTTTGCAAATTTTTTTGCAAAAAAAAAACTTCCTTTTTTTCCCCTTTTTGGGACGAAACATCATGTTTCGTCCCGTAATTTTTTTTAGTTACAGATGAAACATCATGTTTCGTCTGATGTTTCGTCTGTTTCTTTTTTAACGAACTTATGTATTTTTTTGTCATTCGACGACTGCAGCGTTTCGTCGAATTGGATGGACAAAAAATGCATTTTGCCATTTTTCACATTCAACGACTGTGGATGCTCTAATTAGACAGTTGAAGAGGGATTAAGTGTGAATTCAGAGTTCTGATGGAAAGAGATATGTTGATGGAAATGGACAAAAAGGGATCCAAAGTTTGTAATAAATTTATTAGGCCTACGTGTAGCTCTTACCGCCTAGCATCTCGTTTCTATCGCCACCTACCCAGATTTTTTTTTCTCTATTTAATTTCTGAACTTTTGGGAAATTTAGACACCTACAGGTTTTTTTCATTGGACAGGATTTGCCCACAACGCGTCCGAATCCAACACATAAATAAAATATTAAAAACTGTAAATTCCAGCCAAAGTCAAACTAGAAAATTCCAAGTCAGTTTCTCTGGATGTGAACTTCATATTTTTAATAAGGATTTTTGACATGTATACTCTTAACAAATAAATAAATATTATATATGTCCTTATAAATATCTATTGTCATATTTGTTCCCAACAATATACGCTACGTTTCTTAGTTATTTCTCTAGTTAGAAAAAACTCAAAACAATAGAGAATTTTTTTTTTAATGGGCTTAATAAAAAATGACTAAAATATTATCTTCTTTAACACTTAAACTTTATCTTCTTCATCCTTATAAATTCGGACAATTGTTAATCCAACCGAGACTCATTAACTCGTCTCAAAACTTCTTTATTTTTTCAAGAAATGGACAAACTTACAGTGCATCTTTGAAAACTACATATTCTTCTTCACGTTACTTCTCCAAATTTGTCATCAATCTTGTTTTTTAACAATAGATTATTTGCTTTCTCGTTTATTTTTCTTAAAACTCTTAAATCTTTTCTCGTTTGGGTGTCTAATTTGATCTTTTAATTTGATTTTTATTTGTCTCGTAAGGGTCTGTTTGGTTGGAGGGGAATGGAGGGGAGGGGAGGGGAGGGAAGGGGTTTTTTATTACTTTTCTTGTTTGGTTCAATTTTTAGGAGGGGAGGGGAGGGAAATGGGGGGGTGCAACACCCCTCCTGAGCCAATTTTGGCTTCCCTCCAAAAGTGGGGGGATTTGGAGGGGAGAGAAAATATGGCTAATTTTTTAAAGTGGCATGACTAAATTGCCCTTTGAAATTGCAAGGTACTAATGTTAGATTACTCATTGGTATACAATATGCAGCTGTATATATACTCATATACACCGAAGGGTACACAGTGTGTATAATCTGTTTATGAAAATTATATCTAGGGCTGTTGCTTTGATTCAGGGCCAACCCTAGACAAAGTTATACTATTTAAGTATTATCTAACTAAAAAGTTTCAGTGATGGATCCAAGTTTCCTTGAGAAGCACCCTGTCTAGGACAAAGTTGTAGTGCCACTTGAGCTATCTAGCAGTTTTTAACTTTTAATCAGTGCAGTAACAATTTTCTCATCTGACTATTCAGTCTCATTCCATCTCGCTCATATTAAGTTTATTCATCAGATCCATGTATACTCATGGATTTCACATGCTCCTTCCAATCAACCAGAACTACAGAATGCAGCACGTCAAATTCGAAGGAAAGTTGTCAGATCATCAACAATCATTTCTTGATTCTTTGCATTTTTTCAATGGATACGTGCTAAAATTGGATTACAATCGACTACTTGTTATTTTTGTATAAAGAGCATTCACAAGATGATTTGATATGCAATTTTGCAGGTTGGGAGAGATGCATACTCTCAGAGGACATGTTGAATCGGTATTAAGGCTGAAGAAATTAGATGTCAATATGATTCAGTCAGCTCACAGAAAATCTATTGTTGGCATTATGAAAACATATATCGTTACGATCTAACCATAGATTCCATAAAGTCGTAACAATTGATATATCCCAAGCAATCCTATCCTCTTTTCTAACACTAATGACTCTCTAGTGCTCAAACACCTCAGAAAAAAAAAATCTAGGGCAAACGAACGTCCCAAAACCTAAACAAACCACCTCCCAAGCTGCTTTAGCATTAGGACAGGTAAATAAAACGTGATCACTAACCTCATCTAAGTTAATAGCAATATAGAATAAGTCCTTTATGCTTGCATAATTTGCTTGTATCTATTCTAAAGAGAAAAGATAATGCTTGTATAAAATTTCTCTAATTCGTTGTTGTTTCAATTCTTGTTGTATGAAGTGGTTGTATGAATTTCTTATTATATGCAAAAGGGTATAAAAGTAATTTTATTATAAAATCCATTCCCTCCCTTTGTGAACCAAACAAGAAAATTATTATTTTCCCTCCCCTCCCCTCCTTTAAACCAAACAGAGTTTTCATTAGATCCCTCCCCTCCCTTTCCCTCCCCTTCCCTCCCCTCCATTAAAATCCCTCCCCTCCCCTCCCCTCCTTTGAACCAAACAGACCCTAAAGGTCAAATTATGGTTAACTTAGTGATATCTAATATAGGGATAGATATGAAATATAGTTCAACTTGTTAGGGGCATATACGAAAATATACATTTGTGAAGCGTATTTATCATATTTATTAGGGGTATACATGTTAAAAAACCTTTTAATAAACAATCTCTAATCTCTAATCTCTAATATTATAATGGGAGAAGACCTTCGTGTCATTTATAAATCTACCAACGCATGCAACATATGTGCATAACTATTATAAATGAGGTCTTAGGTTCAAACTCAGACAATATTTGAATTTTTACTTTAAAAAAACTATATTTATTAAGACGTGCATCACACATGTAAATTACTAGTTTTTAATAAACACAATAGAAGTCTAAATCCATTTCACCTGCTCATCCTAAATATACGATAATAAATTAAATTGTACAGGAGCATCATTATATATGTTAAATTGAAACTCTTATATATTTCTTTTTTTTGAAAATAATATATATGGTATAGATATATACATGGCCATCCCTGAGTTCCCTTGGGCTTGAGGCGAAAAGCTCAAATAATTATTTTTTGGGATCCCTAACAAAAATATAATTTTTACGTACAAAATACGTGCCTATATTTACAAGGGAATACAAATTTGGGGCCCTAAAATTGTAAAAAATTCGAGGGCCTCAGGCGGCCGCATCATCTGCCTCAAGGTAGGGACCGACCCTGGATATATATAATAATATGCTTATTGACATGTTCATAATTCTTGGAGATATAAGGATGTATATTTCGGACTAATGTAGTGCATTTTTCTAAAAGGAAAATGTGAAATATCACCGCCCTGTTTCATTAATAAGATTTTAATAAAACAACCACAGAGTACTGGAAGAAAATTCACTGAACTATAAAGCATGAAATAAAGCATAAACCTCCAACAACATTCTGGATGGTGTGACATATCCAAAAGTGATACTGACAAACAACATAACAAGTTCGAAAGAAAACAAGTATAAATATAGCGGTCCTTCCAACAAAACTCTACAATGTGAGTATTTGGATGTCGTCTCTCCACTCACTCTAGGGTAGGCCCAAACTCTACCTCCTCATCATCGTACTCATCTACTTGGAAGGTTTGGCGGTCCTCCATCTCGGCTCTGTAGCAGCAGTTGTAGCCTGATATGGCTAAACATAGGGTTAAATCGGAACCATTCAAAACGGGCACGAATCTCAAAGTCCCAGGGGCAAGATGGTAATCTCGCCTACAGATGGGTCCGAATTGGAAACCGGGTCCTTCCTTCTGGACCCGTTAACCCATGAACGGACCTAACCAGGTGAGAATGGGTCTCAACCCATTAGGGGCCAGTTCAACAAGATTGGAGGAAATCCTGGCTCTCCCTGATCGGGAGGATGTGGTTATAACCACCCTAATTCTGCCACACCTGGAAGTAGGGATTCTCTCTGATCCTGAAGGAGATCCCATTGGCGACTATAAAACCCCCTTGACCTCCCACTGTAACAGGTGATCACACTTTACACACTTGAGCCTTTTCCCTCTCTTTTTCTGTGTATTAACTTGATCGTCGGAGGGTTCGTCACCGGGATCCATCCCGGTGTCTCGAACGTTTGTGCAGGTCTCAAGGGAGCACCAAGGAGTCAACAAATTAGTAAGGAAGAAGAAGGGATCAACCTTTGTGAGTTCCTCACAAACCTACAAATCTCATCTATTACCCCCACACCCAAATTCAGCGACAACAGATTGGCGCCGTCTGTGGGAAACTCCACTCAACAAGCAATCTCCTCTTCCTCCTTCAATCCACCTAATTCCTAGCCTTGCCTCCCAAGAAGAGACCCACGAATTCCAACCGAAGGACAACTTCCTCTCACCTTCCTTCTCCTCCTGCGCAGGGGGATCTCCCTCCTCCCAACCAACCAACCCAGCAGCTCGATCCTCAGGCTCCGCAGTCCGTCCAGCAGCCTTCGGGACCCCAGGCTGCAGTGGGGGAACCCTCCCGACGGAGTCGTTAAAAGCAACCTGTCCATCAGGTTCGGGTCTCCATCAATAATGCCGACACCGACTCTATGGCCTCCAATACTCCCCCCACTCCAAAGGACCTGCGGAACGTGATCAACAATCGGCAGACCGTGCACAGACCCGATCTCCGTACTCATCTGGAGGAGAGGCAGGCCCAAGGGTCCAACCCTCACCATGAGCAGGCGAGGGACTGTTCACCACCCCGATCCAATCGAGGGGGGTCCAACTCTCCCCGTAGGTGAAGAGAGTCGCCCCAACATTGCCCAAGAAGGAGCCGTTCCCCAGCAGGTCGCTGGGCACTGCAGGACCATCATGAGCAGGAGGCCTTCGTCACAAGGGCAGAATTCCAGCAATTTCAGAAGTCGGTCCTCCGGGCTCTCAATGCTGCCCCTACAATGCCCGTAGGGCCCCCAGTTCTTTACCAGCTCCTCACCATCCTTACCGCTCCCGCAGTCCTTGACCGGCCCCTTGCCATCCTCACCGATCCCGTAGTCCTCGACCGGCTCCTTACCATCCCAGGCTGCTAGCCATCGTCGCCCCTGTCCTGATCATCATCGCCGCTCTCGCAGTCCGCGACCTACCCCAAGTCACCCTCGTCTCTCGGTCGGTCCACCTCTAACTCTGAGCTATCACCGGCGCAGCCCCAGTCCTCCTCGACATGAGAACGAGTCCCAGGGTTCGGCCAGACAGGACCATAGGGATGACTCGATTTACCGCCGTCTCCATGAGATGGAGAGGCGCCTCAGCCAGCTGGACCGAGATGAGGGGCGACTTGCAAGGGACCTTCGTCCGAGCAGGCCCCCATTCTCTTGTACCATTATGGAGGCTCCAGTTCCCGACAATTTCAAGCCTCCCCACTTCGAGACCTATAACGGGGAGTCGAACCCCGCAGATCACATGGAGAGTTTCAAAACTCTTATGATGATTCACCATGCATCCGACTCCCTCCTCTGCAAGACCTTCCTGGCCACACTCAAGGGACCAGCTTGGGAATGGTACTCGGGGATGGCGCTGGCATCCATCTTCTCCTTTGATCGGTTCGAAGGTCTTTTCCTCGTGCATTTTGTGAGCAGTCGGCGCGCTGAGAAGACGAGCGACACCCTATTGTTCCTCAGCCAAAAGAAGGGCGAACCACTGCGGGATTATGTCAAACGACTCACTGCCGAGGCTAGGTCCATTGCTTCTTTGGAACCCTCGGTCGCCACCCTCGCCTTCCAGTCCAATGTCCTTAATGCTGACCTCAAGGCGTCCCTCGCCAGGAAGCCCCCTTGGAACTTCTCAGAGCTTCTGCTTCGGAGTGAAAAGTACATCCGAGCAGAAGAAGCCATCCGCTGCCCTACCTTCGAGGCCTCCTCTTCCAGGAACAAGCGGAAGGGTGCAGAAGAAGAAGGAGCTAAGAAGCTCCAAAAGGACAATGGGGGTCAGCGACGTCTCCCTCCTCGGTTCGAGAAATTCAATCTGCTTAACACGAGTGTATCTGCCATCCTCATGGAGATAGAGAACGATGGCCTCCTACCACCTCCCCCAAGGAGGAACACCCCGGTAAAGAAGAGGGACCGGAGTAAGTGGTACCGTTTCCATCGGGACCACAGGCATGATACAGATGAATGTCGGGCTTTGAATGATGAAATCGAGGCCCTCATCCAGCGAGGGCAACTTAACCGGTTCGTGAAGAGGGATCGAGCCGATCCGCCCCCGCCGCCTCGGGGGGCTAACAGGCGAAACGAGCAGCGCACGGAGACTCCGGAGGCCGAAGTGGAGGGCATCTTGCACTTGATTCATGGGGGCCCAATGGGGGGAGATTCCAACTCCTCCCGAAAAGCCTTCGTAAGGGAAGTTAACTCCGTACAGAGCCATCCTCCCCCAAAGGGCCTCGGAGTCCCGGTGACGTTCTCCGACAGGGACCTGGAGGGCATCCAGACGCCCCACTACGATGCCCTCGTTATCAATCTCCGCATGGCGAACTTCGAAGTTCGTTGCATCTTAGTAGATAACGACAGCTCCATTAACATACTTTTCTTGGAAGCCTTCAAAGGCCTCCCGCTGTCCTGGGACCAGCTTAAGCCCGCAGGCTACACTCTCCACGGGTTCACAGGGGGTCCCGATTATGGTCGAAGGAATTATAACCCTCGACGTGACGGCTGGAAAGGCCCCAACTACTCGTACGGAGCAAATGGACTTCATAGTGGTCGACGTCAAGGCCACCTATAATATTATACTGGGTAGACCAGGTTTGGCCGCACTTCAAGCCATCCCTTTAGCCTACCACATGAAGATGAAGTTCCCTACTCCCTCAGGAGTGGGAGAAGTGAGGGGAAGCCAAGAGGTGGCTCGAAAGTGTTACATGACCTCGGTGGGGGGTCCGGTTTTTTCTTTGGAAGCACTCAAACTTCCTCAGGAAGGAGGCTAAACCATCTCCGAGCCCGTCGACGAGTTGGAAGAAGTGGCCTTCTCCGAGGAAGACACCACTAAGACATTCCGCGTCAGCAAAACTCTCTTCCCCTCCATAAAGCAAGACATATCCCGGTGTATACGGGAGAATCGTGACCTCTTCGCATGGATTGCAGCAGACATGCCCGGGATCTCGGAAGAACTCTCAATGCACCATCTGAGCATCACCCCAGAGGTCAAGCCTGTCCAGTAGAAGAGGCAAAAGTTTGCTCCCGAGAGGCAACAGGCGATCAAGGAGGAGGTTGAGAAACTCCTCAACTCCCGCTTTATTCAGGAGGTTAACTACCCTAAGTGGCTCTCCAACATGGTAATGGTCAAGAAGGCCAATAGAAGTTGGCGGATATGCATTGACTTCACATATCTCAACAAGGCGTGCCTGAAGGACCCCTTCCCTCTTCCCAGCATTGATGCCCTCATCGATGCGACTTCCGAGCACGAGTTACTTAGTTTTATGGATGCCTTCTCGGGATACAACCAAATCAGGATGTTCCCACCGGACATGAAGACATCGTTCGTGACGGACCAAGGCCTCTACTGCTACCGTGTTATGCCCTTTGGGTTGAAAAATGCGGGGGCTACCTATCAGCACCTGGTGAACAAGGTCTTCCAAGACCAGATTGGCCGAAATATGGAGGTCTACTTCGACGACATGTTGGTCAAGAGCACTTGAGGGCAGGAGCATACCCTCGACCTTCAAGAAGCCTTTGAGGTGCTCAGGAGGCATAATATGAGACTAAACCCGAACAAGTGTGCATTCGGCATCTCATCGGGCAAGTTTCTCGGGTTTATGGTCAGCCAGAGGGGCATAGAGGCCAACCCCGACAAAATCCAAGCCATTCTCAAAATGGCTCCCCCCTCCAACGTCAAAGAGGTGCAGAGGCTCACGGGGCGCCTCGCGGCAATAGGGAGATTCCTCTCTAAGTCCGGGGAGAAGTGCCCCCCTTCTTCAAAGCCCTCAGAAGGGCTAAAGGCTTCGAGTGGGAGCCACAGTAGCAAAAGTCCTTTGACAAGCTCAAAGAGTATTTATCCAACCCCCCTCTCCTGAGTAAGCCAGCACCCGGAGAGGTCCTTTTCCCCTACCTCACAGCCTCGGACCAAACGCTCAGTGCGGTCCTCATGAGGGAAGAGGATAGGACACAAAAGCCTATCTATTACGTGAGTAAGGTGCTCCACGACGCCGAACTCCGTTATCCGAAACTGGAAAAGATGGCACTCGCCTTGGTCATGGCGGCCCGTAAGCTTCGCCCCTACTTCCAATCCCACTCGGTGGTCGTCCTTATCGACCAACCACTGAAGCAGGTTCTCCATAAGCCAGAAACATCCGAACGGTTCATGAAATGGTCCATCGAGCCGAGTCAGCACGATGTCAGCTACCAGCCCAGGACGGCGATAAAAGCTCAGGATCTGGCCGAGTTCATCGTGGAGAACACAATCCCCGACTCATTCGAGTTGCAGGAAGACCCCTTCATCTGGACCGTCTATGTGGATGGGTCCTCCTGCGCCGATGGAAGCGGGGCCGGCATCATCCTAACTGGTCCTGACGCCTTCGTCCTCCAGTATTCCATTCACCTCAATTTTTCGGTGTCGAACAATGAGGCTGAATATAAAGCCCTAATTGTGGGTCTCTACTTAGCTCGCAAGGCGGGTGCCGAACAAGTAAGGGTCTTCAGTAACTCTCAGTTAGTGGTCAATCAAGTGTCCGGGGAGTATGAGGCGAGAGAAGACCGAATGGCCAGATACTTAGCAAAAGTGAGGGAGCTTCTCACTCTCTTCAGAGATGTCCAACTCCAGCGGGTTCCTCGAGAGGAAAACGCGCAAGCAGATGCCCTCTCTAAGCTCGCCTCCTCGTCCCTCCAAGATTTAGAACAAACTGTCCTAATAGAAGTTCTTCTCAAACTCAGTATCGACAAAGATGGCTCGGAGCCAATTGAACCCTACCTCCTAACACTTGAGGAAAACTGGATGAAGCCCCTGCTCGAGTATCTCTGAGACGATGTCCTACCCGAAGATCCAAAAGAAGCAAGGAGGATCAGGACACGAGCAGAGCGGTACATACTCCTAGACGGGGTCATGTACAAACGCTCCTACACCTAAGTCGACGGACAGCCCTATCTGAGATGCCTTTCTCCGGAAGAGGTGCTTTACGCCTTAAGGGAAGCCCATGATGGTCTATGTGGTGCACACTTGGGAGCAAGATCACTTGCCCGGAAGCTTTTGAACTACGGGTACTTTTGGCCTACACTAGTAAGTGACTCCGAGGAGTATTTCCGCCAGTGCGACTCCTGCCAAAAGTTCACCTTAATCCGTCGCCTGCCTCAATCGCAACTTGCCTTCCTGGCAAGTCCAATCCCTTTCGCAATGTAGGGGATGGATTTGCTCGGATCTTTCCCTCCAGCACCAGGCTAGCTGAAGTTCTTGGTGGTAGTAATAGACTACTTCTCCAAATGGATAGAAGCCGAACCTCTCTCAACGATCACCGAGAACAGGGTCCAGAAGTTTTTTCGGAAGAACATTGTCTGTCGGTTCGGGCTACCTCGCATCCTCGTAACCGACAACGGGACCCAATTTACAGGAGCTACTTTTCACAACTTCTGCACCGATCTCGGAATTCAACAGCGTTTCTCTTCAATAGCACACCCCCAGTCTAACGGCCAAGCGGAGAACGCGAACCGTCAAATCCTCTCAGGTTTGAAGAAGAGGCTTGACAAGTCCACCAAGGGGCTATGGGTTAAACAACTCCCCAGTGTACTTTGGTGCTATCGCACCACCAAAAGAACTCCGACGGGTGAATCCCCTTTCAACCTCACATACGGATCAGAAGCTCTTATCCCTTTGGAGGTGGGTTTACCTTCGCCTCATCTCATAGCTTACAATGAGGTGCAGAACGCGAACCAGCTTCGCAATTACCTAGACCTCATGGACGAGATCTGCAAGAGAGCCGCAATCCGCCAAGAGACCTACCGTCGTAGGATCACTCAAGCTTACAACAAGAGGATACGACCGACCAACATAAAGGAAGGGGACTTAGTGCTGAGAAAGTAATCAATTTCGGATCCAAGCAAGAGAGGCAAGCTGGCACCCAATTAGGAAGGACCATATAAGGTCTCCAGAGTTATACGCCTGGGCGCGTATCAACTTGAAGACCCGGGGGGCAGGAAGATGCCAAGGACCTGGAACGCCGAGCATCTGATGAAGTACCGAGAGGGTGTCTAAACGCCGCTCCAAGCTACTTCCCCAGGATTGCAAAAATCTTACTTGTATCTTCCTTTTTATCGAAATGTAAAAGGCGGTCTGCAACTTAGAAGCGGCCGCCCAGTTGTTTTCAATAAAAGAGAAAGTTCCCCCCTTTCAACTTATCTATCTTTCGAGTAAATTCTATATTTTTGGGGTAGTCCAACTCTACTTACAAAAAAAAATTCTCTTAAACGACGAAGTGTGGAGTCCAACACTTGGCTTGACCCCGCTTCTACTACTCGCTCATAAGCGAGTAAGAAGTGGTTCGCCATTTGGAATTGCTCCCGCAACCGTTGACTCTTTCTTAAACGAAGAAGTTTGGGGTCCAACACTTGGCTCGAATCCGCTTCTACTACTCGCTCATAAGCGAGTAAGAAGTGGTTCGCCATTCGGAATTGCTCCCACAACCGTTGACCTTTCTTAAACGACAAAGTTTGGAGTCCAACACTTGGCTCAACCCTGCTTCTACTACTCGCTCATAAGCGAGTAAGAAGTGGTTCGCCATTCGAAATTGCTCCTGCAACCGTTGACTCTTTCTTAAACGACGAAGTTTGGAGTCCAACACTTGGCTCGACCCCGCTTCTACTACTCGCTCATAAGCGAGTAAGACGTGGTTCGCCATTCGGAATTGCTCCCGCAACCGTTGACTCTCTCTTAAACGATGAAGTGTGGAGTCCAACACTTGGCTCGACCCCGCTTCTACTACCTGCTTATAAGCGAGTAAGAAGTGGTTCGCCATTTGGAATTGCTCCCGCAACCGTTGACTCTTTCTTAAACGACGAAGTGTGGAGTCCAATACTTGGCTCGACCCCGCTTCTACTACTCGCTCATAAGCGAGTAAGAAGTGGTTTGCCATTCGGAATTGCTCCCGCAACCGTTGACTCTTTCTTAAACGACGAAGTTTGGAGTCCAACACTTGGCTCGACTCCACTTCTACTGCTCGCTCATAAGTGAGTATGAAGTGGTTAGCCATTCGGAAGTACTCCTACAACTATCGACAACCATAGATGTAAACAAAACATACAAGTGCAAAAGAAAAAACAAGTTTCATTTCTATGAAGTTTGAGGAACAACTCAGATTACAAGACCAACTACTTATCTCTACGACGAGTTACAAAATTTGAGAAGCCAAAATTACAAGACTCCTTCAATGCCTTCTAGGAAGTGGGATACTCCTCTTGAGCGACAAATGGGGACGGCGAACATTCTGTCGCTGCGACCCCGCACTCGTTGAGGTCCCCAAGTCGGTGAGCCTAGTTATGTCCCTAAGCGTTGCGCCGGTTGAGGCTTCACACGACGAACCAGCAACTCCACTTTGAGCATCCCTAGGATGCCCTGGAATGGGAGGCGAACGTGACGCTAACTCGTGAAACGATCGTCCCTGCGAGTACTCGTCTCGAGGGCAAGATGTGGTCCTGACGTTGCTCCCCTCCATAAAACATTATAGCCAATGAACCTCCATCTCTAGCTCAACAATTCACTCCCTCAGCGAATCATCCGTTACCTTGACTTGTAGGCGAGGAATTCTGCTCGTACTACCCACACGAGAAGCTTCAATGATTGCTCGTCGAAGCTACACCATCTCCATGCTCTTCTCGAGCACCACATTCTTTAGACCATCTCTCTCCGCACCGACGTCGAATAGGGTCTGTTGAAGTGACTCCACCTCCCCTTCAGGGGGGGCTTCTCGAGCTCGTTTCTTTAGTTGCTTCAACTCGGAGTTGCGCTTCGCTAGCGTTAGCTTGAGATGATCTAGTTCTAGGTCACTCTTAAGGAAACACTCTCGACTACGAGAAAGGGCCAACTTCGTTGCTCCTAAGTCAGCTCGAAGGCGAGAGGCCTCGGCCACTACCATGTTCGGCGATGCCTCGACCAGACACAACTCGGCGATCTGAAAAGCAAGAACACAACGACGCTGAGCTCGAGCAACACTTAACCAAATTTCAAAGCGAGTTGTTTTCAACACTTAGCTAAATTCCAAAGCGAGTTGTTTTTAACACTTAGCTAAATTCCAAAGCAAGTTGTTTTTAACACTTAGCTAAATTTCAAAGCGAGTTGTCTTCAACACTTAGCCAAATTTCAAAGCTAGTCATTGTAAACTTTGGCCAAAATCTCAAAATTCCTTCGTTTCATTGAAGTTCAAAAGAGTACAAAAGAAAGCGGTGGCCAGTCCGTTATTAGGCATTGATACAAAAAGACCCTAGATGAAAAACTACTGCTAAAACACAAAAAAAACTCTAAGGGAGTTGAGTGTCCACCTCGGTGAATGGATCCACAAGCGCTAAGGCACCATCGCCACCCTCAGCTCCCCCTCTCGCCGGCGCCATAGCTAACGGCATCTTAGTTACTACATCTTCATTGCCAACGGCCTCTTCTCCTTCTTCCTCTTCTTCTCCTTCGGTGACTTTCTTCTCCTTGTCGGGGAACAAGAAGTATCCCGAACGGTCAAAGTCAGGGATACGCTTGCCGACATCCTTCAGCACCTTGGCGTAGGCCTTGCGCATGTTCCACTCCAGGTAGTCGATCGCCTCATTCTCCGCCGTGGCCTTATCCTCCTTCACCGCCGTGAACATCGCGAACGCGGCCTCCTCCCACTTGGCCGCCCACTGCCGATCCATCTCCTCTTTCTCCGCAGTGGCGGAGTCCTTCGCCTTCGCTAGTGCCTCCTCCAGTAACCGGATATTGGTGGTTTGCATTTCGACCTTGAGAGCGGCCGCCTCTAGCTCTCTCTTGACCTTCGAGCGCTCCAACCTCTCCCGATCCTGAAGAGCCTTCATCTATTTCTCCTGCTCCGCCACTCGCTTCAGCAAGTGGCTGAAATGGCAGATCGCCTGCAAAAAGGGCAGTGGTTAAGAGCGGAACACAAAGAATGGGACATAGGTCGAGCTGGAGGTCAAGGCTTACCGTCATCTGCTCTTTGGCGATCTCCAACGCCGAGTCGCCCACTGTCCCATGCTCTATTGCCGCCTTGTCTTTGGGCGTGGCGAGACTGCGGACGACATCCATGCAACTCTTCGAGTCGCCGAGGAAACCGTCGTGCCTAAGAACCTGCCAATTCGGTACGAAGATCCTCTTCAGCTCGTCTGTCAGAATCACCTCGGCCACCGCCGTGCGAGGCAGAGCTGACAGGGTGAGAGTGGCCGAACAATCGAGCTCCTTTGCCGGTGGAGCAACGGAAGAAGGATCGGCCTCCAAGTCAACAATGGGGGCGGTGGCGCTCTCAACTCGAGCTGCCTTCGACGTAGTTGGGCGAGCAATGACATGCTTCCTCTTCTTCTTCTCAACGTGCTTGCCACTCAGTGCAGATTGCCTGTTCATGATGTCATCAAAGTCCTTGGCAGTAGATCCTGCAAACAAAAAAGATAGAAAAAAAGCTAGAAAAAAAAAGCGATTAGAATTTGGACACTCTTAAAATTAAGATAACGATCGATGAAAGAGAACTCGTACTAGGATCCATCAGGCTAAGGCCTCCCCCAAAGAGGCTCTCATCGGTGATCTTCTTCCAGTGCAGAGTGGGCCGATCCAAAAGGATGTCGACCATTTTGTCCTCCTCCGAACTCAAAGTCGGCTCCATCTTCGCCCTCTTCGGCACATCTTCCCTCCACACCGTAGGAATGTCCCACGGCTTTTTACCCCCAACGAGGAAATATTTGTCTCGCCAACACTTCACGGAGTCAGGGTTGTCGACCAACTTGACGCCCTTCTGAGCAGTGAGGTAGAAACGGTACTCCGTTCTCGTCTTTTGGTGGATCTTGTATAGACGACGGAGTACGCTAATACTAGGTTCGATCCCCACCGCCTGGCAGTGGAGAACGAACCCTGTCACGTGCCTCCAAATGTGTGGCATCAGCTGAATAGGGCAGACCCCGTACCATTGCAGCACTCCCCTTATGAAAGGGTGTAGAGGGAGGCACAACCCCGCATAGAAAGCGTCGTAAGGGAAAATGCAAGTATCGGAGGGGAGAGAAGAACAAGGCCTGACCCCTGGCCCCGGGACGATGAGTTCGAACTCCAGAGGGATCATGAAGCACATCCGAACCATTCGCAGATCCGACTCCTTCAGGATGCTGACAATTTCGTTCGCCTCCGTGCGCTCCCTCGAATTTTTCTCCTCATAAAACTGGGCCAAACCATGCTCTGTTCGCCTCAAATCCTCCGAACTATACTGCCGGGTCCCTCCAAGGGTAGACACGGCGATCGAATGCCTGCCGAACGCACCCATCCGCCGATCTCTCTCCACTATCGTTTCCACCACCGTCGAAGAGAGAGCTGCCTCGCTGCCTCCACCCTCGACGACGAGATCACCTTCCACTTCCGGAGAGGAAAGGACAATGGGAGCCTTCCCCTTGTCGACCGAAGAAGGAGTCGACCGGGGGGAGGGGGGTACTTCGAACTGACTCGAGGAGTAGGCCTCTTCCCCGGACGATACCCTAGACATCTCTTTTAATTAAAATAAATTACCTGGGAAGTGACAACCACGGTCGGAATGCTCGTCGGAGAACGGGAAGGGCGCCGGAAGCTCTGCGAAGAGAAGAAATCTCCGGTGAAGAAAAAGTGAGAAAGTGAAGTAAAAATGAGAGGGGGTGGGGACTTATAGCAAAACTTGATGGGCTTGGGCCGCACACCTTGACCGGCCCAACAAGCACGGAAGTCTAAGCGGTTGGAATACGAAACGAGAAAAACGGAACAGTTGACCAGTCGACGCTCTTCGAGCTCGCCGCTTCAACTGATTCACTCGACACATCACTCGCCAAGCTCGCCGTCACATCCGAGCAGACGTGTTTCCGAGCTGAAAACACCAAGAAATGCATTGACCGGTCAACGCTCTTCAAGCTCGACGTTTCGTTCGCCAAGCTCGACATTCCGCTTGCCAAGATCGCCGTCAAATCCAAACAGACGTGTTTCCAAGCTGAAAACACTAAGAAATGTGTTGACCGGTCAACGCTCTTCGAGCTCGCCGTTTTGTTCGCCAAGCTTGACATTCCGCTCGCCAAGATCGCCGTCAAATCTGAACAGACGTGTTTCCGAGCTGAAAACACCAAAAAATGTGTTGACCAGTCAACGCTCTTTGAGCTCGCCGTTCCGTTCGTCAAGCTCGACAGGACATTCACCAAGCTCGCTGTCAAATCCGAGCAGACGTGTTTCCGAACTGAAAACACCAAAAAATACGTTGACCAGTTAACGCTCATCGAGCTCACCGTTTCGTTCACCAAGCTCGACAGAACATTCGCCAAGCTCGCCATCAAATCCGAGCAGACATGTTTCCGAACTGAAAACACCCAAAAATGCATTGACCAGTCAACGCTCTTCGAGCTCGCAGTTCCGTTTGCCAAACTCGACAGGACATTCGCCAAGCTCACCGTCAAATCCGAGCAGAAAACACCAAAAAATGTGTTGACCGGTCAACGCTCTTCGAGCTTGCCGTTTCGTTCGCCAAGCTCGACATTCCGTTCGCCAAGCTCGTTGTCAAATCCGAGTAGACGTGTTTCCGAGCTGAAAATACCAAAAAATGCGTTGACCAGTCAACGCTCTTCGAGCTTGCCATTTCATTTGCCAAGCTCGACATTCCGTTCGCCAAGCTCGCCGTCAAATCCGAGCAGACGTGTTTCCGAACAAAAAATACCAAAAAATGCATTGACCAGTCAATGCTATTCGAGCTCGCCGTTTCGTTCACCAAGCTCGACATTCCGTTTGCCAAGCTCGCCGTCAAATCCGAGCAGACGTGTTTCCGAGCTGAAAACACCGAAAAATTCGTTGACCAGTCAACGTTATTCGAGCTTGCCGTTTCGTTCGCCAAGCTCGACATTCCGTTTGCCAAACTCGCCGTCAAATCCGAGTAGACGTGTTTCCGAGCTGAAAACACCAAAAATAGCATTGATCAGTCAACGCCTCTTGACTGTTCGCCAAACTCCACATAACGTTCGCTGTGTTCGGCACACCATTCAACGTGTTCGCCTCACCGTACGCCCAGATTGTGAGAACCCCTTTTTCTCCTGACCGTCCGATCGCCCAGAATTCCTCGCCAGTGTGTGATCAAGGGCTCAAATTTGGTCACGTCATAAATACGGCGATTAATTCCTTTTTCTATTTTATTAATTAGGATTATTTATTTAAAAATTGCAAAAAATGATTAAAAATTCTGGAAAATTAATTAAAAATTCTGAAAAATAGTTATAAATTCGAGGGAACATTTTTGAGTCCCGGGTGACATAATTATTTTCCAGAACGATTAATTAAGGCTCCCGAAGAGTGAATCGTTGCCTTGTAAAATTAAATAAATGGTTCGAACAAATAATATAAAAATCAGGAAAAATTCACCAAAGATCCAGAGCAATCTTGAAGCCACTTTGAGCATGCTACCAGCTCAGGAAAGCACCATCTCCGCTCAGGCAAGATTCGAACACCCATTGGGAACTCCGATAAAACCCTATGCGCCATTGAAACAACAAAACTACTCCCCAAAGGCCGTAACACACAGTCTTTGGGAGTGGGGAGCTCGTGATATGGCTAAAAATGGGGTTAAATCGGAACCATTCAAAATGGTCACGAATCTCAAAGTCCCAGGGACAAGATGGTAATCTCGCCTACGGACAGATCCGAATTGGGAACCGGGTCCCTCCTCCTGGACCCGCTAACCCCTGAACAGACCTGACCATTTAATAATGGGTCTCAACCCGTTAGGGGCCAGTTCAACAGGATTGGAGGAAATCTTGGCTCCCCCTGATCTGGAGGAGGTGGTTATAACCGCCCTAATCCTGCCACACCAGGAAGTAGGGATTCTTTCTGATCCTGAAGAAGATCCCATTGGCAACTATAAAACCCCCTGACCTCCCACTATAACAGGTGATCACACTTTGCACACTTGAGCCTTTTCCCTTTCTTTTTCTGTGTATTGACTTGATCGTCGGAGGGTTCGTCGCCGGGATCCATCCCGGTGTCTCGAACATTTGTGCAGGTCTCAAAGGAGCACCAAGGAGTCAACAAATCAGCAAGGAAGAAGAAGGAATCAACCTTTGTGAGTTCCTCACGAACCTACAAATCTCATCTATTGCCCCCACACCTGAATTCAGCGGCAACATAGCCCAAAAGAAAGTAAGATGCATGATCTAAGTTAAAATACCAGAAGTACTATTACTAATCACACGAAAGTAAAAAATTATTTCTGTCAATCCATAAAACCCAGGTCGTAGCACCGATGGCGATGTACCATGCCTCTTTGATCTCGTGCCGTATAATAGAAATTTTGGGACCTACCCACAAATTCTCATATGTGCTAGGATACTCACTCGTACCCAAGGCCCACAAAATCTCAACTAGCGTTGCCTTACTCCGCTGGCAGTCAATGAACAGGTGGTTCAGCTATTCCATATGATAGTTGCAGAACCACAGATGGTCGCAATGTTTGGCTGTCTTTTGGCAAGGTTCTCTCTAATCAAGATGGCATTATTGAGCACCAATCAGAAGAATACCCTGAATTTGAGGCGCACCTTTGCCTTTCAGAGGATTGTAGCCCACTTAGGCCTACCTCATCGGAAGTGGATACGGTTGTACAAGGAGCAGACTGTGAAAGAGCCATTGTTCTCCACCACCCATAACTTACTGACTAAACAATGCGATATATTCTTTGAGGGCTCCTAGCCTCACACGGGGTTCTAGACCGAGCCGAGATCTAAAGAATGGTTTCCAAGTTTCCCTCGTCCACGTCTTGGCCGCGGAAGTATGTGGTTGTGATGCTTGCTCGTATAGCTCCGAAAATCTTTCTACAGGTGTGTGAGCACCACGCTATTTATCCCACCATAATTTGGTCGACTGCCATTGCCTATAAATGATGTAGTCGCTGTGCAGAACGGCTCATTGGCTCTAGCGATTCCTTTCCAGAACCATGATACCTTAGAGCCCACCCAGAAACCTAAACTTTTCATTCCTTTCCCTTACAAGTAAGACTGAATGAATTCCTACCAACCTTCACTGTAATACCCTAAACTTTTATTTTAATAAAAATATTGTTTTTCACGTGTTGTGCACGTGCAAATTTCATGTGTATATTATTTATGTATTTTATGTATAAAATTTCATTTTTAGTATGAACAATTATTTTTTCTTTCCTTTATTTTTCTAAAAACCTATTTCTAAAGCCTAAAACACTATTTTATTTGTTTGAGCCCACTTTAATAAATTATTAATTTATTGTCTTGGCCCACAAACCTAAGCCCACTAATTGTGAAGCCCACAAATTTAATAAATCAATTAAATAGTCACACTTATCATGTAGAGTCAAATGGTAAATATTTTGATTAATTAAATTGTACAAACTTCTAAATAGGGGTACTAGGTGGCACATGCAATGCACGTAGTGTGCAATGCACACTCTTTGGGGCCGGGATGTGCTAGGAGAGATGGAGAGTGTAGGTGTGTGTGCATGAGTGGTTACTTTGTGCATGGGTAGTTGCTACAACTTCCTCTCCTATCCTAGCCCTCCATCCTATAACTATCCAACCAATCCTAGCTCTCCAATCTATTCTAAAATTAGTATAAATACCCCCCTTCATACTTGTTTTCTACATTAATAATCTATTGAAAGAAGAGAACATTATATAGGAGATATATATTAGTGTGTGAGTGTATGTGTGTACCCCCATTGGAGGCCGGCCATTCTATACTTGGAGCTCTCGGTTTTTGGCAAGGAGCAAGGGAAGGAGTTCGTTGCACCGCGATCTAGGAGGAGGAGGCACTCTCTCGCATTCTAGGAGGCTCTAGGAGATTTTCTTAATTGGTTTTTTTCAAAAGATGGGTGTTTCTCGTGACTTCTAGAGTAAAAATCATGCTAGGGAATGAAATTGAATTGTTATTATAAGCTACTAGTTGAAATGAAATGCATGCTCGCCTAATTAGAAGAGAATTGATAATTAGAAAATGCGTGTTGTTTGATTACTAAATTTATTAACCATGAGTAAAAGTATATGTTCTCATTGTTATAAACATTAGAATGCATGTTGATTATGTTTAAATTGCAATTATGTGAAATTCGCTAGTAAGAAATTGAACCATGCTTATTGATTAAAAAAATGCCAAAGTAGAATAGTGTGTTAAAGTTGAATTGATTGAATTGATTGTTAATAGATGTAATGAAATTCCCTATTGCGATATTTATCATGTGAAAGATTTGAAAAAATGAAAAAGAATGTCCTTTTGCATACGAATAAATAAATGTATTATGTGTAGACTAATTAATAAAAATGGAAGTCTTTACTCACTTATAAAGTTAATTTTTGTGCTCTAAAAATATTTTAGCTATCAATGTGTAAGCAAGCATCATAGTAGTAAATTATGTGTGAAATTATCTTTAATTATGAACAATTACATATTAGTTTTCAAATGTCGAAATAGTGTTCATAAAATGCAAACTAAGACTAAATACATATTTTAAAAGAGGAAAAAATACCTTTAAATATACTGGCTATTGTTAAATTAAATGTATTTTATTTCTGGATATTTTTGTTTTCAAAAGAGGAGAAAAAGAGACAAACTCGTTTTTGAGAAATTTTTAAAGTATAGCTTGAACAGAGAATTAAGATCAAAACTTATTTTTTATACCTTCCAATCGATATGTCCACTTAGACCAACTAGTCGGAAGAGACTTGGGTTCGCTACAGTAGTTGGAGGTCTCGAGTTCGATACCCCGAAGCTGCGTTTTATTTTGTTTTTTTGTTAAAAAAATCCAAATTGCCGAGAACAGAACATATAGGGCTTATAATCCTTAGTTAAATCGATGGGCAGCTGTGGCGCTTTGGTCTTGTGCGCTGTCTGCCTCACCGCTAATCGCTGGTTCGAATCTGGTGGGTTTGGAGTTTAGGAAAAAAATGTTTTTTTTTTTGAGATTTTGAATTAAAATGGACTTTTAAAATAGAATAAAAATCAGAAAAATTATGGATTAAATTCTGAAAATTTATTGGAACTTATGAGGAAATATTTATACAACTTTTGAAAAAGTGTGAATAAGAAATTGGGGTTTTTGAAATAAAAGGACTCATTTTTGAAATTGAATTACAAATTTAAATAAAGAAAAATAAATGAAGATTTTGGGTTATAAAAGAGGAATTTTTGAAAGTTATGATGCGTGTGATTAAATGGAATTATAAAAATATGTTTATAGTAAGATTTGATATGTGAATAATAGATGTGTGGAACACATAAATTATTGGTGATTATTAATTGAAATTGACTCTTGCATATGGATTGCACGTGAAATTGAATTATAGATTGTGATGAATTATGAAAGATATGAATACATGAGTACTATGCTTTTGAAACATGAACTGTGATTAATCATGAAAAGATCTTATGTGTATGACATTGTAATTATGAGTTGAAATTGAGAATTAGGGTATAGCCAAGCCTTATACCGGCAAAGAAAGAATTGTGAAATGATATTTTGAAATGAGAAGACCAAGGTTGGGTCATGTGAAATTAAATGAATAAGACCGGTATAGTGGAAGTGCTACATTCTAAGAGATTGATTTTTATTCATGATTCAATTAAATTAAGGATTAGATACATAGTGTAGACGTGATGAAAGTAAGAAAAATATTGAGTATGAGGGCCATTGGATTGGCGGCATGAGGGTATTCACAGGACGTCCCATGATGAGTCATGATAGGGCGTGGATACTGCTCCAGAGTACCGTCCCAGTGGCGACGCTCGTGGGGTGTTTGACGACTACGGGTGGTGTCATGTCTATGGTAGGAGCTGAATTACCACAGGATGTCTGCATGATAAGTCATGTGACAGTGCATTGGGATTCCCTCCAGGGCGCCTAGACATGAGTTCGTAGGTCAGAAAATATCTAGGATACTTACCGTAGTTACAGTAGTAGATTAAGTCATGGCGAGGGATTGAACCCTACAAGATGAAGAACGGTTAAGGGCTTGCCCTCGGACCTATGTAGTATGGGCTGCATAGACTCTGAACAAGTGTGCATTAGTGTCATATAATATAAATAAATGTATTAAGGACTAAGTGCACATTCACAACACGACATCAATAGGATAGTCCCCTTTAGCTTTGTTTGTGACAAGTTTGTGTTTGTTAAGAAATAAGAATCGTTATACTGTTTCTGGCATAGAGAGGATGACCGTATATAATATTTCGTTAGTTGAATGAACTGACGTGCCCACAGTTTTATATGCAGGGTAAAGATGATTGACACAATTGAAGTATGCATGATGTGCAAGACTATTTTAAATGTTGTTTCACGTAATTTATTGTAATATTGCTTCCGCTGTGATAATGTACAAGTGTAATGTAACTCTGATAAAAGAAAAGTTTTTATTTCCTTGTAAAATTGTACGAAAGAAGTGTAAAGATCCTGTGGAACTTGAATTCGGTTGTATTTTGGAATTCGAGGAGTTACATTCACCATTTAGATGGAACACTTTCCACCACCATTTGCCCAACATAGCAAGGTTCATGCCTCTGAGATCGATGATACCCAATCTGCCATGCATTTTTTTTCATGCATGCTTTTTTCTATGTGATCAAATGGTAGCCTCCCTTATATGTGCCAGCTCCTTTTCAAAGGATCTCATCCGGATATAATCAATTCTTTGGATCACTCATTTTGGTAATTCGAAGAAGGAAATGTAATAAGTAGGTAGGTTAGACAAGACCAAGTTTATAAGGATCACTCTTCCACCAAGAAATAGGGACTTGCCTTTCCATCCCGCTAGTCGATCTTCCACTCTATCAATGATAATTAGCCAGTCCAGGTGCAATCAGCTCTTTGGATCACTCACTTTGGTAATTCAAAGAAGGACATGTAACAAGTCGGTAGGTTAGACAGGATCGAGTTGATAAGGACCACTCTTCCACCAAGAGATAGGTTTCCCTCCCACCAGTTGATCCTCCACTCTGTCTATGTCAGCAGTCAGTCTGACTTCTTTAGTTTACCCGGTCTAAGTGGTAGGCCCATGTATTTGATATGAAAGTCTTCTCTCTAACAGTTGAGGATGGTTGTGTGTGCCTCCACATCTGCTTCTAATTGTCATGTCATGATTCCCATTATACGAAAATACGGGCACATAACTGAGCCCCAGCAAATAATATAAGTTTTCAAACTCACATCCTCCATAAGCTGTAAAAATATAATTTCAACAATACAAATTGTAACTACAACCACACATGAAAGAATAATCACAAAAACATGAATAATCTATGAATGTCCCAAAAACTAACCAATATCTGGAAAAAAAAAAACTTTGGGTCAAAAATGCCCGGAATATAATGTATATAAAATATTAACAATTGTAAATATGAGACGCATGAAATAAGATTATTAATGTAGTCAAATATTTGACTTCTTTCTCTAGAGAAGTTATTCACCAAGTCCTTCGGTCATCCCCTCTTCAGTACCAGCAATCTCCACATCTAGAGTTGGGGGGAAAAGAAATGGTCCGTTAGAGCAAGCCATAGACCGCAAGTAGTAACAAGAAAATGAATGAGGACAGGAATATAGCAAGAACATAGAGTCATGTATATAGGAGACAAGTCATGCAACAGGAAAATACAACATGTAAACGATGATCATGTAAACTTGACTTATAAACAGAAAATCATGAAACTTGTAACTGAGCATGTAACATGTAAACAGAAATCTTGTAATCTTGTAAACAGGATTCATGTAAACTTATAACAAGAATCATGTAAACTTGTAAACATGAGTCATGCACGTGTTCAATGTTAATATCAAGTTTAGCAATCTTTTATAAATCCTAACTAATTCACGCAATCCTGCGTTCCAAACCACTGGCTCGGGTGCATACAAATAAAGTTAACGTTTAGACTCTAGTGGTGAATTCTATGAGGTCATGTACTCGGATCTTCCAATGACACTGACAAGAGTCGTATCATATCATGTCATATCGTATTATTTAACCAGGAATCATATCATGTCATGTAAACATATACAGAGTCACTATTACGAGAAACACAAGCCTCCTTTCGAGTACACTCTTCTATATTGCTTACTACTAGATTCTTTTCCTTATTACCCCGGCTTGTTACACTTTTGCAATAATTAACATGAACATGCACAATGAGAACGAGTATTAGGACAGGATCAAGGAGTATCAAGGCTATGTAATGCATGATATGCAAGTTCAATTAATTAAATACAATAAATATATATATTTACAATCAAGGACATGAAGTTACAATTTTGGATAGCAATACGTTGATGTATAAAAATCTACTTTCCCATTACTACAGCAAAGCGAATTAGGTACCGTCAAAGGTTCCAGAAAATAGACTTCATGCCAGTTCCAATGAATATTCACACGATGCATTATAAATAAAGTAGCTAGGTCTACCAGACCGTTATTTACTGATCTACTGTTCAGGCAGCAGACCATGGTCAAATTCTTATATATATAAAGTGACTGTAAATTCATTTAAAAATCTTATAAAAATTATAAGGTGACTCCTAATCATGTCTAGTAGTATGCTGATATATATCAAGCCTTAATTCACCTATTAACATGACATTTTAATTTGTGAAACATGTCGATGTGCTATAAGTAACAATCATGAATGTGTAGACCTAGTATTATGAAAAACATGATAACTCATTATCTACAACTCAAAATTTGAATCCTTCGAATGATCCGAGAACTAGATTCACAGGGCTACGACTCTCGTGTATAAATTTCTAATTAATTTGAACAGTAGCTAGGTCCAAATCTAGCTACAAGTCAGAACAAACAGCAGAGTAGAAACATACAAATCGATATTTATGATCTTTTGATGGGCATCGAATCACAGAGGCAAATGGCTTAATTCGATTCAATATATTACGAATGATTTAACAATGGAAAGATTGTAAAGCATGATAATACGATGGTTCGATCAATTGAAACTTATAAAGAGCATTTTTCAGGAACATGGATAGTAACGAGGTTTGATCACGATAATCAAATATAACTACTAATTGCGGGAGGTCAAATAAAATACTTGTACAGAACAATAAAATGTACAAGATACTTGCTTTTTAGATGAAGACTTCGAATGTAGAATAACGGGACAAGAGTGTGGCAGGGGGAGGGCCTGCGGGTGCGTTGCGAGGTGGTGGAAGCGAGCAACGATGATGGGGTGATGAGGTGACTGTGGCGATGGGTTCGGGCACAGCTCGGGGTCTGCGAGGGCGATGCTCGGTGCAATGGTGGGGGAGACAGGGTGAGTAGGGGTCGTCGATGAGCGGTGGGGCGACAGCAGAGGAGCTTCGGTTGCAGAGGACTGCGGTTGCGAGTTGTTGGGGCTTGAGTTCGGTGCTGTGACGAGGAGGGGTGCGAGCTGCGAGGGCGGCTGCAGAAGGGATGCAACGACTGGCACAGGGAGGCACAAGGGTGCTCGGGGTTGCGATGCAGGGCGTCGAGCAGTTGCGAAGGTGGAAGGAGATGAAATAGGGGCTTAGGGTTTTGGGACAGAGGAAGAAGAGGAAAGAGTGAGGAGAGAGAGAGAGAGAGAGAGAGAGTTATTGATTGTGAGGGAGATTAATTAGATGGATATTTTAGTGGGGTTAACTAATTGGTTAGGAGAAAATGGAGTAACTATAGAGGTTTAGTTGAGATTTAGTGGATGTTTAAGTGGAGGTCATATGAATGATTGGCTGTGTAGTTGAGAGTTCGGGTAGGGTTTGGGTTTACAGGTTAACGGGTTTCGGGTTAGACTAGGATTTGGGTTTATATAAAATTAGAATTGGGCTTGAATTGGGCTTCACAAAAATAAATAACATTGGGCTTTAAATAATTAATAAGATAGAATAATTATGGTATGGGCTTAATATTTGTTTATGGCTTGGGTTTAATCTCGGGCTAAAGAATTAGGCTTCACATGAAATTAAAATAATCAATAAAATAATATCATAGTATGGATTAAAATTTGGCTTCAAATAAATCAAAATAATATTTATAAGATGAGGGAAACAAGACTTGGGTTGGGCTTCAAAATAAATAAATAAAAAGAAGATAAAACAAGACTATAGTCTGGAATATGAATTTGGGTTTTAAATAAATGTTAGGATGGTTTTCATTAGGAGATTCAAAAAGAATTTAAATGCAAAGGAAAGAATTTATACTAAAATTGAAATACAAGAATACCTGAAAAAGAAAGAAAAGAAATGGAAATTCGTATAATCGAAAATGGTGGTTACAATCCTACCCACCTTACAACAAAATTTCGTCCTCGAAATTTACTTAGGCGGTACATAAGATATAACCAAAGCAGAGCTGAAGAGGTAATGAAGTAGGAAATTAGAGTAAGGGAGGCGAAGTGGTGGCAATACAAGAATAAGGAAGATCATGGATAAGATTGATGTCAAATGATGAATGATGACAAATGGAAGAAAGTAAACGGTATCAGAAGAAAAGAAACAACACAAGACTTGTGAGATAACGAAGCAAGAAGATGGAGTAAGTAGAAGCAGAATCAAAGAGGGAATGGATAAGGAAGTGTTGAACCAATTAATGAGTCAATGGATGAGGATGAATGCAAGGGATGGAAGGAAGCAAACAATGCAAGGAAGGATAAAGAAGATAATTTTGGGACCTGTGGGTTATGGGCCCACCACGCTTCCGCTGCGCAACTCTGATCAGGTGAACTCTGCTATTAGCAAGTATTGCTGATCAACGAAACGAGCGAAAATAAAAGAATGTGCAGCACGAAAATCAAATATGATATTAGTATGAAAAGAATGATTGTATACCCAGTAAGGAATCAAAGAATGAAGATGAATGGAAGAGATGGACGAGAATAAGAAATGAGATAACTGGATGTGGAGGGAGAGAAACGAAAAGGGTGGCATTACTGGAATTTGAAGAGAATATGGTAGGGAAGGAATAACTAGAAGAATACTCAATATTGAAACAATTAATGAAGATGAATGCAAGCTACAAAAAACAATAGATGACGTAAGAACTAAAATATGACAAAAATAGCAAAATACATCCAATCATGCCCATGGCGGTCTCTGCCTCCTCTATAATCAGGTTATGAGCCTGACTACACTCTCCAACTCGTCCTCCACTGGAAGCTGATCCTCCAGTAGCTGCAGTTCTCCTTCTCTTTGGACAGTCCCGAACCATGTGATCATTCACTCCACTTGCAAGACATAGCAATTGGCTTTCCGGCAGTCCTTGCGTATGTGACCAACCTTGTGGCAGCAATCACACTTCTTGTCCTTCTTCGGATTCGCCTTGGGTTCGAAACTTGTTAAGACCCTTTTATTTTGTTTTTCGTTTTAATTAAAACCGAAACCTGAAATTGATATTTGGGGATTTCGACTTGACTTTATGATAGCCAAGTCATATGAACTATTTGGCATGCGGTTTAGGTTTTGGGCGCTGACTGTATTGGATGGGGGGAGCCTGGGTTCGAAACCCTGTGACTTCACAAATTTTTTTTTGGGATTTTCAAATCAAAATGAGAGTTTAAATGCAAATTAAAATTTGGGGGAAAAAATCTAATATCCTTTAAATTGATATAGAATTTATTTAAAATAGTTTTAGAATTTTTCATGTATATTTTGAGATATAAAAAGAGGAACTGAGATAATAAAATAGTTTTGACCTCAAAATTATTTATTTGAGTATATGACCTTTATTTTGAAAAGAATAGAATAATATATATCATGTTATGGGATTCTCTTGATGTAAACATATACTTATGTTGAGTAAGAAATACTTGATGTGGAAATTGCTATATGAGCTTAAATTGCTAATGAGACTTAAAAATTATTACTTTTGAAAGATTTTGAATAGAATCATGAATAGTGCCAAAATAAGACATTGATCAAATTGTGAATAAATTGAAGATATGGATACATTGAGTTTAATACATGATTATTGAAGGGTATGAGTACCCAGGGATTCTTGTACATGAAAGTTTAGGATCTAGAGTTTAGTGAGACCTCGGGTACCGGCATTGTTGAATTTAAAATTGAGTTTTGTTTTTGAGATTTGCCATGAAGCTATCTCTGTATTTGTGATTAAGTCCGGTAGGGGGTAAAACTAACTCTAGGTATGATAATTTATTCATGTCTTGAACTTAAGAACTAGGCACTAAAAGAAGATGTAGTAAACCTGGACAAACGTAAGTGGGCCACTCTATATAGTTGGTGGTGTACTCCGGAACTATAGACCCAGTCGGGCGGTGTACTCCGGGACTGAGGTTGCTTCGATGGAGATAAGTTTTATTTTAAATCCGGGACTATGCGTAGTCGGGCAGATAGTTTGTCGTACTCCAGTGTATATATATATACCGGGGTTAGAGGGGCACTTACAGAGTATTCGCACGACGAGGAGTCTGTATAACAGTCGGGCGGTGTACTCCGGGACTGGGATTCGTACTCATGGGATATCTAAACCTTGTTCTTATTACTGGGTAGTTTTCATGGCGAGGGATCGAACCCTTTCAATGTGGAGTACTTAAGTGCTTGCCCTCAGACCTATGTAGTATGTGATGCATAGAATCCGAACAAATATGCATTAGTGTCATCTTAGTATAAAATATCTGCATTAGACATTAAGTCATTGCATACACTTACATGTTTAGTGTAGTCACATTTTTTACACTTTATTTACATTCAAAATTGTGGTTTGATAAAGTATCGAGATCGTTATATTTCCGACATAGAGAGGATGACCGTCTATAATATTTTTGTCAGTTGTAAGTAACTGACGTGCCCATAGTTTATTATGCAGGAGTTGGATTTTCATGAAGATATAAAGTTGATATGATGTTGTTGATTAATTACATGTTAAAGATGTTGCAAGTTGTATATTATTTTCTTTGTCGTACTTCATTTTACCTTCCGCTGTGTAACTATTTGTAAAGAACTCTATTATATTATGAAAAGTTCAAATTTCCTTGTAAAATTGTACGAAGTGAAGTGTAAAGATCCTGTGGAACTTCGAATTCAGCCTTATTTGGAATTCAGGGCATCACAAATGGTATCAGAGCCACGCTTCATAAGTAGTACAAATTTATAAGGAACGATACCCTAAAGTGGACATTAGAGTGTGATTTTCATTTATAGAGATTTAAACTTATGTTTGTGTTGCTCTATATGATGACATTTCATCCTCATTTCCTTATAAGATGGCCAATCAGCATGATCCCTGGGATGAGGCGCATTGGTTTGTCCCCTTCAAGGATGAAAAGGAAGAGCCAATGAAGGAAGAAGAAGACCCAGAAGAGGAAGAAGAGGACCCAGAGGATATAGAAGAGGAATTCCCCGAGTCCAGGGAGATTACTCCACCTCCGCCTGATTTTCCCGAAGAATCCTCAGACGAAGAACTCGTTCCCAATGACCAAGATGATATTGTTGCTTCTCTTCGAAGAGAATTGGATACTCAAAAGTGGAGAGTAAACCACTTGGAAGCACAACGGGTAGAAGACCAGGAGCGCATTCAAGAGCTGAGTTTCAAGGGTGCGAACTCGAGAAGGTTCAGCACATGAATGATTAACACTTTGCCATGTCGGACAACCTTACTCGCTGTGACAAGCAGGAGCAGCAACAGAGCTTTGAAGGAAGGAAATCCAGGAACTACGGGAAGAGCTGAGAGTAGCCACGAAAAATCGTAGAATCTAGGATGTCTTTTATTAAAGGATGTATTGGATGTATTGAAGCAAAGTTTTTCTTTCTGAATGTAAAAAGTTTAATTTTGGAATAAATAATTTTTTTTGAAGCGAAGTTATTTGTGTTATTTATGATGATTAATGATGAATTTTATGACTCAGAAATGGCACAAAGGATCAGGAACGACGAAGAGCATAGCGGTGAGAATGGGCTAGATTTGGAGACCGAACTAGCTCGAGTATATCAGACCTTAAATGCTTTCACTGCCAACATCGCCAGAAACAGAGGGCCAGGGCCAGCTGTGCATGTCCCCGAAGCAATCAGGCTGATAGAGTCTTTCAAAAGGATGAAGCCACCTGTGTTTGAGGGCCGGGCAAATCCAGACGCAGCTGATGACTGGATCAGGCAGATCAAGACAGTCTTCGAAGTGCTAGAGACCCTTGCAGCAAGTAAGGTGAAGTTGGCCACCATCCAGCTAGAGAAATATACAGGTGTTTGGTGGCAGTCACTGAAGAGGACCTTGGGCAATGTACAGCTTACTTGGGAAGAGTTTCTTGAAGAATTCAGGAGTCACTATTTTCCTATGGATGTTCACGAGAAGAAGGCTATGGAATTTTTGGGCTTGCAGCAAGGTGGTATGTCTGTGCGGGAGTATGCGACCAAATTCAACCAACTCTCAAGGTATGCGC
Source organism: Hemerocallis citrina (assembly GCA_017893485.1). Taxonomy (NCBI): domain Eukaryota; kingdom Viridiplantae; phylum Streptophyta; class Magnoliopsida; order Asparagales; family Asphodelaceae; genus Hemerocallis; species Hemerocallis citrina. The sequence goes on along the minus strand of CM030364.1, from coordinate 64,782,041 downwards.
TGGAAATGGTACAGGATGAAGGCAAGAAAGTGCAAAAATTTGACCAAGGGTTGAGGCCAAGCTTGAGGACCCACATGATACCCCTAGGTATCCGAAGATTTGAAAAGTTGGTCAGGAGGGTTGCCGCTACTGAGTCAGATATGAACCAGTTCCAGACAGTACAAGTCAAGAGGAGCAATTGGAGCATGGGCAAGAAGCTTGCAGCGCTGAGCAATTTCAGGGGACAGCCCCAAGCACAGCGTTTCAACCAACTGAAGCAAATGCTGTTGCAGTGACTGGAAGGGTACCCACCTGCTTCAAGTGTGGAGAGTCAGGCCACTTAGCTCCTGGGTGTACCAAGTCGCAGGCAAGCAGGACTTGTTATCTTTGTGGCAAGGAGGGTCACATCAAGCCATTTTGCCCTCAGCTTCAGCGGAAAGGGCCGAGTCAGAAGCAATCCAACCCAGGGAAAAAGCAATTCCAGCAGGGGCAAGTGTTCGCTTTGACCGAGGCAGATGCTGATGATGTGGACAATGTCATCACAGGTATGGGAGATGATGCATAGTTGCTTTGTTGCTTTTCCACTTATGTAATAAATGTTATGTAATGAAAGTACTCTTATGTAACAGGAGACATTCAAATAAATGAAATAAAAGCATCAGTTTTATTTGATACGGGATCATTACACACATTTGTGTCACCCTCATTTGCAAAACGATTTGAAGTCGAACCTAAAACTTTTCCTGGCAAAATTCTATCTGTGGCTACTCCGTCAGGAGAAAACTTGACTACCGACCGATATTATGAAGAGTGTGATCTTGAGATCGGAGGCAGACTCTTTGGCATCGACCTCATTGAGTTGGCTGTTTTGGGGGTCGACATCATTATTGGCATAAACTGGATGTCAGTTTACAGTGCCACTATTGAGTGCAAGAGCAAGAAAACTTTGGTGAAGGCACCAGGAGGACCAGTAGTTACATTTCAAGAGAAGAGAAAGTGTAAGCAGTTGGTAGCAGCTTTGGCAAAGCAGAAGGTTCCTGAAGAAGTGAGGCAGATTCCAGTGGTTCGGGATTTTCCAACAGTATTTCTTAAAAATCTACCTGGGCTTCTCCCTCATCGAGATATAGAGTTCAGCATCACCGTTCAACCAGGGAGTGCACCTATTTCCAAGGCACCATACAGAATGGCGCTGGTTGAGCAAGATGAGATCAAGAAGCAGATTGAAGAGTTGTTGAGCAAAGGATTCATCAGGCCTAGTGCATCACCTTGGAGAGCCCCAGTTCTTTTGGTAAAGAAGAAGGATGGATCAATGAGGATGTGTATCGACTACAGAGATTTGAACAAGGTTACAGTACAGAACAAGTATCCAATTTCCCGAATCGATGATCTGTTCGACCGTCTACAAGGAGCAGCTATTTTCTCCAAGATAGACCTACAGTCAGGATATCACCAAGTCCGAGTAAAGGAAGAAGATGTGCACAAGACAGCTTTTCGAACTAGGCATGGTCACTATGAGTTTTTAGTCATGCCATTTGGAGTCACCAATGCACCTGCTATCTTCATGGACATGTTGAACAGGGTCCTGCGGTCATTCATCAATTTTTTTTTCGTTGTGTTCATCGACGACATATTGTTCTATTCCATGTCAGAAGAAAAGCATGCCGAGCACCTAGCAGAGGTACAGAAGAAGCTACAGGAACAGAAACTGTATGCGAAGCTATCCAAATGTGACTTCTGGAGAACCAAAGTCGTCTTCCTGGGTCATATCCTTTCTAAGGAGGGAGTGGCTACTGACCCACAGAAGATTGAGGCAGTGAAAGATTGGCCAAGGCCGATCACAGTGAAAGAGATTAAGAGCTTTCTGGGTTTAACTGGATACTACAGAAGATTCATTCAGAGCTACGCCCAGATAGCTCTGCCACTCACAGGGCATACAAGGAAGAATGTGAGTTTCAAATGGTCGAAGCAGTGTGAAGCATGTTATCAGGAGTTGAAGGGAAGATTGACTACCACTCCCATTTTGGTTTTGCCAAGAGCAGGAGTCGAATATGATGTCTACAGCGATACTTCTCATTGCAGATTGGGCTGTGTGCTGATGCAAGAGGAAAAGGTAATAGCTTATGGGTCTAGACAGCTAAGACCTCATGAAAAGAATTACCTAACCCATGATCTAGAGTTAGCAGCAATCATCTTTGCTTTGAAGCAGTGGAGCCACTACGTGTACGGGAAGAAGGTCAACATGTACACGGATCATAAGAGTCTGAAGTATATTTATTAGCAGAAGGACTTGAATCTGAGGTAGAGGAGATAGTTAGAAGTGTTGGAGGATATCTGACCCGAGATCGAGTACCATCCAGGCAAGGCCAATGTTGTGGCTGATGCGCTCAGCAAGAAGGGCAGTTTGTCTCGATTGATCACAATTCAGGAGAAGTTGGCAGAAGAGCTTGATCGAGCAGAGATTGAGGTGATTTTACAAGGTTTGGGAGCTTCCTTAGCTCAGTTAAGGATTCAACCTACTTTGAGAGATAGAATCATCGACAGTCAGAAGATCGATCCGGAGATTTAGGAGATGGTGGATTAGGTTGGTGTTAGCAGGTAGGCAAGATTTCAGGTGAAGGATGAAGTGTTGTGGTATGGAGAGCAGCTGTGTGTGCCAAATCAAGCGGAACTGAAGGAAAGTATTCTTCAGGAAGCACATGCTACCTTATTATCCGTGCATCCAGGGAGTACCATGATTTACAAGGACATAAAGCTATATTCTGGTGGCCAGGGATGAAGCGAGATGTGGCTGAGTTTGTTGCCAGGAGTGCAGTTTGTCAGCAAGTCAAAGCCGAAAATTAGAAGCCCGGAGGTTTGTTGCAGCCATTACCCATCCCAGAGTGGAAGTGGGATTGTATCAGCATGGACTTTATCACAGGTTTGCCCAAGAGTTGCAAGAGCAATGATGCAATTTGGGTGATAGTGGACCGACTCACCAAACCGGCTCACTCTTTGGCGATGAAGCTTACTTGGTCGATGGAGAAACTGGCCGAGTTGTATGTTGGCGAGATTGTGAAGCTTCATGGAGTTCCGCTATCGATAGTATCCGACCGAGATGCGCATTTCACTTTGCATTTTTGTAGAAGTCTTCAAACACCTTTGACGAAAACTGGTTTCAGTATGGTCTTTCATCCTCAAACTGATGGGCAGACTGAGAGAGTCAATAGGATATTGGAAGATATGCTGAGATGTTGTGTGTTGGACTTTTGTGGCAGTTGGGAGAAGCATTTGGCTCTTATGAAATTTGCCTACAACAACAGTTTCCAGGCAAGCATTGGGATGGTGTCGTATGAGGCTCTGTATGATAGGAAGTGCAGGACACTGGTGTGTTGGTATGAAATGGGGGAGCGGAAGCTGTATGGGCCGGAGATTGTGCAGCAGACCTCAGAAAAGATCGAGCTGATCAGGAAGAGGTTAGTTGACGACAGCATAGGCAGAAGATTTACACCAACAACCGGAGGAGAGACCTGAAGTTTGCAGAAGGCGACTTTTTTTTGTGAAGGTGTCTCCAACCAAGGGAGTGATTCGGTTTGGCAGAGGAGGAAAATTAGCCCCGAGATACATAGGATCTTATAAGATATTGAAAAGGATTGGGAAGACAGCTTATCGGTTAGAATTACCAGAATAGTTGGCCCAAGTGCACAGTGTCTTTCATGTGTCTATGTTACGAGGTTATATTTCGGATCCGACTCATCATTTGCCAGAAGTGCCAGAGGGTTTGCAATTGGATTTGAGCTATGCGGAGCGTCTAGTAGCGATTGTGCATCGTCGAGAGAAGGTCTTGAGAAATAAAACAATACCTATGGTCAAGGTCATTTGGAGGAACGAATTTGTTAAAGAGGCTACTTGGGAATCAGAGGAAAAGATGATGAAAGATCACCCTGAACTTTTCAACTAAAAAAAAAAATCGTAACTTTTCTTTTCTTCCTTTTTCTTTTCTCACTCTTAAGTGTAGTTCCGAGGACGGAACTATTCTAAGGAGGGAGTGCTGTAACATCCCGTATTTTTATTTTAATTAAAAAATGCATTTTTAATTTTTGCACGTATGATGCACGTGCAAAAAATTTTCATCTTTATTTTATCACTCTCATTTACTATTTTAGCATGCGAGAGTCTTTTATTTAGCCTTTCTTTAAACCCATAGACCTAAGATTGGAATTTAGCCCACTAAACTAACTAATTAAATTAATTAAAAGCAAGCCCACAAGACAAGCCCATTAATTAAATCGTATTTTTAGTTGTGCATGAACTCACATGACATGTAACAAATTTTAGTACACATTTTCGAATCATAGGAATTGTATTTATTTTTGTATGTGTGTGCACTAGTGCATAACACGTGCATGTGTTAGATGAAGGGGTGAGAGTGACCGGTTTGGAAGAGGAGGGGCTGACCGAATGGGGGGTTAGGATGTGTGAGGTTGGGGGTTTTGGGGGTTAGGATAGTGAAGAGATAGAGTTAAGTGGGTAATTATTAGGAGGATGAATTTTGCAATTAAGCCTTTCTTTTGTCCTATAAATACACCCTTGCTTTCTTCTTTTTTCACACCTAAACTAAACAAATTAAAGAGAGAAAAAAGAAAGAGAGAAAAATAGTGTCCTTTTGCATTGGAGGCTAGTTGGAGAACTCTTGCTAGGAGGAGAAGGACTAGGAGTTGCTTTGTTGGAGCTAGAAGCTAGAAGTAGTGTCCCATCTTCCTTGTCACAAATTCTCCATAAGCGGTGGGTGGTCTTATTGCTTTCTAATTTATAGGTTGAACATACTAGAATATGACATTAGTAATGTAGATCAAATTGATGTAATATGGGTGATCTTGTAAATGTAGAAAATGCATGCTAATATATTACATGAGTAGTATAGATAAAGTTGATGTGATAATTAGAGAACAAATCCATGCTATCATGTATGTTATGAATTGAAGAAATTTTTTATGATTAAGAAACTAATTGTCATCATGTTAGTTGAAAATGAGAAAAAGAAACAATAAGTTATTACCATGAACAAATATGCATGTTGAGTAATTGTATAGATTTTCCCATGTGGTTAAAATGAACTTTTGTGAAGTAAAATTGATACACATAGAATCATTTAAATTGCTTGTAAGAGATGCAAGTTGCCATTTTTGATTAAATTAAAGAAATGAAATTCATGTTTATTAAAGAAAAGAAATGATTTGAAATATATCGAAAATATAAGTCTGGAAAATTTGTGAATCTCTGATTTCAAGTAAAAATCAGCATGAATGAGATAATTACAATCTATTAAAAAGATTAGATCGATCATATGTTTGAGTTTTGTGAAATAAACTAGTTACTAAACAATATGAACAAAACTACATCAGCATGTTTCCCAATCAGTAATCACACTTGGATTTATTGGCTATCGGGTGCATCTTAAGTCACTGTAGCAAGTGGGAAGTCTTGGGTTCGAAACTTGTTAAGACCCTTTTATTTTGTTTTTCGTTTTAATTAAAACCGAAACCTGAAATTGATATTTAGGGATTTCGACTTGGCTTTATGACAACCAAGTCATATGGACTATTTGGCATGCAGTTTGGGTTTTGGGCGCTGACTGTATTGGACGAGGGAGTCTGGGTTCGAAACCCTTTGGCTTCACAAATTCTTTTTTGGGATTTTTAAATCAAAATGAGAATTTAAATGCAAATTAAAATTTGGGAAAAAAAATCTAATATCCCTATAAATTGATATAGAATTTATTTAAAATAGTTTTAGAATTTTTCATGTATATTTTGAGAAATAAAAAGAGGAACTGAGATAATAAATGAGTTTTGACTTCAAAATTATTTATTTGAGTATATGACCTTTATTTTGAAAAGAAGAGAAAAATATGAGTCATGTTATGGGATTCTCTTGATGTAAACATATACTTATATTGAGTAAGAAATACTTGATGTGGAAATTGCTATATGAGCTTAAATTGCTAATGAGACTTAAAGTGATGAATCTATTACGAGTTCATCAAAAAAATTATTGCTTTTGAAAGATTGTGAATAAATGAATCATCAATAGTGCCAAAATAAGACATTGACCAAATTGTGAATTAATTGAAGATATGGATATATTGAGTTTAATACATGATTATTGAAGGGCATGAGTACCCAGAGATTCTTGTACATAAAATTTTGTGATCTAGGGTTTAGTGAGACCTTGGGTACCAGTGTTGAATTTAAAGATAGAGTTTTATTTTTGAGATTTGCCATGAAGCTATCTCGGTATTTGTGATTAAGTTTGGTAGGGGATAAAACTAACTCTAGGTATGATAATTTATTCATGTCTTAAATTTAAGAACTAGGCACTAAGAGAAGATGTAGTAAATCTGGGCAAACGTAAGTGGAGCACTCTATATAGTCGGGCGGTGTACTCCGGGACTATAGACCCAGTCGAGCGGTGTACTTCGGGACTGAGGTTACTTCGATGGAGACGAGTTTTATTTTAAATCCGGGACTATGCGTAGTTGGGCAGATAGTTTGTCGTACTCCAGTGTATATACGTAACCGAGGCTAGAGGGACACTTACGGGGTATTTGCACGACGAGGAGTCTGTATAACAGTCGGACGGTGTACTCCGGGACTGGGATCCGTACTCGTGGAATATCTAAACCTTGTTCTTATTATTGGGTAGTTTTCATGGCGAGGGATCGAACCCTTTCAATGTGGAGTACGTAGGTGCTTGCCCTCGGACCTATGTAGTATGTGATGCATAGAATCCGAACAAATATGCATTAGTGTCATCTTAGTATAAAATATCTGCATTAGACATTAAGTCATTGCATACACTTACATGTTTAGTGTAGTCACATTTTTTACACTTTATTTACATTCAAAATTGTGGTTTGATAAAGTATCGAGATCGTTATATTTCCGACATAGAGAGGATGGCCGTCTATAATATTTTCGTCAGTTGTAAGTAACTGACGTGCTCACAATTTATTATGCAGGAGTTGGATTTTCATGAAGATATAAAGTTGATATGATGCTGTTGATTAATTACATGTTAAAGATGTTGCAAGTTGTATATTATTTTCTTTGTCGTACTTCATTTTACCTTCCGCTGTGTAACTATTTGTAAAGAACTCTATTGTATTATGAAAAGTTCAAATTTCCTTGTAAAATTGTACGAAGTGAAGTGTAAAGATCCTGTGGAACTTCGAATTCAGCATTATTTGGAATTCAGGGCATCACAAATGGTATCAGAGCCACGCTTCATAAGTAGTACAAATTTATAAGGAACGATACCCTGGAGTGGACATTAGAGTGTGATTTTCATTTATAGAGATTTAAACTTATGTTTGTGTTGCTCTATATGATGACATTTCATCCTCATTTCCTTATAAGATGGCCAATCAGCATGATCCCTGGAATGAGGCGCATTGGTTTGTCCCCTTCAAGGATGAAGAGGAAGAGCCAATGAAGGAAGAAGAAGACCCAGAAGAGGAAGAAGATGACCCAGAGGATATAGAAGAGGAATTCCCCGAGTCCAGGGAGATTACTCCACCTCCGCCTGATTTCCCCGAAGAATCCTCAGAAGAAGAACTTGTTCCCAATGACCAAGATGATATTGTTGTTTCTCTTCGAAGAGAATTGGATACTCAAAAGTGGAGAGTAAACCACTTGGAAGCACAGCGGGTAGAAGACCAGGAGCGCATTCAAGAGCTGAGTTTCAAGTGTGCGAACTCGAGAAGGTTCAGCACATGAATGATTAACACTTTGCCATGTCGGACAACCTCACTCTCTGTGACGAGCAGGAGCAGCAACAAAGCTTTGAAGGAAGGAAATCCAGAAACTACGGGAAGAGCTGAGAGTAGCCACAAGAAATCGTAGAATCTAGGATGTCTTTTATTAAAGGATGTAATGGATGTATTGAAGCAAAGTTTTTCTTTCTGAATGTAAAAAGTTTAATTTTGGAATGAATAAATTTTTTTGAAGCGAAGTTATTTGTGTTATTTACGTAGGTGCTTGCCTTCGAACCTATGTAGTATGCGATGCATAGAATCCGAACAAATATGCATTAGTGTCATCTTAGTATAAAATATGCATTAGGCATTAAGTCATTGCATACACTTACATGTTTAGTGTAGTCACATTTTTTTACACTTTATTTACATTCAAGATTGTGGTTTGATAAAGTATCGAGATTGTTATATTTCTGGCATAGAGAGGATGGCCGCACTACTAATCAGAATGGATATAACAGCGTTTATTTTGGTCTATGGCGGCGCTTATAAACGCTGCCATAGATGATAGCGGCGATAATAATAACGCCGCGCGTAACGCCGTTGTATCGAGCATCGGGACAAACCATAGGTCTATCACGACGCTTTTTTAGACCGCCGTTACAAGCCATTGGTCTATAACGGCGCTTTTTAAAAACGCCGTTATAGACCTACGACTTGTAACAGCGGTTTTAAAAAACGCCATTACAAGTCGTACGTCTATAACGGCACTTTTAAAAAGCGCCGTTATAGACCTATGACTTGTAACAGCGCTTTCTAAAACCACCGTAGGCCTATTACGGCGCTTTTTTAAGCGCCGGTATAGGTTCAATTTTTTTTTAAAAAATAATTCGCCACGTTTGGTGGAACGATATGTATCCCGGCATCGGATTTTTTCCCACTATTTTAAAAATAGGTCATAAATTCAAAATATCTGTAGTCACACCAAATTTGAAAGTTCAAATCTTAAAATCACTAATAGCAAAATAAACAACTATATAATGATGGACCACAATAAACAATAATTACTTATCTAAAAATGGTCATACGAAGAGTTAGAAATATACATGTTATACATCAATTTCTTTAACAAAACATAAATTCAGTTTCGACAAAACATAAAAAGACTATAGTCCAAATTAAACTAAACTATGGCAAAGTCTGCTGCTGTTGCTCGGCATTGCTTTCATTCCCATTGATATTTCGCCCAGATGTATGTGCGTGACTAGAAGTCGATGAAATTCGCTGGCTCTGTATAATTCACAATAGTGTCATTTAGTAGTTTATTCACTACACTAGTCACCACACCAGTCAAATGCAATAGTTAAATTTCATACTGATATCGTAAAATGTTGCCGAATACTTATAATTTCATGTACTGGATTGTTAGAGTTGTGGTTTTGTTAGGAGATTAAAGAAGCAATCATATCTTTCAAGCCGTCAATCTCTTCCTGCATCTTGGTTTGCATCTTGAACACGTCCGGATACGATGTAAGACTGGAGGTAGATGCAAAAGAACCAAATACCTGTGTCAAGGAGGTAGATCACAAAAAGCTTATAATAAAACTCGAAATTTCTAATACTTCATTTATAAAAGTTAGTGTCAAGGAAACTAGTATACTGATCAAACTAGTATACTGATCAGTATATACAGCTCAAAGAATGACATTTGACGTGAGGAGGAATGAACACAATTCAATTACCGGGTGGTCCTTCCCAATGCCCACACACAAAAAAAGAATTTTCAGATTCATGATGGATATATACAGCTCAAAAATATGGACTAGGTTGAGATTTAAAGTTAACATAAGTCCAACAAAAGATGTAGAATTGATAGGAATCAAAAATTAATATCAAACTAGTATACTGATCAGTATATACAACTCCAAGAATGACATTTGACGTATAAGAAGTACATACATCTGGAAGTATAAACCTTTGAATTCCATGTACAAACCTTTGAATTTTCAGATTCATGATGGATATAAACAGCTCAAAAACATGGATATACTATTTTCAGCCTTAGCATCTCAGATGGAAGCCAAGACACTTAATGATAAGCCAACTCTGATTGTGAAAGAAACTACTCAACAGAATCCTAGCTATCACATTTGGACTCAAAATCTGCATTTGCTAAATGTACATCCTAGAGGTATGTGGCATCACATATACGCTAAAAAGTTTTATTAAGACACATCATGCAAGTTGCAACCTGAATAGTCTTATTTCAAGCTTTCCTTTTGATTATTGACTTGGCTGATAAATTGTCCTTTAGCAATCTTCTTGTATTCAACCAAATAAACTTTTATCAACAACGATCGACATCATATTCACAAAAGCAAATATCTCAAACTTTATCATCTCCTGTCAGTTGCGTACTATACTTCTTTCCCATTGATGCCAAAAGTCTATTTTGCAATGTGATGTTTAGCAATGGACTATGGAATTATCCTTATAATTACATATTAATTCTCCTTAGATATCGCATCAGATGACCTTTTATCATGCTAGAAAATATACGGTATTTATTATGTATAGCAAGCAGAAGTCAAAATTTTCCGTATTTATATGGAAAACAATTAGGCGGTTTAATTAAAATTTATTATTATTAGTTCAAAATATGCCTAGTTAACAATGAATGAACCACCAATTTCGGTATATTGTGCTAAGGAAAGCCTGCAAGCAATGAAAACTAAAAAAAAAATCAGTATTAGAGTTGAGTTTGGCTGAGCATTGGCTTGACAAGCAATTGCAGGCTCATGCCCAAAATCAAGGATTCTAAATAAAAACCGGCATGATTTATTGGGCCCTTGAAAACTCTAAGCTCTTTCGGTCTTGTAGGTAAAATCAAATCTAACAGGAAATTGTCCATAAGGAGAGATACTACATTCGTCTTAGACCCGGCAAATTAAGATTGGTAAGCTTTCTTTGCACAATTAGACATATTCTTGCACATAGTTATATACTCCACCTATCTTCTTTGCTCATTGTATTCCCTGATGCTTTCCGTTGCACTATATCTGTAAAGTATATGGGCATTCGATGTTGCAGTGCATAAGAATCATCTAATTGTAACACAGCTCCAGTGAGTTTATTTGCAATTGTATATAAATTTTGCAATCTAGCGTTAGGAATTTTATAAATCTTTCTTCTTCTCGTAAGTAATAAATATATTGCCTTAATTTATATCAAAAATTAAATAACAAATGATGGCAGATTTACCTGTTCTTCCAAGAGCAGGGTCAAAGAATCCTCAAATACTCAGATCTACCAGTAATCTCTATAAGAACAAGATCCATCATTAAAGCGAAGAAACCGATTGCGACTATAATCACTCTGTTGTAAATCTTGAATGGAAGCTTGGTAGAAGCATGACAATCATCACAAACTCAGGTTCTTCAAAATTCTGAGAGGCGTACCTGGAGCTGTACTAATCAAACCAAAAGCCTAGCCAACTTCTCACTATGATAACTAAGTGCATTCTCCTTCTCGTCTTCATCCACAATCAGAAGCACGACTGAGGTATCAGCTACATCCAGTTTGAGCTTACTCTGCATCTAATTCACTATTTTCTGGGTGAGATTTATCTCCTGTAACAAACTCATGAACTGACCTGACCCTATTCAATAGAGCTGATCCCGGGTGCTTTCCTAATCCCTGTGTGCTTCATTGTGAATCTGAAAAGGAGAACGGAACAGTTGTATTAAGTAAAAGAGCTAAAAATTATAAATCTAGGTAAATTATTATGATGAAGCTACTGGTCATCTATGACTAGGTAAAACTGAATTGAATTCTTGTCATTGCATTATAAATCTACTAAAGGAGATCCATATGGGGGTGTTTAGTAAGATGAGAAAATTTACGACATCATGTCAAGTAATTGAGGGTGGATTAAGTGTGTTGCATCGTGTCATTGCATTTTGTTATATATGATGTTGCATCTAGAAGAAATTATTAAATCTGATGGGTGTCAATGATCTAGGATTTTAAGCATTGATTCTTTTCTAGATGTCACTTTTGCTGTGTAGGATCCAATAAATGATCGCAAATGAAAGGAGATCCAATGAAGAGTCAGGCACTAAGCTAACTTAATCAACCTTACGAGTCAAGCACTAAGCTAACTTAATCAACCCTCCAAAATTTCTAAAAAAATTTGAGTCAAGCACTAAGCTAACTTAATCAACCCTCCAAATTTTCTAAAGAAATTTGATAGTAGGTGGATAACTAAGATTGAAACAGATGGTCTAAATCTGGTTGTATGCATGATTTTCCCTACAAATTTAGAGGCATAAAGTTACAGCTCACTTGGGCAAATTGTCTACTATATCTTGATTCTCCTGCTAATACAGCATTAAATGATGTTGGCTTTAAAAAAACTATTTGTAGATAATAATTTCTTGTGTCTGACAGTGTGTAAAACTATTTGTAGACACTATTTCTATTTCTATATAGCTAAAGCATGGTTCTTCCATCCTTAATTTGGTCTCTACATCGTAACTGACGGCAAGGGTCCTCCCCTCACCCACCTTGACCCCAACTGTGTGGGAAAGTCCATATATGTGAAGAATATAAGGTATCCAACAACCTTAGACTCGTTTATCCAATGTACTTCCTACCTTTATCAAACTATGACCAGATAGCTTTACAATTACCATAAAGGTATAAAAATTGCCAATAAAACCAATAAAAGTCAATAGAAAAAGGATAAAGAAAATAACTAAAGAACTTCTGAGAACTGACCCTCCTGCTCGTATTAGCTTGGTAACCTGACTACCAGCCCACACCATTGCCATCACTTTAAGAAATCTGTAAGTGAGATTCCAACCGAATGAGTGTTAATGATGAAACAAGGTAGCCGAAGTACTGATATCATTTTCCTTTTAAATAAAAATAAAATAAAATCGACGATTTTACCTTTCAATAGCTGCAGCATAACCAATTTTTCTGGAAGCTGGTGCAAAATGAAACCAGAAAAGGAAAACATGTGTGGCTCTGTGAAATGCTTAGAGAGAGTAAATCTAGGAAACCTTTTTCTCAAAATTTCTGTCCATGCAGTACTCAATTAATAAAAAATGTCTACGGTTGTTGCTTCTTCAGTTGAAGAAGAGAACTGAAAAAAAAAAAAAAAAATTAAAACTCCAGATTATGCAATTGAAATAAAGGATTCAAAATTCAACTCACCAGACAAACAGAAATGTCGTGAGATAATATACTGTATTAAGTAGCCCATATGATAGCACTCCTGCAATTCCATATCTCTTAAGACCTTGCAACAGCCTAGGGAACAAAATGTATGCCAAAACAAGAGTAATTTTTCATAAGAAAATAAACACTTTTCAAATCACATCATACACTGGTGAGAAATTCATACTTTCATAGTTTTATCTTACAATTTATACAAAACTAAAATTATCATTTCATATAAATGAGCACATGAAACAATGGTTAGAGAAAAGTACATGAAAGGGCGGCGCGAACGAGACACGACAACGGAGGGGCGGCAGGGAGTGGAAGGGCGGCGCGAGCGGCGATGGACGGAGCGGCGCGAGCGACGATGGACGAAGCGGAAGGACGGAGATTCAAGAGGATTCAATGACATTGCAGATTTTCTTAGCAGATTTGGGGTGAGGGGTGAATCTATTGGAGCTGAAGTGAATTGGGGTGAAGCGAATTGGGCAGATTTGGGATGATTTGGATATATAGGATCCAACAGATTTGGGGTGAGGGGCGAATCGCGTGGCCACAGAGAGAGAGAGAGGGGGCGAACCGCAAGTGGCCACAGAGAGAGAGATATTTGGAAGGCTATTAGGCTTTATAGAATTGGGGAGAAACCAAAGTGAGGGCGGGATGGAAAAATATTAGCATGTGCAGAACAAGTTGCAACGAAATAGTAAAAAAAAAAAAAAAACAGTTCAACACCGGTGGTGCATGTATAAGCGCCGTTATAGAGTAATCTATGCCGGCGGTTCTTGTATAAGCGCCGTTATTTATCATATATCTAATGGCGTTTTATACAAGCGACGTCATAGACATTCGATATTAACAAAAAAATAATAATGACGATCTATCCCGACGTTTGGGTATACACGCCGGGATAGATATGCCGTTATAGCCGTTACGATTAGTAGTGCCGTGTATTTCGTCAGTTGTAAGTAACTGACGTGCCCACAGTTTATTATGCAGGAGTTGGATTTTCATGAAAATATAAAGTTGATATGATGTTGTTGATTAATTACATGTTAAAGATGTTGCAAGTTGTATATTATTTTCTTTTTCGTACTTCATTTTACCTTCCGCTATGTAAATATTTATAAAGAACTATGTTATATTATGAAAAGTTCAAATTTCCTTGTAAAATTGTACGAAGTAAAGTTTAAAGATCCTGTGGAACTTCGAATTCAGCCTTATTTGGAATTCGGGGCGTTACAAAATGGACTGATTCGATTCAATATATAACGAATGGTTTAACCAGGGAAAGATTGTAAAGCGTGATAATACGATGGTTCGATCAACTGAAACTTATAAAGACCATTTTTCATGAACTTGGACGGTAACGAGGTTCGATCACGATAATCAAATATATCTACTAATTGCGGAAGGTCAAATAAAATGCTTGTACGGAACAATAAATGTACAAGATACTTACATTTTAGATAAAGACTTCGAACGTAAAAGAATAACGGGACAAGAATCTCGACGGGAACACGTGCAAACTACATACACAGCAATTACATACAAACACGGCAACGACCACACGTGCAACGACAACGGCAAGATAGGTAGTTACACGGCGAGAGACGATAACAACGAGCTTGATACAGTAACAACAAGCAAGAGACAGCAAAAGCAAGTGCAGCAAGGGGACTGTCGGGCAATGGATGGGGTCTCGGGGTACTGTAGTGGAATGCGGTAGAGGAGGGCCTGCATGTGCATCGCGAGGTGGTGGAAGCAAGCAACGACGATGGGGTGATGAGGTGACTGTGGCGATGGGTTTGGGCATAGCTCGGGGTCTGCGAGGGCGACGCTTGGTGCAGTGGTGGGGGAGACAGGGTGAGCGGGGGTCGACGACGAGCGCTGGGGCGAGACAGAGAAGCTTCGGTTGTAGAGGACTGGGGTTGCGAGGTGTGGGGGCTCGAGTTTGGTGCTGCGACGAGGAGGGGTCCGAGCTACGAAGGCGGCGGCTGAAGTGGTGCAGCGACTGGCACAGGGAGGCGCGAGGGTTCTCGGGGTTGCGATGAGGGCGTCGAGCAGTTGCAAAGGTGGAAGGGCATGAAGTACGGGCTTCGAGTTTTGGGACAGAGGAAGAAGAGGAAAGAGTGAGGAGAGAGAGAGGGAGAGAGTTCCTGAATATGAGGGGGATTAATTAGTTAGAGATATTAGCGAGATTAACTAACTGGTTAGGAGATAATGGAGTAACTATGGAGATTTAGTTGAGATTTAGTGGATGTTTAAGTGGAAGTCATAGGGGTGATTGGCTGTGTAGTTGAGAGTTCGGGTAGAGTTTGGGTTTACGGGTTAACGAGTTTCGGGTTAGACTAGGATTTAAGTTTTATATAAAATTAGATTTGGGCTTGAATTGGGCTTCACAAAAATAAATAACATTGGGCTTTAAACAATTAATAAGATAGAATAATTATAGTATGAACTTAATATTTGTTTAGGGCTTGGGTTTAATCTTGGGCTAAAGAATTGGGCTTCACATGAAATTAAAATAATCAATAAAATAATGTGATAGTATGGATGAAAATTGGGCTTCAAATAAATCAAAATAATATTTATAAGATGAGGAAAACAAGACTTGGTTTGGGCTTCAAAATAAATAATAAAAAGAAGAGAAAATAAGATTATAGCCTGGAATATGAATTTGGGTTTTAAATAAAATGTTAGGATGGGTTTCAGTAGGAGATTCAAAAAGAATTTAAATGCAAAGGAAACACTTATACGGAAATTAAAATACAAGAATACAAGAAAAAGAAAGAAAAGAAATGGAAATTCGTATAATCGGAAACGGGGTTACACCGACTGAGCATTAGAGACCAAAGCACTCTTATGGTAGTTAACCCTTAAACCATACCACACCTCCAAGCAGTAGAGGGATCCCTTAAATCATATAGTTTCTGCCCGCTCCCCGAAACCGAATAAAATCGTATCATCTTCATATTAAAGAATCGTATGTCCCTGCCAATTCCTACCGCTAGCCATTGGGAAGATCCAGTCCACTTGGTTTTAGTTGTCCAACATGGTCTTAAGTACATCCGCAATAAGGGTATACAGAAGGGGTGAGAGTGGATCCCCTTGTCCAAGTCATTTCCTACAAGAGAAGGGGTGTCATGTTTGTCTGTTAACCGAGATGGACATTTTTCTTGTATCCAGACAGTGGCGAATCCATCTGATCTATGTGTCACCAAATCATCTGCCTTTTAGAGTTTCTAATAGACATTCCTAGTCCACAGAATCATACACTTTCTTGAAGTCTAACTTCATAAGGTGGCTATTCTCATTTGTAATATGACACTGGTGAATCACCTCTTCAGTTGTGGCCACATAGTCCAGAATACATCTCCCCTTTATGAAACCAGATTGTTTGCGATTTTATAATTCATTTTTAATATTCATACAACTTCCAAAGTATAAATTAACCACTTTATGCATACAAATACACAGTTCCTATAACCCAAACATAGCATATTATAAGTGCCTAACCATTTCAACTAACTATTGAATTAGAATTTTGATTCAACAACCTAGTTATATCATGATGAAGTTCTCATTTAGCATGCAACAATTTTTCATGTTTTATTTCTACCAACATTCTAAATATCAACACCGTATTCATCACAACAACCAACTAAAATTTATACAAAATATCAATTTCAAACATCAATTTTTCTACATATGCATACTACCATACTTTTAGAAAGTTCAAAAAATCACCCACCTAATAGAAGAGTATCCTAGTAGCAAGCCCCTCCAAAAGCACTCCGAAAATCCCCAAAAGCCGCACAACTCCCCACCTAAATTCCCAACAACAAGCCAAACCGAGTTACTCAGCCTAGAACTTTTAATTTTTGATTAATGAATTGTGTGTTGCGAAAGATTTAAGGGGGGGGGGGGGGGGGGGGGGGGGTATTTATATGATTATATGGGTAGTTAAATTAATTAGCCCATTAACAATCCCACTACCCCACTTAATTACCCACTTAAAAACCGACTACCACCAACCCACTCAAAAACCCACTACCACAAACCCACTCACAATTCTTCTCTTTCCTCTTGAATTGGCCGGCCAACCATTGGGTTGCACACACGTGCATGTGCACCCTACGTTCATACACTTCTCATTCTTTTAATTATTTTTTTATAATCCATTTGTATGTGTTTGTTACATGACAAGTATATAGGATTAAAAAGTGTATATTTAAAATATAGAATAAAATTATGGGCTACTCTTTTTAATTAATTTTCTAGTGGGCTTTAAAATAGACTTTAGGCTTATGGGTTTTTATTAAAAAATAAATAATACAATTGTGACAAATAAAGTGAGAATAGAAGTATACATAACTTTGGAAAATTTTAGGAACTAAAATACATAAAATTTTAGGTTCAATGCACGTGCAAATTATTAAAAATTAATTTGAGAGAAAAAAAGTCAAAATAAAAAATATGTTGAACAATAATGTTACCGTTATTTCACGTAACACAAATTATATGTAATCGACACGTGTAATGAAAATACGTGTATTGTACGTAAAACACAAAGATTAATATAAATGTTCGAGTTGGCTAAAAATAGGATTGAAATGAGTTTTGAGAAAACGGAAAACATATAAATAATCAGCATATAAGATACGTATGACATTATATAAAAACAGGTTACGAATATTATTTGTAATGGTACAAAATACACATGCGTAACACACGAGGGCAAAATTTATTATAACTCAATTTTGTGGGGTGTTACAGCGAGGCTCTTGCTTGGAGCTCAGCCAAGGTGCGGGGAGCTTAGAGAAGACGGCGAAGTTGAATTTCAAAGGTTGGTTTCGAAGTTGACGAAGATACGGGGTTTCAGACTCAAAAGATTTAGAGTTTTAGGAGCTTGAGGATTTCAGTCGGGAACAGCACCTGACTACCCACTTAGTTAAAACTATGAAGGAACAGACTAGTGCTTCATTTGAGGGGTTTTTGGAGATTCTCTAGGAGATTAAACCGTTTTTAGCTCTTTGATGCTCACCCAAGTTTTTTCGGAGTTGATTTTTGAAGCTAAAAATTGGTGAGATTGGACTTGGGATTGCAAGAAATTTGTGGGTAGGCGAGGTATGAGATGAATCTTCTTGAATGAGCTACGTAGCAAGAGTTTGTTCATCTATTCCCTTAAAGCTTTGGGTTATTGTTGTTGTTGATGTTTAATAGGCGGAGTTCGAAGTTGGGGATTTTGTAGATCTTGTAGACTTGTTCATCTTGAAACTTGGTTGTGTTGGATTCCTCTTTATTGAGGGTGACTTTTTCCCACCAAGTTTTTGTTGGTTTGTCTACCTCAATGTGCCCACCTAGTGTTTGCTAATTTTTTGACCACAACGCGCCCACCAAGTGTTTGGTGATTTGTCTAGACCATTGAATGTAGCGCTCCGAATTTCTAATATAATAACTTAGAAAATACGTGGCACAATCCCAGCATCAACTTCAATGTAACAGTACACATAGCCCAAAAATACAAATAGATTTTATTCCAAACTCTTATTACAATAATCTTTTACCAACACAGCGGAAGACAAAACACCTTGAATTACAACATTCTTTTTACAACACTTCTTTTACTAAAATTTTACACAAGCTCTATTATATCAGTATATCACAAAACTATCTCAAGCATCCAAGCCTCCAACTCTAAGCAACAACCTGTAACACATGAGGCTAGAGATGATCCCTAACCCCCCAAACTAAAGGGGTCAGCCATAAATGGTGTGAGTGACATAAAACAATCAACATAATTTAATTGTAAAACATAAGGTCATCAACATCATGTATTAACCACAATGATAAATGAATGAGGAATAACAAAGATGTAAAGCATGGAAACATCATAGAATGAAAACAACAAGTGCATCTAGTCTAAGTGTCAAGTGTAGGAAAAACTGGAAAACACATGCATAAAACCAAGTCAAGACAACACAAATTCTATATGCGGACACTCTAATGCATACTTGTCGAAGTCTATGCATTCCATTCTACATAGGTTCGGTGCAAGCCCTTAACGTCTCCACATCATAGGGTTCAATCCCCCGCTATGCAACTAATCCTATCACGATGACTACTACGAGATAAAGATAAACTGTGAGAATTAGCCCATGCTTGATAATTCCGGAGATAGATCCCACATCTCAGGTAATTTTCCTGGATAATTCCGGAGATCATCCCACATCTAAACATTGACACATCATCACATGAATACCCCATGTTCGTCGCCTCGACTTTGATAATTCCGGAGATCAATCCCACACCGCAAGCAAATCACTTGGATAATTCTGGAGATATATCTCACATTGCAGGTAATTTACCTGGATAATTCCGGAGATAAATCCCACATCTCAAGTAAGTTACTTGGATAATTTCGGAGATTAAATCCCACATCTAAAGCCATACTGAGGTGCATAACCCATGTTCCCGTTCATCATATCACCACTAGTGCATGTCCTTATCATTTGGGTTATTTAATTACTTAAAGAATCTCCTAGAGTTGGCGTACCCTACCGGCCTAAATTCAAAACTGACTAACTAAAATGCCTCACGGGCCTCAACAAAATAACTCAACACTGGTATATTAGGGTCACTCACCTCTAGGGACTCAAACTCAAAAGTCTTAATCAACTTTCCACTAAACAAAATTAGCTCAACTAAATATCTCAAACCAAATGCTTAACTGAAGACAAAGTATAGACTGAATTATCTGAAAGCCAATCATTCGAAAGAACACTCAAGTTACAAAAATCCATCAGTACCAGTCGACTCATACTGTGGTAAGTCGACTGTCCAGAGGACAATATCTAAGATTTTTAAGAAAATTAACTAAGTCATATAAGTCGACTTGAAAAGCTACCAGTCGACTTACCCGAGACAAATTCCAATAATTTTCACTAAAAATATTTTAAGAAACATAAGTCGACTTAAAAAGGTCATAGGTCGACTGTCCAGAAAGGACTGTAATAATTTTACAAAATAATTTCTCAGTGAACCAGTCGACTGCCTAAGAGCTAGTCGACTGTCCAGAGGGAATTTCAAAAGATCTGAAGAAACGACAGCAGGGTCGTACCAGTCGACTGAGTAGCAGACCAGTCGACTGTCGGCCTACGGTTTTCATAATTTAGGTCTGAATACAAAGATCAAAATTGGAGTTTTCTAAAGATTCTTTGTTTATGAAAATAACTCGTATTCATGTAAAAGTGACAAATCTCCAAATATCTCAAATTGGATTCAATACTCAATCATCCAATATCTCAAAACTCAATTCTCATGTTCTCAATTCCTAATTCTTTCATTAGGGTTTTTCAATACTAAATTTCTTTCACAACTCTTAATCAAAATCTGATTTACAAATATAAGATCCAGATGCTCATCATCCGATCATAACCATGCTCAAATCTTAACATGCTTTTAGCAATACGATTTCATAACTCGAGATCTACACAATATTCTTAAGTTCCACAAACATGGTACAAACAACAAACTTTGCATCGCTATCATGCAAAAATACTAAATAACATACATGTCAAGCCAACAACATAACAATCGATCACATCAATCAACCACCATACAAAGTTCATATCATTCATACAACAAAACAGAACAATTTCATATCACCCACAAAGCAAACAAAACCAAAACAAAGTCACTCACATAAATCAAACAACAAAACAAATTTATACCACTCACCTTTGAATCGAAAAGATCCAACGAAAAGCCTTCCTTTTTGCGAGATCCAAAAATTCTCCTCTTGATCACCAAGAAAATAATAATATAATAAATCTGGAGTTGTGCAGCAAATGACAGCTGCACACCCTCTTTTATACAGGCCGGGATTGAAAGGAATTAGGGTTTTGAAGTACTTTTGCAAAATAGTCCTTTTCCAATTTATTACTTTACATATATAACCTTCCTTAGTTAAAATAAGTTAAATAAATCAAAACTAAACAAAATCCTTTTACCACTAAGTTTTCCAACAACCCAGCACAGCCCAGAGATAAGAAAATTCCGAATTTACACTCAGGGTGGCGATTTTGCACAAAAGCCCTCCCTTTTTGTAATATTTGCAATTACATCATAAAATGTTCGTAAAAATCCAGAAAAATCCGAAATAATATCTAATAATACATATTATATTTTCCAATCAAAATATTTGACTTTTACTTTCCAGAAAAATATTTGCACAAAGTTCTACATGAATTCCTTATTTGCAAAAACACCCTTTTTGACTAAATCTTCACCAAATCGACTTTAAATAAAATCTAAATATATTTAAATTTAAATGCTAACCATGGAAAACCAAAATATCAGTAAAAATGAATTTTCATAGTTTATTTAAGATCCAAACGACTTTTTTTTACATAAAAGCCCCTCTCTTTCGAGATATTTGTAAAAATAGTTTCTTTATTCAGAAAAATCCCAAAACTTAGAATACACTCCATAATAAGTATGAGAACTTATTAAAAATATAAAATCTTATATTTACACCAAAATTATTTGCACGTGTTTCGCATGTGTAAAAAGATAAATCTTTAGAAAATATTTATTAAATCTCTAGTAAATCATTTTTATTCATTTTCAAATAGTAAAATAATATTTGAAAATACGAGGTTCTACACTGAACCGTCCTTTTATCGGCCAAGTGTTGTGTCTTTTGCCTATTTTGTTGATAGTGTGTTTCGCTACTGGGATACCGCTTTTAATGATTCTGGCATAGTGAAATCCGACCGTTGGATCTTGTGAGTGGCTGAGATATTGCCATGTGGTGGTTTGATCTTGGGAGTTCTATAAATAGGAGTTTATTTCACCCCCCCCATCATTTACCTCATTCACTTTCTCTCTCTACAAAGTTTTTGAGAGATTCTCTCTCTAGAGGTTTGGGTGTTTTACCGGGCGGTGCTGGTGGTTCATCTGGTGTTCGACGGTGGTGCTAGTTGCAGTTTTGAATTTGGTGTTCTTGTACTCCGAGTAGGTAACTTCCTCACAATCACTGTTCATTATGTCTAGCTTTTCGCCGACCAGTTTTTCTTCCACCTCGGTTAATCTAGACGTAGATGGCGTGGTTGAGTCTAGCCATTTCATTGAAGGAAAGAAAGGGAGTGATGTAGTCGGTCATTCCACCATTGTGAAGACAATTATTGAGCCTGAGAGAGATAGAGGGTGTTCACTTAAGTCACTGTTATTCCTAGTTCCTAAATTGATTAGGCAATGCCCTATGACTTTTTTAGGAATGGCATGGAGTATGTTGAGCCGGGCCCGGTTCACACTACCGAGGATGGTTATGTCACCACTATCCTCACACGAGAGGAGCTTGTCGTGATTAGGGTAGTCTTCGGGATTCCTTCAGAGTATGAGCACTCTTGCCAGGTCCCGATGTTAGGTCGTGTTTCAGGGTGTCGGAGAAGTATTGCTTTTTCCCATGTGATGCCTTCTTCGTGGGGCTTAACTTGCCTCTTCACCCTTTTGTCAGAGATGTGTTTAATTGGTATCGGCTGAGTCCGATGCAGTTGATGCCACACGCATGGAGGCATGGGGTGGGATTTATCCTGCAGTTTCGCAAACTTGGAATCGAGCCAAGCCTTACAGTGTTTAGGTGGAACTTCAGGATTGTTCAATAGAGCAAAGTAGAGGAACGTTGGTATCTCAGCCTTGACAACAATCGGGGGGTAATCAACGTTCCTAACTCGATTAGATGTTGGAGGGAGAAGTTCTTCGTTGTTCGAAGTGTGGAGCCGTAAGGGATACCCACGACGTGGAGGAGATCGATTCCATCAGTGGTGAAGGCAGAGCCGGTGGTGACCTTGGAAGAGAAGAGTGTTAGCAATGCTCTTCTCACATTGACGATTTTGGAGTGACGAGATATCACCGATGAAGTACTCTTCGAAGGTGCTCTTGGATCGGTTTTTTTCAGTATGGTTTGCCTTTTTTGCTTGCTTGCGTCTGTTGTTTCGTTAATGTCTTCGTTATTTCTGCGTTGCTTTTATTTTTCAACACAAGTTCTAACATCTTTGTATTTTGTCTTGCAGAGAGGAAAGACATGGACTGCGAGGACTTGTTGGTAGACATGGGCGCGTGATGAAATATTTTACAAGTGTACAAAATCGCAACAAGTAGTATAGTTTTAAATGAAAAGACTGTTGATCTCATAAGGACTAATTATTTTATTAAGTACCAAAATTCACTAGATTAACTACTATTTGGAAAGTTGAAAATATGATAAAAATAGTAAATAAACTAAAGTATACTAAAGGAAAAAACTAAACTAATTAAAAAGAACGAAATCTGAAATTTTCTGGTGTGTTAATAACAAAACTAGTTTTAGGGCTTTTGATTTCACTTAGTTAATCTCACGCAATTCATAATTGCATATAATTAAAAACTTTATATTTCTAAGTTGTAGACCAAAATTTCCTAATTATTCAATGTATTCTCTTGAATAACACCAAACACATTGTAGCGCCCCGAATTTCTAATATAATATCTTAGAAAATACGTGGCACAATTCCCAGCATCAACTTCAATATAATATTAAATACAGTCCAAAAACACAGATAGTTTTTATTTCAACTTTTATTACAACAATCATTTACAACACAGCGGAAATACAAAACACATTGAATTACGAACTCTCTTTTTATAACACTTCTTTTACAAAATTTACACAAAAGCTCTATTACATCAATATATCTCAAGCATCCAAACCCCAAGCTCTAAGCAACAACAACCTGTAAAACATGAGGCTAGAGATAATCCCTAACCCCCAAAACTAAAGGGGTCAGTCATAATGGTGTGAGTGACATAAAAACAAAGCAACATAATTAAATCATAAAACACTGAGTCATCAACAACCTGTATCATCAGCAAGAATAAAGGAATGAGAAATAACAAATAAGTAAAGCATGAAAACACCAAGGAATATAAGATAGTAAATAGTAATTCATGAAAACGTCCAGTGATTCTAGACTAAGTGTCAAGTGTAGAAAACAGGAAAATACAAGCATAAAACCAAGTCAAGGAAACACAATCTCTATATGCTGACTCTCTAATGCATACTTGTCGGATTCTATGCATTCCATAGTACATAGGTTTGGTGCAAGCCCTTAACGACCTCCACTTTATAGGGATAACCCCTCGTTATGCAACTAATCCTACTACGGTGATGGGAAAACAAGATCCAGAATACTCCGCGAATAGGCACCACAGCCCTCGAAGCGCAAGCATCATGTAAGATAGCTTAAAAACAACCAGAGAATCATCTCCCAAACCCGTGTACCCCACGAATAGGCTTGCAAGGCCCTCGACGTGCAGATACACTAGGTACATTCCGTGAATAGGCCTGCCGACCCTCAACACGCGAATACACCCTGCATGCTCCGTGAATAGGCCTGCAGACCCTCGACACGCGAACACACAAATGTCCTCTCGGGACATAACAACAAACAGTCCTGGAACGCATCCGTTGGACTAACAAAACCATGAGCCTATACTTACGTTTTCCAAGTTCCATCACATCCCCACTAGTGCCTGTCCTTAAGTTGATTATTATTAAAACACCAAATCTCCATCTCTAGAGTTAGTGTATCCTGCCGGACTTAAATACTCAACAACAACTAAACCAAGACCCCCCAGGTCTAACTCAACAATCTTAACTGCCGGTTCACAGGACTCCCACTCAACTCCTAGAGATATCAACAAGACCAAAATTTACAAATCCATCGTCAAAACGATCAAAGGGAGAAACCTCTCCAATCAACAAAATCCAAAACTTTATAAAATTTCAGAATCCAAATTCAATAATAAAATATCTTGAAACATATGTTCTGTAGAAACAATGATATTTAGAATAGTAAGTTGTAGATCCAAAAACATTTAAAGAATCAATCGTTTAAAGAACCTCAGAATAACTCAAGAAAGCATCAGTATCAGTCGACTGTACAAAGGTCATCAGTCGACTGTCCAGAGCGAAGATCCAACATTTTAAAGAAAATAATTCTAAGTGTTGACGGTCGACTGTAAAATACACCAGTCGACTGTCCAGAGCAAAAATCCAATAATCTTTTAAGAAATAATTCTAAGGGGTACCAGTCGACTGTAAAAGTCCTCAGTTGACTGTCCAGAACGAAATTTCAAGAAAAACTAGAGAACATAGCAGCCGGGTCGTGTCGGTCGACTGAGAAGTCATACCAGTCGACTGTCGACCTACAGACTGCAGACCTTTGGTTGTGCACATTTCAACCGATACGTAGTTTTACTTTATGAAAACGATTTCTACAAAAAGCATATTTCTTATATGATCAAATACAACTTGTAAGATACGTAATAGTCCATAAAACTAAATCAAACTACTTGAATTTATAAAAGTAGTGATTTGTAAATCTATTTCAAATAAAACATAAATTGTGCATATAATCAAAATAGAGTTTCTAAAAAAATTAATTGTTCGTTGAAATAGCTTCGTATTCAAATCCAAACCACATCAATACCAAGTCTCAAAAGAAAATCCCCAATTTGGATATATTTCCTCAAATTCAACTAAATCTCCAATTTTAGTCATCATAACTCAAATCCTCAAAACATGGTCTTTTATTCCATTACTCATTCTCAAAATTCCTCAAACTCAATGTCAACTATCTTCAATAGTTGAATTATAAATAAATTTATCATTTACATGGCCAAGTTGCATTCATCGAACTCACCAATAGTCCAAAAATCTCATCTTTAATTAATTAATGCATAACATCCATCATACTCAATCAAATCAGTAATAATCCAAAAGAAATAGCCTACTCATAATTTATATTAGGTTCTCCAACAATCTAAAATAATCCACATGTAAATTCTACTCACAAATAACTAGGGTTCACAAAAGATCCAATTTTCATCCATCCATCATACATATTCATACCAAACCCTAGCATGCTTTCTAATAGATGAAACACCACATACAACATTCATAAAACAAAACAACAAAATAATTTACATCACTCACATACAATATACACAAAACAAAATAAAACAAAACAAGTCACTCACCTCAAATGAAGAAATCCAATCGAATTAATGGAGAATAATCAAAGTCCTTCTTTTGCGAAATCCAAGATCTTCTCTTTCAATCTCCAAGAAAAATAAAAATAATAAATCTTGTGTTGTGCAGCGACAGATGGCTGCACTCCATCTTTTAAATATGCCGGAAATTGAAAGATTAGGGTTTTTAAACACATTTGCAAAATAATCCTTTAACAAATTATTACTTTACATATATAAATCTTTCTTTATAAAGTAGTTAAAATAAGTTAAATAAATTAAAACCAAATCAATTCCTTTTACTACTGAGTTATCCAGCAATCCAGGACAGCCCAGAAATAAAGAAAATTCGGATTTGTACTCAGGGTGGCAATTTTGCACAAAAGTCATTCTTTTTGTAATATTTACAAATACATCATAAAATATTAGTAAAAATCCAGAAATTCAGAAAAAATATCTAATAATACATATTATATTTTTCAATTAAAATATCTGACTTTTACTTTCCAGGAAAATATTTGCACATGATCCAACATAAGTTCCATAATTGCAAAAACACCATATTTGTTTAAATCTTTACCAAATCGACTCTAAATAAAATTTAAATATATTTTATTTTCAATGATGACCATGGAAAACCCAAAAATCTGTAAAAAAGAAATTCCATTGTTTATTTGAGATCAAAACGGCTTTTTACATAAAAGCCCATCCCTTTCGAGGTATTTATAAAAATAGTTTCTTTATTCATAAAAATCCCAAAATTTAGAATATACTCTATTATAAGTAGAAGAATTTATTAAAAATATAAAATTGGATATTTATATCAAAAATATTTGCACGTGTCTCGCACGTGTGAAAAGATAAATCTTTAGGAAAATATTTATTAAATCTCCAGAAAATTATTTTAATTTATTTATAAATCTTTAAAATTATATTTAAAATACGGGGTACTACACATATCTCCAACTAACAATTTGTTATATTTATGCTAATTTAATTAATTGATGATTTATTAAGTTCTATGGAATTCCTTGTGGTCACATTAATCGCGGTAAATTATCTCTAATTTCGCTCAATCAATGGTTTTTAATTCTATAGTTCTTAATCACAAGTTACCTCTCGGCATCTCCTATGATTTAATAAATCAAACAATAGTTGGTCAAACAATTGCAAGTATTGAGAACTAAAATAAAACACACAACCATGGAAAAATTAGAAGAATAAAATAACGTAGAATTCAAATTGTGTTCTCAAAAGTAGGCTACATCGAAACCCTAGAAAAATAAAATTATTTCATGATAAATTTTCAACTAATAAACATCTTATTGGATTGCATAATGATAAGTAAAAGAGAAGATAGAACTCTAGACGATCTTGACGAAAACTATGACTCTTGCTCTTTAATGGTGTAATGAGTCTTCTCCTCCAATTCTTTTAGCCTCCAAGATATTTATGATTGCCCTAGAATTCACATCAGCATCTATATATAGCACCCCAACGAATTCCTAAAAATATATATGCAAATACAGCCCATTGGACCTGAACCTGCATTCAAAATATAACATCAGCGCTGACGCGGTCAATCACAACTTCAGATGGTCGAACGTTATGCCCTTCAAGTTTATAGGTTTTAACAGCGAGAGGGACGGTCAACTGTGCGGTCGACCGGTCATTCAGTCGGGTGTGTGGTTGACTGTCCACTTGTTGTTTTCTGCATGCAGGCAATAGAAAAAATGATTTTTTAGGAGCTGTTGAACTTTGTTTATGACGTATGAGTACTCATTTCGAAAAAGACAAGATAAACAACATATTTGATTTAGAACACAGGTTCTGAATCGTCCATCTTCATGTCCAAAACAGCTGTACAAGTTGTAGGTGTTGTTGCTGTAGCTTTTTCGCCTTACTTTTTGTCTTCTTTTTCTCCAACTCTAAGCTCCGTGATTTCATGTATTTGAGTCCATAATCCTAACAATCATTTCATTCCTTCAAAAACAAACAAATAAATAAAATTAAGTCGAATAAAGATTAAATTCAAATAAATAAATACGAACTCACAATTTTTATACGTAAAACAAGTAATAAAATCAGGTATAAATTACACTCATCAAATACTCCTAAATTTAAGATTTTGTTTGTCATCGAGCACAAAAGAAAAAACATAAATCAAAGAATAGTAATCATAATTAGGCTTAACTCATCACACCCAAATGACTTATCATGCAAGCATCAAATCTTCAACTTAATACATAAACAATAGCCAATACAGTAAAACTAACATACTCACTTTCTCCAGTGCAATTATTCATATATAATTTCAAATTCAATCAAATTTTTCATGCAATTAATGCAACTATATCATGTAACAACTTCATATGTGATCACTCCTTCTCATTACTACAAACCGAGTAGCAAACCAGAGCTTTTTTTTCACTTGCCTTTTGATGTGAATGCAAATATTTGTGATGGATTTACCCGGTTACTCAACAAGTCGCACACTTAGAGTGTTTTTGCACACTCATATTTTAAGTTATTGTTTGACGTAAAAATAAACATTTGTGATGAATACCCCTAGTTACTAAGCAACTCAAAATATTGGAGTAGATATTACTTTATTCATTCAATTATTTAATCATGATCACTCTATTTATTTAAACTTTGTTTCAGACTAGATCAAAGGAGATAATCACAAAAAAAACATCTCTTTCTTCTTTTATGTATAATCACATGACTCTCACAATGTTGTAAGGAGTTTTGAACTTCAATAATTCTAAAGAAAATAAGTATACTTAATCTTGCTTTATAAGATATTGCCTATCTTAAAAACAATTGTAATGTGCACAATAAAGAACCCAAAAGTGTAATGGTAATCCTAATTTAAGTCCAATTTATATATATATATATATATATATATATATATATATATATATATATATATATATGTAAATTTTAACCCTTTCTCCCAAACTTGAATATCACATTGTCCTAAATGGGAAAAAGAAAAGTGATATGGCTAAAAATAGGATTAAATCGGGACCGTTCACATCGGACACGAATCTTGAAGCTCAGGGGTAAAACGGTAATTTCGCCTACCAACGGGTCTGAAATGGGAACTGGGTCTTTATTCAAAGCCCAATAACCCATGAATGGATCCACGTCAACTGGGTACGGGTTTCCAACCCGCTGCATGCCCGGTCCAGCAAGATACAATCAAGGTCCCTGATTAGATCTAAATCAACGGCCATGATTCACATCTATCTTTTCACTGGGGATTAGGGATTAAATTCCTTAACTGATTACAGAGAATATACCTTATCAGATTACATACCTTATCTGATTACGAGGAATATTCCTTATCTAATCACGGGGATTACATTCCTAAAACCAGTCCCTAAGACGCCTATAAATACCCCCCATCCGTCTCCATTGAGAGGTAATCAATACTTTTCCAATTTACGCTCTTTCATAATCATTTCTGGTTACTGACTTGAGCGTCGGAGGGTGCGTCGCCGGGATTTCCCCCGGTGTTTCGCACTTTTTGCAGGTCAACGGCAGGAGTCAACGGTCAATCTCTGGCAGAACAGGTTAGGTGTTTGCTATTCAGGTTTTTCACGAATCCACAAATACTATCTGTTTACCCCCACACCAAATTTAGCGGTAACAGATTGGCGCCGTCTGTGGGAACCATACGAATAGCAGCCCCTCCACTTCCCGTTGGTCAGATCTTCTCCAGCCATGCCTCCTAGGAAAGTAAGATCCAGAGGGTCCAACCGTGGACCCAACCCCGTCGATCAGCAAGAGGTAGTCCCCGTCCAACCCGCTCCGCAGCAGGGACAACCCCCGCTTCAAGTAGAGGACCCTCTTCAACAAGATCAGCCTCTCCCTCAGAATCAACAACCCTCCAAGGGTCCTTCCAGTCCACAGAATGCCGGTGCGGGGGGCTCCCGCATGAAACAACCTCTCCATCGAATCCAGAGCCGAGCTCTTCCCTCTGCTCGCCGCCGAAGCGGACCTCTTCTCAACGAGTTCGGAGCTCACAACTCTCTCCAAGAGTTGCTCCTCAAACTCATCTCACAAATGGCTCTCTTCCAGAGCCGAGCTCTTCCCTCCGCTCGCCGCCGAAGCGGACCTCTTCTCAACGAGTTCGGAGCTCACAACTCTCTCCCAGAGTTCTTCCTCGCACTCGTCTCACAAACGGCTCTCTTCCAGAGCCGAGCTCTTCGCTCCGCCCACCTCCAAGGCGGACCTCTTCTCAACGAGTTCGGAGCTCAAAACTCTCTCCAAAAGCTCCTCCTCACACTCGTCCCGCAAACAGCTCTCTTCCAGAGCCGAGCTCTTCCTTCCGCTCGCCACCGAAGCGGATCTCTTATCAACAAGTTCGGAGCTACAGCTCTCCCCTCGAGTTGCTCCTCAAACTCATCTCACAAATGGCTCTCTTCCAGAGCTGAGCTCTTCCCTCCGCTCGCCGCCGAAGCGGACCTCTTCTCAACGAGTTCGGAGCTCATAACTCTCTCCAAGAGTTGCTCCTTAAACTCATCTCACAAATGGCTCTCTTGCAGAGCCGAGCTCTTCCCTCTGCTCGCCGCCGAAGTGGACCTCTTCTCAACGAGGTCGGAGCTCACAACTCTCTCCAAGAGTTGCTCCTCAAACTCGTCTCACAAACGGCTCTCTTCCAGAGCCGAGCTCTTCGCTCCGCCCACCTCCAAGGCGGAACTTTTCTCAACGAGGTCGGAGCTCACAACTCTCTCCAAGAGCTCCTCCTCGCACTCGTCTCACAAACGGCTCTCTTCCAGAGCCGAGCTCTTCGCTCCGCCCACCTCCAAGGCGGAACTTTTCTCAACGAGGTCGGAGCTCACAACTCTCTCCAAGAGCTCCTCCTCGCACTCGTCTCACAAACGGCTCTCTTCCAGAGCCGAGCTCTTCGCTCCGCCCACCTCCAAGGCGGAACTTTTCTCAACGAGGTCGGAGCTCACAACTCTCTCCAAGAGCTCCTCCTCGCACTTGTCTCACAAACGGCTCTCTTCCAGAGCCGAGCTCTTCGCTCCGCCCACCTCCAAGGCGGACCTCTTCTCAACGAGTTCGGAGCTCACAACTCTCTCCAAGAGCTCCTCCTGACACTCGTCTCACAAACGGCTCTCTTCCAGAGCCGAGCTCTTTGCTCCGCCCACCTCCAAGGCGGACCTCTTCTCAACGAGTTCGGAGCTCACAACTCTCTCCAAGAGCTCCTCCTCGCACTCGTCTCACAAACGGCTCTCTTCCAGAGCCGAGCTCTTCGCTCCGCCCACCTCCAAGGCGGAACTTTTCTCAACGAGGTCGGAGCTCACAACTCTCTCCAAGAGCTCCTCCTCGCACTGGTCTCACAAACGGCTCTCTTCCAGAGCCGAGCTCTTCGCTCCGCCCACCTCCAAGGCGGACCTCTTCTCAACGAGTTCGGAGCTCACAACTCTCTCCAAGAGCTCCTCCTCACACTCGTCCCACAAACGGCTCTCTTCCAGAGCCGAGCTCTTCCCTCCGCTCGCTACCGAAGCGGATCTCTTCTCAATGAGTTCGGAGCTCAAAACTCTCTCCAAGAGTTGCTCCTCAAACTCATCTCACAAATGGCTCTCTTTCAGAGCCGAGCTCTTCCCTCCGCTCGCCGCCAGAGCGGATCCCTTATCAACGAGTTCGGAGCTACAGCTCTCCCCTAGAGTTGCTCCTCAAACTCATCTCACAAATGGCTCTCTTCCAGAGCCGAGCTCTTCCCTCCGCTCGCCGTTGAAGCGGATCTCTTCTCAACGAGTTCGGAGCTCACAACTCTCTCCAAGAGTCCCTCCTCGCACTCGTCTCACAAACGGCTCTCTTCCAGAGCCGAGCTCTTCGCTCTGCCCACCTCCAAGGCGGACCTCTTCTCAACGAGTTTGGAGCACAACTCTCTCCTAGAGTTCCCCCTCACACTCATCCCGCAAACAGCTCTTTCCCAGAACCGGGCTCTTCGGCTCCGCTCGCCTCCGAAGCGGACCTCTTCTCAGACAGTTCGGAGCTACAGCTCTTCCCTAGAGTTGCTCCTCAAACTCATCTCACAAATGGCTCTCTTCCAGAACCGAGCTCTCCACTCCACTCTGCTCGCTGCCGAAGCGGATCCCTTATCAACGAGTTCGGAGTCACAACTCTCTTCTAGAGTTGCTCCTCAAACTTGTCTCACAGATGGCTCTCTTCCAGAGCCGAGCTCTTTGCTCCGCTCACCTCCAAGGCGGACCGCTTCTTAACGAGTTCGGAGTCCAGCTTCTTCTACATGGCTGCTCCCATAACTTGCTAAGCACTTGACAATGGTTCCGGAGTCCAACACTTGGTTCGATTCTACTTCGCAAGTTCGCTTCCAAGCGATCTAGAAGTAGCTCGCCATTCGAAATTGCTCCCAAAGCCGTTGAATGGTACGGAGTCCAACACTTGGTTCAACTCTACTCCGCAAGTTCGCTCCTAAGCGAGCTAGGGGTAGTTTGCCATTCGGAATTGCTCCCACGCCCTTAATCTTACGATGGTTCCGGAGTCCAACACTTGGTTCGATTCTACTTCGCAAGTTCGCTTCCAAGCGATCTAGAAGTAGCTCGCCATTCGGAATTGCTCCCAAAGCCGTTGAATGGTACGGAGTCCAACACTTGGTTCGACTCTACTCTGCAAGTTCGCTCCTAAGCGAGCTAGGGGTAGTTCGCCATTCGGAATTGCTCCCACGCCCTTAATCTTACGATGGTTCCGGAGTCCAACACTTGGCTCGATTCTACTTCGCAAGTTCGCTCCTAAGCGAACTAGAAGTAGCTCGCCATTCGGAACTGCTCCCAAAGCCGTTGAATGGTACGGAGTCCAACACTTGGTTCGACTCTACTCCGCAAGTTCGCTCCTAAGCGAGCTAGGGGTAGTTCGCCATTCGGAATTGCTCCCACGCCCTTAATCTTACGATGGTTCCGGAGTCCAACACTTGGTTCGATTCTACTTCGCAAGTTCGCTTCCAAGCGATCTAGAAGTAGCTCGCCATTCGGAACTGCTCCCAAAGCCGTTGAATGGTACGGAGTCCAACACTTGGTTCGACTCTACTCCGCAAGTTCGCTCCTAAGCGAGCTAGGGGTAGTTCGCCATTCGGAATTGCTCCCACGCCCTTAATCTTACGATGGTTCGGAGTCCAGCACTCGGCTCGACACTCCTTCCTCGGCTCGTCTACAGACGAGCCGGAAGTAGATCGCCGTTCGAAATTGCTCCTGCGGCCGTTGAATGGATCGGAGTCCAACATTTGGCTCGATTCTACTTCGCAAGTTCGCTCCAAAGCGGACTAGAAGTAGCTCGCCATTCGAAACTGCTCCTGCATCCCTTAAACTCACCACACGATGGTTCGGAGTCCAGCACTCGGCTCGACACTCCTTCCTCGGCTCGTCTACAGACGAGTCGGAAGTAGATCGCCGTTCGAAATTGCTCCTGCAGCAGTTGAATACTTGGCTCGATTCTACTTCGCAAGTTCGCTCCAAAGCGGACTAGAAGTAGCTCGTCATTCGAAACTGCTCCTGCATCCCTTAAACTAACCTAATGATGGTCGGGGTCCTATGGCTCGACTTTACTTCCCCGGCTTGTCCTTAAACGGGCCGGAGGAAGATGGCCATTCCGAATTGCCCCCACGACCACCAAGCCAAGCTACCCATCTACCGAGAAGCAAAGTGGCGGAAAATGTGCCTTAAAATCCGTGCTCGGATCTGCCGAACAAGATGCATTTGCCGAGCAGCAAAGCAGATGAAGAGCAAGAAGAAAAAGAGGCCAACGGGTCAGGGACGGATCCAATACCCACGGTCCGACCTATGCCCTTCTTAGCTCCTTCATTCTTCTCCTTCTTCAGTCTTCCTGCCAAAAGTACCCAACACTTCTGCTCTTCTTCACTGTGCGAAAGAACGAGGCAGAGAAGAGAACCCGAATGCCTCTCCTCCCCTCCCTCTTTCTTCTCAGGGCCGAGCTCTTCACTCCGCTTACCTCCAAGGCGGTCCTCTTCTCAAATGTGTTCGGAGCTAAAACTCTCTCCTAGAGTTGCTCCTCAAACTTGTCTCTCAAATAGCTCTTCTAATGCCGAGCTCTTCACTCCGCTCGCCTCCAAAGCGGAGCTCTTCTCCTCGAGTTCGGAGCTAAAACTCTATTTTAGAGTTGCTCCTCAAACTCGTCTTCCAAGTGGCTCTACCCTAGAACCGAGCTCTTCGCTCCGCTCGCTTCCGAAGCGGGCCTCTTCTCAACGAGTTCGGAGCTCACAACTCTCCCCTAGAGTTGCTCCTTGCACTCACTTCAGAGAATGGGTCTTCCCAGCACCTCTTCCCAGCACCTCTTCTCCTGGGAGTGGAGCTCCTCTTCCAAAATCCCCACGACCAAAACACTCCTCAACTTCATGAAGACAAGGACGTTGCGCGGCTATTTTGACCATGAAAGAGGGTGAATCTTCATCTCACTCCTGAAGAGAAGTTGTCGATCTTCGGATTAGCTTCGAAACAAGGGGTCGTACGCCCCGAGCCGACCCCCGTAGCACTGGGAACATCAAGAAGAACTCTGCAGGGAAAAATTGGAGTTCGGCACCAGCTGCCGAGTGTTCGTGACACCGACCTTGTTACGGGATAAAAAACAAGTTCGGCACCAGCTGCCGAGCGTTCGTGACACCGACCTTGTTACGGGATAAAAAACAAGTTCGGCACTCACTGCCGAGCGTTCTTGACACCGACCGTATTACGGGCTTGAGTTCGGCACCCGCGCCGAGCGTTCTTGCCACCGACCGTATTACGGGCTTGAGTTCGGCAATCAAAACCTCCAAAAAATCTCTAAGTCTCAAGCCTTGGCACCAGCTGCCGAGCGTTCTTGACACCGACCGTTTTACAGGCGTGAGTTCGGCAGTCAAGACCTCCAAAAAATCTCTAAGTCTCAAGCCTCGGCACCAGCTGCCGAGCGTTCTTGACACCGACCGTTTTACGGGCTTGAGTTCGGCACCCGCGCCGAGCGTTCTTACCACCGACCGTATTACGGGCTTGAGTTCGGCAGTCAAGATCACCAAAAAATCTTTAAGTCTCAAGCCTCGGCACCCGTGCCCAGCGTTCGTGCCACCGACCGTATTACGGGCTTCAGTTCGGCACCATCCGCCGAGCGTTCGTGCCATCCGCCGAGCGTTCGTGCCACCGACCGTATTACGGGCTTGAGTTCGGCACCATCTGCCGAGCGTTCGTGCCACCGACCGTATTACGGGCTTCAGTTCGGCACCATCCGAATGGCTCTCTCCCAGAGCCGAGCTCTTCACTCCGCTCGCCTCCAAAGCGGAGCTCTTCTCGACGAGTTCGGAGCACAACTCTCTCCTAGAGTTCCCCCTTACACTCGTCTCACAAATGACTCTCTCCCAGAACCGAGCTCTTCGCTCTGCTCACCTCAAAGGATGGGTCTTCCCACGGCTCTTACGTGGGTCTTCCCGGCACATCTTCTCCGCCCCTAGGAGTGTAGCTCCTCTTCAAAAATCCCCAAAACCAAAACACTCCCCAACTTCATGAAAACAAGGATGTTGCGGGGCTATTTTGACCATGAAAGAGGGTGAATCTTCATCTCACTCCTGAAGAGAAGTTGTAGATCTTCGGATTAGCTTCGAAACAAGGGGTCGTACGCCCCGAGCCGACCTCCGTAGCACTGGGAACATCAAGAAGAACCCTGCAGGGAAAAATTGGAGTTCGACACTCACTGCCGAGCGTTCGTGACACCGACCTTGTTACGGGGTAAAAAACAAGTTCGGCACTCACTGCCGAGCATTCGTGACACCGACCTTGTTACGGGGTAAAAAACAAGTTCGGCACTCACTACCGAGCATTCGTGACACCGACCTTGTTATAGGGTAAAAGAGCAAACCCCTAAAAACAACAAGTCTGGAAGTTCGGCACCCACTGCCGAGCGTTTATGAAACCGACCTCGTTACGGGGGGGAAAATCGGACCTCGGCACCCCTTCGCCGAACGCTCTCATATACAAAAAACCAAAACACTCCTCAACTTCATGAAGACAAGAATATTGCGGGGCTATTTTGACCATGAAGGAGGGTGAATCTCCATCTCACTCCTAAAGAGAAGTTGTAGATCTTCGAATTAGCTTCGAAACAAGGGGTCGCACGCCCCGAGCCGACCTCCGTAGCACCGGGAACATCAAGAAGAATTCTGCATGAAGAATTGGGGTTCCGCACCCGCTGCCGAGCGTTCTTGCCACCGACCGTTTTACGGGCTTGAGTTCGGCACCATTTGAGTTCGGCACCCTCTGCCGAGCATTCTTGCCACCGACCGTTTTACGGGCTTGAGTTCGGCACCAGTTGAGTTCGGCACCAACCGCCGAACGCTCTCAGCACCGGCCCACAAGCATTGCTAAACTTGAACTATAAGTTGCAAACCATGAAAAAGCTAATTGAAAGTGTCCTGCAAATTGCAAAGGTGTACATCGCACGGTAAAAGACCATCTCATAGCTTCTTCTCCAATGGTCTGGTGCCAAACCAAAAAGAGAAGAACCACAGCTCGTCACCTCCAAGCTCCTCGCCAAACTTCACGAGTTCCGACGCCAACTTCCGACCTCCGAGCTCCAACCCAGAGTCGAGCACCCAGCTCCACCATGGCCGAGCTCCGTCTCCATCGCCGAACTCGCCCCCTCCGTCGTCTAGCTCCGGCGTCGAGCTCTCCACCCCGAGCTCGCTTCCAAAACCAACACGTGCCGAGCTCCGACCGCAGCCGAGCTCACCCCTACCTTGACATGCTCCAACACCGTCAACAACGAGCCTTTCTCCACTATGCCGAGCGCCACCCATCGTCAACCTCCATCAATGTTGAGATTCGAACTCTCCACCATGGCCTCGCCTTCATCGAGTTCCGCTGTGTCTCCTCCTCAAACGAGTTCCGCCGAGCTCTCCTCGACATGCTCCAGCAAACGATCATGCCGAGCTCCATCACCATGCCGAACTCCATCTACAATGCCAAGCTCCCCCTCCGTCGCCGGCTGTCTCCGACGTCTCCCTTCGCAAGCTCACCACTCCGCCAAGCTCCGACGGCGATCTCGCCTCCGCTGCGAGCTCCAACGGAGAGCTTCGCCATCTACTTCCGACGAGCCTCCTCCATCTTCTAGCTCCGTCGTCGAAGTTTCCGAACCCAACCCTTCGACGAGCTTCGAAGCTCATGGCCGAAAGCCCCCTCTTCATCGAGTTCGAGGCCGTCTCGACAAGTCTCCGAGCTCACCGTCGAGGCTCTCTCCTTCGACAGCCGAGCTCATCGCCGCCGAACTCCTTCACCGCCTCCACTATCTCCAAACTCCAAAGCTTCGAGCCCCTCGCCTCAGACGAGCTCCATCGCGAATCTCCGCTTCGTCTTCGAGTTCGCAGTCGAAGTAGAGAGAAGAAGACGAGAATCTCCGCTCCGTCTTCGAGTTCGCGGTCGAAGTAGAGAGAAGAAGACGAGGATGTAGACGGTCGGAGGAGAAGAGAACAGAACGAAGAAGAAAGAACAGCATCGAAGAAAAAAAAAAGTCAACGCTCACCGTTGACTTCGCCACGTGTCGTCCTCGTGGACTTCGGCCACCTTTTGCCGAGCATTCATGGCACCGACCCTCGTACATGGAGAAAAAATCAGCCAACCCACACGATCCGTCCGATCGTCTCAAAATTCGCGTCGTGACACGATCGATGCTCAGGAACGCGCCACGTGTCCCGATCGTGATCTGCCTCACGATGCGCGCAGATCTGATCATGATGGACGGCCAAAAATGCGCCACGTGTCCCGATCGTGATCTGCCTTACGATGCGCGCAGATCTGATCATGATGGACGGCCAGAAACGCGCCACGTGTCCCGATCGTGATCTGCCTCACGATGCGCGCGGATTTGATCATGATGGACGGTCAGAAATCTGCCACGTGTCTAGGTAATATTAAATTTATTTATTTATTTATTTATTTGTTTTAATTATTCAAAAAATCCGAAAAAATGTTTAAAAATCGAAAATAATTAAATAAAAATTCTAAAAAATAATTATAAATTCAGAAAAATTATTTTAAAATTCTGAAAAATATAATTATTTAATTAGAATAATTATTTAATATTTTCGGTAATTAATTATTTTATTCGGAAAATGAATAAAAAATTCAAAAAAATGAGGAAAAATTCAGAAAAATCTGGAAAAATCACCAAAAATCCAGAAAATTCTGAGAATATTTTTGAACATTTTACAAGCCCGGAATAACCCCGTTACACCCCGAGCAAGATCCAAACTTCCTTAAGAACACCGATAAAATCCCGTACGCCATTAAAACAGTAAAACTACTCCTCAAAGGCTGATCAAACTCAGTCTTCGGGAGTAGGGGGCTCGTGATATGGCTAAAAATAGGATTAAATCGGGACCGTTCACATCGGACACGAATCTTGAAGCTCAGGGGTAAAACGGTAATTTCGCCTACCAACGGGTCTGAAATGGGAACTGGGTCTTTATTCAAAGCCCAATAACCCATGAATGGATCCACGTCAACTGGGTACGGGTTTCCAACCCGCTGCATGCCCAGTCCAGCAAGATACAATCAAGGTCCCTGATTAGATCTAAATCAACGGCCATGATTCACATCTATCTTTTCACTGGGGATTAGGGATTAAATTCCTTAACTGATTACAGAGAATATACCTTATCAGATTACATACCTTATCTGATTACGAGGAATATTCCTTATCTAATCACGGGAATTACATTCCTAAAACCAGTCCCTAAGACGCCTATAAATACCCCCCATCCGTCTCCATTGAGAGGTAATCAATACTTTTCCAATTTACGCTCTTTCATAATCATTTCTGGTTACTGACTTGAGCGTCGGAGGGTGCGTCGCCGGGATTTCCCCCGGTGTTTCGCACTTTTTGCAGGTCAACGGCAGGAGTCAACGGTCAATCTCTGGCGGAACAGGTTAGGTGTTTGCTATTCAGGTTTTTCACGAATCCACAAATACTATCTGTTTACCCCCACACCAAATTTAGCGGTAACAAAAAGGAAAAAGAAAGAGAATGGAAATTGTTTAGAATTGCTCCGCTGATTCATTTTGAAATTCTGGATGAGTGGCGTTCGTTGTTTTGGTGATATCTGGAGTTGTAGATGTCCAAATTTCCTAATTCTTTTTGCATTGAAAAGCTAAGACAATTTCCATCCATCTCTCTTTGAACTCCTTTCCAGATTTGGACTCCATCTTGCCCAAAAACAACTATCAAAGTATGTCTAGAAAATAACTCTGCCGGAAAATCCCCAAACTTATGCAATCCTATAAAATAAAATCAAAAATTAAAATAAACTTTAACAAAAAGAAAGAAAAACAAATATAATGGTAGTAAAAATAAAACATGGGTTGCCTCCCAAAAACCGCTAAGTTTTAAGTCATCAGTCGGATGTGATAGCGGAGATTGTTATGTGATGCCAAAATCCAACAACATAAGAAACACTTTTCTAACAACTTCCTTCATTTGTGGATTAGGTTTTTTCTGTACATCCTACAAAGTAGATGAAAACGGTTTAAACTCGTGTATGAGTCGTTTCTTTCTTGAAGACAGCGTCTATGATATTTTCACCTCTTTGAATTACAGCTGAGAAGAAATATGAATAGATGGTGCAGCTTCCAAATATCGAATATATTCCAAAATCTTTTCTTTCTCAAATTTAAGAGTTGCTGAATTTGTTAGACACAATTCTACCAGTAATTTTTCTACTCCAGTCCTATGTGTCTCACCCACAATTAAATCAATTTCACCAACTTTAAAATATGAGTGAACTTTTGCAGCAAACTCCATTGATTTAAAGACATAAAACGTTACTTGCTCATCCTTAACTTTTAAAATAAGTTTTCCTTGTTGGACATCAATCAAAGCTCTCCCCGTAGATGGAAAAGGCCACACCAAAATCAATGAAATTTGTTCATATTCCTTCATGTCAAGCACTATGAAATCAGCTGGAAAAATAAACTTGTCTACCTTTACCAAAATATCTTCAATTATCCCTCTTGTGTAGTTGATAGATATGTGCCAATTGTAAAGAAATTGTAGTATGCTTTACTTCTCCAATACTAAGTTTCATAAAAATTGAAAAAGGCATGAGATTAATACTTGCTCTTAAATCACATAAAGCTTTATCAAAAGAAGAATTTCCAACAGTGCAAGGAATTGTAAAACTCCATGGATCTTTCAGTTAATGAGGCAACTTATTTTGTAAAATTGCACTGCTTAGCATAACCATCTCATGCTCTTCTAACTTCCACTTGTTTGATAAAATATCATTAAAAATTTAGCATATTTAGGCATACGTTTTAAAGCTTCAATAAGAGAAATGTTGATATGCAATTTCTTAAAAATTTAAAAATTTAGAGAATTGATTTTCGAGATTATTCTTTTTAAGTTTTTGTGGAAAATAAATTGGTGGATCATAAGATAAATTATGATAAGTTTCTGAATTAAACTCCCTGAAAAACCGTGAGGTTTGAAGCTCCTTTAATCTTCTTACGATTCCCAACATGGTTGTTGGCCGAAAAACCGTGAGGTTTGAAGCTCCTTTAATCTTCTTACGATTCCCAACATGGTTGTTGGCCACCTACTGCATTTGTTCCTCAAAATTGACTTGAACTCATCTTACTTTTCAACCATATTTTGTTTTGTAGTTTGTGCTTGTGGTTGGTCAATTATTCTCCCACTTCTCATTGATATTATTTTGACATGCCCTTTGGGATTGGTTATAATGTTACTAGGTAAGGTTCCTGGTGTTCTTTCCGTAAGAATATTCAAAAACTGACCACTCTGAGCCTCAAGGTTGTGAATTGAAACCGAATTATTTTGTATCGCTAAATCTGTCTTCTGCATGTAATGCATGAATATCTCTTTAAGTTTCGACTTCTTTTCTTGCTGTGGAAAATTTGAAGATTGTTATTCCAAGAAAATTTTTGGTGGTTTCTCCATCCTGGATTATACGTGTTCGAGTAAGGATTGTTTTGCTTTTGAAAGTTGGACACGTAATTTTCTTGTTCGAAATTTGGTTGAGCAAAATGATTTTCCCCTTTGCAGTCAATACTTGAGTGAGACTAGCTTTTTCTCTGACCCAACAATCCGGTACGCTGTCTTTTTCTTTCCTATGTCTAATAGCTCTAAACCCGATATGGACTAGTAGTTAGATCCTCCGCTGGTGAGAAAACTGACCCTGTTCTGGACAATGATCACAAATAATGTTAGTCTAAACAGCATTAACATTCATATTACCTAATTGTTTTGATAGATGATCAAATTTTGTAGCTAATGTGGCAATAGGATCAAGCTCAAAAACTCCGACTGCTTTTTTGGACATTGCTCTCTCTGAAGATCATTGGTAATTGTTAGACGTCATCTTCTCTAAAAGCTCATTGGCCATTTAATGAGTTTTGTTCATAAGAGCTCCTCCAGCTGCTGCATCTATCATAGATCGATTTGTAACTCCCAGACTGTTATAGAATGTTTGAACTTGCAGCCATTTTGGAAATTCATGATGATGACAATTTCTCAACAAATCTTTATACATCTCACATGCATCATACAAAGATTAATTTTCAAATTGAGTAAATGTGGTAATGTCATTCCTTAACTTTACTGTCTTTACCGGCGAAAAATATTTAGCCAAAATTTTTTGTCTAAGTCCCTCCCAAGTAGTGATAACATCCGGTGGTAGAGAATTTAGCCAAGCCTTTGCCTTATCTCTTAGCAAAAATGGAAAGAGTCTTAATCAGATTGCATCAACTGATACTCCATTGTGGTTGAAAGTGATGCAAATTTCTAGAAAGTTTACAATGTCAACTTTAGGATCCTCGTGCAACAGTCTACCAAACTGAATAATCGGTTAAACCATTTGAATTATCACTAGTTTAATCTCAAAATTGTTAGCATGTATAATCGGCATCTTTATGCTTGATGTAGCTCCATTAACCAAGGGCATAGCATAATCTCTCAAAGCCTTATTTTCTTCTTCATTACCCTCGTTCGCCATGGTGATACACTTCAATGTCATGAAATATATTTATTAAATAAAAAAAAACTAATCAAACCAATTTTTCTACAATAGAAA
This sequence comes from Hemerocallis citrina, assembly GCA_017893485.1. Taxonomy (NCBI): domain Eukaryota; kingdom Viridiplantae; phylum Streptophyta; class Magnoliopsida; order Asparagales; family Asphodelaceae; genus Hemerocallis; species Hemerocallis citrina. Next base: position 64,739,934 of record CM030364.1, on the reverse strand, counting down.
ATAAGAAATAATAATAAAAATCCAAATTAGTAATAATCTAGCAACTATTAGTATCAATAAAATAATAATTAGTCCCTGGCAACGACGCCAAAAACTTGGTGGAATATTTTGCAAGTGTAAAAAATTGCAACAAGTAGTATAGTTTTAAATGAAAAGAATGTCGAACTCACAAGGACTAATTATTTTATTGAGTATCGAAATTCACTAGATTAACTACAATTTGAAAAGTTGAAAATATGATTATAATAGCAACTAAACTAAATTATACTAAAGGAAAGAACTAAACTAATTAAAAAGAACGAAACCTGTAATTTCGTGGTTTGTTAATAGCAAAACTAGTTCTAGGGCTATTGATTTCACCTAGTTAATCTCACACAATTCATAGTTTCATGTAATTAAAAATTCTACTTTTCTAAGTTGTAGACCAAAATTTTCTAATTATTCAATGTCTTCCCCCGAATAACACTAAACATATTCCCAACTAATAATTCTTCATATCTCTAGGAAAATTTATTAAGTTCTATGTATTTCTTTACAGCCACATTAATCGCGGTAAATTATCTCTAATTTCGCTCAATCAATGGTTTTTAATTCTATAGTTCTAAATCACAAGTTACATCTCGGCATCCCCCATGATTTAATAAATCAAACAATGGTTGGTCAAACAATTGCATGCATTAAGAACACAAATTAAACACACAACCATGAAAAAGTTAGAAGAATAAAATAACCTGGAATTCAAATTGTGTTCTCAAAACTAAGCTACATCGAAACCCTAGAAAAATAAAATGGGTTCATGATAAATTGCAACTAATAGACATCTTATTGGATTGCATATGAAAAGTAGATGAGAAGATAGAATGCTAGACGATCTTGATGAAAGTTATGGCTCTTGCTCTCCAATGGTGTGATGGGTCATCTACTGCAATTCTTTTAGCCTCCAAGATATTTCTAATTGCCCTAGAATTCACATCAGCATCTATATATAGCACCCCAACGAATCCCTAAAAAGATATGTAAATACATCTCATTGGACCTGAAACCTGCATTCAAAATATAACATCAATACCGATGCGGTCGATCGCAACTTCGTACGTTCGATCGTTGATGCCCTTCAAGTGTACAGACCGTGTTTCTTCACTCAAGATGGAGGAAGGAGGGAGAGGCTCACCTTGAGATGGAGGCGTTGGCGAAAAGAAAGAGTGAAATGCACCTCGAGCTAGATGCATCGAAGAAAAATGAGGAGTCGGCGAAGAGGGTAGCCGAACTTTTGTTGGAGCTGAAGAAGGTCTGCGCTGATGCGACCTTAGAGTTGAAGGCTGGGGTAGCCAAGGTTGATGCCAAGGCCAAGTCTAGGCTACAGGGGATGATGGTTAAATCTTATGCAGCGGCAATTTCGCATGTGGTAGAGCACGTTCCTTGTTTTGATGGGAAGGGCTACCACAAACTACTTCGCCCCGGGGAGGCCCTTGACATAGGCAAGGAGGACAGTGGTAAGGGAGATACTTCTGTGAGGGGCACAAGGATTGGTTCGAGAAAGAAAAGCAAAGGAAAGGAGGCCGTCGGGAGTTTCTTGGTTCCGTCGAGACAGGTGGATGCTTGATTCACCCTTCCATGTTTCACACTTTCTTCAGTTGCTTCTGATTTAGTTTTTAGTTGCATTTGATTCATAATTTAGTTGCATTTGATATATCATTGTATGATGCCTAATTGCGAACTAGCCACCACACTTCTGTATCTTCATTTTAGTGGATGAAAGACTATTTTCCTATATTATCGTTGCATTTGTATTGTGCAGACCGTGTTTTACGATGACTTTTAACTGTAACACTTTTCTTGTGTGGCGATGTTCTTCGACTTATTGACAGATGATTGTGGAGACGGAGGAGAAACCCCGTAGCGATGAAGTTGAGCATCTTCGTAGGCGGTTGCGCATAACAGAACTAGCTATCGACTGTATGCGTGTTCAGTCAGAAGACGAGTGGTTGGAAACTGTTCGTCTCAAGTCGACGGTTATCGAGAGGGACTGTGAGTTAGCTCTCCTACGTGCTGATCATCTTGCCAGCATGCCTTTGCCTCTGAAGGTGACCAAAGACAGGATCGGAGAGTGTGCTAACTTAGGGAAGTGGTTGTTGAGAAAGACTTGGAGTTGTATCATCTCCAAGCGAGACTTGGTGGGTTACGAACGACTAGCATTTTGCACGTTCCTGGTGCGGAAAAGGGAGCAATGGTTGATGTGAAGAAGGGCATCACAGCTAATGCAAAAATGAGCACAACAGCTGGTGGAGCTAGGTCAACCATTGGAGGAATGGTTTTGATGGCGCAGGTGCCCCCTCGTCATCCTGGCGATGCTCAGAGTGGGGTGTCCGCCTTGTCCAGTTTAGATTCAGTCCATGGAGAATCGTATGCATCGGGTTTTGGCCCGCAGACTCAATCCACGGGGTTGGCATTCTCTGCCATAAATGCCAATGGTCGAAAAAGTGGTGCCCGACCTCAAGGAGGCTTGTATCTCTTAGGAATAACTTTCCTTGCCTGCGGAGCCAAAAGGACGGTATGTAGATTGCATTGTAGGATTATGATGTCACTTAATGTTTAAGTGTGTTGTTGTATTAATTTTTTTAACTTGCAGACTCACTGTAGTTCGATGCTTGTAGTATAGCTCCTAAAGTTGTACTTGTATTTATTTGTGGTGGTACTAGATCTAAACATATGGGTTTATGATAGTTTTGTGATTTGAAGAAATATTTTAATATGCTTGATCCTTGTTGTGCAACTTTTCGGTGAGATTGATGAGCTATCGACTAAGTTCTTTGTAACTAAATAATCTCAAATTTGTTGTGTGTAGCTAACGAACCGTCGATGGTGTCTGACGGAGTTTAGAATTTATCCGTCTTGTAACCAGCTAGTTGTAGGAGCAGCTCTTTGGCGGAGTTATCTTCCAAGCTTGTTGTATGGGTGTTTAGCTAGTTGTAGGAGCAATTTCTAAGGGAGAGTTGTTTTCCAAACTGGCTATATGGGTCCTCCAACAAACTGTGAGAGTCACGTGAGTGGTGAGTTGAACTCCAATTGTTGCTTTTGAAAGTTTTACTGGAGTAACTGCGATCCACGACTTTGGACCTCTAATCTATTTTTGAGGAATTTTAACTAGTTTCAGAAACATATCGAATGGTGAAGCGAACTCTAAATTTGCTTTACTGTAAATTGCTAGAGTAACTTCGAGTCATAGGTATGAATTTCAAACTTGTTAGTTTAAGTATTAACATGTTACAGGAGCAGATCGAATGACAAAGCGAACTCTGAACTTGCTTTGTTGCAGGTTGCTAGAGTAATTTCGAGTCATGGGTATGGACTCTGAAACTGTCACCGAGGCGCTAACGAATTGCAGGAGCATATCAAATAGCGAAGTGAACTCTGAACTTTCTTTATTACAAATTGCTAGAGTAACTTCGAGCCTTGGGTATGACTCCGAATCCGTGTTATAGAGAGCTTTCAACGAGTTATTTTGTGACATTTTATGTGTAAGTTGGGCGTTTAACTCGTTGTTTGCTTTAATGGAGTTGAACAAAATGTTTAGAAAGAAACTAACTAATTTATTAAAAAAATAAACTAAGGGACTGCTCTAATGGCTGGCCTTTATTACATGCATTGATCGGTGGTGAAAGCAGTCTTTGTTGAAAGGAAAAATAACCTAAATGGCTGCTCTAGTGGTTGACCTTTATTACAAATTAAGAAAATTTGTTGCTACTACTAAGAGAGGACGTTTTAGACGCCCTCATTCAACTTCATAAGGTGTTCTACTTTTTAAGTCCCTGCTGATATCTCCTTACCCCCCAGGTCTTCAAGTTGATGAGTTGTTAAGCGAACAACTTGGTAAACCTTGCCTACTTGCCTATTTTGGAATGAGCCTCCCATTGTTTTGCATAGAGAATGGGAGATCTTCGGATTTTTCGATATGTTTAATCATGACTACTTCTTTTCGTTGAATAAGAGAGTGGCTTTGGGCGAGGGATTCAAGTCTGTTGTCGCATTCTGATGAGGACGAGCTTAGAACTGGTGGGAGATGAATTGGTAGGTTTGGAAGTTTTTGGCAGGATTGTCTAGTGCAGTACCTTCAAGCTAGTTTATAGACTTAGTGTTACTATGGTTGCTTTCTGGCAGTAACTCTGTGGTGTTGAGGGGGAGAATTGAACCCCCCATTGTAACGGTGTAGCATGCTCACGCTGCCTCTTAGTTTTCCATTACCTGTCCTACGCTTGATGTTGTTAGGAACTTCATTTCCATGTGAAACATGGAGGCAACTGCATGGAAAGCTGCTAGGCCTGACCGGCCAAATATTATATTGTATGTGGCTTTGATGTCAACTACCATAAAGTCTAACACTTTCGTTCGAGTTGTTGGGTCTTTCCTGCTATCACATCGAGTGTGATAATTCCTTCAACTTGGATGGGTGCGCCTAAAAAGCTATGGAGTGTATAACTGGTAAGTTTGAGTCAGTCTCATGAGAGCTTAAGAGCATCGAATGTGTTCATGAAGAGGATGTTACTGAGCTGCCATTATCTATGAGGATACGTCGCACCTCATGATTTTCCATGCATAAATTAATAATCAGTGCGACGCAATGAGGCATTTTGATCCCCTCGATAACTTTATCGGAGAATGATACAAAAAGGCCCAAACTCTTTGCAAGTGGAGCGTTATGTACTGAATTAACTTTCCTTATGAAGGTTTTGCTGGAGGAGTTGAAATCTCCCCCCATTAGACCTCCATGAATAGTGTGGAGAATGACCATGTATTCATAGTCCTGCGATTCGGATGACCTCTCTTGACGCTTATTAGCCCCCCAGGACAGAGATTTTTCAGCATTGTTATCTTTCTAAACAAACTTGGATAGATAGCCTTTACGAATCAGGGCTTCCAATTCTTCTTTAAGGGTCTGACAGTCGTTAGTGGTGTGTCCATGGTCTTTGTGCAATGCGCACCACTTGTTTCTGTCTCTTCTTTTGTTAGCCGTTGTCATCTTGGGAGGGGGACGTACTATCCCATCCTTTTCAACCGACATGAGAATGGCAGACACACTTGCATTGGGAGGAGTGAACTTGTCGAAGAAGGGTGTTGGAGGAGGACAGTGTTGACCTGCGCCGTCTTTCTGGAACATCTTGGGTGCTTCCTCGCTTGCATTCTTCTGTTTGTTCCCGGAAGATGACTTTTTCTTTGATTTTGGATTGAGAGCTTTCTCAACTCTGATGTATTTGTCACTCCTTTCTAGGAGCTCAGTAAAATATTTTTGAGGTTTCTTCGCGAGAGAAGCTTTTAGTTTTTTATGAGTGACGTTGCGGAAAGCTGCAGCCACCACTGAAGACTCCAAGGAGGAGATCAACCTCGCTCTGGCGGTGAAGCGTTTGAGAAAGGCTTTCAGCAATTCCCCATCCTTTTACTTCAGTTCCAACAGGGAAGCACTTATATTTTTAGCCTTAAGGCTGGTAACGAAGTGATTGTTATAAATGCATAAACTCTATTTGGGGGCTTCAAGATTACCTTTACTTGTGTATAAATGCATAAACTTTATTTGGGGGCATTTCATTGAGTAGAAACTTGACTAGTGATTGTTATAATTGCTCATATGCATGGATAAATTATTGTGAATGATTGTGGATGAGTTTAATGGCTATTGAATCTAAGAATCAAGTCTTGGAGTTTGAGAAAGGGGGTTTAGATTTGGATCTATGCATTATGATCAATTTGGGGATTTCGTGATTTTGTGAAGTTTTTACTTGAAATTGAATTTTTTCAAATACTTAGTTTTAATCTGAATATTTTGCTATTTTTAATTGATGGATTTGCGAAGATTTCTTGGTGCACAAACATGCACAAACATTTTTATATGAATATCCTATTTCGTGGTTTTGAAGAAATTGAATCCTTGTGTGTTTTATGGATTTTTATTATATCTTAACTTATTTGGGCATTGATATGATTTGAAACATAATACGAAGTTATTTTGATGTATAATTGATTCTTAAAAACTCTATTTTGGAAGATGTATATGTTCATGTCTTATTTTTGAAGAAATTCAACAAATTGATACTTTTATTAATTTGAAGTGGTCTTGATTTATTTTTGTGGACTCTTATATATCCTACAAGTCATATTTGACCATATGAAAAATGTACTTTTTACATATTTCGTTTTTATAAAGTGAAACTCTGTATCGGTTGAAATGTGCACAAACTAAAACTGCAGTCTGTAGGTACAACAGTCGACTGGTAAGTTTCGACAGTCGACTGTCGCGATCCTGGCTGCAATGTTTTCTCGAGGTTTTGGATTTTTAGGTGGCACATTCGACTAACCACCTTATACAGTCGACTGTCACCTCAGATTTTTGTTTTCTTGATGTATTGGATTTTCATGCAGGACAGTCGACTGACCAGATTACACAGTCGACTGCCACTGCTCTGATTTATGTTTTCTTAAAGCTTTGGATTTTACGCGGGATAGTCGACTGGCTACAGTATGCAGCTGACTGCCACTGCACTGCTTGATATTTTCTTGAGTTTGGATTTCACGCGGGACAGTCGACTGACTACCCTATGAAGTCGACTGCTACCGCTCTGACTGATATTTTCTTGGGTTTTCTGATGTTTCTTTTGATCGATTGTTCCTTCAATATTATATTATTTTAAAAGATGTTTTGCTACAGATTAAAAATATTTTACAGAGATTTATATTGGAGCTTTAAAAGTATTCTTTTGGACCTTATTTGAGTTATACGTGTTTTCAAAGGAATTGATGTTCTGTGATATTCTACAACTTAAAAATATGATTTTCAGTTATTTGATGGATTTAATATTTATTTGGATTCTGGAATTTTATATAAGATTTGGATTTTTGTTGATTTAAGAAGTTCTTCATATAATCATTTTGACGATGGATTTGTGAGTTTTATTAAAAGTTTTGGTCTTGATGGATAAGTTGTGATTTCTCTAGGAGTTGTGTGAGAGTCCTATGAACCGGCAGATGAGATTTTTGGATTTAGACCTGCAGGATCTTGGGTTTGTTTTGTGGAATTAAGTCCGGTAGGATACACTAACTCTAGAGATGAGGCTTTTTGTGTTTTAATAATAATCAACTTAAGGACAGGCACTAGTGGAGATGTGATGGAACTTGGAAAACAAGAGTATATGCTCTTGGTCTGCTTAGTCCAACGGATGCGTTTCAGGACTGTTTGTTGTCCTATCTCGAGAGAACATTTGTATGTTCTCATGTCGAGGGTCTGCAGGCCTATTCACGGAGTATGCAGGGTGCATTCGCGTGTCGAGGGTCGGCGGGCCTATTCACGGGATATACTCGGTGTATCTGCATGTTGAGGATCTCGCAAGCCTATTCGTGGGGTACACGGTTAGGAGGTAATTCTCCCTATTTTAGATATATTCTTACATGATGCTCGCACGCCGAAGGCTGTGGTGCCTATTTGCGGAGTATTCTGGATCTTGTTTTCCATCACCGTAGTAGAACTAGTTGCATAACGAGGGATTTAACCCTATAAAGTGAAGACCGTTAAGGGCTTGCACCGGACCTATGTAGTATGGAATGCATAGAATCCGACAAGTATGCATTAGAGGGTCAGCATATAGCATTGATGTTTCTTGACTTGGTTTTATGCATGTTGTTTTCTATTTTTTCTACACTTGACACTTAGTCTAGTTTCACTTGTTGTTTTCATGCTCTACTATTTACTATCTTACATTCCTTGATGTTTTCATGGTTTATTTATTGTTATTTCTTATTTCTTTTTTTCTTAATACATGATTGTTTATGATTCTATGTCTTATGTTTATTTATTGTTGTTTCATATTCCTTTCATTTTTATGGTTGACATATGTTGTTGATGACTCTATGCCTTATGTTTTATTTATGTTGTTTTCTTTTTATGCCATTCAGATCGTTATGGCTGACCCCAGTAGTTTTGAAGGTTAGGGTTATCTCTAGCCTCATGTTTTACAGGTTGTTGCTTATTGCTTAGGATTTGGATGCTTGTGCTAGAATGATAATAGAGCTTATGTACAATTGAAAAAGATGTGTTGTAAAGAAAAGATTGTAATTCAAGGTGTTTTGTATTCCGCTGTGTTTTGTAAACAAGTGTTGTAATAAAAGTTGAAATAAAAATTATCTGTGTTTTTGGCTATATTTACTATTGCAATTCAAGTTGATGTTGCGAATTGTGCCACGTATTTCTGAGATATCATATTGGAAATTCGGGGCACTACAGGAATTGGTATCAGAGCATGCTTCAATAGTAATAATAAATATGGTGTAAAATTAAACCTAGGTATGGACACTAGAGCGTGAGTAACTAGGCGTGGACATTAGAGTGTGAGTATCACATAGAGTTAGAACATGATATTTTGGTTTGGGGTATGGTTGGGGTTTTGCCATGGGATATGGATATGGATGTGAATTGTGTTGTGATGCTCTAACTTTGCCCCCATTTTGTTGTATTCAGTAGAATGGCAGGACTCAGGACCATGAATGGTGGTAATGGTGATAGGGCTGAAGGTTCCCATGGGGCAGGACTTGATCTTGAGACTGAGATTGCCAGGGTGTATCAGACCTTGAACACATTCAGGGCAGCTAATATAGCACAAAATCAGAATCAAAATTAGGGGGCTGGATGCTTGTTTGTTAATGCTGATCCGATCAAGCAGGTTGAGCCCTTCAAGCGGATGAAGCCGCCTGTGTTTGAGGGACATTCTGATCCAGATAGGGCTGATGATTGGATTAGACAGATGGAGATGGACTTCGAAGTCTTGGAGACTCCAGCAGTCAATAAGTTGAAATTGGCTGCTATGCAGTTAGAGAAGGATGCTGGCATTTGGTGGCAGTCAGTGAAGAGGATGTTTAGAGAACAGCAAGTTACTTGGGAGGTTTTTTTGGATGAGTTCAGGGATCGTTTCTTTCTTCTGGATATTCAGGAGAAGAAGGTAACAAAATTTTTGAATCTATAGCAAGGCAATATGACAGTGCACGAATATGAGACTAAGTTCACTCAGCTATCAAGGTATGCACCGAAGCTGATTGCGGATGAAGCGAAGAAGGCCAAGAAGTTTGAGCAGGTCTTAGGCCGAATTTGAGATCGAGGATGATTCCGTTGAGCATAAGGAGGTTTGATAAGCTGGTCAGGAGAGCAGCTATGACTGAAGAGGACATGGATCAATTCCAGAAGAAGCAGGAGACCTGGAAAAAGAACAAGATGCCAGCAGATAGTCAGAGTGAGAAGGAGTTCCCAGTGAAGCAGGGCAAGTTCAGTAGGCTTGTGCAGAAGGCACCCGCAATTCAAGGCGTGACTTGTTTCAACTGTGGGGAGGCAGGTCATTATCAGACAGCATGCACCAAGCCTCGAAGGGCACATGTTTGTTATCAGTGTGGTCGTGAAGGGCATCTCAGACCAAACTGTCTGTAGTTGAAGAAGGATGGTGCAGGCAGAGGTATAGTTCTGAGGCAAGAGCGAGTGTTCGCATTGACTGAGGAGGATGCGGGTAACTCAGGGATGTGATCCAGGGTGTGCAAGAATTTTGAATTCATTCATTTATGTAGTAAGTAAAACTTTGTTTGAGAATAAACTGGAGATTTGAGTATCTTTCTCCATGTAACAGAATTTGTTTTGGTTAATGAAATAAAGGCAAAAGTTTTATTTGATATTGGTTCTTTTATACATTTGTGTCACCTAATTTTTCTTAAGTCTTAGGTGTGGTACCTAAGGTGTTTCTAGGAGGAGCCTTGACGGTGGCAACACAATCTGGGGAAGAATTGATTGCTGATCGATATTACGAGCACTGTGATATCGAGATTAGTGGGAGACTGTAATGCCCCGATTTTCATTTAATGAAAATTATTTTATTTTGCACGTTGTGTGCACGTGCAATATTTTGGTAATATTAAATGTTATGATTATTTTCTTCATGATGAGTATAGATATTTAAATACTTGTCTTTAATTATTTTTATATAAAGCCTTCTTTCAATTAGACAAAAAGCCTTTTCTTCTTAAAGCCCATATTTAATTCAATTTATTATTTTTATAATTATTATTTTGGCCCAAAAACTAAAGCCCATGAGCTAATTTATTTTTAAATACAACTTGTAATGTAGAATACATTTTAAAGATTTTTTTTTATGTAAAATATAATGTACAAATTTTTGGAGGCAATTGCATGCACGTGCATCGCACGCACACATGCAAATGCACTATGCTTGTGCATGGCCGGTTGTGATTTAGGAGGGAAATCAAAATTTTGAGTGGAGTCATGGTGATGGTGGTTACTTGATCATGGGTGGTTAGTGTAACTCCTCCTTAAATCTTAGCCATTTGTTCCTAACTCCTAAGTTAATCTTAGCCTTCCATTTCCCTAGTTTTTTAGTATAAATACCCCCCCTAGCCTAGTTATTCTTGTGCTTATTATTTCCTCCAAACCTATAGTTCAATTATATTATCTAGTAGTTTATTAAGGGAGTAAAAGATTGAGAGATTGTGTGGGGATTGTGCTTGCATCAATCAAGAAGAGGGGAGGCCGACTTTCATCCATAGGAGCTCTCGGTTTTGGTGTGCTTGGAGGCTCGTGTGCGTGTTGACAAGGAGGAGGATCACTCTCATTTGCAAGGACATTCGTTTAGGAGTTGCTAGTTGTTTTTCTCTCCAACTAAGGTGGGTAAATTTTCCATATTTCTAATTAGGAATGCATGCTAGATTTGAATGGAAAGTATGATGCATGAAAAATATTAACAAGAGTACGCATTTAATTGGAAAATTAACCTATTGATTGATTGAAATGTTGATGTGAAATTGTATGTGGTTCTATCATTAAAATTTAAGTTGTGTGCGAATTGATTATAGCCATGGATTATGTAAAGAAAACTTCACTATTAACACTAAGAATTATATGCAAGAGTTAGTAGATTGGCAATATTGCTTTATGTGCGTAAATGGATTTTTTATGATAATGTTGTGATGAATGAATTAAGATATAGTTTGTATGTTTGTGAAATGAATAAACACAGAAAATTGATGTAGAGAGTAGTGAAATTAAAATTTCGAAAAGAAAAAGAAATGTGTTCGTAGTAGTATATAATTCTAACCTAATTCTATGGTAGAAATGTGTTAATTATTGGGAAATACATATCTAATTATTGGAAAAATTATTTTTATGTACTGAAGTATAATTCATGATGGGAATAATTAATCTGGAATTTTTACAGCATGATAGTGAGAGCAAATTGAAATGAGAACTTGATGAACATTGAAATATTTTCCTAAACAGAGAGGGTTGATTTAATTAAATAAATGAGTTGCATTATGACAACCCGAGCCTATAGCTCGAGTGGTCGGGATGCTTTTAATCGCTACAGTATACACGGAGTTTCTCTGAGGTTGAGGGATCGAATCCCGTTGACACCATACATTTTTGTTTCAAACACTTAAAAAAATAAATATTAAGAGTCAGCCGAGAGCATTTAATGCTCTCAGCTCTCTTTCATACCGCTGGCGCAAGTGGCCTAGTAGCTTGTGCTTGTGGCTCGGTTCTCTCTGGTTGCGGGTTCAAATACTGGGTTCGGCCAGTATTTAAGGTTGAGAAGAAATATTTTTTTTTTGGTTTTTTGATGATTGAAAAAATTAGGAAACAATATGATTATTACTCTAAAATTATGTGGGGCTTATTGGAAATTATTTGAATGAAGTGGAGTATATTTTGAGAACAAAAGTATAATTTAGAACTATAGTTCTACACTTGCATTTTTATAAAAGTTGTACTTTGCAAAAGGACTTGAAATGGAATATTAGAAAAGAAAAGAAAAAAAAAATTACGAATAAGAAAGGAATTATGTGAAGTGATGCGAATTATTCTCATTGGAGAATAGTGTAACAAATTATGAAGTGTGAATATTCGTTTTTTGATCGTATAACTAGTGATGTGATTTTTAATGTGAAAATGATATTTCATGAATTACATGATGAATAATTGAATTCCATGTATAGTTATGGATTATTGAATAATTTAGAAATCATGATTGGAAAAGAGAAATATTTTTGAGTATGACAACTCAACATGTAAATTTATGAATTGAAATTAAAAATTAGAGTGCAGCCAAAACTCACGCCGGCAAGTGAAATAATAAATTATGATTATTGACATTGAAAAGACCAGGTTTGGGTCATTGTGAAATAAAAGAAATAAGACCGGTAGTAGTGAGAGGGCTAACTCTAGAGCTTTGATTTTGGTCATGATTTCATTAGAATTAAGGATTAGTTACATAGTGAAGATGTGATGAAAGTAAGAGAAAAACATTGAGTATGAGAGCCATTGGATTAGCGGCGAGAGCGTATCCCAGGATGTCCCATGATGAGTCATGATAGGGCGTGGATACTGCTCCAGAGTACCGTCCCGGTGGCGACGCTAGTGGGATGTTGGACGACTGCGGGTGGTGTCATGTCTATGGTAGGAGCTGAATTACCACAGGATGTCTGCATGATGAGTCATGTGTCAGTGCATTGGGATTCCCTCTAGGGTGCCTAGACATGAGTTCGTATGTCAGAAAATATCTAGGATACTTACCGTAGTTACAGTAGTAGATTAAGACATGACGAGGGATTGAACCCTATAAGATGAAGAACGATTAAGGGCTTGCCCTCGGACCTATGTAGTATGGGATGCATAGAATCCGAACAAGTGTGCATTAGTGTCATATAATATAAACAACTGCATTAAGGACTAAGTGCACAATCACAATACGACATCATTAGGGTATTCCCTTTAGTTTGATATGTGACAAGTTTGTGTTTGTTAAATATGGAAAATGAGTTATACTATTTCCGGCATAGAGAGGATGGCCGTGTATAATGTTCGTCGGTTGAATAAACTGACGTACCCACAGTTTTATATGCAGAATAATGACAAGATAAAGATTAAAGAGGGACAGATGCTTAAAGATTATTCAATGTTGTTGTACATTTATTTAAGTGTTGTAAATTTACTTCCGCTGTAAAATGTAAAGAGTAAAGTTTTATGTAAACTCTGATGTAAAGTGAAAAGTTCAAATTTCCTTGTAAAATTGTACTAAATGAAGTGGAAAGATCCTGTATAACTCTCGAATTCAGTTGTATTTGGGATTCGGGGCGTTACAGAGTGGTATCAGAGCCACGTTTCACACTTGTACAAATTTATAAGAAACGACACCCTAGAAGTGGACATTAGAGTGTGTGTTTGTCTAGAGATTTAAATGTAAGTTACTTACATTTGTGTTGCTCTATGACTTATGCTTCTTCCTCCCTATTTCTAAGAAGGCTGATCACTTCGACCCTGCTGGAGACGACGACTGGCATATCATCGAGGAAGAGTACCATCCTGGACAAGCAGATTCCGAGGAAGAGTACTAACCAGGGCAAGCTGATTCTGATGGAGAAGAATGGCCTGAATCCCGAGAGATCACCCCACCTCCGGATTCATCTGACGACTCTTCTGGCGAAGAAGAAGAACCAGTTCCAAATAGTCTTGTGATATCTCTTCAGAGGCAGGTAGAAATACTGCAGGAGAGAGTCGGATTATTGGAGGCTCAATTGGCAAAGCATAAGGATGACTTTGCAGTTCTCATTCATCGGGTATGGGAACTCGAGAAGAGGAAGAATCTGACCGATGTGCTGAAGGATGAAGTTGATGAACTACGGGGAGAACTTCGAGAAGCGAAGAGGAACCGTAGGAGCTAGACTGTTATAGCTTCTACTATTTTCATTCTGATGTTAAGAAATATTTTTCAATTCGAATGTATAAAGTTTGAAATTCAATGAAATGCAAGTTGATTTAAAATTCATGTTCTATACTTCGAATTTAATGGATCTTTTGCATCAGAATATGGCTAGAAGAGGAGCTAGAAACGGTGAAGGTCTGGATCTGGAAACAGAACTTGCGAGGGTCTATCCGACGCTCAACGCCATGTCTATGAACTAGAACCAAGGAAGGGTACCTGCGAATCCGGTGCCCGAAGCGATCAAACTAGTGGAATCGTTCAAACGAATGAAGCCACCTGTGTTCGAAGGGAAGTCAGACCCTGATGCGGCTGACAACTGGATTCGTCAGGTAGAGACGATCTTTGAAGTGCTGGAGACCCCTGAAGGCAGTAAGGTGAAGTTGGCGACTCTGCAACTTGAGAAGGACGCGGCTGTGTGGTGGCAGTCGATGAAGAGGACAATGGGAGGCATAGTTCTTGGCTGGGAGAAATTTTTGGAAGAATTCTGCAGTCACTATTTCCCCTCCGACGTTCAAGAGAAGAAGGCTATGGAGTTTCTATCATTACAGCAAGGTGGCATGTCAGTGAGAGAGTACGAGACCAAGTTTACTCAGCTCTCTAGGTATGCTCCGGAATTAGTGATGGATAAAGCGAAGAAGGCTCATAAGTTCGAGCATGGACTGAGGCCGAGCTTGAGGTCCCGGATGATACCTCTCGGTATCAGAAGATTTGACAAGCTGGTCAAACGTGCAACAGCCATAGAAGCAGATATGGAGCAGTTCCATGTTGTTCAGAACCGGAGGAACAACTGGCAGTCTGGGAAGAGGCCTGCACATTCTGGGAATTTCAAGGGACAACCATCTGCATAAAGGTTCAAACCGACAGGGGCGAACGCTATTAGTGTGGCTGGAGGACCTGGGAACAATGTGGTGAGACCTCCTGCGGTAACTTGCTTCAACTGTGGTGAGACGGGACATTACAAATCTCAATGCCCCAAACCACGGAATGGTAATAGCAATGCACCAATGTAGCAGACTGGGAAGAGATCGTACCAACCAGGGCGAGTATTTGCCTTGACGGAAGCCGATGCTGATGAAGTAGATCATGTCATCACTGGTACGAGGGCTGATGTTTAGAGGTTTTTGTCATTTCTTTTTCCCGCTATTTTGTGAAACTGTTACGTAATGGGTGTGTATTATGTAACAGGGGAACTTTATTTGAATGGAATGAAAGCTGTTGTGTTGTTCGATATTGGATCCTCTCATACGTTTGTGTCTCCTAAATTTGCTAAAGTGTTGGGAGTTGAACCGAAGATTTTTCCAGGGAAGATCTTAGCAGTAGCTACTCCATCAGGGAAAACTCTAACCACTGATCGGTACTATGCGGATTGCGAGATTGTGATTAGGGATAGAATCTTTGGAATTGATCTGATCGAGCTGACTATCTTGGGAGTCCATGTTATCATATAACATGGCATTGATTGGATATCGGTGTGCAGTGCAAGCATCGAGTGTAAGACCAAGACGGTAACAGTGAAGGCTCCAGGTGGACCTGAAGTCACTTTCCAAGGGAAGAAGTGTTCTAGGCTGGTGGCAGCTATCCGCAAGGAAGAAATTCCTGTGGAAGTGCAAGGGATTCCTGTGGTTCGGGACTATCAGAATGTGTTCTTGGATGATTTTCCTGGGTTACCCCCACATCGTGATGTGGAGTTCAGCATCACTGTTCAGCCGGGAAGTGCACCCATTTCTAAGGCACCGTATAGGATGGCTCCAGTGGAACAGGATGAAGTGAAACGGCAGATTGAGGAACTGTTGGAGAAAGGCTTTATTCAACCTAGTGCGTCACCTTGGGGAGCACCAGTGCTTTTGGTAAAGAAGAAGGATGGATCGATGAGGATGTGTATCGATTACCGAGAGCTGAATAAGGTCACTGTTCAGAATAAGTATCCTATTCTCCGAATTGATGACTTGTTCGATCGTCTACAAGGAGCAGCTGTTTTCTCAAAAAGAGATCTTCGATCAAGATATCACCAAGTTCAAGTGAAAGCTGAAGATGTGCACAAAACTGCATTTAGAACTCGACATGGGCATTATGAATTCTTAGTTATGCCATTTGGAGTGGCGAATGCACCCGCAATCTTCATGGATTTAATGAACAGAGTTCTGAGGCCGTTCATTGATTCTTTCATCGTGGTGTTTATCGACGATATCCTCGTGTACTCTAAGTCAGAAGAGGAGCACACCGAGCATCTGGCAGCAGTTTTGAAGAAGCTGGAAGAGCAGGAGTTGTATGCCAAGTTATCCAAGTGTGATTTCTGGAAATCTGAAGTGGCATTCCTAGGTCACATCCTTTCTAAGGAGGGAGTGGCAACTGACCCTCAGAAGATAGAGGTAGTGAGAGATTGGGCTAGGCCTACTACAGTGAAGGAAGTCAGAAGTTTTCTTGGAATGACTGGATACTACAGGAGATTCATTCCAGGTTATGCTCAGATAGCCGTGTCGCTTACTGGTCTGACCAAGAAGAATGTGAACTTCAAGTGGACTGAGCAATGTGAGGTGAGCTTTCAGGAGCTGAAAGAGAAACTGACTACTGCACCTATTTTGGCTTTGCCTAGAGCAGGTGTTGAGTATGATGTTTATAGCGATGCTTCACATCGGGAGCTTGGTTGTGTCTTAATGCAAGAGGGAAGAGTAATCGCTTATGGGTCTAGACAACTAAGACCGCTTGAGAAGAATTACCTGACTCATGATCTGGAGTTAGCTGCGATTATCTTTGCCCTAAAGCAATGGAGGCACTACGTGTACGGTGAGAAATTGAACATGTACACGGACCACAAGAGTTTGAAGTACATATATCAGCAGAAGGATCTGAATTTAAGGCGGCAGAGATGGTTGGAAGTGCTCGAGGATATGCGACCTGAGATCAAGTATCATCCTGGAAAAGCTAATGTTGTTGCCGATGCACTTAGTCGCAAGAGCAGTTTATCCAGTTTGATTACAACTCAGAAGCATCTGATTAAGGAATTGGATCGAGCCGGTATTGAAGTTTTCTTGCAAGGATTGGGAGCATCTTTAACTCAGTTAAGGCTTCAGCCTACTTTGAATGCAAGGATCATTGCAAGTCAGGAGGTTGATGCTGATATCTTGGAGATGAAGGAGCAGGTTGGTGCTGGCAGGTTGCCCAGATTTCAAATCAGGGATGGAGTGCTGTGGTTTGGAGAGAGACTGTGTGTTCCAAATCAGGCAGACCTGAAAGAGAGTATTCTTCAGGAGGTGCATGCTACTCTTATGTCGGTACATCCTGGGAGTACTAAGATGTACAGAGACATCAAACCGCATTTCTGGTGGTCAGGTTTGAAGCGGGATGTGGTTGAATTTGTGGCGAAGTGTGAGGTTTGTCAGCAAGTTAAAGCCGAAAATCAGAGATCCGGAGGTCTATTACAGCCGTTACCTATTCCGGAATGGAAGTGGGATAACATCAGTATGGATTTCATTACGGGATTGCCTAAGAGTCCTAAAGGCAATGATGCGATTTGGGTTATAGTCGATCGACTAACCAAGTCCGCTCACTTTTTGGCGATGAAGCTCACTGCTTCGATGGACAAGTTAGCTGAGATGTATGTTGGCGAGATCGTCAGGCTTCATGGTGTTCCGTCAACTATTGTGTCTGGTCGAGATGCGCGGTTTATTTCGCATTTCTGGAGGAGTCTTCAGACAGCTTTGGGTACCAAGATAGATTTCAGCACTGCTTTTCATCTGCAAACCGATGGGCAGACCGAGAGAGTCAACCGTATTCTTGAGGATATGCTTTGGTGTTGTATACTAGACTTTGGAGGCAGTTGGGAAAGGCATTTACCCTTGGTAGAGTTTGCCTACAACAATAGTTTTTAGACCAGTATTGGGATGGCGTCGTACGAAGCTTTGTATGGCCGGAAGTGCAGGACACCTGTTTGTTGGTTTGAAGTTGGGGAGCGTCAATTATTTGGCCCTGAGCTTGTGCAGCAAACCTCTGAAAAGATTGATCTGATCAGGAAAAGGTTGGTAGAGGCTCAGAGCAGGCAGAAAAGCTATGCAAACAACCGGAGAAGGGACCTTGAGTTTGAGGAAGGTGACTTCGTCTTTCTGAAAGTATCGCCCAGTAAAGGTGTGGTTCGATTTGGCAAAGGCGAAAAATTAGCCCCGAGGTTTATAGGCCCGTACAAGATATTGAAAAGGATCGGGAAAACTGCTTACCGGCTTGAGTTACCGGAGGAGTTATTTCAGGTACACAATGTCTTCCATGTGTCTATGCTGAGAGGTTATATTCCAGATCCGAGTCATCATTTGCCTGAAGTGCCGGAAGGTTTGCAGTTGGATCTGAATTACATCGAGTCTCCTGTCGAGATTGTTGATCGTCGAGAGAAAGTCTTGAGGAATAAGACGATACCGATGGTCAAGGTAGTCTGGAGAAACCATTTGGTTGAAGAGGCTACTTGGGAGTCTGAGGAGAGGATGTTGAAGGACTATCCTGAGCTTTTTGCTTGATTTGTATTTTGTATTTTCTTGTGCTTGTTGTGAGTGTTTCTTTTCTCGCTATTGACTGTAGTTCCGGGGACGGAACTATTCTAAGGAGGGAGTGTTGTAATGCCCCGATTTTCATTTAATGAAAATTATTTTATTTTGCACGTTGTGTGCACGTGCAATATTTTGGTAATATTAAATGTTATGATTATTTTCTTCATGATGAGTATAGATATTTAAATACTTGTCTTTAATTATTTTTATATAAAGCCTTCTTTCAATTAGACAAAAAGCATTTTCTTCTTAAAGCCCAAATTTAATTCAATTTATTATTTTTATAATTATTATTTTGGCCCAAAAACTAAAGCCCATGAGCTAATTTATTTTTAAATACAACTTGTAATGTAGAATACATTTTAAAGATTTTTTTTTTATGTAAAATATAATGTACAAATTTTTGGAGGCAATTGCATGCACGTGCATCGCACGTACACGTGCAAATGCACTATGCTTGTGCATGGCCGGTTCTGATTTAGGAGGAAAATCAAAATTTTGAGTGGAGTCATGGTGATGGTGGTTACTTGATCATGGGTGGTTAGTGTAACTCCTCCTTAAATCTTAGTCATTTGTTCCTAACTCCTAAGTTAATCCTAGCCTTCCATTTTCCTAGATTTTTAGTATAAATACCCCCCTCCCTAGCCTAGTTATTCTTGTGCTTATTATTTCCTCCAAACCTATAGTTCAATTACATTTTCTAGTAGTTTATTAAGGGAGTAAAAGATTGAGAGATTGTGTGGGGATTGTGCTTGCATCAATCAAGAAAAGGGGAGGCCGGCTTTCAACCATAGGAGCTCTCGGTTTTGGTGTGCTTGGAGGCTCGTGTGCGCGTTGACAAGGAGGAGGATCACTCTCGTTTGCAAGGACATTCGTTTAGGAGTTGCTAGTTGTTTTTCTCTCCAACTAAGGTGGGTAAATTTTCCATATTTCTAATTAGGAATGCATGCTAAATTTGAATGGAAAGTATGATGCATGAAAAATATTAACAAGAGTACGCATTTAATTGGAAAATTGACCTATTGATTGATTGAAATGTTGATGTGAAATTGTATGTGGTTCTATCATTAAAATTTAAGTTGTGTGCAAATTGATTATAGCCATGGATTATGTGAAGAAAACTTCACTATTAACACTAAGAATTATATGCAAGAATTAGTAGATTGGCAATATTGCTTTATGTGCTTAAATGGATTTTTTATGATAATGTTGTGATGAATGAATTAAGATATAGTTTGTATGTTTGTGAAATGAATAAACACAGAAAATTGATGTAGAGAGTAGTGAAATTAAAATGTCGAAAAGAAAAAGAAATGTGTTCGTAGTAGTATATAATTCTAACCTAATTGTTTGGTAGAAATGTGTTAATTATTGGGAAATACATATCTAATTATTGGAAAAAAATATTTTATGTACTGAAGTATAATTCATGATGGGAATAATTAATCTGGAATTTTTACAGCATGATAGTGAGTGCAAATTGAAATGAGAACTTGATGAACATCGAAATATTTTCCTAAACAGAGAGGGTTGATTTAATTAAAAAAAATGAGTTGCATTATGACAACCTGAGCCTATAGCTCGAGTGGTCGGGATGCTTTTAATCGCTATAGTATACACGGAGTTTCTCAGAGGTTGAGGGATCGAATCCCGTTGACACCATACATTTTTGTTTCAAAAATAAATATTAAGAGTCAGCCGAGAGCATTTAATGCTCTCAGCTCTCTTTCATACCGCTGGCGCAAGTGGCCTAATGGCTTGTGCCTGTGGCTCGGTTCTCTCTGGTTGCGGGTTCGAATACTGGGTTCGGCCAGTATTTAAGGTTGAGAAGAAATATTTTTGTTTTTTGTTTTTTGATGATTGAAAAAATTAGGAAAAAATATGATTATTACTCTAAAATTAAGTGGGCCTTATTGGAAATTATTTGAATGAAGTGGAGTATATTTTGAGAACAAAAGTATAATTTAGAACTATAGTTCTACACTTGCATTTTTATAAAAGTTGTACTTTGCAAAAGGACTTGAAATGGAATATTAGAAAAGAAAAGAAAAAAAAATTACGAATAAGAAAGGAATTATGTGAAGTGATGCGAATTATTCTCATTGGAGAATAGTGTAACAAATTATGAAGTGTGAATATTCGTTTTTGATCGTATAACTAGTGATGTGATTTTTAATGTGAAAATGATATTTCATGAATTACATGATGAATAATTGAATTCCATGTATAGTTATGGATTATTGAATAATTTAGAAATCATGATTGGAAAAGAGAAATATTTTTTAGTATGACAACTCAACATGTGAATTTATGAATTGAAATGAAAAATTAGAGTGTAGCCAAAACTCACACCGGCAAGTGAAAAATAATAAATTATTATTATTGACATTGAAAAGACCAGGTTTGGATCATTGTGAAATAAAAGAAATAAGACCGGTAGTAGTGAGAAGGCTAACTCTAGAGCTTTGATTTTGGTCATGATTTCATTAGAATTAAGGATTAGTTACATAGTGAAGATGTGATGAAAGTAAGAGAAAAACATTGAGTATGAGAGCCATTGGATTAGCGGCGAGAGCGTATCCCAGGATGTCCCATGATGAGTCATGATAGGGCGTGGATACTGCTCCAGAGTACCGTTCCGGTGGCGACGCTAGTGGGATGTTGGACGACTGCGGGTGGTGTCATGTCTATGGTAGGAGCTGAATTACCACAGGATGTCTGCATGATGAGTCATGTGTCAGTGCATTGGGATTCCCTCCAGGGTGCCTAGACATGAGTTCGTATGTCAGAAAACATCTAGGATACTTACCGTAGTTACAGTAGTAGATTAAGACATGACGAGAGATTGAACCCTACAAGATGAAGAACGATTAAGGGCTTGCCCTCGGACCTATGTAGTATGGGATGCATAGAATCCGAACAAGTGTGCATTAGTGTCATATAATATAAACAACTGCATTAAGGACTAAGTGCACAATCACAATACGACATCATTAGGGTATTCCCTTTAGTTTGATACGTGACAAGTTTGTATTTGTTAAATATGGAAAATGAGTTATACTGTTTCCGGCATAGAGAGGATGGCCGTGTATAATGTTCGTCGGTTGAATAAACTGACGTACCCACAGTTTTATATGCAGGATAATGACAAGATAAAGATTAAAGAGGAACAGATGCTTAAAGATTATTCAATGTTGTTGTACATTTATTTAAGTGTTGTAAATTTACTTCCGCTGTGCAATGTAAAGAGTAAAGTTTTATGTAAACTCTGATGTAAAGTGAAAAGTTCAAATTTCCTTATAAAATTGTACTAAATGAAGTGGAAAGATCCTGTAGAACTCTCGAATTCAGTTGTATTTGGGATTCGGGGCGTTACAGAGATTATTTGGTATTGATATCCTTTGAGCTGCAAGTTTGAGGTAGCTTTTCTTGGTCATGTCCTTTCTAAGGAGGAAGTGGCCACTGATCCTCGGAAGGTTGAAGCAGATGGTGGAAGGTCAGAAGTTTGATGCAGAGATTCAGAGGATGTTGCAGCAGGTTTCCGATGGCAAAATATCAGAGTGCGCAGCGAGAGCTACTTAGGAGTCGGAGGATCGCATGCGAAAGGTTTTTCCTGAAATTTTGTATGATTGTGTTCTTTTGTATGATTGTGCTCTTCGAGTTGAATTGTATTACTTTTTTTAGATTACATTCTCTTGTGTGATTGCATTTCTTAAACTATATTTTCATTTATGAGATTTCATTTCCTTTTGCTTATTTTTGTTTGGACCCTATTAGTAGTAGTTCTGAGGACAGAACTATTCTAAGGAGGGAGTGATGTAATACACCAGATTTTTAAATAATATTTTTAAGATTAATAAATGGATTAAAATGATTTTTGGTGATTTAATAAATATTTTCTGAAAATTTATCTTTTTACACGTGCAAAACACGTGTGAATGCTTTCTTGGAAAGTTCAAAGTCAAAAATTATTTTGTGGAAAATCATTATTTATTATTAGATATTATTTGTGAATTTTTTGGATTTTCTGATAATTATTGGACCTATTTGCAAATATTACAAAAAGAAGGACTTTTGTGCAAAATTACCACTTGAATTAAAAACTCCAGATTTTCGTATTTTTGGGCTTGGAATGATGCCTGGTCAACTCAGAGGTAAAGAGGTTACCTTTTGTTTTAATAAATTTGGTTTATTTTGTAAGTTTTGTTAAATAGGATCTTTTCACAAATTTTCCATTTAGAGGGGTAAAAGTGTAAATTCGTTTTCTGGATTTTTCAAACAGTGCCGGCTGTTTATAAAGTGTTTATTTTGTTTTTAAAACTCAATTAAGTTGATTTTATTTGGTTTCCAAGTATAAAGATTTATATATAGAAGGATATATATATATATATATATATATATATATATATATATATATATATATATATATATATATATATATATTGAAAAAAAAGTGGACTCTGGCCACCCTATTTCATTAATAAGTGATTAATAAAATAAACTCAGAGTACTGAGCCAACTAAAAAATCCTACAAACAAAACAAAAGTACATAAACTCCACCCCGAACATGGAGGGTGGGACAAAACAAACATAGAGTAGCCGCAGAGAAGTACATCATAGCTCCCCAACAAACCCTGGGGTGGTGGGTATCACTGATCATAGTAGGTCGTGCTAGCTATCAATCGATCGTCAGCCCGATCTCAATCTCCTCGTCATCAAACTCCTCTACCTGGAAGACACTTGCAATCCTTCCCCTGGGACCTGCTGCTGCCACATTAGCCCAAAATAAAATAAAATGCATGATGTGTCAAATTGCCAGAAATATTATTGCAAGTTCTACGAAAGTAAAGATTATTTCTGTCTAGCCATAGAACCCAGGTCATTGCGGCGATAGCGATGTACCATTCATCTCTCATAGAACCCCTCTCTGATGCGAACTTTGGGCCTACCCACAGGTCCTCGTATGTACTAGGATATTAAGTCGTCCCTAGGACATTAAGTGCCTCTACGAGTACCACTTTGCTCCTAGGGCACTGTAGCAAAAGATGGTCTCTAGTCTCTATTGCAGCATAGCAGAACCCACAATAAGAGTCGATAGTCAGTTGGCGCTTAGCGATGTTTTCTCTAGTCATGATCGCATCATTTAGTACCAACCATAAGAAAGCTTTGATTTTTAGTGGGGCTTTCGTTCTCCAGATGACGGTTGACCAGTTTGGGGAACAAACTCTAAAATGTATGCGGTTGCACATGGAGCGAACCGTGAATTTGCCGTTCTTCTCCAATCCCCAGGATTTCTTATCGGGGCCCTGAGAGTAGCCAATTCCAGCGCTGGTGATGTAGGCCTAAAGTTCTGTTAATCTAAGCTGAGAGCCTAGGTCAAGCGGATGTTTGAAAGATGGCTTCCAGGTGCCTCTTTTCCAAGCTACGGCCACCGTGCAATGTGGTTGTGCTGCCTGCTCATATAAATCGGGGAATAGGGATCTGAGTGTGTGATCTGCACACCACTTATCCTACCAAAACCTGGTGAGTCAGCCATTACCGATCGCTGACTTCACACAACTATTGAAGGGTTCATATGACTTAGTGATGCCTTTTCAGAACCAGGAGACCCGGGGGCCTATCCTGAAGCTCAGATTTCTCGACCCATTCCCATGCATATATCCTTGAACGAATTGTTGCCACTCTTCTCCATTAGGGTGGAACATTTTCCACCACCATTTACCCAGTAGCACCAAATTCATATCTCGCAGATCAATTATACCTAGACATCCATGCATCTTTTTCATGCACGCCTTCTCCCATCTAATGAGGTGGTAACCTCCTCGGTCCGGGTCTGCCCCTTTCCATAGGAAACGTTTCCGAGTCCAGTCAATTCTCTGGATAACCCATCGCGGCATTTTAAAGAAGGAGAGATAATAGGTAGGAAGGTTTGAGAGGACTGCATTAATAAGTATAATTCTCCCTCCCAATGATAGGGCTTTGCCTTTCCAGCCTGCTAGCCGTTTTTCAACCCGGTCAATAATGGGTAGCCAATCCGCCTTTTTGAGTTTTTCGGGTCTTAGCGGCAAACCAAGGTACTAAATGGGGAAACTGTTGGTGGAGCAATTGAGGATTGTGGCATGTTCAAGGGCCTCCTTTGGATTCATGGCAATGGGAATGAGAGCACTCTTGTGGAAATTAACCCTGAGACCCGACCAAGCTTCAAAGCAATATAGAATTCCTTTGAAGATGGTAGTTTCCCCCAGGTTGCCATTGCTAAATAGAAGAGTATCAACTGCGTATTGGAGTATGGAGCAACCTTGACGATTGACTCCCTTGGCTACTTGTACTATCCAGCCCGCTCTACTGCACTTAGCCATTATGGATCTTAGAGTGCTACCACGATGGTAAAGAGAAGTGGTGAGAGCGGGTCTCCTTGTCTGAGCCCCCCTTTATAGGAGAAAGGGTGGCCTGATACTCCATTTACCAGAATAGCCGTTCTGTTGGTGGTAAGACAATCGTGGATCCATCTGATCCATCTGTCCCCGAAACCTCTCTCAGCCAGTGCTTCCAGCAGATAGTTCATTCCACAGAATCATAGGCTTTTTCGAAATCCAGCTTCAGGAGGTAGCTCTTAGAGTTCAAAGTGTGGCGTTGATGGATAGTCTCTTCAGCTGTTGCTATACTGTCCTGAATACATCGCCCTTTGATGAATCCCATCTGGTCCTGGCTAATGAGGCCATCCATTACCGTTTCCAGTCTATTAGCGAGCGTTTTGGTAATGATCTTAACAGAGCAGTTAAGGAGACTAATGGGGCGGAAATCTCCAACTCTTCGGGAGTCTTCTTTCTTAGGAATCAGCACAACCTCCGCATAGTTGCATCTCCCTAATTTGAGTTTATGCTCGTAGAAGTCTGCGAACACCTTCATTAAATTACCTTTGATTTCCTCCTAGAATATCTGATTGAATCGTATCGGGAAACCATCTGGACCTGGTGCCTTATCTTTACCCAGTTGTCGTACTGCCTCCCAGACCTCCTTCTCAGTGAAGGGTGCTTCGAGAGACTGTAGTCCCTGATCGAAATTGCCTGCTTGGTTTTGCCAGAAATCTTGTTTGAGAGGGATTTTGAAGTCCACTTTTAAATATGTAGAAGGATATATTTAAAAGAGGTATTTTGCAAATCTATTTACAAAAAATCCTAAACCTATTATTTCTGACCTATAAAAGAGTGGGGTGCAGCCGTCTCTTGCTGTGCTACACAAGGATTTTATTATTTCTATTTTCTTGGAGTTTTCAAGCGGGGATTCTTGGTTTTCATGCGAAGGAGGATTTCTTTTATTCTTTATTTCTCTTTGGTTGATCTTCATAGAGGTGAGTGACATATTTTATTTTGTTCTATTTTATTTATGTTATACGTGATGATATATCGATTAGAAAGCATGCTAAGAGTTTGTATGATGATATGTGAAGTTTTGATGAGTAGATGAATTAAAAGTAAATCCTTTCATGAAACTATATTATTAATGATTGGAACCCTAATTTGTTGACTTGAGATTGTTAGAGGACTGAATAGAAATCATGAGTAGGATGCTTTTCTTCATATACTTGCTGTTTTAACTTATCATGATGTGTTGTATGATGATATTACATAAAAGTGGATAAAAAGATTGCCTTTACTTGTGTATAAATGCATAAACTCAATTTGGGGGCTTTTCGTTGAGTAGAAACTTGACTAGTGATTGTTATAATTGCTTTTATGCATGGACAAATTATTGTGAGTGATTGTGTATGAGTTTAATGGCTATTGAATCTAAGAATCAAGTCTTGGAGTTTGAGAAAGGGGGTTTAGATTTTGATCTATGCATTATGATCAATTTGGGGATTTCATGATTTTGTGAGGTTTTTACTTGAAATTGAATTTGTTCAAATACAAAGTTTTAATCTGAATATTTTGTTATTTTTAATTGATGGATTTGCGAAGATATCTTGGTACACAAACATGCACAAACATTTTTATATGAATATCCTATTTCGTGGTTTTGAAGAAATTGAATCCTTGTGTGTTTTATGGATTTTTATTATATCTTAACTTATTTTGGCATTGATATGGTTTGGAACATAATACGAAGTTATTTCGATGTATAATTGATTCTTAAAAACTCTATTTTTGAAGATGTATATGTTCATGTCTTATTTTTGAAGAAATTCAACAAATTGATACTTTTATTAATTTGAAGTGGTTTTGATTTGTTTTTTTGGACTCTTATATACCCACAAGTCATATTTAACCATATCAAAAATTTACTTTTTACATACTTTGTTTTTATAAAGTAAAACTCCTTATCGGTTGAAATGTGCACAAACTAAAACCGCAGTCTATAGGTAGGACAGTCGACTGGTAAGTTTCGACAGTCGATCGTCGCGATCCTGGCTACAATGTTTTCTCGAGGTTTTGGATTTTAGGCGGGACAGTCGAATGACCACCTTATACAGTCGACTGTCACTACTCAGATTTGTGTTTTCTTGATGTATTGGATTTTCATGCAGGACAGTCGACTGACCACTTTACACAGTCGACTGTCATTGCTTTGATTTATGTTTTCTTAAAGCTTTAGATTTTACGCGGGACATTCGACTGGCTACAGTATGCAGCCGATTGCCACTGCACTGCTTGATATTTTCTTGAGTTTGGATTTCACGCGGGGCAGTCGACTGACTACCCTATGAAGTCGACTGCTACCGCTCTGACTGATATTTTCTTGAGTTTTCTGATGTTTCTTTTGATCGATTGTTCCTTCAATATTATATTGTTTTAAAAGATGTTTTGCTACATATTAAAAATATTTTACAGAGATTTATATTAGAGCTTTAAAAGTATTCTTTTGGACCTTATTTGAGTTATACGTGTTTTCAAAGGAATTGATGTTTTGTGATATTCTACAACTTAAAAATATGATTTTCAGTTATTTAATAGATTTAATATTTATTTGGATTCTGGAATTTTATATAAGATTTGGATTTTTGTTGATTTAAGAAGTTCTTCATTTAATCATTTTGACGATGGATTTGTGAGTTTTATTGAAAGTTTTGGTCTTGATGGATAAGTTGTGATTTCTCTAGGAGTTGAGTGGGAGTCCTGTGAATCGACTGATGAGATTTTTTGATTTAGACATGCGGGGTCTTGGGTTTGTTTTGTGGAATTAAGTCCGGCAGGATACACTAACTCTAGAGATGATGCTTTTTGTGTTTTAATAATAATCAACTTAAGGACAGGCACTAGTGGAGATGTGATGGAACTTGGGAAACGTGAGTATATGCTCTTGGTCTGTTTAGTCCAACAGATGCGTTCCAGGACTGTTTGTTGTCCTGTCTCGAGAGGACATTTGTATGTTTGCGTGTCGAGGATCTGCAGGCCTATTCACGAAGCATGCAGGGTGCATTCGCGTATCGAGGATCGGTGGGCCTATTCACGAGATGTACTCTGTGTATCTGCACGTCAAGGGTCTCGCAAGCCTATTCGTGGGATACACGGTTGGGAGGTGATTCTCCAGTTTTAGAGCTATTCTTACATGATGCTCGCGTGTCGAGGACTGTGGTGCCTATTCGCGGAGTATTTTGAATCTTATTTTCCATCACCGTAGTAGGACTAGTTGCATAACGAGGGATTTAACCCTATAAAGTGGAGGCCGTTAAGGGCCTACACCGGACCTATGTAGTATGGAATGCATAGAATCCGACAAGTATGCTTTAGAGAGTCAGCATATAGCATTGATGTTTCTTGACTTGGTTTTATGCATGTTGTTTTCTATTTTTCCTACACTTGACATTTAGTCTAGTTTCACTTGTTGTTTTCATGCTCTACTATTTACTATCTTACATTCCTTGATGTTTTCATGTTTTATTTATTGTTATTTCTTATTTCTTATTTTCTTAATACATGATTGTTTATGATTCTATGTCTTGTGTTTATTTATTGTTGTTTCATATTCCTTTCATTTTTATGGTTGACATATGTTGTTGATGACTCTATGCCTTATGTTTTATTTATGTTGTTTTCTTTTTATGTCACTCACACCGTTATGGCTGAGCCCTGTAGTTTTGAAAATTAGGGTTATCTCTAGCCTCATGTTTTACTGGTTGTTGCTTATAGCTTGGGATTTGGATGCTTGTGCTAGAATGATAATAGAGCTTTTGTAAAATTGTAAAAGATGTGTTGTAAAGAAAAGATTGCAATTTAAGGTGTTTTGTATTCCGCTGTGTTTTGTAAACAAGTGTTGTAATAAAAGTTGAAATAAAAATTATCTGTGTTTTTGGCTATAGTTACTATTGCAATTGAAGTTGATGCTGGGAATTGTACCACGTATTTCTGAGATATCATATTGAAAATTCGGGGCGCTACAATTGTTCTCTTTGAAGACCACTGGTAATTATTAGATGGCATCTCTTCTAAAAGTTCATAGGATGCTTCATGAGTTTTGCTCATAAGTGAATTTCCAGCTGCAGCGTCAACCATAGATCGAATGGTAACTCCCAAACCATTATAGAATATTTGAATTTGTAGCCATTTTGGAAGTTCATGATGAGGACACTTTCTCAATAACTCTTTATATCTCTCCCATGCATCATACAAAGATTCAGTCTCAAATTCAGTGAATGTGGTAATATCATTCCTTAACTTCGCTGTCTTCGCCGGCGGAAAATACTTAGCCAAATTTTTTTGTGCAAGTCCCTCCCAAGTAGTAATACTACCGGGTGGTAGAAAATTTAGCCAAGCCAAGCCTTATCTCTTAGTAAAAAAGGAAAGAGTCTCAATCTGATTGCATCATCTGATACTCCATTGTGCTTAAAAGTGTCACAAATTTCTAGAAAGTTTGCAATGTGAACATAAGGATCCTCGTGCGATAGTTTCCCAAATTGAATAGTCTGTTGAATTATTTGAATGATCGCCGGTTCAATCTCAAAATTGTTAGCTTCAATAATCAGCCTCTTTATGCTTGATGTTGCTCCATTAATTGGGGCATAGCATAGTCTCTCAAATCACTGTTTTCCTCATTGTTTGTCATTGTGATACACCTAAAATATAGCTATTAAAAAATAGAAAAACTAAAAATAAAAACTAAAAAGAAAATAAAAATAATAAGAAATAGTTAGAAAAATCCAAATTAGTAACAATCTAGCAATTATCAATAACAATAAAAGAATAATTAGTCCTCGATAGCGGCGCCAAAAACTTGATGTGATTTATTTGCAAGTGTACAAAATCGTAACAAGTAGTACAGTTAAGTGAAAAGAGTGTCGAACCCACAATGACTAATTATTTTACTGAGTACCGAAATTTACTAGATTAACTACTATTTGAAAAGTCGAAATTCAATAAAGAACTACCTAAATTAATTAAAAGGGGCAGAATATGAAATTTTGTTGTTTATTAATTGCAAAACTAATTCAAGAGCTTTTGATTCACCTAGTTTATCAAACACAATTCATAATCCAATGTGAATAAAAATATTATTTTTCCAAGTTGAAGACCAAAATCTCCAAATTATTCAATATTCTCTTATGCAATATCAAAAATATTCTCAACTAATTATTTTTCATAGTTCATGCACAAATTACTAATTGAAAATTCATTATGGTCAATGGATTTTTTTAACGTTCACATTAACAGCGGTTCGCTCTTGTAACGGTGTTTAATTTTATAAATTCGAAATCGCAAATTACCAGTTCGGTCTCTCCATGATTTAATAAGTCATACAAAAGTTGGCCAAACAATTGTAAGCATTAAGAACAAAAAATCAAACACACAACTATGGAAAAATAGAAAAATAATATGGAATTAAAATTGTGTTCTCAAAACTAGGCTACATCAAAGCCCTAGAAAATAAATTTAGTTCATAATAAAATTGCAACTAACAAACATGTTTTTGGATTGCATAATAAAAATTAG
This sequence comes from Hemerocallis citrina, assembly GCA_017893485.1. Taxonomy (NCBI): domain Eukaryota; kingdom Viridiplantae; phylum Streptophyta; class Magnoliopsida; order Asparagales; family Asphodelaceae; genus Hemerocallis; species Hemerocallis citrina. The sequence goes on along the minus strand of CM030364.1, from coordinate 64,709,681 downwards.
AAGAGAAAAAGAATAACTCGATTTTGCCGAAGATTCAAGCCTCGAAATCTGCGCTCCGTCTTTCTCTCTCCTATTTTTTTCTCTCGCCTTTCTCGAAATCCGCGCCCCTACTCCTTTCTCCTCTCTCCTATTTTTCTTCATGCCGCCCACCAACCCAAACACTTCTCTGTTTGTTGTTTTTTTCTTTTTTCTTTTTTTTTTCCTCTGGACTCATGCCCAGCCGCCAAAAGAAAAAAAAACCCCCCTACTTAACCATAATATTTTCTGTTGGTTCTTCAAAAGGTCAATTAGTAAAAACATATTATTTGAGTGCTCAAATTTTCTAGAAATCTTCACATAAAATAAATTTGAATTTAAAAATCTTTATTCTTATTTCTTCTTTAATTTTTACCCAAATTCATATCTTTTTACACTTATAAATCTCATTCCTACAAAATCAAACAAATAAATAAAAATAAGTATAAATAAGATAAATTTCAAAGAAATAAACGAGAACTCACAATTTTAATGCATTAAAGAGTAATAAAAATTATATAGAAATTTCACTCACCATTTATTATTGGTACTAATTTCAATGCTTATTGTTTGTTTCATATTGATAGTGATCTCTTTCCGAACATTATTTTTGGTGTTTTTCCTTTTGCAGTTTCTTTTGCTTTATTAAAGTCAAATTCTATATAATTTGGTATAGTCATTTCAGAATTTTTACTAGCTGGTTTGTATCGTATAATTTCGCTGAATATTAGTTCGATTTTAAAATTATTTGTATTCCTATTTTTTACTACTTGCTTACTAGTGAAAGCATAAATATTTCTTATTTGTATACTCATAACTTTTTTTCTCTATTATTTCTATTCCTGATAATCTGTGGTACATGACTAAACTTTTGCCATCATTTTCTTCGTCCATACTTATAGAGAAATGAGGTTTTATTGTAAATTTTACCTTTAATTTGATACATCAGGTTTCCTTGTACTATTCCTATTAAGGCATCTTGTGTACTTGATATTATTCTATCATCCATTCCCAGGGGTGTATTTATTCCTTCCTTAAAATTAGCTTTTATTATTATTTGTACATCTCTTAAATGTATGTCTTAATATTTTTCTGGTTTTCTCACTTATTTATTTCATATCTTGTCTTATTATTTTTCCAGTTATTGATGAGATAATGGTTTTTTCCTGTACTTGTTCATTGTTTATAGGTTGTTCATTATTTGTCACGCCCCGCTTTCAAAAAATACAGAATATGAGTACATGACATTAGCCCAGCGAATAGCTAACGTCACCCATAAGCTGTTTATCCGATCAACTCAACAATATAATCAATACAGAACAATTGCGCAGGCAATAATAATAATCTCATGAACAAAAATACTGAGAATGAAGCAATAAAAATATCCAAATACAATACCATCGTCTGGAAATAATAATAAAATCCGGGACATAAGCCCAAAACAATAATAATCCAATCCAAAATAATAACAAGTCTCAATATATTAAGTTTATTAAAGCGATAAGCAATTTAAAAGCAGAAATCTTCAGAATGTGTGTTCTCCAATTCTAGCAGGCAATTCTCCTTCATTACCTGTATACACTTCATCTAAAAAGAGGAGAAAATTTGTCCTTATAGCAAGTTATGGACAGCAAGTAGAGAAAGCAGGGAACAATGGAATAACGGTATAACAATGAATCAATGGATCAATAGGATCAATAACATAGTACGATGAATAACATGGTAATTAATGCAATGGTGTAACAATGATTCAATATTTGGTAACGGTAATCAACGGTTAATATCAATATCACTTAAACAATATTAGATACAAATAGAAACAATGATGAACAATATGCAATGTCGGTGATGTGTCAATCCTTATGTCTATTATTCATTTTAATCCTAACTAATGCATGTACTACTGCATCCCATACTACAGGTTCGATGCATACAATCAATTTTATTTTAGACTGAAGTGGTGCACTCGGTAGATCATGTACTTGGCAACAGTAACGGTAAATACTATTCACTTTTTGGTGTACGATACGGTCATCGGCAATGATACGGTACATGATAGATTGGGTTACTGCCATAACCACAATCACATAATAAAACGGTAGCCGGAACGGTAGTTAGGGAAACACGGGCCCCTCCTCCAAGTATAGTCACTACTTTGTTCACTACTTAAATTACCCTTTAAACCTCGACTTATTAATTATTTATCAATGCAACAACACAATATGCAATTAATGGACAATTCGGTGAACGATAGTATCAATAGGGAAACAATAAGTTGATAACATGGATAGGACGGTTAGATTAGTGACAATAACTCATTGGGAACATGAAATGCAACATTCATTCATTAATTCATGCAATAATACAACATAGGAATTATTAATTCATTAAAAAGAGGAATCTAAAATTCTGGACAGCAAGTGCAGTCTACACAAAAATGCAGTTTCTCGCTGACTCAGCAATTGAAAGTTGAATCCGTCAGAAAATCTAGAAACTAGACTTCCACATGGTTCCAACCTATATTTAAAGTTCAAATTCCGACAACGGTAGCTAGGTCAAACACATGGTTCTTTACAGGTTTTATGTTCAGACAGAATTTCGACATCATGTTGTTTTATTTTTAGAATCAGCAAAAACTCAATATTAAATTGATTAAAAAAATCTTTTTAAATTCCTAAACATGTTAAGAAACAATCTGGAAATTTTCAGATTAAAAATCTATCATTTGATCAGCCTTTTTACTATTTAAACAAAGGTACAAGAATCTGAAAATCTGAAAGTAAAAACACAGCTGTAGTAAAATAGGCATAACTTTTGCTACAAAACTCGGAATTCAAAATTTTAAGATGATCTGGAAACTAGAAAGATAAGGATACAATTCATTTTCAGAAAGTATTTCATTTTAAGGTTGTTTACTGGTTCGAAAATAGCGATCATTGTTCAGGTCAACAAGCATATACAGTTTTTAGGGTATTTTTCTTGAAAATAAATTAATTAAATAATATGTTTATCGATTCTCTAGTCAATAAATTGTGTAATCAAAATGATGGGTGTCAAAATATGATAAATAAAATTAGAACACGCTCATACATCAATTTATCATCAATCAATCATCAATCGCTCAAACAACATACAACCTATCAATTGTCTCTACAATAATTTATTTGTGTGACGATTATATGAACCCTATTATCAATTCTACATGTATTCATGAAAGGTCTAAACTTAAGAGTCAAAAGTGACACGAAGTCAAGAATATTTGGGTTAACTCATGTAAATCCTAAATAGACCCAACAAAGAGATGAACAAAGGATAATATGATAACAAAGAGATCTACTTGCAAGAGTTTCAACAAAACTTGAATTTGATACAATTAACGATTCAAGAGGACGTTGACTTGCCTATTAGACGATAAAAACGAATACCAAGAATAACGGTATAAGGATCCCAGAGCAACGAACCCACGAACAAACAATATAACACGTGCAATCATGTGCAAAAGAAATCCAAATCCAAACAGCAATACCCAACACAACGAGAGTGCAATGGTAGCAGCAACAGAGAGCACCCATAGCAAGAAGCGGCGTCGTTGGCGGCGAGCGACGGTGGCGCTGGCGACCAGAGGCGGTGAGGTCGACGTCAACGCGGTGGTGGGCGAGCGGTGGAAGCGGTAATCGAACCAGGGGAAAAGAGTAGGGATTAGGTTTGGGTTCTGGTGCCGACGATCGGAAGAGGAGGAGGTGCAGGGGGGTGCCAGGTGGTGGCAGTGCGCGTCAGGGGGGTAGCACGACGGCGACGGGGTTGGGGGTCGCCGGAGGGGTACGGAGGACGAACGGAGAAGAAGCAGGAAGTGGGTTGGGGGATTTTTGGAGGGAAACAGATCGGGAGAGAGAGAGAACGGGAGGAGAGAGGAGAGAGGAGAGAGAATAAGCGACTAGGGTTTCAAAGATGTGCAATAATTAGGGTTTGCAGTAGAGTTGTATTTATAGGGTACAATTAGAGAACTGGGTTAGAGGTTTAGGGTTCAATAAAAGCGGTTTTGGGTCAAGAACAATTCAAATTGGGTTTTAGGGTTCAAATAAGAGATAGATCAAAATCAATAGGGTTCAAATAAAAACACCCACAATAAATAAGAGAACAATATGATCGACAATAAAAGCTCAATCAAAAGAACAAAGAACTTCATGAACAAAAATTGAAATCCAAATAAATAGATGAATAATACAAATAAAAACAATATAAGTTGGCTTGAAAGTAAATCAAAATTTACCACGAAAATCAGATCAAGTACGAAAACAAAATAATTCGTTAAATGTACTTTAATTAAATAATCAAGGAATAACGATTAATAGTTATAATTATAAAAGTAATAAAATCATACAATAAAATAATTATTCGGGTTTAACAATTTATTAAAATGACCAAATAAATATCTATATAATAAAATACAAAGAAAGCTATCAAGTGGCTCTTCTTCAATCCCCTCAAAAATCAAAGGCCTAGATTTAATATCACAAAACATATTTTCCTCCCAAAAGTTTTTCCCCCAAAACTCAAATTCAAATCTCCCACCCAAAACAACTCATATATTTATTTAATTATTTTTTGTTCTCTCTCTCTCTCCCTCCCTCCTCTATTCAAAAAATTAAGAAAATAAAAAATTTTTAAATTTTTTTAAAATTAAAAATTAAAAAACTAAAAAATTTAAAAATTTAACAATAAAAATAATTCAAAAAAACCATATAATATGTTTTTTGCTCTGTGTTTGCTACTTCAATTAATTTGCTAGAATTCCAAAACTATTTTATATGATCAAACAAGATGCACTGTGCCGAAGACGTGCCGTAGGCACGTGTCAACGGGCAAACCTAGTCTATATAATAAAACACAAAGAAAGCTATCAAGTGGCTCTCCTTCAATCCCCCAAAATTAAAGGTCCAGATCTAACCTCACAAAACACATTTTCCCTCCCAAAAGTTCCCCCCCAAAACTCAAATTCAAATTCCTCCCAAAACAACTCATTTATATATTTAATTCTCTCTCTCTCTCTCTCTCTCTCTCTCTCTCTCTCTCTCTCTCTCTATATATATATATATATATATATATATATATATATATATATGGAAACATGAACTTTTATAACCCAATTCATAATTATTTTTCAACATATACTAATGAAAACATGAACTTCTATTTACAACTAATTATTGTCATACTATTCAAACTTGAGCTATATAATTGTTGATTTACTGTTTACAAGGCTTTTCATATACAGTATCGTTCTGAAGATGTGCCGTAGGCACGCCCCCATGGGCAAATCTAGTATATATATAAATTTGGATTCAAATATAAATAGTTGATCAATAAGATCTAGAAAATAAGATCAAGACAAATCGTTATTCGAAATGAATAAATTTTCGATTGGAAAAATACTTTAATATAAAATCCAAAACGATTTTAACGAATAATGAATTTATAATATCGAAATACAGAAAATATTCAGAAAATACGTATTTACGGGAATGGGGGTTACATTATTCCTGGCTATTTTGATGATACTCTTCTTCCTTTCAAATATTGGTGGTTTAAATATCTCTTTTGGGTTTATATCTAATTTGGTTGTTCTTATTTTATCGTATTTTTGTTTGTTAAAGCACATTCTTTTTCTTACTTCTTCATTGTTTTTTTCTCTTTCTAATTGTTCTCCTATTTTTGTTATTTCTGTCATTATATTTATTTCATATTCTTCTATTTCACCTTCACTACTTCCATTATCTTCTTCCAGTATCATTATTACTTCATCTTCACTAATTTCTGATCAGTCTTCCTCATATTTTATTGGTTCATAGTTTATATTATTCATTTCTTCAATTTCTTCTACATATTTTACATTTTCTTTTTTCATTCTCTTAGGGCAATTTGGTGATATATGTTCTACTTCTCCACATATATAACAATTACATTTCTTTGGGTTTTTCGGATATTGTCTATTTTTATTTATTCTTCTGAAGTATCTTTTATAGGGTTTTTTATTTCCTCTTAAAAGTTCTTCGATATTTTGGTTTATATTTTTGGAATTTGTGTTTACTTTTTTTTGTATAATTATAGTTATTATTCCATCCCTAATGATTCGGTCTTGCATCTTACGATAAATTCTTTGTTTATATATTCTGTAGTATTTCATTGTTGCTCTAGCATCTTGGCACACTTTATCCCTATAATCTTTTACAAATTTTGTTCTATACTCTAAAGTATCTACTTCTGTTTTTACTTTCTCACCTATGTATGCACAATATATGTTTATACTTCATGGATCAGGCAGTTTTAGAAGAATGAGTCCAAGATTGGACTCTGTTATTCTTTTGTATAATAACTATCTTGAAAGTATTCTCAAAATTCACAAGCATAGTTGTCAAAATAACACATGTCGCATATTTCTAAATTGCTTAGTCTCCATCTTGCTTGGTTCTATTTGTATATAGTGTGTTTTTCTCTTTTATCGCAGACACTGAATTTTGCCTTATTGTTATTTCGTAATTTGTAATTATTTTTTTTAGTCATAAGGTTCGTTGTACTGAGCTTTCTTCTGTTCCTTTATCATCAATTGGTCTTGATTTTCTAATAGCATTTCTTTCTTCTTCCTTTAGTCCATTCCACCATTTTGCTACTACTCCTATAAAGGTTGCTTTTATAAATTTCTCAAATGAGTTTCCTTTAGTCCAACCCCACCCGGTCGTTTTTCATATAAAATTTTTATACCCATATGGGTTTGGGTATAAAAAAACTTATGACCCATACCCATCAATTTTTGGATTGGGTAGGGCGGGTTCGGAGTGAACCCTACCCGATTGGCAGCCCTAGTAACATATATCGTTATATAGTATAACATAGTTTTCTTTGTAGCTAAATATGTAGTATATTGTAGTTGTACTATGGATAAATTTCAGTAAACCTACCATAAATTTCATGAGTTTGCAGATAACCACTCCATAATTTTTTTTGGCAGTTTGCCTACCTATTTGGCAAAAATAGTTGCAGATCGCACATCTCCGCTTAAAAAATTGATCATGTAACTATTTCTGTTGCCTTTGTGAGGTTTTTTTTTAACGAAAATACTCCCTAGTTATTATAGGATTAATATATCCTAATTAAAGGATTAATCAAAGAATTAATTTTTTTTATTAAGTATTAAAATATTATTTAATATTAACTTAAAAGATGGCTAATTAATGCGGGAGTAGAATAAAACACAGATCAATAAAATGCAAATCCAGCTGCTAACCATAATATTTTTAGGATTTTACTTAAAGAAGGATATATAAAGACTTTTCAGATTCACAGAGGCTGAAAGAGGGTTTTCCATCTCAAATGTCCGTGTGATTTCAAAGATGGAAGGATTTCTACACAATCTTCAATTTTAGCAAAATTTTTGAGCCAAGGGTCTGGGAACAGGGTTGACCGAAACTCGCCCTACCTAACACGAAATTTTTTGGTATGGACAATTACTTTTCAAAACCATAAATCGATTTAAAAAAATATATATATATATATATATATTTTTTAAACCCGGACCAGGAACCCATACCCAACAGAATTATACATTTACTGTGTGTGTATATATATATATATATGTGTGTGTGTGTAGAAGGCATTTTGTTAATTATACCTCGACTTTCATGAGAGAGTAACCCGTTGGGTATGGATTGGATGGAGCAGAAGGACATAAGGTAGGTTCTAGTTGAGATTTTTTTAGAATTGCTGAAGTCTGAACAAGTCTTAACAGTCATTCTCAGAAAATTGGTTGACTGCGCGCACTTTCGTCCTTCCTTGCTCTTTCAAATCCAAAAAGTGGGGGAAGAATTGGTCATTGCTCTCATCATCACCTCCCCATTCCTCCAAATAAAACCCTCGCAAAATCCATTCTCTCCTCTCTCACATTTTCATTCAAAACCAAATAAACATCAAAACCCAAATCCCCAATCCCAGAATCCACCAATGACTCACCCTACAAGAAACCCACCAATTTACACACCTTCAAATGAAGCTGCTTCACTAAGCAACCAAGCAATGCTTGCAACAGTCCTTTTCCTATTCCTGGTAGCAGTGTTCATATTCTTCTTCTACCTCTACGCCAAGTACCGACTGCGCTCTCTTCGTGAAGATCACTTAGTCTTCGCTGATTCTGATCAAATTACAGGCCAAGGTCTCGATTCTGAACTACTGAAAACTCTGCCCGTTAAAAATTACCTTGTCTCTGAATTCAAGGATGGACTAGAATGTGCGGTGTGTTTATCTGAGCTATCTGAAGGCGAACAACTCCGGCTGCTTCCGAAATGCAATCATGGGTTTCACGTAGATTGCATTGACAAGTGGTTCCATGCTCATACTACTTGTCCACTATGTCGAACCCCTGTTACAGATACAGAGGAGCCTGTAAAGGTTGAGATACAAGAAGGGACACAGAATTTGAATTTGCCTACCAATGTGTTGTTTTGGGGGAATCAGGATCAAGTTAGCCACGGAGTTCGGAATCAAACGGAGGAAGAAGATGCATCGAGTTCTTCATCTACGAGGGTGAACAACCCAGAAGGGATGCTTGTGATTGATATACCAAGAAGAGGTGTGGAGGTGGATTTTGTACCCCCAACTGTTTCTCCGTTGCCTACGAGCAAATTTCCATCTGAGGAAGCGAGGACACCAATGTCAGTGAGGTTGAGGTCTCTTACAAGGTTGCTGAGCAGAGGGAAGATGGTAATTGGTTTTTCTTCTTCTTCTCCTTCTTCGTCTTCGTCTAGTCCAAAGGGTGGTGATATTGAACAGGGTATAGTAGAGGGAAGTTCTTCTTTTGCTCCAAAAACTCCTATTAGCAAGTGAAGGTATTAGTAGATGATGAGGATGAATTGGTTGCTCCACAATCATCGAATAATTTGTTTGTTTTTGTTGATATACTTATTAAAATTGATGAAGAACATGTAAAAAGAAAATTTCTTAATTCATTTTTTTTGTTTTTTGTTTTTTGTTTTTTTTTTTTGTTTTTTGGGTATGGGAATTAAGTGTAGAGAAATTGTTTCCCATATTTTGAAGGAAGGCGTGGTTTGCTGTAAATCTTAGACTTCTTTGTGGGGGGACGTTGATTCCAAAAGCATGTGTTGTATACAATAAGAGTAATTAGTCATCAAACGCTATGCTATGTTGACGACCTTTGCAATATACAAGAGGATTAATCGTTGTATAGGTATGTTTCTTGAGGTTGAAGAATGAGAATGTCTTACATCCATATTTCAGATATGCCATTTTGACATGTTCCATACTATTTCTAACTACCATGCATATAAGATATGTGCTGCTTTTCTACAGAATTGGTGAAAGATAATTTTATCTTATATTAGGGTTTTAATTAGAACTAATATCAGTAGAGATTAGATAATGTTGTGTAACTTGTGTTCCTGTATAGTTTGAAATCTCTTTAATTCTTCTGGATAAAACATGACTAATGCGATCTCGTTTAGTTAAAGGAGCAGTAAATTGAACGAAGAACAACACAATTGGAATCACTTGGATCACTAATTCAACCCACTTAATTTACAATAGCTAGCTTCTGATTTCAGTATTGATTTGTCTGAATCACTTCTCAAGTATCTATTCTTTTAGCCAGAAATATGAGGCACTTGTATTCAAACTTTCTATTTATCTGCAATTGTTGTGGTCAAAATCCTAATTTCGCAACCATTCCTACTCTTCCAGAAGTAGTCAGTCAGTCTTGGGTTGCTGAATTGTTCGACTACCACCTAATGTTGTTTTTTCGTGAAAGGAGAAAAGACGCCAATGTGAACATTGATATGGCAGTCAAATGGATTACTATCTTCTTGATGTTGAAGAATTTCATTCTCACTAGTCTCAGGTCAATCATGCCAATTATACTAATACTTATAATTTCATGAGTCTAGATGCAAAGCTTTGATGATGAAGATCATAACCTGGAAATTGGAACTGAAATAGAAATTATTCATAGAACTGCTAATATTCTGTTTTGGTCTAAAGCATGTTTACTGGTTAGATTATAGGCATCAGAATGGTTGTTTCTCCATTGGGAGGCAACCGGCCTACAGCCAGATGCAAAACAGAAGTGTGGACTCAGTTGAAACTTGAAACTAAAAAAAGATTGATATTTTTAATTAACATAAGATCCTATTTCCAAAAGAGTATATTTTTGTTGCATATTCCCAGTATAGAGCTCACATATAATAGTAGAAATAAGAATAATACAACAAAAGAATCTCATTAGATTAATAGAATTAAAATTCATTCAAATCCACCCTTGTTTCTCACAAATACTGAAGATGAAACAATGTTTTCAATTGAGGTAGGCCAATTGGTAGTTCTACAACAAATTAAATCTTGCTCGGGGCATGAAATCTCAAAGATCCACCAAATTCAACATGAAACCAAATTCTACGAGAAACAAAATGGCTTTAGAGTAATAGCAACAACCAAAGGTTAGGGAAGAAACTGCTTCAACCCCTCCACAGCATTTGAACACCTATACAAAATTCTACTGACTCAACCTAACACTCTTTATCTTCAAAGATCACATACCGGAGTTCCATCATTAATACATTGGTTCCATAAGGATACATCTCATTTAACAATCATAGATGAAGAAGAGGCAAAGCCATCACAGCACTAAAGATCGATACCAACAACAGTAATTGCCAGACAGGAATTCCTCTTGCCATTTGCTGCTTGTTTCCAGCATTGTTCACAACCAACCTTTCAGTATCCTCTTGCTCTGTAACTCGCACATTTGTGATGGCTGGAAGGCTGGGATTCTCCCCATTGGTTGCTGTCTCAGATACCGATTGTTGGGGTGTCCGCAGCTGGTTGTACTTGTCTACGTACTCGGGGAATAGTTTTTTGAAGTTAGGGCAGTTTTTGCTGTAAGCAAATATAAAAAGCAGCTGATTAAGGATGAATTTTACAAACCATAAATGAGATGGCTACTAAGAAGCACGGACACTATTTGGTAGAAGTGCAGTGTTGGACACGTTTCAGACTAAAATTTGAAATTGGATATTTTAGGGTAATTTTTCAAATTCTCCCCGTGTTAGTGTTGTGTCGCATGGTGTCCAAGTTGGTGTGTAGGTGTGTGCTTCTTAGGATGACTATGTAAGTGTAAGAAATATTGCAACCCAAGTTTAATCAAACAAAATGTATACAGGTGATTTGGTACAGATGAATAATAATGAATGACAAATCAAGTTCACTAATACAATTAAGTAATATAGCTCCAATTTACAGAAAAAACATCCCGGCATTATTTAGCAGTCACCAATGCTAACAGAAACAAATTTATCTATCCCGGCCTTATATCTATCCTGCTAGTTTGTTTTTGGAATTACGTAGAGCAAGAGATACTGAACAAACTGAAGTATACTAGACTTTCATATGAGATTCACTTTTTACAGGAATATGATGACCTAAGAGTACATGGACTAAAAAATAAACAAGTAGATTAACAGATACATCAATCTGATTACATGGTATTACATGGTACTGGATGCAGAATTGTCCAGATCTTCCAAATATCTCACAGACACTTAATTGCTCTTGGCTAGTCTTATATAATGATTTATGCAAACTATATATTAGACCTTTATTGCGGGAATAAAATTATTCACCTCTCACAATTGTATGCAAGTGACAGCTTCGCTAGTCGCCGCTTTTCCTCATCTGTGGTGCTGATACTACCAGTGGTAGGACCATCATCCATCTGCATACAAGAAATCTGCTTAATATATAACAATTTGACTGGCTATACGAAAGTCCATGGATATATCTCCCAACAAACAGAACTACAAAAAAAAAAAAAAAAAAAAAATGGCAGGCATTGGTCCTAGTAAGAATATATATTTCAAAAAATATTCCTTATAAAAGATTAAGATGATAGCATGATTACCATGACCTCCTTACCAAGGTTAGAATCATTTTCTAACTTGGGCTAGAGATTGGATCAGATTATTACAGAATTTACAATGATGATTATCAAACCAACAAAACATACATGACATGGATTTAAATCTAAATTAAATAGAAATCTATGAAGATACCAAATGCGCAACATGACTTTTCACAATTCATCAATTTTGTTCATGAACAAAATGTACGGATCTCATCAATGGATGAAGTATATATGCATCAATCTTAGTGCAAGTGGGATAATGAGCAGAAACTAAAGGACTTCAGAGAATTTCATGTGCACATAGGGTAAGGTCGCAGAGGGAAAGTCGACCTGTTCGAGCACAGTAATTGCCAAACATAGATAGATCATAATAAACAAGTAAAATTTTGAGCTCAAATCAGCTACCTTCAAAAAAAGTAGTATGCATTGGTCACATACTAGCAACTCAGAACAAAATGGAGACTATATCCACATATGGATAGACCCAAAAGCTTATCCCTGTACAACCCTCACTCAGGGTCAAAATAATAAAAAAACTATAATATCATCTGGCATATATCAAACACAAAATTATAACCATTTCTCTTTAAGCTTATGCAGTCAAAATAATTAAATAAAGCACATAAGTTCAATGCTTATGCGGTCATGCCTACTCCCTGAGTCATCAATTTGAGCCATCAGCATCCATTCAACAATGATAATATGGGCACATATGAGACAAACGAGTAAATACATCCCTATATAAAATCAATATTCAAATATGTAAACTTTCATTGTTGATATAACTCAACAAGATAGGGGGAAAAAGTAGAGTAAAATGAAATGACTCACCATAAATGATAAAAGACCCGTAAGAATGCTGCATCCAGAATTTAACTAGTCAGAGATAGAAAAAAGTTCCACTATTCAATTCAAAAGAAAAATAACATTCCACTACAAGGGACAAAATTCGCATTTGCAGTGAACTATTAAGCAGAATATGCACATCTTTAGCCAGATTAATTCATTTTACAAGGAACATCAAGAATAACAAAAATATTGTTGGCCAAATCATCATACGTAAATATAATAATGTTTTAAAATAATTTGGCATTAATATATATAAATTCAGTAATATATATATAAGATGGTTAGGTATAGTAACCAAAATAGGAAATTATTACCAAATAATGCAAATTATTGCCTACCTTGACACAGACCAGATTGGATTCCAACTCTCTGGGTGAACTGAAATATAATAAAACATTAAATTACAAATTGCTTACATACTATCAAATATAGTGATCAAAGTAGTTGGCAGCTATTGAAACTTACAGTCACTCATAGATAAACAAATCCTCTTGATAGGTGCAAACCTTCCATTTGGAGTCGTTATGCTGGACAAGCGATTCAAGAATTGAAAGAAGGCACCAATAGATATTAGTAAAAATTTCTAAAATTATAGACAGTCGATTCAAATCTATATTACAATTCATAGACAAGACTTTTGCACCTAATACTTGGGGGCTTGTATGGATATTCCGGAGGAAATTTTATCTTTCCATAGTAAACTCCACCTTCAAAGTAAACAAAAAGAAGCAGAGGAAGAAATATTATGCCAAAATAAGATGAAATTAACAAAGACCAAGAACTAGCAATGATAAACAAAAAGCGTAGTCTGCCATTGAGAACATGGTGATATGCACCCCATATTACCAGAAAATGGTGTTCCTTCACTCCCTTCAAGCACATAATCTGAAAAGAGAAGACAACGATAATTAACTGTAATCATAAGACAACACTCCCTTCAAGCACATAATTTGAAAAGAGAAGACGACCATAATTAATTGTAATCATAAGACAACAAATCAAGATACGTAACACTGTCGAGTTTTAATGAGTAAAATGTACAGAGAGCAAGATATTCCCTAACAACAAATTCATGAAGCCGAGTTCATAATTGATATTAGCCACCTTACAATCGTAGGGCAAATGAAATTTTGATATAGCAGGCAAACAATGCCTCCCAATTACAGAGTAACAACTCTAAAATTTATAAAATTGATTAACTCAAAAAATCTATGATGATACAAATCAGGTGCATAACAAGGAGAAATTATTTTCCACTAGGCCATATGATTTATCACAGGAAATGGCAGAGAATCATATAGAGGGCACAGTCATTTGACGAGCTCTAAAGGCTCACTTGCCATTTCATATGAAATTCCTTTTTCAATGATAAGAATAAAACATGTTACAGGTATATGGAGAAAGTACAAGATAAAAAAAATGTTATCACAATAGTGATAGAATAATGAAAGATGACATACTGGGCTGTATAGAAATTTTTTAATTCTCTTACAAACCAATAGCCTGAAGATTCTCATCGCAGCATGTGGTGTTTAAACTAAAATGTGCGCTTTGAGGCATATTCATTAATTTACAGAAAACAAGGGGGAGTGCTCCAGAGAAAGATGGCAAAAATATGATTGAGAAACTTGCAATCTTTTAGTAACGATGATATAAATATAGGAACAAATACAAGTTCTACCAGAACTAAATAAATCGATCAGAAGTATATTGATGCTAATGCTTGGAGAGAAGAACAAAGGTTCAGCTGATCCCACGCCTAAATTTTAAGTTTAATAAATGATATAGACTTAAGATTAACCAATGTAATAGTGCCACTGACTACAATGTTTGTCTTTCACTCCAATAAAATAAGCATACAATGCACCTTTACAAAAAAAATAATACTATCATAGAGGGGTTCTCATAAATGAACATAAATTAGTGAAATTATATGGTAACAATGCACTTCTGTTTAACCAGATCTACAAGAAAGCAGGAAATAAGGTGATTTTCTACTCACGCCATTCAAGGATATCACTAGGCAAAGGGCGTGCAATGACCTGTGGAACTGGTTCCTGCAAGTATGTGTAAGAGTTTAGGGGGGGGAAAAGAGTAAACTACATCAACCTAAATAAAAGAAAAGGTTCACATTTAATAATCTAAGCACATCAATTTATAGCTCATAAACCTATAAGAATGAATGTAGACTGGCAGCATCATGAAATCTAAATACAAAGACATAATGACCTAGTAAGGGCATCTGCAGTCGTTTGCTATTTATTCATTTTATGCATATTTTAGCAAATGAACTGCTGCAGTCGTTTGCTATTTATGCATATTTTGACAATTTCGCTACAGTAGACTGCTATATATGAGAGCGGATATGAGAATATGCATATTATACAAGAAGATCCATCCCAATTAAAAAATTAATATTTTTTTTCGGACGGATCTTCAAGTTCCGTCCCTACTAAAACTTTTTTTTTTCATTTTTTTCCTCGGACGGCACTTCAACTAATTATTTTTCCTTTTTTTCATTATTAAAATTGTACTTAAATATACTTAAATAATTAATTTTGTGGTTAATTAAGGGTTAATATTAATTAGTGGGTTAATTATGGGTTAATTAGGTTGAAAGCGACCTGCCCAAAAAATGAGACGGATCTTGATGATCCGTCCCTTGCCCAATTATTTTTTTTCGCTAAATTTTTCTTTTTATTTATTAAAAAAAACTGCAGATTTTTGACGGATCTTGAAGATCCGTCCGATCATATTTTATTTTTGTTCGCTATATTATAGCATTTTTATCACTGCAGCAAACTCGCTTTGCTATATGTATAATATGCATTTAGCCATTTTTTAGCAAATGACGACTGCAGATGCTTTAACAAACAAACAATCAACAACAAGCACCAAATTTATATTTATCACTCATTGAAAATTCAAAAGAAATGGTAAGAAACTAAGAACCAGAAAATTCAGCTTCGCACAACATATTTTCTAGACTTCTAATTATCACAACCTAGTATCTCAAGCATATGATGAGACTCAAAGTGTAATGTTGGTGCCAGACAAGGTTGCTATTTTGCCAAGTTGATCACTGCTTAGCCAACTCCTTTAACATGAGAAGAACCTTTAAGATATTGGACAATCTCATGTTATTACTTTCTGTAGTTATATTTGTCAAGTTCATTATACATTCTCTTTATTTTTTAAGAACCATCAGCCTAAGTAAACAAAAGTACTAATAATTTGAAGAATATGTTAAAATGGGAATGCATATTCTCAATATGGAAAAGACAAATTACAGGGGGGAACTATAAACCAGACTGAGAATATGTAACTTTGCAAAGAGATAACAAAAGGGATTCCTAGGATTATTAGGGGTGTGTTTGGCCCAGCTTAAAATTAGCTTCTCTTCTCCTTTAAAAGGAGAAGCTGTGCCAAACAGATACCCATGAAAAGCTCTACAGAAGGAGAAGTAGCTTAATTTTAGTGAAGAAAATGAGCTTTGATCGAAGCCCTCCAGAGCAACTTCTGGCTTTTTCCTTTTTTCTTTTTTTTACGTTTTTTTCCCCTTCCCACATATCAAAACCTCTCCATTAACCCTAACAGCCGCCGCCTTCCCTCGCCGAACATCCTCTGCCTTCCCTCGCCGCCCCGCCATTCTCGCACCGCCCTCTTCCCACACACCGCCGCCTCCCATTGCCACGCCCCCGCCTCCCTCTCCAATCTTCGCCGCCCTCCAGTCTCGCGCTGTCGTCCATTCTCGCGCTGCTGCCTCCCCTCGCCGCGCCGCCGCCTCCCTCTCCTTTCTTCGCTGCTCCTCACTCAGGTCTGGGTCAAATCTTCAATTATCTATGGAATGTCTGGATCAATTTGTTTATATCATGGGAGTTTGTTTATACAGTCTATTGTCTACGCATCTACTCATTTACAGATTGCATTGAATTTGCTATTCAATAATTTCTTCATGGTGAATTTCCTTCAAAGAGTTATCGCTATGGTAAAAAACTAGTATCAAGATTGGTTATTAGCTTAACAATTATTAAGTACTGTTAGTGGTAAACAAATTTTTAATCTGATGTGTTTTGATTAGAACTCTTTGATGTTGACACTTCCTAGCTAATTTTATGTTCTGTTTTGATGATATTCTGTTATGCTATTGTTGACACTTTATCAAGACTGTCATTGAATAACCCATTTTGAATGAAATGATACATTTCATAAAGTATCGTAGCCCTTTAATTTTTTATATAAAATATTTGTTCAAATGTTTTGTTTTTTTATTCTCAAATAAAATCAAAAGCTTAAATTGAGTATAAAAGTAGCTTACAATTAATATATTATGCCAAACAACTTCTAGCTTAAAAGTAGTGATGAGGACATCAATTTTATTTAGTTTAGGATTTTATTTCAGTACCATATTTGTTTTTGGCAATTATAGCCATATGTAATCTTTTTTTATGTATTTGAGATTCTGAGAATATTTTGATATTTGTATCAAGATGTATTTTGAGCCTATTTACAGGCCTTGAGATTAATGAGAAAGTATGTCATTCTTGATTAAAAAATTGTTGTGTTGAGTTTTTGCTCTTCCTCACTCTCTTTGTGTGATACAAGTGAGATCCAAATTATTAGGGTTTGTGATAAATCCTAATACAATTTTAGAATTTATGTAGGGATGGCAAGTGAGCCGAGTTAGCTGGCGACCCGCCCGTTGAACTCGGCCCGTGAAAGTGTTTGGCAGGTTCGGGTCGAACCCGTGAACAGTAACGGGTCGACCCGGGTCGCGTAAATAGTGAATCGAACCCGTATAATCCGGCCCACGAACCCGTTAAAAAATACCCAACCCGCACGCCAATCCGCAGGTCGACCCGTGGGTTACAAACCGTTGGACCCGTTCGGGTCGAACGTTCGACCCGTCACGGGTCGACCGTTGACCCGCGGGTCAAACGAGCCATTGAGAGGGCGGCACTGTACAACCGAGAGCAAACAGCTCTTATAGCCGTTTTGCTTGGTTTTTTGGCTTTTTTTGTGTTTTTTTAATTTTGAGCCTATAAATACACCCCAAAACCCCATCAAAAAAATCACACCTTACTCTCTTACTCTCTCTACTATTATTACTCATTTCTAAGCAATTTGTGAACAATTGAAGTATTGAATAAACAAGTGTTCAAGGCATATACACGATCAATTTCCGATCGTATCGAAATCAAAATTCAACGTCTTCAACTCTTCAACTCTCGTCCAACTCCAAGTGATCAAGTCTTCAACTCTCCTACAAGCTCTTCCCAACTCTTCAATTCCGAATTTGAGGAATTCTACTTCTACTTCTATTCTTATTTTCACGGATTTTTTTATATACACGTATCCACGGTGAACGGTATCAAAATTTCATACCTCTCTTCTTATTTTATTTTTGTTGTAGTTATAATTATTGTTGGTTTTTTGATCTTCTCTATCTCAACCTTCTTGTTTTCTAGATTTTTTTTTATAATTCATCGTTCCTACATTGTGTAGTTTTTTTTAGATACATTACTATATTATGTCTAGACGCGGTAGCGGTCGTAGCCAAAGTGGGCAAGATTTCTCCTCCTCTTCCCAAAGGCCACCAATTGTCCCAATTAGTGAGCCCGCCCAAGAGTATCATGATCCTCCTACCCAATAATGGGGTACACAGGACGAGGCTGTAGGTGACATACAATTAGAATAAGAAGTACAACAACAACAACTAACCGAAACCACACAACCCCGTCGTAGTAGGAAAAGTAGTGATTGGCATAAGTTTTATGATTATATCCCGGACGAACAAACTCCGGGTATAGGTTTGAAAGTTTGTAAAACATGTTTTAAGACATACAAATTCAAGAGGGGTGATGGTACCGGTACAATTAGTAGACACATCGCTAATAACCATAAAGAACTTCTTGCTGACCTACCCGGCCAACAAAAAATCAATCCTAGGACCGATCTAGTTGATAGCCACCCTTATGATCCCGACCTTATTCGTCGGAAAATGGCCCGATTAGTAATAAAGGAGTTACCATTTTCCTATCCCGAGAGTAGGGACTTGGAAAATTTTAATCAAACGGCCTTAAAACCCTCATTTTAGAAGAATTCTGAGAAATACTTGCAAATCGGATTGTTTTAAAGTGTACAATGAAATGAAGGACGCTTTGATTACAATTTTATAGAGTTTAACTTGTAGAGTTAGTTTAACTTCGGATTGTTGGACGGATGTCAACAATATTCCAACGATGGGAATAACCTGTCATTTGATCGACAATGATTGGATTCTTCAAAAAAGAATCATATCACTTGCGGCGTTGCCGTATCCCCATAGTGGCACTGAAATAACAAACCGTATTTTAGAAATTTGTGATGTTTTTCATATTCGTGATAAAATTATGTGTATTAGTTTTGATAATACATCTACAACAATGCAGCAATTACTACTTTAAAATCCACATTAAACCCTCCATCTGACAATATTTTTCATATTAGATGTGCATGTCATATTATAAATTTATGTGTTCAAGATGCATTAAAAATAGCCGATCCATATATACTTAAAATTAAAAATTGTGTACATTTCATTGCATTAAGTCCCAGCGTATTTCAAGAATGAAAAAATTGGTGTAGGATTTCAAATGTACCTTTTAGAAGATTTCCAAAGGATGTTAAACACCGATGGAACTCTACTTTTGATTTACTACATATTGTTACCGAATATAAAGCAGTTGTAAATAATTTTTGTATCGCAAAAAATATGCAAAATTTTGAAATGCTCTGAGCCCCAAAGCCTGTTGAAAAAGCTCTAGGGTGGCTCGAGGTTACAACCGAGCTCTGAGCCCCAAATCTTGTTGGAAAATCTCTGGGGTGGCTCGAGGTTACAACCGAGCTCCGAGCCCCAAAACTTGTTGGAAAAGCTTTGGAGTGGCTTGAGATTATAACCGAGATCCAAGCCCCAAAGCTTGTTGGACACCGATTGGTTTTATGCCGAATCTTTGTTGAAATTTTCAGAACCTTTTAAAACCGTAACTTTAAAATTTTGAAAAACATATGAATCTACTTCTAGTAGCATTTTTATTTCATTAGTTAGCATGATGCAAACATTTAACGAAATGTTAAATGATACTTATATTGGTGATATTGTAAAACCTGCATACAAAAAAATTTTTAAGTATTATTTTCCTCCTCCTATGTTAATTTGTGTTGCTACCATTATGAATCCTCATATCAAATTAGAAGGTACGAAGAGTTTGATTGAAATATTTTTTGCATTACTTGAAAAAAATGTAGAAATAGTAATTGATTGCGCTACTTTTTTAGTTCAATTTGAATCTATATTAAATAACTTATATGATTATTATAATAGACGTTTTGCTTCTAGTAGTACAACTTCTGTAGTTAGTTCTTCTTCTGCTACTTCTAAAGGTAAGGGTCAGAGTAAATTTGATGATAGAATATTTAATTTACTTGCACAAATTCAATCAAAAAAACCTAGAACTAATCAACCAAATGAATTAAATTGATATAACCAACAAGATTCTGAGTCTTCTTCTTCTTCACTAGATATTTTACAATGGTGGAAAGACCATGAACACACTTTTAGTATTTTGTCAATTATGGCTAGAGATTTACTAACTCCTGTCTCTACAGTTGCTTCTGAAAGTGCATTTTCTTCAAGTGACAGAGTTCTAACTGATTACAGGAATCGCTTGAAGCCCGACATGTTAGAGATGCTCATTTGCATAGAAGACTGGCTGAAGGCTGAAGATAGGACACAAGGAAAAACATTATCAACATCCACAAGTGGGAGCAACTCGCCGGAAGAAGAAGAAGAACAACAACAACAATAGCTTTGCTTGTAATAGCAACACACCCGACACGTTAGAAATTGTATTATATCTTTGCTTGTTATTTCAAATTAGAAAAATTGAAGTAAATTAAAATTGTATATAAGAATATGTTAGTGTATAAAACATATTTGTGAAATGAATTCTTTATTTCATTAGAAATTGTGAAACTAGTATAACTTAAATTCATATGAATAATATTTCAATATTTTTTGCCAATTTCACTCTTTCAATCTTATTATTATTATTATTACGGTTTTTAATGTTTATTATTGTTATTATTATTATTATTATTATTATTATTTTAAGTTAAAAAAATTTATAAAAAAATCCTATCTATCTAAACGGGCCAACCCGCGGGTCGACCCAACCCGACCCGGGTTGGACCCGAAAGGGTTCACAGGTTGGACGGGTCGCCTTAGCCACCTTTCAGCCCGGCCCGGCCCGGCCCGGTTAAGTCACCAAACTGGCCCGAACCTGCCCAAGTCAACATCCAACCCGGGCGGGTCCGACCCGGCCCGTTCGACCCGAATGCCAACCCTAGGTTTGTGATAAACTCTAAAATCTATCCCCAAATTAAAAAAATCTCCCAAATCAATTATACCCAAACCCTAATCCCCAAATTAACCCACCCTAATTAACCCTCTTCTCTTCTTCTTCCTCCTACTCTCGACCCCGACCTAAACCCTAGCCCGTACCCCCACTTCGCCGTCGTCTCTACCACCCGCAACCCCGACGACCACCTCCCGCCGTCATCCCGCAACTACTTCCCCACACCATCAGACATCAGCGAACTCCTTTCCCCCCTCTTCCCCCCACTGTCGCCATCGACATTCCCCTCCCCTCCTCTGTCGATGCCGACGTCGAAGAGCCACCTACCCTCTGCCCCGTCGACGCCCAGATCCCTGTTTCCCTTCTCCATCGACGTCAGTCGCCTCCCTTTCCCGTCGACGAAGCAGCGCAGCCGTTCACCCCCAGGCCAACCACCAACCCAGCAACCGTGCGCGCCCTGTGCTCCTCCCGAGCGTCGACGCCAGCCCAGACCTGTCAGTGCTCTTGAGATTCTCGCTGCCATTGCTCTATCTTTGATTGCTGTGCTCTTCCGAGATCCACATTGCGTTCTTCAAACCCTTGGTATACTCTTTCCACTTTTAAATATCTGTGTTATACTGCTCTGTTATCTATTATATTATTTGATTTAACTGTCGACCACAAATATTGAGATTGAGTATTCCACTTGCTTTATTAGAGTACGAATCAATATTGAATCTTTTACTTACTAAAAACGCTTAGGAATTTTATTATTGATTGTAGAGTTGAATTATTAATTGGGATTGTTAAACGTGATTCAGCTCTTAAAAATCCATCAAACCAATTAACTGTTTAAAATTCCTAACTTTAATCCGCATAACGTGTTGGTAAAATTAACCCGTCAAGATTCTTGAAAATTCTCTATTTTTGGGTTAGTTTTACATCAAGTAGCTTTAAAGTTAAAAAAAAGACTTTCCAAATAGCTTCAGCTTTTAATTTCAAAGCTCTACTTACTGACTTCTCCTTCTGAAGTAGCTTTAAAGCCAAAAAAGCTAGGCCAAACGCAACCTAGGTCTCCACACTCCAACTTCATTGTATGTTATTTCCATACAGGATTAGTTCTTTAGCCTATGCAACAATTAACATGTTTAGTGGCTAAGAATGAAAAACTCATTAACTTTCCTAGCACAAAGCTCTTATAATATGATTCACCAATACCAAACATGATCTGAAGTTACATGGCAGTAAACTTGCTTTCTGCACTCCCTTTTTAACCAATACAACTCAAAACAGTTTGACAGTTCATGAAAAATACTAAATGCAAACTCTTTCGCCATGTGCTTTTCCAATTCAATGTGTGTGAATAAATTTCTGAAAGGATACACAAAGTACCTAAAAACCGTCTAAATTCATGAAGATTATTATGTTAAAATTAGCACACCTTGCAAAGTGCATGATACTCCTTTTGAAGGCGTTTCACACAAGGTCTCGTTGCCATCAGCAAATCCAATATATCTCCCTGTCCTCCAATGTTACAGCTCCTAAGTGCCTCAATTTCAACTTCAAGAAAAAAAATCAAAATGAATAGATATTCAAAGACTGTAATTTGGAATCCTTCTGTATTCTCTAATGAGTACAAAATTCACAGTTCGAAGTAAGATAGTAAGTTTACAGGAAGCCAGACTTGCAGACTGACTCCCAAAATAAGATATCTCCAATCAAGTTGCACCTGCATATGATCACAGAAAAAAACTTGCAACTGCATGCAGCTCTTAAGTGTATATTGTATAATAACATCAAACACTTAAAATAAAGAGAGAGAGAGAGAGAGAGAGAGAGAGAGATGGCAAGAAACTGACATGAATGAGAACAGATGGGTGAAAACAATAATAATGCACAAGAATGATATCAAAACTAAAAGACTGACTATGCTCACTGAGCTCTCCAAAAAAAAAGGTAAAATATCATAGGATCGAGAAAAGCAATTCTTTGCTTATTTTTTATTTCTACTTTTATTTTTTAATTTTTTTAATCAATCAGTCACCCGAATCAACTCCGTATAAGACCAGAATAAAATAGAGGGTAACAACTACTTCAGTAGAATACAATACGAAGAGAAGCACAAAAAACATAAAGAACCCAGATTAATACAATAAGGTAGCACAATTCTGTATCAGTAAAACATGCTGTTTGGCCAAAGTGGAATAGTGTGAAAATACCAAAATGGATGAAGTAGAAGAGTTACCCTCGCCCCACCTCTCCCTTGGCAAAAATGGGATCATTTAAGAAAATTACAATTACAGATTTGGGTTTGTTGAATGAGCTTAAATTGTTTGTATCAAAGGGTGTAATTGTGGGTGTGTTTGTAACAATATTATAAACTCTTCGTGTGTAAGTTATACATAGGCTTGGGTTATTTATACCAGGCATATTAATTTCTCTTGATCAATAATCATTTCATCAATTTCACAAAAAAGACACATGCTACACTAGGAATTTGGAACAATAAATTTAACATTTCAAATCTTTTGACAATTCTTTAAGGGTTGAACATTTTAATAACTTCCTTGTAGAGAAAATCAATTTTTAAATGGGTATCTATTAGGACCTAAATCCAATAAATTTTCTTAGATCATATTTATACAAAACCCTTTCCATTTTTGGCCCTAGCCTACTTTGTTGAAATTCATAACATGATGCTTTTATACCTCGCCAGAACGTGGAACGTTTTCCAACCGTGCTATATATATATATATATATATATATATATATATATATATATATATATCATTTGTGGAACCATGGTAACATAAAGATAAATTAAAAACTTCCATGTTATACATTTTTTTCCTTACAATTAATTGAAGTTTGTTACTTTCAAATGGATTACAATCCTATCAAAGGTTTTTAAATTCTGGTTCACTCGTTTTACCGATCCGGGTTGCAATCGTATCACATTTTGGAATGGACAATTTGGCCCGTAAACCGCAGGGTTTGAGCGAATTGGGTAGCCTTGAAACGGGGTCTTCCCTTGTCGTGCTAGTGTGGGATGAGGAACCAATAGTACGAAGTTATTAGACTGTTTGGAGAGACGATTACCCTATTAGAGAAGCTATGAAGCATGGATACGGGTACGGGTGCGGGTACGATACGACACGGGTACGGGGATACGTGATTTTACAAAAAAGTAGGATACGGGTGCGTTGTGGGTACGTTAAATATAAAATAATTTATATTATATTTATAGATACAAAAATATTTTTCTTGTTAAAAATTAAAACATTTAAACCATTTCATATAACTATAAGAATACATTATAATTATGAGCATTTTAGAGAAAAGAAATGATAATCTAACTATCAAATCTTTGGGTAGTCTTGTTTTGTATTTGACCATAATTGTAAACAACAAACTTTTGCAATTACTCTAGGACCCCATGCATTTATCTAAATATAATTGTGTCTAAAAGTTGTGAAAAATGCATTTAAAAAATTGGGTGCTCCTTTTGTATGCACCCGGGAGTACCCAAGGAGTATCGGCACCCAATACGCACCCGACACGGGTACGTCAACCATTTGAAGGTATTCCTGCTTCCTAGTAGAGAAGTGTGACTTGTCTTTACCCTAAGACCGATGACTACTCAACATTTCTTGTTATTTTATACTATTTGTATGTTGGGTTGAAATCACACTTACATGGTTATCCTATTATCAGTAAGTTAATTAATATTCATTAAACGATATTGTTGGCAGTTTATCTAACAAGAAAAGTGGTGAAGTACACTACATAAAATCCAAGTTTATTAATTACTAATAAGAGCCACAGAGATAAATAAACTACAGTGTTGTATAGATTCACTACATTACAATTTATAAACACACTTCCTCACAACCCAAACAAAAGTTCCTCAATTCGATCAAGTGATCGAGCAAACCACCCATGTTCTCAATTTTTTTTCAACATGCAAAATCGATCGTCGTTCCTGATAACTTGTTACGAACCTGGGAGAACTCACCACTAAAAGCTAGTTGTCTGAGGGAGAGAACTCAAGTTTATAACTACCCAACATTAGTTCCTCATATAACCGATGTGGGACTAAATGAGATCCTAACATTCCACCATGCTTCCGTAACCCGATGTCCTTGGCAGCTTTTACTTTGGCGACACTAACCCGGTCCGGGTCTACCAGTAATTTTAATCTTGTAGCCCTTTCTGACATCATTTGTAGTTTTCCCGTTATATGAAGCTTTCACACTAGCGACACTGGCCCGGCCAGAGCTAGGTTTACCAGTAATTTTAATGCAGGCTCTAGGTAACCCTTTCTCGGCGAATTAGGAAGTATGGGGTTGGTTCTGATACCAATTGTTATGAACCTCATAGTTGTCAGAAGGAGGGAAGCCAAGTTTATAACTACCCATATAACCGATGTGGGACTAACCCAAATCAAACTATTCGCAACCAAAGTATAACAAATCCTCATTTTAGTTATTTATTAATTAAACAGAAGAAAAGGACAATTCGGCCACTTAACCCAGGTCAATTTGTGTCTCTAATTCTATTTTCCAATAGCTAAATTAGCATCATCAAATCGTTCTTCCTCCTCTTCTACAAACATATTAATTCATCAAATAAACTGACAACAATCCAAGAAAACGATTTCTTGATTAAACAAGGCACAGTAAACGAGCGAGAGATCGAATCTCAAAGGTACGGATACCCGTTAGATCAAGAATTTACAAAGGAATTCAGTGAAATTGGTAAAAGAGATGAGAGGTTCGAGCGATCATACCTGCAATTTGTCGAGGGATTCGAGGAAGGGGATCGATCGAGATTGATTTTGAGGAAGAGAGGAATTTGGGGATTTAGGTTTTGAAGGAGTGAGACTTGCGAGAAAAAAGCAGCAGTTGCGCGTAACTGGTGATAGGAATTGCGACTCGTTCGACGTTTCGGATTGGGTTCCATTTTCCTACCGGGAAAAGTCAACTGTTATGCCGGTGTCCGAACAATTTCCTTTAATTTATTGATGGGCTTTGTGGGCCTGTAACAAAAGGGAATCTGACAATGCTCACTAACTTAATTTCTAATTCGTTGGGCTTCTGCAATTTCTGATTTAGAAAAAAGGGCCCACAAATGTTATATGACAAATCCATGAACAAACCCGCGTCGTGTGTAGCCCACCCAGCAAGGCCAAGCTCATATAACTTGAGATATTAACCTGCGCTTTTCATATTTCCGACGTAGAAAGTCGACAACTTAGGCATCACAGGGAGTTTGGCCGGTTATCAATAGTCGCTATTCCTTTTTATCTTTACCAGTTTTGGAGGGTCGAAACTTAATAAGTCTAAAACCTACTACCATCATCTATCGATTCTCAAAAGTTTCAGCCTCCGCAAGTGCCACTAGAGCGAGCTTAGTTGTCCGCATATTTCGTTATTATTAAGCAATAGATTTGAGGGTTCGAATGAATACTGCTTGCATAAAAAAAAATAATTAAAATATTGAACACGATCCTACTTCCAAAACAACTAAACAACATTAATCTGAGTTCATCACCATGAATTCACTGTTATACTCCTTGTTGGGCATCTGCTCCTCTTTACTATAAAAATTTTGAACACACTCCGGAGGGTGGTTGGGCATTCAAGGTGTTTGTCAGATGATCGCCCGGATCTAGAAAACCCAACCACCTAAAAGTTGTGGAATGAAGTTGATTCATAGCTCCTATTTATGACCAGCTGGTTAGCACTGAGTCTGTGCCAGCACTTTTTTTTTTTTTTTAAGGAAAAGATGGAATTTAGCCACCATGTTTTATTAATAAGAGATTAATAAAACAAACACAGCGTACTGTGCAAACTACAAAAAACCTACAAACATAACAAAATAACATGCACTCCTCCCCAAACATGTGAGGAGGGATCAAAAGTAACCTAGTAAGCAGAAGGAAAATACAACATAGCCCCCCCAACAAGGCCCTGAGGGGTGGGCATCCATGATCAGTGTCGGCTGCACTAACTGTCAATCGATCGTCGGACCGATCTCAATCTCCTCATCATCAAACTCCTGAAACTAGAAAACGCTCGCTATCCGTCCTCTGAGACCTGCTGTGGCCACAATAGCCCAAAAAGAAATAAGATGCATAGTGTGAGTCAAGTTGCCAGAAATACTATTGCAAGTTCCACGAAAGTAACGGTTATTTCTGTCTAGCCAAAGAACTCAGGTCACTGCGGCAATAACAATATACCATGCTTCTCTCATAGTGCCCCTCTCTAATCCGAATTTGGGACCCACCCACAACTCCTCGTAAACAGTAGGGTATTGTGACGTCCCTAGGGCGGCGAGGACCTCTATGAGGACCGCTTTGCTCCTAGGGCACTGTAGGAATAGATGGTCTCTCGACTCCAGAATCGCGAGGCAAAACCCACATTGGGTATCCACATTAGGCTGGCGCTTGGCAAGGTTTTCCCTGGTCAGGATCGCATCATTCAGAACCAACCATAGAAAAGCTTTGATTTTAAGCGGGGCTTTTGTTCTCCAAATGACCGCCGACCACGTAGGAGTACAACCCCTATAGTGAATGTGATTGTACATAGAGCGAACCGTGAACTTCCCATTTTTCTCCAAACCCCAAGATTTCTTGTCGGGGCCCTGAGCGCACACAATGCCGGCGGTGGAAATGAGGTCGAGGAGTTTCGTTAGTCTAAGCTGGGAGCCTGAATCAAGCTCTTGTTTGAACTTAGGTTTCTACGTGCCCCTCTTGCAGGTTGAGGCCACCGTGCAGTGTGGGTGTGATGCCAAGTCAAATAAGTCTGGAAACAGGTTCCTGAGCGGGTGATCCGAACACCATTTGTCCCACCAGAACCCGGTAAGTCTGCCGTTGCCAACCACTGACTGTACGCAAGTAGTGAAGGGTTCATAGGCCTTAGCGATGCCTTTCCAGAACTAGGAGACCCGGGGGCTTATCCTGAAGCCTAGGTTCCTCGTGCCATTTCCATGCATATACCCATGCACGAATTGCTGCCACCCTTCTCCGTTAGGATGGAAGATTTTCCACCACCATTTGCCCAGCAGAGCCAGGTTCATGTCTCGAAGGTCGATAATGCCTAGTCCTCCATATTTCTTTTTCATACAGGCCTTCTCCCATTTGATGAGGTGGTACCCCCCTCGTTCTGCGTCTGCCCTTTTCCAAAGGAAGCATTTACGCGTACGGTCGATTCTTTGAATAACCCATTGCAGCATTTCAAAAAAGGAGAGGTAATAAGTAGGTAAGTTTGACAGCATGGCATTAATAAGCGTCACTCTCCCACCCCGGGATAGGGCTTTGCCCTTCCATCTTGTTAGCCGTCTGTCGACCCGATCGATGATAGGAAGCCAGTCTGCCTTCTTGAGTTTCCCGTGTCTAAGTGGTAACCCTAAGTACTGGATGGGAAAATTGTCAATGGTGCAGTTGAGGATTGTAGCGTGATCCAAAGCCTCTTCTGCAGTTAGGGCCATGGGAATAAGCGTACTTTTGTGGTAATTAACCCTAAGGCGTGACCAAGCTTGAAAACAGTACAGAATACCCTTGAAGACGGTGGTCTCCCCTAGGTTGCCATTGCCAAAGAGAAGTGTGTCGTCTGGGTATTGGAGGATAGAGCACCCCTGTCGATTTATGCCTTTGGCAACTGGCTTAACCCAAGCTGCTCTACCGCATTTCGACATCATTGAGTGGAGGACGTCAGCTACGATTGTGAAGAGGAGCGGAGAAAGCGGATCATCTTGTCTGAGACCCCGTTTGCAGGGGAATTGATGTCCCGCAACCCCGTTGACTAGGATCGACGACCTACTAGTGGTAAGGCAAGTGTGCATCCATCTAATCCATCTCTCCCCAAAGCCTTTTCCCACCAACGCTTCAAACAGGCAGTCTCATTCCACGGAATCATAGGCTTTCTCAAAGTCCAGCTTCAAGAGGTAACTCTTTGAGTTGACCGTGTGACAGTGATGGATCGTTTCCTCGGCTGTTGCCATACTGTCTTGTATGCACCGACCTTTGATAAATCCCGTCTGATCTTGGCTGATGAGGTCATCCATCACCTTTCCTAGCCTGTTGGCAAGCATTTTGGTAATGATCTTAACCGAACAGTTAAGGAGGCTAATGGGGCGATAGTCTCTGACTCGTCGTGAGTCCTCTTTCTTTGGGATCAGAACTACTTCAGCAGAGTTAAATCTCCCGAGCTTTAGATTATGTTCGTGAAAGTCTGCAAACATCTTCAGGAGGTCGTCTTTGATCTCTTCCCAGAAGATCTGATAAAAAAAGATCGGGAACCCATCTGGCCCAGGGGCTTTATCATCGCCCATTTGCCGGATCACCTCCCAAACCTCTTTCTTAGTGAAAGGGATTTCAAGATATTGTAACCTTGAGCTTTGATGTTCCGGTTGACCTTGCCAGAAGTCAGGTCGTAATGGGACCCTCATTTTGGCCTTTTGACCGAAGAGACTCTTGTAATGAGATTGGAAAGCCAGCTTAATGGCGTAGTCATCTTGCACCATCCCGGAATCCGTGTGGATAGAATGAATAAGGTTGGACCGCTGTCGAGCACTGGCCAGCCGGTGGAAGAATGCACTAATCGCATCTCCCTCTTTGAGCCACGAAACTCTAGATCTTTGTTGCCACTTCATTTCCTCCATCCTGTATAGCTGGTCGATTTCCTGTCTGAGCTGCAACAGTCTATTCCGCTCTTCCAGTAGCAGGTCCCTAGTCTCTTCAGTTTTTTCCAGCTCCTCATTACCATCCAGAAGGGACTCCTTGGTTTGCCAGATCAGAGCAAACCTGGTGCGATTTCATTTCCTGATTTTAGCTCGAAGCCTTCTGATTTTCTCACACCAAACTGCGGCCGCCTCGATGGCCTAGTCGGGCGTGACCAGCATTCATTGACCATGTGATGGAACCCTTGGAATTCTAACCACGCTCTCTCGAATCGGAACCTAGATGGCCTCCTTGGTTGGAATTCCCCTGAGGAAAGGAGAATAGGGACATGATCTGAGGTCGGCTTCGGAATAGACCTAGCTGTGGCCAACGGGAACTTGGACTCCCAGTTTGTGGAGACCAAAATTATATCTAACTTAGCAAGAATGGGCACCGTTTGCATGTTAGACCAGGTGTAGAGCCTGTCGGATATGGGGATGTCAACCAGATCCAGGTCTGAGATAACCTCATTAAAGACTGTCTGTGACAGCACTTGTTCATCTAGATCGTCGATCAAATCAGAAACACACGTACAGCTCTAAAACATTCCAACTTTGGCTACTTAGCCTTCCTTCAACCAAAAACTCTGGCTACTTAGCCACCAAAAGTCTACTAAATGCCAAAATCTATTAATTTTTGCAATTAAATAGCAGTAGTACATATACTTCTTAGTATACTCATTATCGTAAGAATTCTTACGTAAAATTCAATTAACACAACTGGTTATGATATATATATATATATATATATATATATATATATATATATACATATATATATATGGGTAAAAGGGACATGAACAACTTGCTCATTTAGTAACTGAGCAAATGATTATGTGGCATGCATGTGATACATTGGACAACTAACTCTTTTTAGAATTTCCCAATCACATGCATGCCACATCATCAATTGCTCATTTACTAAATGAGCAAGTTGCTCATACCCCCTTTTCCCTATATATATATATATATATATAGGGAAAAGGGGGTATGAGCAACTTGCTCATTTAGTAAATGAGCAATTGATGATGTGGCATGCATGTGATTGGACAATCTTTAAAAGGGTTAGTTGTCCAATGTATCACATGCATGCCACATAATTACTGTTCAAATTAATTATTTTGTATGATTATACATAGTATTGCAGTTTAATCTATTTGAAGTTAACATATAAATCCAACATATTAATTAAAATAATGAAAATAATTTGTACCCGTAGCATTTTACTTCATTGAATTCATATCTCTAATATTATAATGGGAGAAGGCCTTAGTGTCATTTGTAAATGTTTTGTCATTCTACCAACCCGTGCAATGCACGTGCATAACTATTATAAAGAAGATCATAGGTTCAAATCAAGACTACATTTAAATTTTTATTTTAAAAAAACTATATTTATTAAAACGTGCATCGCACGTGTAAACTACTAGTAAAAAAGAAAGGGAATGGATTATCGAAGAGAAGATGTTTTTGATTATTGGCTTATGGTTTTTTATGTTAGAACCTATATTTTAAATAAAAAAAATCCCAACAGAATTTGTGAAGAAATCAAAATCAATTGAAGAAGAACAGTAAGTAGAAAATTTGTACAGAGTCGAGATTTGAAATCTCTGTCCTTAAAGCAGAATTTGCCCCGTAGTGTGACGGTTACCGGCAAATTGCTTCTCAGGATACAACTGTACCTTCTCTGAAGAATGCAGCACCCTTGCTTCAGAGACAACGAACTGCTGCCTGTGTTGTACTCTCAGTTAACACTTGACTCTGACACAGAGGAGAGGAAGAAGAAAAGAAATGTCAAAATTCTGTATCTGTATGTAAGACTCTGTCTGGTTTTATAGAGGAAAGTTGGACTGGAGACTGTTCAGCAGCTGCCATTACTCTGTAACAGCAGAGTAATGGGGACTCTTCAGATTCATAACTGGTGAGCCATTACTCTGCTGTTACAGAGTAATGGGCACCAGTTACTGAATCTGTGAATCTGAAAAGTCTTTTCAGTTCAGTAGGGGAAGAGTTTATCTGGGCAAAAAGAAATAAAATAAAAATTTAAGCCAGACCAGACCAGACCGAACCGAACCAAGCCGAGCCGAGCCGAGGCCGGGGCCGGGCCGGGCGCGCGCGCGCGCATGCGCGCGTGTGTGTTTGTCATTTTGGCTAAGTCCTCTCTCCACTACACGTTAGTGGTAACCCCCGGGCCACGCCCTTTAGTCCAGTTTTCTAGTATATATACTAGACAAAATCATTTCCAATTTCCGATATGGGATTATCTATTTTCTCCCAGTTGCCAAGTTAGTACATTTCAAGTACCCAACTTTGGATCAACATTTCTCATTCATACGGAATTCGTTTTTGGCAAGTGAGTATACTACGGAATAGTACTCGTCGAGAGGATCGCAATCCACTCATTTTCCGGTGCCGCCGGTGGCCGGAGCTTGCCGGAATCCGGCCCGGAAAACTGCAAAAATTAATTCCAACAATCCCCCACATGAATGGAAATTACCAGACCATATAATCCAGACACGACAGAAAAAACAAAAACATGACAGAAAGACTCTGAGAGTACAATCGGAAAATCACTGCATCAGGAATGGTAGTAATTTTTCAACTTTGAACCACCCTTAGTAATTAGCTATCGGATTCACTTGACCAGGTAGTGATCATGATGTCTTGAACTACCCGGGCGTTCATGTGAACCTAGACAATAACTATCACACAGTTTCATCTCCTCACAGAACTAAGTTCTCTTGTTGTGTTCATTTTGGCCTTCAACATCCCTGGTTAATCGTGAGTGAACTTGGAGAATATAGTCTCTCTTCATTCTCCTAGAAACGGCTCCATTTCACACTCACAAGGTGATTGCCCATAAAGAGTATCCTGCTATACCCCACTTTTATTTCAAAGCTATGGGAATCATTAAAAGCCAAGCTTATCCTAACTATTTGCAGGCAGCACTTGTTTTAGCATCCTAAGAATGGGTATGAGATGTTAATCTCTCAGTGCTTTCATTGATTCAACAAGATTTAGTTGTCCCTTTGAACCTAGATCTTGGGATCTCCAATTTCTAGGTAGGGTTTCCATCAAGTATCCTCTTTCGTCATAGGCTTTAAACCCATTCCTCTTGATGATCTAACAACCTGCTCTCGCGACAGACCTTTAGTAAATGGATCCGCTAGGTTGTCGGCCAATTTTATATATTCTATAGAGATTACTCCATTTGAGAGCAGTTATCTAATGATTTTGTGTCGCCTTCGGATATGACGAGACTTACCATTATACATACAACTCAGTGCCCGTGCTATAGCCGATTGGCTGTCACAGTGTACACATAAGGCAGGCACTGGTTTTTCCCACATTGGAATATCCTCTAAGAAGTTTCGAAGCCATTCTGCTTCCTCTGCCGCTTTGTCTAAAGCAATAAACTCAGATTCCATGGTGGATCTGTCCAATAGCGTTTGTTTAGAGGATTTCCATGACACAGCTGCACCACCAAGTGTGAAAACATATCCACTTGTGGATTTTGAGTTCTTTGAGTCCGATATCCAGTTGGCATCACTGTAGCCTTCCAATACTGCTGGATATCTGGTGTAATGCAGTGCATAACTCTGAGTATGTCGCAAGTAGTTCAATACTCTAGTTATTTCTTTCCAGTGACTTCGTCCTGGATTACTCGTGTATCGGCTCAGTACGTTTACCGAATGTGCTAGGTCCGATCTTGTACAATTAGGTAGGTACATCAGAATACCAATTACACGTGCATATTCCAGTTGTGATATGCTTTCGCCTGTATTTTTGAACAGGTGAAGACTTGGATCGACGGGACTTTTTGCTGTCCCATTGGAATAATTCTTGAATCTTTCAAGTACTTTCTCAGCATAATGAGCTTGAGACAAAGTAATCCCCTCAGATATCCTGGAAACTTTGATTCCTAGTATGACATCTGCAACTCCCAAGTCTTTCAAGTCAAACTTGCCAAGCATGCTCTTAGTTTGTTTGATAATGTCGTTATTGCTGCCAATAATGAGCATGTCGTCTACGTATAAACAGACCAGAATGTATCCGTTTGGAGTATCTTTGATGTAGATACATTTATCACATTCATTTATTTTGAAACCATTTGACATCATAACATTGTCAAATTTTGCATGTCACTGCTTTGGAACTTGTTTCAAGCCGTACAGTGATTTTACAAGCCTGCACACCTTATTTTCCTGTCCAGGAACTACGTAACCCTCAGGTTGTTTCATGTATATTTCTTCTTCTAAGTCCCCATTTAGAAATGCAGTTTTAACATCCATTTGATGTATTTCCAGGTTACGTAGAGCTGCAATAGCTATCAACATTCTTATGGATGTTATTCTTTTAACTGGGAAATATGTATCGAAGAAATCTAGGCCTTCTTTTTGCCTAAATCCTTGTACCACAAGTCTAGTTTTATGCTTCTCTATTGAACCATATGGTTTCAATTTTTATTTGAAAATCCATTTGCATCCTAGAGCTTTACATCCAGAAGGCAAATCGACTAACTCCCATGAATGATTTTGCATAATGGAGTCTATTTCACTTTTGATTGCTTCCTTCCACATAGGAGCATCAGGCATAGACATGTCTTCCTTGAAAGTTCTGGGTTCATTCTCTAACAGAAAGGCCGTCACAAAGTCAGGACCAAATGATTTTGATGTTCTAGCCCGTTTACTTCGTCTAGGCTCATCAGTATCATGTTCTGGTTCATCAACTGAAGTGCTTGCATTCCCTTGTTCACGTGTACGTTTGGGATACGTAGTATCCTTACACGGAAACATGTGTTCAAAGAATGAAGCATTTCTTGATTCCATTATTGTATTTACATGGATATCCGGTATATCCGATTTGTATACCAAGAACCGATATGCACTACTATTGTGTGCATAGCCTATGAATATGCAATCAATCGTCTTAGGTCCGATGGTGACCTGTTTCGGGTTAGGTACTGCCACTTTTGCTAGACACCCCCACACTTTGAGGTATTTATACGAAGGTAAGTTACCTTTCCACAATTCATATGGTGTCTTTCCAGTTTTCTTGTGAGGTATTTTGTTGAGAATATAGTTGGCAGTCAGCAACGCTTCCCCCCACATGTTTTGGGATAAGCCAGAATTCAACAACAAGGCATTCATCATCTCCTTTAGAGTTCGGTTTTTGCGCTCGGCAGTACCGTTTGATTCGGGTGAGTAGGGAGCAGTTGTCTGATGAACTATTCCATGTTCCGAGCAGAACATGTTAAATGGTGCATCATATTCTCCTCCTCTATCACTTCTAATGATTTTAATCGTTTTGCCAAGTTGATTCTCAACCTCAAGTTTATATTCTTTGAATTTATCCAAAGCCTCATTTTTGCTATGTAACAAATATACATAATAGAATTTTGTGCAATCGTCTATGAAAGTCACAAAGTACTTTTTGCCACCTCTGGTCTGCACATATTTTAAGTCACACAGATCCGTGTGAATTAGACCTAGAGTTTCTGTGTTTCTTTCTACAGAACGCGATGGAGTTTTAGTGAGTTTGGCCTCCGTGCAAACTTCACATTTTTCTGAGTTATCTACCTTAAATTTTGGTAGCAAATTCATGTTAACTAATCTACACATAGAATTTACATTAACATGGCCTAGTCTTTCATGCCAAACAGAAGAAGACTCAACAACATAGGCAATAGGAGTTATTTCATTAACTTTGGGAACAGCAGAAACAATAGTTTTAGGGATGACTGTCATTACATTAAACTTGAACAGTCCATCATTTACATATCCTTTACCCAAATATACCCCATTCTTGGACAGTACAAAATTATCAGAAACAAGTACAACTTTGAACCCATTCTTGCTTAGCAAAGAACCTGATATCAAGTTCTTTCTAATGTCTAGGACATGCAGCACATTTGTGAGTGTTAGCTCTTTGTCTGAAGTCATTTTCAGCACTATCTTCCTTGTTCCTTCAATTTTGGAGGTGGAAAAGTTTTCCATGAACAGCTGTTCATCTTTGTTGCACTTCTGGTAGGAGGTGAACATTTTCTTGTCCGAGCAGATATGCTTGGTGGCCCCAGTATCGTACCACCATTCACGAGGATTGCTCCCCACAAGATTTACCTCTGAAACAACAGCACAGAGGTCCAGGTCAGAGAGACCAGTGGACAAGTTCTCAGCTATGTGTACATGGGATTTTTCATTTCCTTTTACATGTCCTGATTTTGAATGATTACTGTCCTTACTGCGGCACTCAGAAATTTTGTGCCCCAGCTTACCACACTTGTGGCATTTCCCAGCAAACCTCTTTGCAAGAGGTTTTTTGTTTGAGGCATGTGGCAAAAACTTCCTCTTCTTGCCCTTCTGTTCGTGCTCCACCACATTGGCCTTTTCTATGGACTGATTTCCATAGGACCTGTCAGCCTTGCGATTCTCTTCTTCGATCCGCAACCTGACAATTAGATCTTCAAGAGACATCTCCTTTCGTTTGTGTTTGAGGTAGTTCTTGAAGTCTTTCCACCCAGGTGGAAGCTTTTCAATGAATGCTGCAACCTGGAATGGTTCGCACAACGTCATATTTTCTGCAGTAATGTCGTGCATTATAACCTGCAGTTCTTGGACTTGACTCACCACAGTTTTAGATTCAATCATCTTGTAGTCCAAAAATTTGCCGACAACAAATTTCTTGGACCCGGCGTCTTCTGTTTTGTACTTCTTTTCCAGGGACCCCCACAGGAGTTTGGACGTCTTGAAGACACAGTAGACGTTGTACAAGGAGTCTACCAGGCCATTCAGAATGTAGTTCCTGCAAAGGTAGTCGCCCTGAGTCCACACATCAACTGCAGCAACGGAGTGTGCATCCATTGGCACCAGCATCGGGGCAGATTCATTGAGGAATCTGTCCAGCTTCAATGTGGTAAGGTAGAACTGCATCTTCCCTTGTCACTTTTTAAATCAAGTTCCATTGAACTTCTCCGGTTTTTCTCCCACGGTTATGTGCGTGGGCAGAACGACCGAATGTGCCGCAACCAATTGTGCAGTCACATTCTGGGTCACCGGTGTTTCGGTACTGAGAAGCCCAGTAGCAACGTCAGTTGGTGTGTTCTCCATGTTCTGATTTTCTTCTATGAAATTGGTTGAAACAGAAACTGTTAGTTCTTTTTTTTTCCGAACAGAACCTGTAAACAGACTTCACAAAATTGTTAGAATCTGTGAGGAAAAAAATTCTGCTTTAAGATTGTTAGAACCTGTATTTTAAATAATAAAAATTCCAACAGAATTTGTGAAGAAATCAAAATCAATTGAAGAAGAACAGTAAGTAGAAAATTTGTACAGAGTCGAGATTTGAAATCTCTGTCCTTAAAGCAGAATTTGCCCCGTAGTGTGACAGTTACCGGCAAATTGCTTTCCAGGATACAACTGTACCTTCTCTGAAGAATGCAGCACCCTTGTTTCAGAGACAACGAACTGCTACCTGTGTTGTACTCTCAGTTAACACTTGACTCTGACACAGAGGAGAGGAAGAAGAAAAGAAATGTCAAAATTCTGTATCTGTATGTAAGACTCTGTCTGGTTTTATAGAGGAAAGTTGGACTGGAGACTGTTCAGCAGCTGCCATTACTCTGTAACAGCAGAGTAATGGGGACTCTTCAGATTCATAACTGGTGAGCCATTACTCTGCTGTTACAGAGTAATGGGCACCAGTTACTGAATCTGTGAATCTGAAAAGTCTTTTCAGTTCAGTAGGGGAAGAGTTTGTCTGAGCAAAAAGAAATAAAATAAAAATTTAAGCCAGACCAGGCCGAGCCGAAGCCGGGTGCGCGTGTGTGTTTGTCATTTTGGCTAAGTCCTCTCTCCACTACACGTTAGTGGTAACCCCCGGGCCACGCCCTTTAGTCCAGTTTTCTAGTATATATACTAGACAAAATCATTTCCAATTTCCGATATGGGATTATCTATTTTCTCCCAGTTGCCAAGTTAGTACATTTCAAGTACCCAACTTTGGATCAACATTTTTCATTCATACGGAATTTGTTTTTGGCAAGTGAGTATACTACGGAATAGTACTCGTTGAGAGGATCGCAATCCACTCATTTTTCGATGCCGCCGGTGGCCGGAGCTTACCGGAATCCGGCCCGAAAAACTGCAAAAATTAATTCCAACATTTAACTCTAGATTTAGTATGACCAAATGCGCTTGTAAAAATAAAGGATAACTGTGAAGGCGTCACAAATTTTGTTAATAGTTAAAATAAAATGCATGTTATTTAGTAAAGATATTTTAGAAGTCGTTAAAATTGATGTAATCTTAACATGAAATTAAATATAGTGAACACATTTAATGCATTAAAAGAAGATACAATATTGTGTCCATATGTAGTGAACAATATTATTTCACGAGTCAAAGTGAGAAGAAAGATTGTGATCCATTATATCTTTTACCTCTTCTGTTTCTTCCTTTTCTGACATACAAATCGTGGGTAGAAGTCCTTATTTCTTTACTTTTAATTAATTATAAATTAAGAGAACTCTCGCATTAATTCTTGCCTCTTTAAACCCCTCTCATCTATTTTTCACATAAAATAATAAAGTATTATTTTAGTCAAGCGGCTCAATTCGTCAATGTCCCATGTTAGGAATTTGAGGATCTTGTTGAGTTTTCGATACAATCAACAGAAACCAACAAGCAAAATTAGATCGTACCAATCACACAAAGTACATGAGAATTGTCCCGATTGGGGCTTTCGCCTTAATCCGGGGGAGGAAGAACCGAAATATTATTTCAATTAGAGAAGATACAAGAATATTACAATTTTCACGACGACCCTCTCTCAAGCCTAACTGAAACTTAGTTGCTACTTACAATGGAGAAACTCTCTCACCCTCTCATATGAAGTACTATCTTCTTCTATTCGGCACTCAACAGAATCATAACGTTCTAGGAGTCGTTACAATTGTTTATATATAGATATCTTAATACAATAGTCATTGGATATTATAGAAGAGATAACCCTACGATAAGATCCACACGATCTAACTTGAAGAGCAAGTTGGGCTTCTCACGAATCAACCAGACTCAAGCCCAAAACCCTTCAGCGCCACAAACGGTCGACTGTCCAAGAAAACGGTCGACTATCCTCCTCACAGGAAGATACTGTACAGGGGTCGGTCGACCACACCTGACTTGCAATCAACTGCAACCTCCTTATGCTGATGCCACTGACTATTTCCTTCTTGCCTCCACTGCGTCTCCAATCGTCTCGATCCCTCAATCATTTTTCGTCTTCGTATCCAACATCGTATGCAAGACATAAACCCAACAATCTCCACCTTGGATTGCATACGCATGAATCCATACCTGTGTGATTTAAAACTCTTCTAGACTTTTCTTCTTCACTTTATAAACAACACGTTTCTATGGCTTTCTTCTGCTAGTTGAACAAACCTCCACCTATTTTTCTCTAGCTGTATGCCCCCTCATAGGCACACCCTTGTAGATGTAATCATGGAGGTGCCACCCTCCACACGAACTCCACCTACATCAAGGCTCTCTCCACCTTTCAACGGTATTCGAACGTTGCAGTCTCGATTCAGTAATTCTAATGACGGCTTACTAGATAATGTTTTAGGAACAATGAGCTTCCATACACTCCGCTGAGTTTTCCTGCTTCCACAAAGCTGGTAGAGGTAGTACTGACCCTGCCTAATTCCTCTCTTACCCTTCATTACCTTACGAAGATTATTCCAAACTGTCGTAACTCAACATCGAGATGTGTACCTGCAGTCACGAGCATCAAGAGTCCCCAAGGATATCAGGTTCTGCTGTATCGAAAGAATATGCATGACCTTTTCTAGTGTGAACCCTTTACCATCTAGCGTCTCTAATTCAACTCTTCCCTCACTCACTACTTCACAAATCTCACCACTCCCCGGTCTCACACTACGGTCTATTGACGACTTGTAAGTAGAAAACATCTCCTTCTTGGAGCAAATATGAGAAGAACTTTCCGAATCAAGATACCAACTTGAATCCACACCTGAAGAACTTGAAACAAAAAGACATAGGTCTTCAAGCCTAACTGGTTTACCTGAATCAGTTGCGCTGACTATATGAGCTTGTTCACCTTCTTTAGTATCACTCTTCTGACTCAACCACTTGCAATAGTCTCTCTTATAATGCCTAACTCCTCTACATAGTGATAACGAATCTTATCCTTTTGTGCCGCATTCCTTCCAATTGAAGTATCACCATTCACCGCAAAGCATCCTGTAAAAATAGACCCTCCTTAATTAATGAGTCTCCTTTCTCAGTTCATCTTCCTTCAGACCCTTAATCACCCCGGCTACTGTAAGTGTCTCCTTGAATGACTTTCCGTGTAGTATGATAGTAATCAAGTGATCATAAGAAGTTGACAGTGAATATATCAAATTGAAAGTTTTATCCTCTTCGCTAAGATCATCAGTATTAATTGCCTTCAGTTCAGATATTATCTTATTGAACTCTACAATATGATCTTGAAGATGGGTACCTTCCTTCATTGAGAACCTAAACAGCTTCCTCTTCCAATACATCCGATCTAGCAATGACGACCCCGAGTAGTCAGTTTTGAGTCTTGCA
Organism: Hemerocallis citrina; assembly: GCA_017893485.1. NCBI lineage: Eukaryota > Viridiplantae > Streptophyta > Magnoliopsida > Asparagales > Asphodelaceae > Hemerocallis > Hemerocallis citrina. The sequence goes on along the minus strand of CM030364.1, from coordinate 64,669,149 downwards.
CATAGACTCGCCGCACTTGTCTCCTAAAAAATATTACACTTGACTTTGTCTGCCAATTACAACCGGATTAAACTCACGGCCTTCAAACAAATCTCATCTCACTTCTCCTGATTCATGTCAGTTGGCTTCTTCTCTTCTAAGGCAAGGTGCAAGTCTTTCTGAACCAAAACACCATACATGTCCACCTTTCATAGATTGAAGTTGATCTTACTGTCAAACCGCTTGATCTTCGTCTTTTGATCTGCCATCTTCTCCAAGGAACTCGAACAAACTCACGAACTTGATTGCTCTGATACCACTTGTTAGGAATTTGGAGATATTGTTGAGTCTTCGACACAATCAATACAAACTACCAAGCAAAATTAGATCACACCAATCACACAAAGCACACAAGAATTGTTCCAGTTGGGACTTTCGTCTTAATTCGGGGAGAAAGAACCGAGATATTATTTCAACTAGAGAAGATACAAGAATATTACAATTCTCACCACGATCCTCTCTCGAGTCTAACTGGAACTTGGTTGCTGCTTACAATGGAGAGAAGTACTCTCTTATTCTATTCGGCACTCAATAGAATCATATCAAAATAGGAGTTGTTACAATTGTTTATATACAGATCTAGAGAAAACCCTAAGTTGATATCTTAATACAATAGCCATTAGATATTACATAAGAGATAACCCTACGATAAGAGCCACACGATTTAACTTGAAGAGCAAGTTGGATTTCTCACGAATCAGCCAGACTCAAGCCCAAAACTCATCAGCGCCGCAAACGGTCGACTGTCCTCCTCGCAGGAAGACACTGTACAAGGGTTGGTCGACCGCACCTGAGTTGCGGTCGACTGCAACCTCCTTCTACTGCTGCCGCTGACTATTTTCTTCTTGCCTCCACTCCGTCTCCAATCGCCTCGATCCCTCCATCGTCTTATCGTCTTCGTATCTAACATCGTATGCAAGACATAAATCCAACATCTCATACATCTTTATTTGCTTTCACCTAAATCTTAATTATGTATTAAGATGGTCTTTATGCTTCAAAATTTGCTGGTCTTACAAGCATCCCAGCTAAGGCCCGCAACTTTATACTTAGGACCACCATTAACAATCTCCACATCCTCTACTCTTTATCTCAAAAACTAGTTGGATATATACAAAATTCAATGCTTTCAAATTTTAGATCAAAATAGGCATGGCGACGGTAGTAGACAGTTTGGATACACTCAAAATCTAGTAAAGGGACTTGGAGAGGAAGAGACATCATTTTGACACTGATGGTTGCAAACAACACTTGATTCATAACAGCTGAGATTAAGGGCCCCACCACATTGCACCTTAAATTAGGTAGGACCAAAATTAAAGAAACCTTAATGGCTTAAATACGGTTAGTTGGGAATGCAGGCAGTCTGAGTTAATTTGATGAGGATATGTTGAAGGAACAATAAATGCATCTAAATGCGTATTCAAATTGCATGAGATGAGAACATGGGCTACTTTATTCTTACGCGGCAATGTCAGCTGTATTGAATTTGAATAGTTAGCTGGTAGAGTTCTCTTTAACTTTAAATTAACGAGAAAATACTAAATTGAGAGACCATGTGTCCATGACCGTTTATTCATAGAGAATGGAAAGTATATATATACATATAGTGTGAGAATATCTGAATTTGATTATTTATGAAGGAAACTGGAAACCCATGTACTTTTGAAGTTTTGCAGATTTTTGTGGGCTCTGTGTCCGTCACTCATAATGAAAACACTTTCGAAAAATAGAGTTCACACAATAATACACTTGTTTGTCGTGAATCATCATCAGAACCGCATATACAAAATCTCAAGTTTCAATCAGATAAGTACTTTTTTTTTTTTAAAAAGAAAATGTAGAGTATGACATCCCTATTTCATTAATTATATTATATTTTAAGCTAATAGGTTCTCCATTTCGAAATGAAGAAATGAGAGAAAAAGTAAGAAATCACACTTACCTTAACACGTGCACACCACACTTTTTTATTTAACAAAATAAACTACAAAAACAAATACAAAAACAGAAAAAAAAATCTTTCCTCACCCAACTGGTATGTTATTAGAGAATTTTTTCAAAAACAGTTCGGTTAACTTTCACTTTTTAGAAATTTATGTGCAATATATTGCACGGGGTTATATTGAAAAATTATGTGCAATATATTGCACAGGGGTTATACTAGTAAGGAATTAATAAAACAAACTCGGAGTACTCAACCAAATATAAGGTCCTACAATCATAACAAAAGTACATAACATCCACCCCAATCATGGGGGGTGGGACAAAAGAATACCAGAATGGCCGCAACATATATGCGTCTAACTATAATACATCATATCCCCCTAACAAACTTTGGGACGGTGAGTATCTATTCTACCAACAGTAAAAGGCCAAGCTGGCTGTCAGTCGATCGTCGGACCGATCTCGACTTCATCATCATCATTCAACCTGGAATACGCTCGCTATCCTCCCTCTGGGACCTGCTGCGGCCACATTAGCCCAAAATAAAATGAAATGCATAATGTGAGTCAAATTACCAGAAATATTATTATAAGTTCTGCGAAAGTAAAAATTATTCCTGTCTAGCCAAAGAACCCAGGTCGTTGTGGCGATAGTGATATACCACGCTTCTCTCATAGTTCTTCTCTCAGTAGCAAATTTTGAACTTACCCACAAGTCCTCGTACACACTAGGCTACTGACTCGTCCCCAGGGCACAGAGTACCTCCACCAGTACCGATTTGCTACTAGGACATTGTAGAAAAAGGTGGTATCTAGTCTCTAGGGTAGCGTGACAGAACCCGCAACTAGACTCCATATTCGGTTAGTGTTTAGTGAGGTTTTCTCTAGTCAAAATCGCATCGTTCATCACCAGTCATAAGAAAACATTGATTTTCAGCAGGACTTTCATCCTCCAAATGACGAATGACCACTTTGGGGTACAACTCCTAAAGTGAATGCGGTTATACAGGGAATGAACGGTGAAAGTGTCGTTCTTTTCCAATCCCCAAGATTTCCTATCTGGACCCTGAGAGCAACTAATTCCAATGTTGGTGATAAAGGTCTGAAGTTCCAAGAGTCTAATTTGAGAGCCCAGGTCGAGCGTTTGTTTAAAGAGTGGTTTCCAGGCTCCTCTTTTACATGCTGTGACCACCGTGCAGTGTGGTTGTGACGCATGATCATATAGATCGGGGAATATGACTCTAAGTGTGTGATCACCACACCACTTATTCCACAAGAATCTGGTGAGTCTGCCGTTACCGATAACTGATGTCATATAGCTAATGAAGTGTTCATATGCCTTAGAAATGCCTTTCCAGAACCAGGAGACACGTGGGCCTACCCTGAAGCCCAAATTTTTCGTTCCATTCCCATGTAGATTTCCCTGAATAAAATCTTGCCACCCATCTCCATTAGGGTGGAAGACTTTCCACCACAATTTACTCATTAAAGCAAGATTCATTTCACGAAGATCAATAATACATAGTCCTCCATGTGTCTTTTTCATGCATGCCTTCTCACATCTGATAAGGTGATACCGCCTCGATCCGGGTCTGTCCCTTTCCATAAAAACCGTTTTCGAGTCCGGTCAATTCTCTGAATTACCCATCGCGGCATTTCAAAGAAGGACAAATAATAGGTTGGAAGATTTGAGAGGACTGCATTAATAAGCATGACTCTCCCTTCCAATGATATGGCTTTACCTTTCCAACCTGCTAGACGGTTCTCAACCCGGTCAATAATGGGTAACCAATCAGCCTTGTTGAATTTTCCAGTTCTTAGTGGCAATCCCAGGTACTGAATGGGAAAACTCTCGGTAGAGCAATTGAGAATTATGGCATGTTCTAGAGCCTCTTCTGTTGTCAGGAAAATGGGGATGATGGCACTTTTATGGAAGTTAACCCTGAGGCCAGACCAAGCTTCAAAACTATATAGTATTCCTTTGAATGAGATTGTTTCCCCGACTTATTTTCTTTTGTTAATATAGAGAAAATGGATTTAAGGTCATAATTGGATTTGAAGTTTTTGCATTTAAGAGCATATGTAGTAATTCAATTTCAAAATTTGAATATTTGGCATATAAAAATAAAAATTTTAGGTTTGAAATATAGTTGTTATGACTTAAAATTTGGGTTTTGATTTTTAGAAAATCAACAGAAGATGGATGATGTCTCGTCCTATATATATATATATATATATATATATATATATATATATATATATATATATATATATATATATATATATATATATAGTCAGTGAATCATTTTCCGTCCCTGGGTTGTGTAGATAATTAATTTTTAATTAATAATTAATTTAATCCTAATTAAATCTTAATTAGATCCCAATCTATATACACAATAATTCTATAGGCATTATTTCATAGAATTTCCTCGAAACAAATCTCATGGATGGAAAATCAATTTTCTTTAAAAAAATTTAACAAATTTGATCGGATGGGAATCATTTCCCGTCTAATATATTTAAAAAATAGAAGCGACGAAATATGATCTTTCATCTGATTTTTTTTTTTATAAAAATGAACGGACGTCTTTCGTAGGCGATATTTTCCAAATTCTTATATATTTTCCTAAATATAGCCGACCACTATTCTCCTCAAACTCAAATTTTGAGTATTTAGCCAACAATTACAGCTCGATTCTTATCAAATTTTACAAAAATGACCAACGACAACAGATCAACAGATGTTCTAAGGAGAATGACATGTTACTGTACTGTAAACTATTGGCAGCAGATTACTACTACATTACGGGGGAAAAAAAAATTATAAAGTAGATTTAGAACAGAATTGGATTCCGGCTAGCTAGCCAGACCCTAGATACTCCTTTGCACTCCAGAATGTCCCGTTTGTTTATTTTGGTAGTATATAATTGAAAGAGGAATGAAATATATCTATAAAATGATATGAGATCAAAATGGAATATTGAAAGAGACATTCAAACCACAAATATAAAACGCGTATTTGAAAGTTAGGGATGGTGACAAATTAAGGGATTTCCATGCAATGCAAGAGGCTATATATGCCTATATATCAGTGTCGGTGTATGCAGCTAGAGTGGAAAACAGGGGATGGGAGCTTCTGGGATTGTTCATCAGTTCATGCATGTGTGTTGTGTTTTGTGTTTTTTTTCTTTTTTTTTTTCTCTTTTCTTTTTCTATTTCTCTTTTTCACATCTCTTATCTTGATCTGGTCAGTTTGTCACTTAGTTTTGATGGTGAAAGCACGCAATGGCCAAAGCTAAAGTATTGACAAGTAATGAGATCCCCTAGATTCTTTGAGAAAATCACGGTTATATGGTGACCCTAAGACTATATATATATATATTGATATGATATAGATGATGTGGTCCCATTTAGGCCATCAAATCTCCTCAGATTTCACTCCCCTGTGATCATTAGCTTAAACAGGTCCAACAAGCTTCAGTCAGCTCAGACTCACTGGCTAATGGGTCCGATCCGGCCCATCAAGACCACAGACTCGTTAGCCCCTGCCTATAAATACGAGACCCCCTCCTTCATTTAAAGGGAATAAACTCCCCCCCCCCCCCCCCCCCCCCCCCCCGAACCCTAGATATTGTTGCTTGCTCAGTGACTAGATCGTCGGAGGGCCTGTCGCCGGGAACTCTTCTGGTGTTTCTAGGCAGTGTGCAGGTATCAAGATCCGAGCTGAGCCACCAACATCTGAGCCGAGCAACAAAGGTCCGAGCCTTCTCACTCAGCCTCTATCTCTCTGCTTCTATCCTGAGCTGTATGTACAACCCGAGGGTCAGATCAACGCCAGTGTCATGCTTTCCGCTTTACAAATTACAAGAACTCACGCCTATTGCCCCCACACTTGAAAACAAGCAGCATCAGGTTGGCGCCGTCTGTGGGAACACGTCACTGACACAGATCTGATTTTGGTCTGGAACGCCATCTCGAAGCCAGGCTTTTCTATGGCTTCCAAATCCAGAAAAGCACTCACCGCTGGACGTCGTCCAAACCCTCCTCCCTCCCAAAGCCATGCGCACACCCATGGCTCTAGTCAGCCTCGAACCAATGGTGCGGCAGGACCCAAACCGAGCGCCTCACGCTCGGTCGCATCTCGCGACTTACGGCATTTAATCCAGGATCGGCAGATCAGCCGGTCGAGGGGAGGGGCCGCTTCCAACTCGGCCCTGAACCATGGCAGGTAGCTGACCCAAGAATGGGAACCAGCGTATAGCCACTTACCCCGGTGGCCTCCGCCGTCGCATGGCCAAGTAGAGCAAACCCCAGTCACGAGAGCCGAGTTCCAAAACTTTAGGAACGAGGTCCTCCAGGCTATCCGGGGCGGCCACTAGACCGAGGCGTGCAATAACACCAATCCGCGGCCAGAAGCCCAAGACAGCGAATCTCAAGGTTCAAATCACCCACTGGAGCAGGAAGATGTCGTCTTCTGGTGTCTCCAGTAGATGGAGATCCGCCTCGCCCATCTCGGCGAGGGCGGACCACAATCTGGACAAGGGAACTGGCCGAATCGACCTCCGTTCTCTTCTCAAATTCTAGACGCCGAGATTCCGAGGAATTTCAGGCCGCACCAATTCGAGACCTACAATGGCGAGAGTGATCCTGTTGATCACATGGAAGTGTTCAAAACCCTCATGTTGATTCACAGTGCATCGGATTCTCTCCTATGTCGCACCTTTCCTTCCATCCTGCGTGGTCCAGCTTGGGAATGGTTCTCAAAGCTCACCCCCGGCTCGGTCTTCTCGTTCGACCAGCTAGAAGCAAGCTTTCTAGTCGACTTCGTGACCAGCCGGAAGGTCGAGAAGATGAGCGCCTCCCTTCTGGACCTCAAGCAGAAGGAAGGAGAACCCCTCTGCGAGTTCGTTCGGAGGTTCACAACCGAGGCAAGGGAGATCTCCTCACTTGATGCTGGTGTCGCCTCTGTAACTTTCCGGCATAATGTTCGTCATGGCCAGCTAAAGGCCTCATTAGCCAAGAAACCACCCGTTAATTTTCCTGACCTCCTCAACAGGGTAGAGAAATACATCCGGGCTGAGGAGGCTCTGCATCCCGAGGGCATCAAAGATGCTACAGCCAAAGGGAAGTGCAAAGCGGACGATGCCGAGCCAGCCAAAAAGGCCCCGAAGGACGCAGCTGGTCAGAAGAGGCCGCCTCCGGTCTCCCGTTTTGAAAGATATACGCCGCCGAACCAGAATGTATCAGCCATCCTTTTGGAGATCGAGGGAAAAGGGATTGTCCGACTCTCTCCCCGACCGACCAATAACAAAAAACGGGACCAGAGGTTCTACTGCCGATTTCACCGAGACCATGGGCACGAAACGGACAACTGCCATGTACTTAAAGATGATATCGAGGCCCTCATCCAGTGAAGGTACCTAAGGGAGTTCACCCAGACCAGTCCAAGAGACCGGAGGGACCCGAGGAACCCAAGGCCATTGCCTCCTACTCGAACGGTCAACCGACAGTCCGAGAAGGGTCCTGAGCCCGAAGATACCGGGGATACGGCCATCCTACACTACGTCCATAGCGGACCCTTGGAAGGAGAATCCATGTAACACCGCGCAAAATTGGAAATGACAATTTTGCCCCTCGAGTGTTATGCACGTTTATTTTGTACCGTTACTGGTAATATTTGTAACGTGTTTCATTACGGATTTTTGGATTCCGATTATTTATGTATTTTTCATCTTCTCAGAATTGATTTTTATCCTATTTGAGTCAACTCAAATATAAATTTCAATCTCTGTGTTCTTACGTGCTTTATATGTGTTATCGATGCACATATCGATTACGTATTTTCCATTGCTACGTGTAATATTTTTATAATTTACAATTATTTCTTTTTATCATGTTTGAATTCATTTTAGAAATAGAGATTCATTTTCTCTCTATTTTGATTAAAATACTATTGTACGTGCGGTGCACATAATTTCTATGTACGTATTCATTACATCGTGGAATGTATAAAAAATTGATAAATATATTTTCTTATATTATATTTCTATTATATTTAAATATTTTTCCATTGATAAAGTCAAATTTTGTATTTTGATATTTTTACGTGCAACACACGTGTTTTTTGTGCACGTACTTAAGCATATTATTTTCAAAATGAAACTTTGAAATGTGTGTGTTTATTTTATTTGTGCATGAAAAACTATAATTTTTTATTAAACTAATTTTTACATACATATTATATATATATATACATATAACTTATAATTTAGTCTAAAAATAAAAATAATTAATTTTGTGAAGTGTACACAAAGCACGTGCTCGTGCACACGTGCGATGGCCAGCTGGTTTTGGGAAGGAGGGAAAATAAGTTTTTGATTTTTCATGAGTGGACTTAGTGGAGTTGTGGGCAATTGGTTATTATAACCACTCATTAAAAATCTATAAAATACCCCTAAACCTTCACATTCTCTCCTCATCTCTCCTTCCTTTCCCTGTCTGCCGAAAACCAAATCCGAAAGCCAATCCACCAGTCCATGTGCTTCTCCACCTAACTCACCATTGCATATATATATATATATATATATATATATATATAAGCGGTTCATTATATGTATATATATACTTATACCAATTCATTCACTCTCTTTCTTTTTCCTCCTTTCTCCTCTGTCTCATCCAAAAACACCCCATCCATCAATGCCCTACTGTTGCTTTCTCCATCTACTCACTTTTGTGTGTGTGTGTGTATATATATATATATATATATATATATATATATATATATATATATATATAGGGGTCGGTTCGGGTGAGAACCAACCCTGGGGTGAGAACCTAAGGGCCTATCCTAGCCATTCATCTGTGTAATCTTAACGGTCAAGATTATTTAAAATTAAACAATAAGATTAATTAATTTTTGCATTAAGATGTCAATCCCTTTAATTAAGGGATGGGGACCGCGTAATAAAAGGAATAATTATAAATTACCTTTTTTGTGTGCGACGGTTAAGGCAAATTTGGTCAAATTGGAGAGAGAAATAATTTATTCCCGTAAAATATTGGAGAAGATTTTGTTTCCCAAAATAATAGCAACTGCAGAATCATTCACCATTTCGTTCCTTACAGTTACGGTTTATTACAGTTGCTATTTATAATTATTACAGTTGCTGTTTAAGTGGTAGCTGTATAATTATTTCAGTTGCTATATATATGTATTACAGTTGCTATTCGAGTTGCTATATATATGTATTTCAGTTGCTATATTTATAATTATTTCAGTTGCTATATATATGTATTACAGTTGCTATATATGTATTTCAGTTGCTATATATATGTATTACAGTTGCTATTCGAGTTGCTATATATAAGTAATTCAGTTGCTATATTTATAATTATTTCAGTTGCTATATATATGTATTTCAGTTGCTATATATATGTATTTCAGTTGCTATATATATGTATTACAGTTGCTTTTAACTTCAGTTGCTATTTATAGTATTCCTTCACCAATTTCAGTTGCTATTATAATTATTTCAGTTGCTATTTATAATTATTTCAGTTGCTATTTATAATTATTTCAGTTGCTATTTATAATTTATACAGTTGCTATATATATGTATTACAGTTGCTTTTAACTTCAGTTGCTATTTATAGTATTCCTTCACCAATTTCAGTTGCTATTTATAATGATTTCAGTTGCTATTTATAATTATTGAAGTTGCTATTTATAATTATTTCAGTTGCTATTTATAATTTATACAGTTGCTATTTATAATTATTACAGTTGCTATTCGAGAAGATTTTGTATCCCAACTTAATAGCAACTTCAGAATCATCACCAATTCGTTCCTTCACCAATTCGTTCACTATATAGCAACTGACTGTATTGTAAGTAGATACAATAGCAACTTCAGTTGCTATTTATAATTTTAACTTCACTTGCTATTTATAGTATTCCTTCACCAATTTCAGTTGCTATTTATAATTATTTCAGTTGCTATTTATAATTTATACAGTTGCTATTTATAATTATACAGTTGCTATTTACAGTTGCTATTTATAGTTCATCCTGATGAAGATTGTGGTTCGGCTGAAAATAAAATAAAAAAGGCAATATATGTTGCCTAATAATCTGTGATCCCCACTAACTTGCAACTGTTTAATAATTTGTGATCTTTCATTCCTAATATTACGCGGTCCCCATCCCTTAATTAAAGGGATTATGCGGTCCCCATCCCTTAATTAAAGGGATTGACATCTTAATGCAGAAATTAATTAATCTGATTGTTTAATTTTAAAAAATCTTGACCGTTAAGATTACACAGATGAATGGCTGGGATAGGCCCTTAGGTTCTCACCCCAGGGAATGGTTCTCACCCGAACCTTCTCCTATATATATATATATATATATATATATATATATATATATATATATATAAGCTTGTTGTTTTGTTTGATTGGCCAAATATGAAGATGGAGTTGGGGGCTTACTGTGCCTGGCCGAAAGTTGGTGTTTGGAGTTCTCCTTGTGCACAGATTTCGAGGAGACGATCGGGACTTCCCTTGGAGCTTTTGAATGAGTTTTGCTACTAGGAGCTTCTCATTTTAGGAGTTCAATTACTAGAAATTATATTTCCTTGGGTGGGTGTTTCTAAAATTCTTTCTAATTTAGGAGTAGATTGCATGCTAGATAATATATAATTTAGTTGCTAAATTTTGATTGGTATGTTAATTTGTAGATTGCATAATTTTGATATAATTGTGCTATGATATGTGGAAATATTATTGTGAGTCATATACTCTACAACTCTTGTTGAATTAGAAAGAAAATATTCATTGTTGAAATGAAAAGAAATTATGCATGGTAAAATATTTTTATTTTACAATGGTCAAAACTATGTAACATATATGAAAATGGTTTTATAATACGATTAAAAAAGAGAAATAGTCACATGAGCTTGCTTGAAGAGTATAAAGAATTTTTATAAGAAGTTTTTGATGAAAGACCACATTTTAATTAAAAATTGATAATATGAGTTTTTTTAATATAATTGGGAGAAAACTTTGTTACCTTGTCAAAAATAAAAATTTCTATAAAGTTTGAATATATATGCTATGCTGTATTTTGATAGAAATATATTCTGAAAAAAGAACTAGATTTCGAGTGAGTACAAATCGATCGAAAGATCGAGTTTATTAAAGGAAAATTAAATACAGTGTGGTACATACAAAAAGTTATCAACCGATCTTGTATCAGTTAGTCACTCAAGACTTAATGGTCTTCGGTTGTGAATTGGGTCGGTTACTGTAGCCGAGCGGAGCTTTCGGTCTGGGTTCGAGTCTTGTTAGAGACTCTGTTTTTATGAATTTCGTTTTTAATTAAATTATCAAAGGTATATATATATATATATATATTGAGTTAAACTCATATCAGTTAGCTGCCTCTGGCCTTTCTGGTCAGCGGGTATGATTTGGAACTGTTACTATTCATTTGCGGGTTTGGCTAAGGTTCTGAGTTCAATTCCGACCATGGCCTCTTTGTTTTTTTTTTTTGTGTTTTTGAGTTTTTAAAGTGAAATAAAAATAAAAAAAAATTCTATTTAATTCTCTAAAATTGTTTAGACTTTATAAAAATTATTTCTACAATATTTTGGATATATTTTATGACAATTAAAAGGAGATTTTACATTAAAGAACTTGATTTTATCGATTAAAATGTGACTATTGTTTAATTTAAGAAAAATGAAAGTTTAGAATGCACTTAGAGTCTTCTTAAGGAGATTTTGTGATTACTAATACTTGATTAAGATTATTTGTTATTGCATACGAAGTTATAAGTGATTAAATTGATAAAAGAGGTTGAACTGAATTATTTCATGTTATGAGATTATAAAGAGATGTTTCTCTTTGAGAAAAAGATTGTGAATAAAGAAATTGAAATGTTGTTTGGGATTGAATGTAAAATATTAATGATCTCTAGAAATAGATAGTTGTTGGAATCTAGAGCCTAGGCGAGACCCTAATGATCGGCAGTTTTTATTTATGAATTTGATAGCTAACCCGTGTGGGTTGAGCATCCCTTTAGAAGTAGCCAGTTGGGCTGACTGTCTCTTTTGTTTGGTTTAAGTCCAGTAGGGTAAACTAGATCAAGGTTGTGATGATTTTCTTTTAAAACAAACTAAAAATGTAAGGACTACACTATAGTGGAGATGTGATGAAAGTCAGAGAAAAGCACAAGTATGAGGGCCTCGAATCTACGGTATGAGAGTATTCATAGGTTGTCTGCTTGATGCATCATGTCATGGCGTGGATACATCTCCAAAATTATCAGGACTGTGGCAATGCTTGTGGGGTGTTTGGTGACTACGTAGTGCCATCATTCCATGACGGAGGCGAATTATCCACAGGCTCTGCATGATGCGTCATGTCATGACGTAGGATTCCCCTCCAGGGCATGGGCTTGTAACTCATAGAACATCCAGGATACTTACCGTGGTTACCAGAGTAGTTTAAATCATGACGAGGGATCCAACCCTACAAGATGAAGTACGATTAAGGGCTTGCCCTCGGGCCTATGTAGTATGGGATGAATAGAATCCGAACAAGTACGCATTAGTGTCATTTAATATAAATAACTGTATTAAGGATTAGGTGCACAACACCCACGACATCAATAGGATAATCCATTTGTAGCTTTGTTCTGTGATCAAGTTTGTGGTTTTTTAAAGTATTTAAGAATCGTTATACTTTCAGCATAGCAAGAATGGTCGTGTATAATATTTCGTCGGTTGTAAACAACTGACGTGCCTACAGTTTTATATGCAGGACTTGGAATTTACAAGTAGATATAATGATGGATTTGTTGCTAATGATTACTTAAATGCTAAAGTTGTTACAGTTGTACATTAATCATTGTTGTATTTTTATTTTTCGATGCGTGTTGATGTAAAAGACTCTGTTGTAATAAAAGTTTTAAATTCCTTGTAAAATTGTACGAAGTGAAGTGTAAAGATCCTGTGAAACTTCGAATTCAGTCTTATTTGGAATTCGGGGTGTTACAATCCAACACTTCCCGTAAGGCCTTCTTGCGGTAAGTAAATTCGGTCCACGACCATCCCCCTCCCCGGGTTCGGCAGTAGGCGGTCTCCTTCTTAGGAGAAGACTTAGAGGGCATCCGGCTACCGCATTGTGAAGCCCTCGTCATCAGCCTCGCCATGGCGAACATCCAAGTTTGCCGAATTCTCATAGATAACGGAAGTTCGGTCAACATTCTCTTCTTGGAAGCTTTTGAAAACCTCAAGCTCCCTCGCGAGAAGTTAAAACCGGCCGGGTACACCCTTCACGGGTTCTCCGGCGTCCCAGTCCAGATTGAGGGAATCGTCACGCTTGACGTGACCGCCGGGACGACCCCGATTATGTGAACCGAATCAATGGACTTCATGGTGGTCAATGTCAAGGCCGCATACAATGCCATTCTAGGCCAACCCGGCCTCTGCTCGTTCCACGAAGTTCCCTCTGCCTACCACTTGAAATTGAAATTCCCTACCGACCGTGGAGTCGGTGTTGTCCGAAGTAACCAGAAGTCTGCACGCTTATGATATATGACCACAGTAGGGGTCGGGGTATTCCCTCTTGATGCGGTAGAACTTCCACCCGAAAGAAACCAGTCAGAGTTGGAACCCATGGACGAATTGGAAGAGGTCTCCTTCAAGGCGGAAGACAAGTCTAAATGGTTCCGCATGAGCCGCTCCTTGTCCCCCGATCTTAGATCGACCCACACCGAGTGTATTCGCCGTAATATCGATCTCTTCGCTTGGACCTTGTCCGGCATGCCCAGGATTTCTGAAAACCTCATCATGCACAAACTGAGCGTCCACCCAGGCTCCAAGGTGATCCAGCAGAAGCAACATAAGTTTGCTTCCGAGAGGCAACAAGTAATGAAGGAGGAGGTCGACAAACTTCTGTCCGCCCGGTTCATACAAGATGTCAGCTATCCCGAGTGGCTGGCTAACGTCGTGATGGTGAAAAAGGCCAGCGGAAAGTGGAGAATCTGTATAGACTTCACGGACCTCAATAAGGTGTGCCCCAAAGATCCGTTCCCTCTCCCAAGCATTGACGCTCTAATGGACGCGAAGTCGGGTCACGAGCTACTGATCTTCATGGAAGTCTTTTCGGGCTATAACCAGATCCGGATGTTCCCTTTGGACATCACCAAAACATCCTTCGTAACCGACCAAGGTCTCTACTGCTACCGGGTCATGCCCTTCGGGCTAAAGAACGCTAGTGCCACCTACCAGAGGCTCGTCAACCAGGTATTCAAAGAACGGATCGGTCGAAACATGGAGGTATACGTTGACGACATGCTCGTCAAGAGTCACCGAGGGCATGATCATGTGGCCGACCTCGAGGAAGCTTTTGGCATCCTTCGGTTTCACAACATGAGGCTTAATCCCGCTAAGTGTGCCTTTGGCGTCTCTTCGGAAAAAAATTTGGGCGTCGTCGTCAGCCAACGCGGCATAGAGGCGAACCCCGAGAATATCCATGCCATAATTGACTTGGCGCCTCTTAGGAATATCAAGGAAGTTCAACGGCTCACGGAACGACTGGCGGCCATCGGCCGCTTCCTCTCTAAATCTGGAGAAAAGTCGCTCCCCTTTTTCAAGGCCCAACGATGGGTGAAAGACTTCGAATAGGGGGACTCTCAGCAGCAGACATTTGACTAATTGAAAGTCTACCTCGCCAACCCTCCTTTTCTTAGCAAGCCCGAGCCAGGAGAATCCCTCCCCCTCTACCTATCGGCCTCGAAACACGCACTTAGCGTCGTGTTAGTCAGAGAGGAGGAAGGGGTTCAGAAGCCTCTCTGTTATGTCAGCAAAGTCTTCCTCGCAGCCAAGACCCGTTACGCCAAGATGGAAAAGGTCGCTTACACTCTGGTAATGGCCGTGCAAAAGCTCCGTCTGTATTTTCAGGTCCACTCGATCCAAGTTCTCACGGACCAGCCTCTCAATGCCATCCTCCACAAGTCGGAGAATTTTGGTCACTTAATCAAGTGGTCGATCGAGCTGAGCCAGTACGACATCAGCTACCAACCCAGAATGGCTATTAAAGGGAAGGCCCTCGCCAAATTCATCATGGAGTGCACCATTTTCGAGCCTTCTGAACTTCAGGAAGGGGAACCAATTTGGGAGGTTTATGTTGACGGTTCGTCCTGCGAGGTTGGAAGTGGCACGAGCATCATACTTAGAGGCCCCGATGACTTCGTTCTCCAGAATTCCCTACACCTGAACTTCCCCACCTCCAACAACGAGGCGGAGTACAAGGCGATGATTGCAGGGCTCACATTAGCACATGCGGAGGCAAGGTAAATCAAGGCCTTCAGTGAATCCCAGCTTGTGGTCAACCAGATCATCAGTGAGTATGAGGCTCGTGACACTCGGATGGTCCAATACTTGGCACTAGTCCAGCAACTCTTAACTGCCTTTGACTTCGCCTCGGTAGAACGGATATCGAGGGAGAAAAATGCTCAAGTGGACTCTTTATCCAAGCTTGCCTCATCGTCCTTCAAAGGACTCGATCACACCGTCTTAATTGAAATTCTCCTGAAGCCTAGCATCAACTTTCCCGAAGTCCCCTGACTCGCTGTTGAGGCTCAATCGGTCACCTGGAAGACTCCCATCCGAAAATTTCTGACAGAAGGCGAACTTCCTGAGGATCAGGCCGAGGTGAGAAGGACCACAATCTGTTCAGAAGGATTCACTATGATCGATGGGACACTCTTCAAACGCTTCTAAAAAAAGGTGGACGGAAGACCTTACCTCCGCTGTTTGGCCCCCGACAAGGCCAAATACGCACTGAAAGAGCTACACGAGGGGATCAGAGGATGCCACATGGGGAGCAGATTGCTCGCTAGAAATTTTCTAAACCACGGCTATTACTAGCCAACCATGTTACAAGATGCCCAGGACCTCGTCAAAAGGTGTGGTCCTTGCCAGAGGTTCTCTTCGGTGAAACGACTTCCTCAAGCCCACCTCAATCGCTGGCCAGCCTGACCCCCTTTTTCATGTGGGGGATGGACTTGGTCGGCCCCTTCCCAAAAGCAACTGGCCAAAGGCATTTTCTAGAAGTAGCCATCGACTACTTCACCAAGTGAATCGAGGCCGAACCCCTGGCCATGATCACCGAGCATCAAACTTAGTAATTTTTCTGGAACCACATCATCTGTCGGTTCGGGATTGCACAGGTGCTCATCATCGATAACAGAACCCAATTGGCAGGCAAGAACTTTCGAAAATTCTGTGAAGACATCGGCAACCATCAGCGCTTTTCCTCGATATCTCATCCTCAGTCAAACGGCCAAGCAGAGAACGCCAATTGCAAAATCCTTGACGCGATTAAGAAGCGGTTGGCTAATTCTCCCAAGGGACTTTGGGTCGACTAGTTACTAAGCATCCTTTGGGCCCACCGAACAACTCAGAGAATCTCCACGGGCGAATCACCATTCAACCTAACCTACGGTACTGAGGTGGTCATCCCCTTAGAAATCGGACTCCCTTTGCCCAGGATCATGGGCTTCAATGAGGAGACCAACTCAACTGACCTCAGAGCCAACTTTGATCTGATCGACGAGGTCAGAGAAAAGTCTGCCGTCAGAAGAAGCATATACTAACAATGGATCAAAAGATTTTATAACAAAAAGGTCCGCCCCACCAACATCAAGCAAGGTGACATCGTGCTCAGAAAACTAGCTATATCCGACCCCAACAAGAAGAGAAAGCTGGCCTCCAACTGGGAGGGCCCATATAAGGTTTCTGAAGTAGTACTCCTCGGCACGTACCGACTCGAAGACCCGGGGGAGGGGGGGGGGGGGGCAGGGTAGTGAAGAGGCTCTGGAACGCGGAGCACCTCATCAAGTTCCTCGAAGGGGAGGACTAGACTTCTTTTGTAACCAAACTTGTGTAACTGATCCTTTGTAATCGGCAGTACGTGCCACCCCTTTTCTGTAAACATAAAATAGTAGAAAGAATAAAGTGTAATCTTATTTCTTTCCCCTTTTTATTAAAATTTCTGTGTATTCTCACAAACTGAGGGAGGCTCGACACTCGGCAGTGACTTCGAGCAAGGCACTAAATTTGTCACAAGCTGGAAGGCTCGGGCTCAGCATGCACAGCGAGCAATGCCCTAACTTTCTCACAAGCTGGGGGGGGGGGGGGTTCGACATTCGGCATGCACAGCGAGCAACACCCTAACTTTCTCACAAGCTGGGAGGCTCGAAACTCGACCGTGACTTCGAGCAAGCCACTGACTTTCTCACAAGCTATGAGGCTCGATGCTCAGCATGCACTACGAGCAAAGGCCTAGCTTTCTCAAGTGCTAGCGCTCGGCTTAGATGTCATTCGCTCACGTCCTCACTACTCGGGATGGACTTCGAGCACCGACGAAGGATTCCTCAATCACTTAACTCCTAGCCCTCGGCTCGGACGTCATCCGCTCACTCCCTCGCCACTCGACATGGACTTTGAGCACCACAAGGGATTCCTCAACCACTCAACTCCTAGCCCTCGGCTCGGACGTCATCCACTCATGTCCTGGCCATTCGGCATGGACTTCGAGCACCCACGAGGGATTCCTCAATCACTCAACTCCTAGCCCTCGGCTCGGACGTCATCCGCTCATGCCCTCGCCACTCGACATGGACTTCGAGCACCCACGAGGGATTCCTCAATCACTCAACTCCTAGCCCTCGGCTCGGACGTCATCCACTCATGTCCTTGCCACTCGGCATGGACTTCGAGCACCCACGAGGGATTCCTCAATCACTCAACTCCTAGCCCACAGTTCAGACGTCATCCGCTCACATCCTCGCCACTCGGTATGGACATCGAGCACCCATGAGGGATTCCTCAATCACTCAACTCCTAACCCTACGCTCGAACATCATCTACTCTTGTCCTCGTAGCTAGGCTTGGACCTCGAGCACCTAAGGGGGTTTCATCAAGATTTCCCAAGTCTTAAACTTCGGGAGGGATGTCAGCTAACACCCCAACCCAAAAATTTTGTTAAGATTTACGGCCCTCGCCCACGGCGAGAACCACCGACCCCTGAACCACGGATCGACCCATCTTTCACCCGCTGGAAACTGGGGATAAACAACACTCATAGCGGTTACCCCCAATTGTTAGAGGGTGGAAGGAGAGCCACAGGACCAGGACTGTTGGATAAAAGTTTCATTCAGGGCGCTCGCTCTCGACAAGCACCCCAAGCCCCGTCCTTCGAGGTCGGCCCACCTCTCACCCACTGGCAACCGGGGATAAACAGCCCTCATAGCCATTACCCCCAACTGTCAGCGGGTGGCAGGAGAGTCACCGGTGATGAGAATTCATGGTGAGGTGAGAAAATTTCTGAGGAGGGGGTGAGGTTTATATATCCTTTTGGAAGGTGCATTTATAGAATAGGGAGTTGAAATGTCTAATAGCCATTAATGACATTAGAAGACGAAACGTCCTCCATTACCGGACGTTCAGGATGCCTCTCCCTTGTCATCACCCTTAGGCTCGAACACCTCCCTCGGCTTGGATATCGAGGAGCTGTCCTCGAAAATCAGAAGCCCTATCTTTCTCGCAAGCTGAAGGGGCTCGGTTCCAAAGCCGAATGGGGCTTCTTGACCATATGTCCCTGGTACTTGGCAAGGACTACGAGACACAAACGGGAGATTTCTCAATCTCCTAAGTTTTCAACCCTTGGCTCGTTTCCCGAGCCAAACAGAGCGATAGATAAGAGATTCTTCGATCTCCCGTCCTCTCCCTAGTCCTTGACAGTCGTTCTAAAAAAAATCAAGACAGACCGAAAGAATCATTTTTATTATAATGCCTTGGAAGGCCGTGGTACAATAAGTTTTTATTATAAACGACTATCACCTCAGCATAAGTTTTCCTCAGAGGCCCTTCGGGCTAACATAGGCTAACTCGATCCCCGCTGAGCGCGTTTGCTCTCCAACGGGCTCGTCTGGCCCCGTCGGCTTCGCCAAAGTAGATGCTCCGGCAACAGAGCTTTATGTGTCCCACGGCCTCACCATTTTCAAACGTAAGGTCGGGGAAGGACCTGCAACGGAGGGTTGACCTCCCCCGAAAGGACGGAGCCGATCTCCACCCAGCATAATCTTCATCCTCTGAATCTTCAGCTCCTTCTCCACCACGACCACACAAAGGAAGGACTCAGAGGTCGGTTGTTTGGTGGAGGCATCGGACAATGAACTCCCGAAGTCACAGTCGGCAATGGACTTCTTCAGGCAAGCTTCCTCCACGCTCAGCTCCTTAGACTTATTCATGAAATAGTTAACGGAAGCTTCCCGATCACGAAACTGTTTGCGATAGCAGATCAAGGCAGACTCCTTAGACTCTAGCCTGTCCCGAAGTCGCTTGACCTCGGCTGAGCTAAGAGCGGCTCCAAGGGTCTCATCCATCTGACACAAAGGAGAGGAAACAATATTTCACTCTAAACTTTCAAAACAACAAGTCATACAGTTTGGCCAAAAATGAAAATTATATATTCGTCATTTCAAAAAATTATTACAAAAAGCGTTGGCCAGTTCGCAATCGACAAGTACAAAAAAGAAGAAGAGGAGGGGATTAATACTACTTCTCAGAAGAAAGTAGCACCTCTTCGTTGGCCAGCCCCTGAGTCTCGATGCCTGCTGCTCCTCCCACCTCCTTCTCAATGTCCGGCTCTGCCTCCACCTCCTGGCTATCTTCCCCAGGTGTCTTTAGATGGACGGGCGGCTCCCAGACGAAGTGGAGTTCGTTGACCTTGGCCTCGGGGTAAAGGAACAAGAAGTGCTCCTTTGGCCGATCATAAGCATCGTCCTGGGTAGCGAGTACCTCGTCCCCTGTGGCAGCCTCCAGTTCTTTGTACTTCGCTTCCTCCTCCACCATAACCCACGCTAGCGCAAGAATATGCTCATGCTGTTCGATCGGGCCCGAAGGTCCTACAGTTGTCCCTGAGCTGCGTCCAGCTCGGTCTTCAGGTCTTTCGGTTCACGCAAGTACCGCACCGCGTTCCTCCCCTCATTCTTCACCTCCTTCTCGTAGCACCTCTTCAGCTGCGCCCCAGCCATAGATGCCTACGGACGAGGAGCCAAGACTTGTAAGTTTCCAAAACCAGCAATACCACTGAGTATGAAGCTAACGGACGAGCGGAACCTTACCATCACGCGGGCCTGAGCCTACTTCATGTAGCACGTCTCCACAGTCTCCGTCGCCAAGATTGCCTGGTGGCACGGCGTGGCGAGGCTGTCCACCACCTCGACCGATACAGGCTCCTCGATCAGAGTGTCGGCCGCCTTCACCCCATTCAGGGGCCCATGGCTTGAACCCTGCCTTACCCACCATCTCCTGAGCATCGGGGCATACTGGGGGAAGCTCTCCATTCAGAGCCTCAATAACCCTTCAGCTACTGAAGCATGGTTCCGGCTCAGGCGCCTCTCTGGCAGAGAGGGTCTTCTCCTTCTTATGAGGCCGCTCCGATGGGCCTTCAGAGCGATCCTCCCTTAGCGGACCCCGCCTTGGGCTTAAACTTCTCGGCCCTCCTATTCAGGGACAGGTCCTTCAGGGCCTTCCTCGCATCAAGCTTTGCCTGGTCCATCGCTATAGAGAAAAAGAAAGAATGTTAACACGAAGACAGAAAGTTAAACAAAAAAGAAACGGAACATACAAGCATCAGCAGGGATCAGTCCGATCTGAGTCAAGCACAACTCGATCACATTTGGCCAACCGATGCTGTGGCCCCCAATGATCCAATCTACGTCAGCCCACTCCGCTTCAGGGGTTTGTGGTTCGACTTGTAAAAATTCCACGCAGTAGGAATTTCCTAAGGCACTGGGATTCGGGATACAAAGCATTTCCCCTTCCACCCTTTTATGGAGGCCGAATGCTCGTGCACCACCTTCTTATGGGGACGAGGCGATATGTAATAAATGCCCTCCTGCTCTCCCAACGATCTCACCCTTGAACGGCCCGGAAGTACTTCAGTTTCAAAGGCACTCCCTTCTCCTCGTAGAGCAACATGAAGCAAACCAACTGCTTCCAAGAATTGGGACCATACTGCATCGGGCAGAAGGCCCCCTATCTCAGCACCCTCTTGATGAAGGGTGCAATGGCAGCCTTAGCCCTGAGACGAAAGCATCCTCGGAAAACATACAGTAACCAGGTGCCAACTCGGTGGTCGGACGAAGGCCAGGGCTGGGAATCATCAGCTTATACTCCCGTCTTATGAAGTAATTAGCCCTTATCACGGGCAGGTAACCGACCGTCAAAATGCATTAAAAATTTTCCATTTGGATCTGGGTTCGTCCTAGCAAAGATATTTCCACCCCGAACCGAACCAAGTCCTCGACGTCGTCAGGGCTGCTTGACATATGGGATGTCGAGCCATGCTTAGGCGCAAACTCATCTAGCATCCCCGGACTGTCTAAGAGACACCATTTCTTCCTCCTCTTTCAGATACGAGGAGCCCTCAGAGGAGACGGTGTCGCCAAAGGCAGAAGAATGGGGGGAACTTCCACAACCTCGCCCCCACTACCCTCGGAAAGGGCACCCTCGCCTCCTTCATCCACAACACCTTCATCAACTTCTTTGCCCTATACCTCTGCCTCACCCTCGGACTCGTGGGATTCCACCATAAACGGCATGCGACTGCGGAGCGACACTACATCTAAAACTTTGTCGCTCAGATCCCACAACGTGGAGGCCTACTGATGATCCTCCTCATCCCTGCCAGAGGAACTAGCTTCGGAATTAGACTGAGACCGCGACATAACAAAAGCGATACTAACCTGGGTTTCGTGAACGGAGTGTCCCCGGAAAAGTCACCGCCAGCAGCTTAAGAGAGAATCTCCAATATTTAGAAAGAGAAAGCAAAGTGGAGAAATAAGGAGGGGGGTGGAAGTTTTATAAAGAAACTGTCAACGTCTGGAATTCCTCGAAAGAGTCCTAACTGTCAAATCTTAATCATCTAGATCTAACGGCTGATGAGATTGTAATGCCTTAATTTTACCCCCTTGACGTCAGCATCAAACGTGTAACACCCTAGCTTTTTCTCAAGCTAAAGGAACTTTCTCACAAGTCTGAAGGGCTCGAACTTGGCATGTACAACGATCACAGCCCTCGCTTTCTCACAGGTTGGGGGGCTCAACGCTCGGCATGTACAGTGAGCATAGCCCTAGCTTTCTCACAAACTGGGGAGCTCGAAGATCGGCATGTATCTCGAGCCATGCCCTAGATTTCACACAGACGGGGGGGGGGGGGGGGGGGGGGGGGGAGGGGGCTCGATGCTCGGCATGTATCTCGAGCCACGCCCTAGCTTTCTCATAGGTAGGGGGGCTCGACGATCGGCATGTACCTCGAGCCACGCCCTAGCTTTCTCACAGGCTAGGGGGCTCGACATTGGCATGTATCTCGAGCCAAGCCCTACCTTTCTCATAGGGTGGGGGGCTTGACGCTCGGCATGTACCTCGAGCCAGGCCTTAGCTTTCTCACAGGCTGGGCGGCTCGATGCTCGACATGTACCTCGAGCCACGCCCTAGCTTTCTCATAGGCTAAGGGGCTCGACGCTTGACATGTATAGCGAGCACAACCCAAGCTTTCTCATGCTACGAGGACTCGATGCTCGACACGTACCTCGAGCCATGCCCTAGCTTTCTCACAGATTGGTGGCTTGATGCTAGACATGTATCTCAAGCCACGCCCTAACTTTCTCATAGGCTGGGGAGCTCGACGCTCGGCATGTACCTCAAGCCACACCCTGGCTTTCTCACAGGCTGTGGGGCTAAATGCTCGGCATGTATCTCGAGCCAGGGCTCGATGCTTGGCATGTACAACTAGCTACGTCCTAGCTTTCTCTCAAGCTGAAGGAACTTTCTCAGAAGTTTCAAGGGCTCGATGCTCGCATTTACAGCGAGCACAGCTGTAGCTTTCTCACAAGAAGGGGGGCTTAACGCTCGGCATGTACAGCGAGCACAGCCCTAGCTTTCTCACAAGCTGGGGCGCTCGACGCTCGGCATGTATCTCGAGCCACTCCCTAGCTTTCTTACAGGCTGGGGGGCTCGGCACCCTGCATGTACCTTAAGCCATGCTTAGCTTTCTCACAGGCTGGGGGCTCATCGCTCAGCATGTACCTCGAGCCACTTCCTAAATTTCTCACATGCTGGGGGGCTCGACGCTCGACATGTACCTCAAGCTATGTCCTAGCTTTATCACAGGCTGAGGGGCTCGATGCTCGACACTCGATGCTCAGCATGTACAACGAGCACAGCCCTAGCTTTCTCAAGCTATGTGGGCTCAATGCTCGATATGTACCTTAAGCCATGCCCTAGCTTTCTCACAGACTGGGGGGGCTCAACACTCGGCATGTATCTCGAGCCATGGCCTAGCTTTCTCACAAGCTGGGGGCTCGACGTTCGGTATGTACCTTGAGCCATGCCTTAGTTTTCTCATAGGCTGTGTGGCTAGATTCTCGACATGTATCTCGAGCCAGGGCTCGACGCTCGGCATGTACAACGAGCTACGCCCTAGCTTTTTCTCAAGCTGAAGAAACTTTCTCACAATTCTGAAGGGCTCGACGCTTGGCATGTATAACAAGTACAAACCTAGCTTTCTCACAGGCTGGGGGCTCGACGCTCAACATGTATCTTGAGCCACGCCCTAGCTTTCTCACAAGCTGGGGGGCTCGACGCTCAGAATGTATCTCGAGCCACGCCCTAGCTTTCTCACAGGCAGGTGGCTCGATGCTCGGCATGTATCTCGGGCCACGCCCTAGCTTTCTCTCAGGCTAGAGGGCTCGACGCTCGGCATGTATCTCGAGCTATGCCCTAGCTTTCTCACAGGCTCGGGGACTTGAAGCTCGGCATGTATCTCGAGCTACCCCAAGCTTTCTCACAGGCTGGGGGCTCGACGCTCGGCAAGTACCTCGAGCCATGACCTAGCTTTCTCACAGGCTGGGGGCTCAACGCTCGACATGTACCTCGAGCCATGCCCTAGCTTTCTCACAGGCTGAGGGGCTCGATGCTCGATGCTAGGTATGTACAGCGAGCACAGCCATAGCATTCTAAAACTATGAGGGCTCGATGCTCGACATGTACCTCGAGCCACGCCCTAGCTTTCTCACAGATTGGGGGGCTCGACGCTCGGCATGTGTCTCGAGCCACACCCTAGCTTTCTCATAGGTTGGGAGGCTCGACGTTCGACATGTACTTCAAGCCACGCTCTAACTTTCTTACAGGCTATGGGGCTACATGCTCGGCATGTATCTCGAGCTAGGGCTCGGTGCTCGGCATGTACAGCAAGCTACGCCCTAGATTTTTCTCAAGCTAAAGGAACTTTCTCACAAGTTTGAAGGGCTCGATGCTCGACATGTACAGTGATCAGACCCATAGCTTTCTCACAGGCTGGGGGGCTCGACGCTCAACCTGTATCTCGAGCCATGCCCTAGCTTTCTCACAGGCTGGGAGGCTCGACGCTCGACATGTACCTCGAGCCACGCCCTAGCTTTCTCACAGACTGGGGGGCTCGATGCTCGACATGTAGCTCGAGCCACGTCCTAGCTTTCTCACAAGCTGGGGAGCTCGACGCTTGACATGTACCTCGAGCCACGCTCTAGCTTTCTCACAGGTTGTGGGGCTATACGCTCGACAAGTATCTCGAGGCTGGGCTCGATGCTCGGCATGTACAATAAGCTATAGCCTAGCTTTTTCTCAAGCTAAAGGAACTTTCTCACAAGTTTTAGGGGGCTCGATGCTCGGCATGTACAGTGAGCACAGACCTACCTTTCTCACAGGCTGGGGGGCTCGACGCTCAGCATGTATCTCGAGCCATGCCCTAGCTTTCTCACAGACTGGGGGCTCGACACTCGGCATGTATCTCGAGCCACACCCTAGATTTCTCAGTGGCTGGGAAGCTCGACACTCAGCACGTAACGCGAGCCATGCCTTAGCTTTCTCATAGACTGGGGGGCTCGACGCACGACATGTATCTCGAGCCATGCCCTAGCCTTCTCATAGGCTTAGGAGCTCGATGCTCGGTATGTACCTTGAGCCACGCCTTAGCTTTCTTACAGGCTGGGGGGCTCATGCTCGGTATATATCTCGAGCCACGCCATAGCTTTGCCACAGATTGGGGAGATCGATGCTCGGCATGTACCTCGAGCCATGTCATAGCTTCCTCACTGGCTGGGGGGCTCGACGCTCGGTATGTATCTTGAGCCATGCCTTAGCTTTCCCACAGACTGGGGGGCTCGACGCTCGATGCTCAGTATGTACAGCAAGCATAGCCCTAGCTTTCTCAAGCTACGAGGGCTCGACGCTCGACATGTACCTCGAGCCACGCCCTAGCTTTCTCACTTACTTGTGGACTCGATGCTCGGTGCTCGACGCTTGACGCTCAATGCAAGACAGATACTTCGAGTAAAGGCCTAGCCTTCCCTCACAAGGCTCGATGCTCGACACTCGACGCTGTTGTGCAATCTAGATACCTAAATAAATAGATAAACTAGACACAAATTAAAAACCTCGCAAGTGTACGAATCGTTTATAGAAGCGTAGTGGCAAGCAAGGGTCGATCCTACAGAGATTGTAGAAATTAACTTACTAATCAATAAAATAGAAAACAAAATCTTAAAGTGTTGATCTAAAAGTCTAAGGAAATGAAAGGATAAAAATCTAAACTAAATAGCATCACAAGTTGAGTCACAAATATCAATTAAATGAGTTGGGTTTTGATCTCCACCAATAGTCAGTAATGCTAAGTCATATACTACATCCATTACTCATGTTTGTTCTCTTCAAGGGCATGGTATCTACTCCTTAAAGTAATGTTTCCCTAAGCCAAGAATTAGGCATGGTATCTACTCTAATTCGTTTCTTTCCTTAAGTATTTAGCATGGTATCTACTAAGTTGCACTTAAAGAAAACATAAGAACAGTGGAAACGAACAAACACTCAAGGTTCTAGAAATTGGTATCAGATCTAGATCCCTCAAGTTGATTAAACCAAGAACCCCTAAGGACTCCTGTGTTACTAGTTATGAGCACGAGATACGGGTCGTCTCAATATGCTCATATAACAGCTTCAGATCTACACTGCACAACTTGAAAATCTTAAGTTCTATATCTCAGTCGACTGGCTGTCACTTCAGTCGACCGTCCCTAGAACTCCAAACAAGTTTGATTCATGTAAATTGTTATTCTTTCAATCAGGTTTAATCAATAAGTAAAAGAGTAACATTCAGAAGAAAAACTCGCATTATATAACTACGGTTTCAATCTACCCAACTATGAAAGTTAGTTCCACATAATAAAACTTTTATTGATTAATATAATAGAGTTCATGACTACAATAGAAATAAAAACTAAAGAGAAAGAACAGAAGAACGCTGATTTGTATGATGTTGCACTTTAGCCCAATCAGCAATCGTCTTGTTCTCCTCCTTTGATGCTTGCTGTCGATGGCCTTCCTGGTCGATCCAGAGATAGTCCGAGAGATAGAGATTTTCAGCCCCTTCTTTCTTGGTTGGTATTTATAGAACACGGCTAGAGAATTAGGGTTTGCACTCTTCTTTTTATAGAAAAGTCCTTTTCTTTTATTTTTTTCCTCCCTTCGTTGCTCTGCGTGTTATATCTTTCTCTTTTCTTCTATTCTTCCTTTTCTGTTCTGATTTGGATTAGATTTGGACGAATCTTCAAATATCTTATCTTTTAACTCTGCCGCCTACCAGTCGACTTGCCTTCGGACCAGTCGACTGTGTCGAGACTTCTGAAGATTTCATAATTGATCATTCCAGTCGACTATCTTTGAGGACCAGTCGACTGTACTGAGCAGCTTCGGAATTTCATTCTCTCTGTTCCGTCGACTGTTTGAAGAACCAGTCGACTTATACTCTGTAGTTTCTGTGTATCATCCTCAAAGTCTTGAATCTTCTTCGTTTTGTTGTTTTAGGCTGTTTCCTATGGAAAAAGAGAAAAGAAGCATAAATACCACATATAGAGCATTTAAATGTCTAATTGCCTTAAGATTATTGCTCCTAAAAGTGAATAATATTTGGTTCATCAAATACCCCCAAACTTAGCTTTTGCTTGTCCTCAAGCAAACTAAAATTATGAACAAGGGGAAAATAATAGTACTCAACCCTTCGCACCAAGAATTCTCATTATGCAAGCATCAAAATTTCAATATAAACAACTGCAAATAAAGTAAAAACAAGTATACCCACTTTCTCCAGTGCAATTGTTTAGTCATAATCCCCAACTTAATCATACTTGTCATGCCATTAATTTTAGTTATAGTATATAACTACCCAATCTGTGATTATCCATTTTCTCTACTACAAACCGAGTAGCAAACCAGAGTTTTTTTATTTTTTTATTTTTTTAATTTTTTTTTATAGTCTCTTCTCTAAAGTTGTCACTTGCCTTTTGACGCGAATGCAAAACATTTGTGATGAATCCACCCGGTTACTCAACAAGTCACAAACTTTAAAGTGCTTTGCATACTCATATTCCAAGTTGCCGTTTGACGTAAAGGTAAACATTGGTGATGAATACCCCTAGTTACTAAGCACTCAAAACATTGGAGTAGATTGACTTTATTCAAATATATATATATATATAATTTATCACTCTATTTACTTAAACTCAATTTAGGACTAGATCAAAAGGGAATAATCACCAGAAAAAGCATCACATTTGTTTATTATGTATAATCGCATGACTCATACAATTTTGTAAGGAATTATGAAACTCAACAATCCTAAAGTTAATAAGTATTCTTAGTCTTACTTTATGAGAAATTGTTTATCTTAAAAAAAAAATCAAAAGACTCCAAATGACTAAATAATACCCCCAAACTTAGATGGAACATTGTCCTCAATGTTCGCATAAAACTTAAGATACAGGCATGTGTTACCAACTAGTGTGAAGGAAAGAAAATAAATAAAGAAATGATTAAAGAAATAAATAACTAGAGAGTGTAAGTACTCCCCTGAAAAATTGGGTTGCCTCCCAATAAGCATTGTGTTTCCTGTCTTCAGCTAGACTTGATGAGTTGTGCAATGTATTGAATGGCTTGCGGCTCACAACTCATCTTATTATAAGGTTTCCCCCTCTGCCCATTCACCTTGAACGTTTGATTATTCGCCAACGCTCCATGTGGGGAAACCTCTGCAACAATGTCTGGACCGTACCATCTTGACATCAGTTTATCAGCAATGGTCCATCTTAATGCACCATTGTGATTTTGAAAGACTCCCTGCAGCCTCTCTTCTTCATGCATCCTCAATTTTGCAGTAGCTGTCACAGGTATTGTCTGGTTTTCCCCCAAATATTCATACTTCAAATGGTCATGTAGTGGCTGCAGCTCCGCATCTGGTTGCCTGGTAGCAGTCGACTTGTCCTGTTCATCAGTCGACTTGTCCTGTTCACCAGTCGACTTATCCTGGAAAACACAAGTGTTATCAAATACCAACTTTTCAAATGCAGGTGCAAGCTTACCTGAATATGACTTTGGAATTTTAAGGTGATGTACTATCTCTGCAATCCTCCGATCATCATATTCTTGTTCAACATGAGATAATGTTAGAGGGTGTGTAATTGTTTCTTGTAATGGATCAACACTATGTTCCTGAAATGTTTGGTCACAAATTTCCTGAACCACATCAACATTATAACATTCATGATCATCGTGTGGAAATTGTGGTGCATCAAACATTTTAAACTCAATCTCTTCCTCTAGTGTTGTCCTTGATTGGAGCTGTTCTTGTCCTCTAGGGTTGGGGATAGTTTGTGATGGGAATTCTCCTGCCTTTCTTTCACTTAACTCCGTAGCAATTTGACCAATTTGAACTTCCAATTTTTGAATGGCCTGTCCTTGTTGATTGCTTGTTTGCTGTTGCTGTTGGAGTAGTTGAAGAATGGTGGTTTCGAAATCCAACTTATTCTTTTCTTGTTCTGGCCTATCATACCCATTCCCACCCTGGAATTGCTGCGTATGCCCTGGTGCGAATTGATTGCCTTGATGGTTTTGCCACCCTGGGTTATATGGGTTTGAAAAAAAATTGTTCTGGGGCGGGTACATTCCCTGTTCTTCGTAGTTTGTGTGCTCCTGATCTGCGAAAGAAAACATGGGACATGAATTAGTTGTATGATTAGAATGAAAACAAATTGCACAAATTTCTTTTGGTTGGCTTTTTACGCCTCCCAACGTTGAATTCACAAGCATATCAATTTTTTTGTTCATGGTTTCCATTTCTAATTGCATGTTGTTATTATGGAAAATTTTGTATACTCCCTGTTTTTTCGAAAGGCCCCTCCTTGTTGAGAATTGTTGTGAGTTCTCGCTGAGTTCTTCAAATAACTCTATGGCCTCCTCAGCACTCTTCCTCATCAACATTCCATTGCAACCTGCATCTACAATTGCTTTGTTAGCGTTATTTAAGCCCTCATAAAATGATTGTACCTGATCATCCTTAGGTATGTTGTGCGTAGGACACTTGAGAAGCTTGTTTTTGAAGTCCTTCCACGCCTCGAAGAATAAATCGCCATCTTTTTGTTGGAAAAGTAGAATTTTCCTTTTTAGTTGTCTGGTCTTCTGAGCTGGAAAGAACTCCTTCAAGAATTTTGTTGCCAATTGCTCCCATGACTGAATTGATCCTGGTTCCAAAAAATTATACCACCACTTAGCATTAAGTTTTAAAGAAAAAGGAAACAAGATTAACCTGATTTGTTCAGGGGTAAGCCCTTGGATGCTTTGAGTCCTGCAAAGATCAAAGAAGTCTTGTAGATGTAGATGCGGATCTTTGTCTATTCTGCCAAAGAAGTGGGGAACCATGCTAAGTAACTGAGGAGATAGATGCATATTCCCTGTGACTTTGGGTTGAAAAGCTATGCAAGACGGTTGCTCAATATTCTTTGGAATGAATTTGTCTTGCATTGGTACTCGATTTATTACATTCTCACCCATTGTTGCTTTTGATAGAAAATCCTCTGTACAGTCGACTGATCCGTGGAGACAGTCGACTGATCTGTACCTGTTTGTGCAGAGAGTAAAAAGAAAATTATAGGAAAAGGAAACGAAGAAATAAAATAAAAAAGAAAAAGAATTTTACTGATTTGTAAGTTAAAATACTAAACAATCCCCGGCAACGGCGCCAAAAACTTGTTGTGCAATCTAGATACCTAAATAAATAGATAAACTAGACACAAATTAAAAACCTCGCAAGTGTACGAATCGTTTATAGAAGCGTAGTGGCAAGCAAGGGTCGATCCCACAGAGATTGTAGAAATTAACTTACTAATCAATAAAATAGAAAACAAAATCTTAAAGTGTTGATCTAAAAGTCTAAGGAAATGAAAGGATAAAAATCTAAACTAAATAGCATCACAAGTTGAGTCACAAATATCAATTAAATGAGTTGGGTTTTGATCTCCACCAATAGTCAGTAATGCTAAGTCATATACTACATCCATTACTCATGTTTGTTCTCTTCAAGGGCATGGTATCTACTCCTTAAAGTAATGTTTCTCTAAGCCAAGAATTAGGCATGGTATCTACTCTAATTCGTTTCTTTCCTTAAGTATTTAGCATGGTATCTACTAAGTTGCACTTAAAGAAAACATAAGAACAGTGGAAACGAACAAACACTCAAGGTTCTAGAAATTGGTATCTGATCTAGATCCCTCAAGTTGATTAAACCAAGAACCCCTAAGGACTCCTGTGTTACTAGTTATGAGCACGAGATACGGGTCGTCTCAATATGCTCATATAACAACTTCAGATCTACACTGCACAACTTGAAAATCTTAAGTTCTGTATCTCAGTCGACTGGCTGTCACTTCAGTCGACCGTCCCTAGAACTCCAAACAAGTTTGATTCATGTAAATTGTTATTCTTTCAATCAGGTTTAATCAATAAGTAAAAGAGTAACATTCAGAAGAAAAACTCGCATTACATAACTACGGTTTCAATCTACCCAACTATGAAAGTTAGTTCCACATAATAAAACTTTTATTGATTAATATAATAGAGTTCATGACTACAATAGAAATAAAAACTAAAGAGAAAGAAAAGAAGAATGCTGATTTGTATGATGTTGCACTTTAGCCCAATCAGCAGTCGTCTTGTTCTCCTCCTTTGATGCTTGCTGTCGATGGCCTTCCTGGCCGATCCAGAGATAGTCCGAGAGATAGAGATTTTCAGCCGCTTCTCTTGGTTGGTATTTATAGAACACGGCTAGAGAATTAGGGTTTGCACTCTTCTTTTTATAGAAAAGTCTTTTTCTTTTATTTTTTTCCTCCCTTCGTTGCTCTGCGTGTTATATCTTTCGCTTTTCTTCTATTCTTCCTTTTCTGTTCTTATTTGGATTAGATTTGGACGAATCTTCAAATATCTTATCTTTTAACTCTGCCGCCTACCAGTCGACTTGCCTTCGGACCAGTCGACTGTGTCGAGACTTCTGAAGATTTCATAATTGATCATTCCAGTCGACTGTCTTTGAGGACCAGTCGACTGTACTGAGCAGCTTCGGGATTTCATTCTCCTCTGTTCCGTCGACTGTTTGAAGAACCAGTCGACTTATACTCTGTAGTTTCTGTGTATCATCCTCAAAGTCCTGAATCTGCTTCGTTTTGCTGTTTTAGGCTGTTTCCTATGGAAAAAGAGAAAAGAAGCGTAAATACCACATATAGAGCATTTAAATGTCTAATTGCCTTAAGATTATTGCTCCTAAAAGTGAATAATATTTGGTTCATCAGACGCTCAGTATGTACTTTGAGCAAAGCACCAGCTTTCTCACAAGTTGGGTGTCTCGATGCTCGGCATGTCAACTCTCTAAGGGATTTTCCATCCTACCACCGTAACTGCTCCCTTTTGTGAACGGACTCGCTCGGCGCTCTATGCTGCGACTCTACTGGCGCTCGTCTCGGTGTCGACCCAAATTACTCCTCAGAACTCAATGATCCATCTTCTTCAAATACTCCCCTCCGCTCTTCCTACAAAGACAAAACTACTCCTCCACGACTGGTTTACACAGCCCTCTAGGAGTGAGGGGCTCCTGATATGATATAGATGACGTGGCCCCATCTGGGCAATCAGATCTCCTCAAATTTTGCTCCCCTGTGATCATCAGGTCAAACAGGTCCAACAGGCTTCAGTCAGCTTAGGCCAACTGGCTAACGGGTCCGATCCGGCCCATCAAGACCAGAGACCCGTTAGCCTCTACATATAAATACCAGACCTCCTCCTTCATTCAAAGAGAATAACATTTCCTCCCCCCCCCTGAATCCTAGATATTGTTGATTTCTCAATGACTGACTAGATCGTCGGAGGGCCTATCACGGGAACTCCCCCAGTGTTTCTAGGCAGAGTGCAGGTATCAAGATCTGAGCCGAGCCACCAACATCTGAGCCGAGCAACGAATGTCCGAGCCTTCTCACTCAGCCTCTATCTCTCTCCTTCTATCCCGAGCTGAATGTACAACTCGAGGGTTAGATCAACGCCAGTGTCGTGCTTTCCGCTTCACAAATTACAAGAACTCACACTTGTTGCCCCCACACCCAAAAACAAGCAGTCATATATATATATATATATATATATATATATATATATATATATATATATATAGGGTAAAAGGGATATGAGCAACTTGCTCATTTAGTAAATGAGCAATTGATTATGTGGCATGCATGTGATACATTGGACATCTAGCCCTTTTAATGATTTTCCAATCACATGTATGCCACTTCATCAATTGCTCATTTACTAAATAAGCAAGTTGCTCATACCCCTTTTTCCCATCTATATAATCAAACACAAAGAAAGCTATCAAGTGGCTCTCATTCATTTGGAATAAAATCAACGGTCTAGATTTTTGCTCGCAAAAGACATTTTTCCTCCCAAATGTTTTCCCCCTCAAATTCAATTTTTTCCCCCAAAACAAAACAACTTCTTCATTTATTGCTCTCTCTCTCTTCCACCTAATTTCTTCTTTTTCATAATTCTTTTTTGTATTTTTTTTACTCAGGTATGTCAACAACAAAAAAAATCATTGAATGTTTTTTTTTGGTTATGCAATTTTGGATTATGCTTCTTCTTATAATTTCAAATTTTTAATTATGTTTTTTTCTTCGGATTATGCTTTCATAACTCAATAACATTCACTTCCTTTTAATTGCTTTTGAATTACTATATTTGATCTGATTGTATTATACTTCACTGAGTAATTGTTTTAGATTAGAATGCTTCACTGAGTTAATTTTGATTAGAATGCTTTTGCAATTTCGGATGATATTTTTTTTAAGTATTTGGGCATTTGTTGTTTTTAGAGATCGTTGCATATTCTTTAATTGACTCGCTTGATCATGCTTTTATGGACAAATTCATGTTTAATCCCTGTATTTCGGGTTTTTGTAGCTGCAAAATTGTATCTTCATTTGCTTTACTGCAATTTCACTTCACGTATACATCACAATAAATTTTCTCTTTTAAATTCATACATGGTTAACTACATAAAAATTAAATAAGGGAGAACTAACTCATGCAATCTGAGGCATTAACAGTAACTCATACAGTTAGAGAATGAATTGCTACTTATTTTAGACTCCAAATTTAAAAAGAAATCTCTTATGCTCAGGTCACACATAGCAAGGAATTTCCGATTCACTACTGTTGTAGAATCACAATACTATTTTTGAATCCCGAGCTGCTGACAAATAATCCTGCAATATACAAATCAATAAACATCAAAGTTACTTCATAATCTTACTTCAAAGTACATCAATACTTCAACGTCTACTAGCAAATAAATATCTATATAAATCATCTCGTATTGTTTATATGATTTTTCATATGTTGTATCGTTCCGAATACGTGCCGTAGGCACATGCCCACGTGCATACCAAGTATATATATAAATTTTTAGTTACTAACTCACTTATTGGGTGAGCAACTGATGATGTGACAATTATACATTAATAGTTGAGGTAACTACTAAATAATTGTTGTCCAAACATGTTTATATATACATAGAGTTTCTCAATGTGATGGATGGGCAAATAAATTTCAAATAATTTGATTTCACATAATTAGACTAATTTAGACGTGTAGATCAATGTGAACGGTTCGGATTGTCGATACGAAGGCAGGAAGGCTGAGTCACACGGAGGCCTAGTGCACAACGGAACATTTCTCTCTCTCTCTCTCTCTCTCTCTCTCTCTCTCTCTATATATATATATATATATATATATATATATATATATATATAGTGAGAACTGTTCTCATATTAAGCTTCGTGAGAACTCCATGTCATCCATCGTATGGATAATCCAAATCGTTTATATTGTTTAACATGACCAAATTAGTCTAGAAATATAAAATCAAGTCATTTGATATTCATTTTTCCATGCATCATGTCATTATAAAAAATAACGATTTTTCAGCCATAAAAATTGTAACACTTCAATATATGGACAAATGAATCTCAAATAACTTGATTTCTCATTCATAGACTAATTTAGTCGTGTAGATCAAAATGAACGTTCAGATATTTAAACTAATTGATGTGGTTTGTTTTTGGGAGGCGTGTGGATGCACCAGGCATGAGTTCTTACTCGATTTGTATTGATGGAGGAAACTCCTATGCAGACGGCCCTCGACTAGACGAACGGTACTGAGGTAGGTGGTATTGAGGTGGAGGCTGATGCTCGGCTCGGATCGGGTGGCTCGGATCCGAGGTCTCGTGTACCTGCAGACGGTTTCGGAATACCGGGGTTGGTCTCGGTGGCAGACCCTCCGACGATCTAGTCAGTCACTGAGGGAGGGTAACAGTAACTAGGGTTTTAGTGGGAAAAGATCGATTACCTGAATCTAGGGGTAGGGGTTTGGTATTTATAAGAGAAGCCAACCGGGTCTGAACCCGTTTGGGGCCAGGTCCGGACCCGGATTCTCGTGAGGCTGAAGCGGTGGAAACCCGATCTGTATAGGGCTGACGTGGCAAACGCCCGGGCAGTTTCCGGGCTGACGTGGTAGCGGCCCGGGCAGTTTTTCGACGCTGACATGGTGGATCCGGGGGATCAGAAGGTGCGCGCATCCTGAGGGGATCCCGTGGCCCAGGATGGGCCACGTCATTTCTAACCCATATCACAAGCCCCACACTCCTGTAGGGCTGGGTGAACCTGCCGTGTAGAAGTGATTCTTCGCCTCTGTAGGAAGAGCAAGGTGGAAGGTGCGGTGAGAAAGTAGGTTTTGCTACTTCCAGAAGAGGCCAGGGGGTAGGAGGAAGGGATCCCTTATTAGAGTTTGTGCGGGATGCTAAGCGTAGAAGAGTCGGAGTGACGCTCGCCAAGCCTCGGGGTCGGCAGACGAGCCTCGGAGGTCGGCGGACGACCCCCTCACTAGTTGGAAGAGCGAGGGGACGCCGAGGCCGATCTTGTTAGAGCTCGGCTTGCCGAGCATCTGGGGTCGATAGAGGAGCTCCGAGGATCGGTAGACGATCCTCTCACTAGTTGGAAGAGCGAGGGGATGTCGAGGTCGATCTCGTTGGAGCTCGGCTTGCCGAGCGTCTGGGGTTGATAGAGGAGCTCCGAGGGTCGGTAGACGATCCTCTCGCTAGTTGGAAGAGCGAGGGGACGTCGAGGTCGGTCTCGTTGGAGCTCGGCTTGCCAAGCATCTGGGGTTGATAGAGGAGCTCCGAGGGTCGGTAAGCGAGCTGTCGCTTAAGGAATGTTGAGGGTCGGCGAGCGAGTCATGAGGGTCAGTGGATGGCCCTCTCGCTAGTTGGAAGAGCGAGGGGCCGTCGAGGTCGATCTTTGCTGGAGCTTGGTTCGCCGAGCGGTAGGGGTCGGCAGCCGATCCCCAGTCTGTGGGACAAAGGAGGGTTTTGGGGCTCGTGATTCTATTCGAGCTCCGAGCCTCCCATGTAAAGATGGGGGCTTATGGGGGCTCATGACGCTATCCGAGCGTCGACCATCTCGTTGAATAGGAGAGGAAGTTGCGGCACGGAATGCTGTCCGAGCTCCGAGCTTACCGACGAGCAGAGAAGGAGAAGTGGCTCGGGATTTCGTCCGAGCTCCGAGCCCCCTGTCGACAGAAAGAAAGTGGGGTGGTTCGGGATTCTGTCCGAGCATCGACCCTTCTGTGAATAGAAGAGGAATTTTTGGCTCGCGATTTCATCCGAGCTCCGAACTTCATCGTCAACAGAGAGAAAGTGCAGCTAGTGAAGCCATCCGGGCGTCGACCCTTCTGTGACAATAGAAGAGGAATTTATGGTTTGGGTTTCATCCGAGCGTCGACCCTTCTGTAAAAATAGAAGAGGAATTGTGGCTCACGGTGCCATCCGAACGTCGAACCTTCAGTGAAAAATAGAAGGGAAATTATGGCTCGCGGTGCCATCCGAGCGTCGACCCTTCGGTAAAAATAGAAGGAGAATTGTGGCTCGCGGTGCCATCCGAGCGTCGACCCTTTTGTGAAATAGAAGAGGGATTGTGGCTCGCGATGCCATCCGAGCGTCGACCCTTCTGTAAAAATAGAAGGGGAATTGTGGCTCGCAGTGCCATCCGAGCGTCGACCCTTTTGTGAAATAGAAGAGGGATTGTGGCTCGCGATGTCATCCGAGCGTCAACCCTTCTAAAAAATAGAAGGGGAATTATGGCTCGCGGTGCCATCTGAGCGTCGACCCTTCTGTGAAATAGAAGGGGATTGTGGCTCGCGGTGCCATCCAAGCATAGACCCTTTGGTGAAAATAGAAGGGGGATTGTGGCTCGCGGCGCCATCTGAGCGTCGACCCTTCTGTGAAATAGAAGAGGAATTGTGGCTCGCGGTGCCATCCGAGCCCCGAGCTTTATTGAATTGTCGAGAAAAATCCGCTATGTGAGGAACAAAGGGGTGGGGGTAGTTTAGGTAATTCCACTCCCACCACTGACTTCAGGAGCGCAATGATCGAAGTGTCTCCAGATCTTGGCGGTCGTTAGATCTTGATGGTTAAGATCCAACAGCCAGATCTTAATTGCGGAAATCGAGGAGTCGCTTTATTCCTTATAAATCCCCTCCCCCCTCTTCACTTTTTCTTCTTCATTTCTTTACTCTCATTCTCCACTTTTTCAAGGACAGGTTTTTCACTTGCCGTCGGCGTCATTTTCCGGTGATCATTCGGTAACTTTTCAGGTTAGTACTCTCTGTTTTGTAATGTCGCGCGTTCAGTTCGGATCTGAGGCCAGCTCGTCGGGTCGCTCCGTAAAGGAGTCCGAGTTCGAGACATCCTTGTCTCTGAGCAAGTATAAAGTGAAGCAGAAGGTCCTGACAGACCCCGGGTCAGCTAGTAGTGACGACGTAGTCTTCATAGTGTCGCTACTGAGATCCTGGAGGCCGGGGAAGGAACCTTTAGATGAAGGCGAAGAGCAGGAGGAAGAGGATGAGGGGAGTCAGGAGGGTCAGGGAGCCGAGGGCGAAGAGGTGGAAGGAAATGACAAGGAAGGCCAGGGCGCCGAAGGCGAAGAGGAGGGGGAGGATGAGGATCAGGAGGATCTGGATACCGATGATGAGGGTGAGGAGGATGAGGAGGATGAGGGCACCGTTGATGATAAGGATGAGGATGCTGAAGAGGGTGCTGGCGAAGGCACAGCGGGAAGGTCGGTCGGGGATGACCTTCCACCTCTCCCACCCCTGTCGACCCCGTCTCCCGAGAGGAAGGCTCGTCCTTGCCGAAAGAAGCGAAAGCTGACTATCCCGGACAGTCCTCCTCCGCAAGATGAATATGCACCCAGACCGGGGCTCGAGTTCCCCCCAGTCTCCTTCAAAAATCTGGGGTCGATTCGGATGTATCTTGATAATATCAAGGACATAGGCCCCATCCCCTCCGTGCCAGGTGAAGAGGGCCGAGTGAAGATTCGGATGGACAGCATCCTGTGCATATTGAGGGCGGACTATCTCCATATTCTGAGGGCCTCTTATTTCATCCCGTGGGAGTTCGAGGTCTTCATTCCGAGCCCCGGCATTCAGCCCACCACGGTCCTGGCACCGGGCTATTGTATGTTTCCTGAGGATGCATTCGCCTAGGGCCTGAGGCTGCCTCTGCATCCCTTTGTCAAGAGGGTCTTGAATTGGGCAAAACTGTGTCCCATGCAGTACGGTCCGAACTCTTGGAAGCACTTGATCTGCTTCATTCTGAGGTGCCAAGAGAAGGGGGTGAAGCCGAGGTTGACGTACTTCCGAGCCATCCTAGGGATCAGCTCGCTCGGAGATCAGGAAGGGATTTTCTACTTCTCGCCTATGCCACACAAGAAGATCATGCATGGCCATCCGGATTCCATCAAAGGGTGGAAAGAAAAGTATTTTGTGGTGCGGAGTGAGAAGGCTTGGGGAATACCGACCCAGTGGAGCTTCTTCAAGCCGTACCATAAACCTCCGAAGCGAAGTGACTTGACAGCCAAGGAGTGGAAGCGAGTGGAGAAGATAGTTAGGGGTCACAGTATTGCATGGCCTCGAGTGATCGAGCTGCACCTCGCCCGGGCCGGACTGAGCCCGGCCGACCCTAGTATGTTTTGTTCTGAATTTTTCATCTTTCAGCCTTCGTGTTAACTTTACCCTCTTTCTTCATTCTTGCAGAGATGATTTCCGAACAGGTTGACGAGATGCGAGCCTTGCTGGATGTAGCCGCGAAGACGAGGGCGGACATTCAGAAGAAGAAGAAGGCAGAGCAAGAGAAGCTTGCCGCTCAGGCCGGAGGGTCCGCCAAGGTGCCGGCTCCGGTAGCCGAGGAGCCTCCGCAAGCAAAGAAGGCCAAGAATCATCACCATCCCCCCACGCCGAGGGCGCCCTGGGATGGAAGAGGCAGTTCGGGGAAAACCGTTGATGCCCCTGGGAGGAGCCTTCCCCCGCCACGCCCCACCACCGAGGAGATGGTGGGTCAACAAGGACTGCGGCCCTTCGTCCCCGATTGGTCGATCGTGCAAGGGGATAGTTTCCTCGACGGGCCAGTGGCGGTAGAGTTCGTCACGAAGGCCGGCACCGAGCGTGACTTAATGGCGCTGGCATCGCAGACGGCCGAGCAGGCCTTCATGCGCTGGTCCCAGGCGCATATCTCGGTAAGTCAGTTCGGCACCTTCTCCCTTGGTTTTGAACTTGGTGGAATTTTTCTGATCTTTTTCCACCTCGGACAGGCGATGCTCCACGGTCAGCACTTCCAAAAGTGCATAGAGAAGGAGATTTACATTGAGAGGAGGAATGCGGAGAAGTACCTCTGCAAGCTGAACAAGGCGACCGACGACCTGAAGGAGGCCCAGACTATGGTGAAGGTCCACGAGGCCCAGGTGGCCTCGCTCTCCGACATCCACAAGGCAGACGTGGATCGTCTCAAGGAGAGGATTGAGAAGGAGGCGAAAAAGGGGCAGAAGGTCCTGAAGAGGATGGAGGCGGCCTCGGCGGAAGCTCTGATTATAGCGCAGGACGAGGCGTATGAGCAGGCCAAGGCGCACTTCTGGCAGATCTACCCCGAGCAGAACGTGGACCACCTCTACTACGGTTGGGAGGCGAACCTTCCACCGACCCCGGGGGGCGACGAAGTGGGGGGCGTCCAGGCCGAAGATGAGGTGCCACCCCCCCTCAAGAATAGAATAGTTTTTTCTTTTTGTTTGTTTTGATGTAAATGCCTCGAGCGGACTGGCCACCGCGGCTTTTGTATCAATTTTTCGAAAGAAATGAAATATACTTTTTTGGGCCGAGGCTTCAAGACTTGCATTTTTTGTGATATTTGCTCTCGTCTTTTGATAGACGCACGGGACCTGGGTCGCCGCCCCTGTGCTGCTGAGGTACCTACAGTTCGAGCGGGGGAGGAGGCCATGGAGGCAGCATTGGCTTGCTAGCAAAAACAGGCTCGGGACCACCGTTAATTATTTCCTGAACAAGTCTAGGGAGCTCGGTCTGGAGGTGGCACCCCTGAAGAAGGCCATAGCCGACCGGGACTGGTGGGTAATCGAGACGGACTAGTCCCTCTCGGATGCCTCGAGCAGTCGGTCGGCTTCGGAGTCTTTCCTTCGCGAGGCCGTGGTTGAGAAAGAGCTGGAGATTCATAGGTTGAAGCTGGTGTTAGGCGCGGGTCTGATGGAAGAGGCTAGCAACTCGACCCCGGGGCGGTCTCCAACATTTCTATTGAATGAGGCCTAGCCCGGTGATGCAGGAAGCTCGGTGGCGGGAGTATCTTCCCGGGCCGGTCCAGCCGAGCGTGAGAAGTGCCCGAAGGAGGCGCCGAGTTTGAATTTCAGGCCGAGTGCGAGTGAGTTTGTGAGTTGTTCTTTGTATTTGTACCGACGTTCATTGATTTGTAAACAATGAGTAATAATAATAGCATTCGTTTTCTTGAACCTTGATTGTCTCGGTTGCCAAAGGTGGCTGCTATGTCTGCTACGA
This sequence comes from Hemerocallis citrina, assembly GCA_017893485.1. Taxonomy (NCBI): domain Eukaryota; kingdom Viridiplantae; phylum Streptophyta; class Magnoliopsida; order Asparagales; family Asphodelaceae; genus Hemerocallis; species Hemerocallis citrina. Next base: position 64,628,726 of record CM030364.1, on the reverse strand, counting down.
AGGGGTCGCCGCCGAGGCAACTGGGTCATAAATGGCGACATTTCGCCTTCCCATGAGCATTATTGGCGATGTTTCTTCTTCCGCCGTTTCGCATTTCCAGACGTAATAACTGCCCCCTCAGGGTGTTATATAATCCCCACTTCTCCCAACTGATTGTTAAGAAGTGAAAGTCGCTTGACTTGGGTGCCTGCCGGAGGCGGGCACCCAGAAACAAAATATTCTCCGAACGCTCCAGATCGGGGGCACACCAATCACCCTTGGACTATTCGGGGTTCGAGCCTGCAAGCCGCGAGACCCCGGGTTGTTTGTTGGTGAGTGGTGGGCCGGGCGATTGGTTCGGGGTTCGGGGAGAGCCGAGGCTCGACGGCTCTCCTGCCATCCTTGAACAATTAGGGGTTTCAGGCTCGCATGAGCAGGAAACCCCGTGTTGTTCGTGGGCGAGAGGAGGGTCGATTGAAAGCAGAGGGTCAGTCCGGGATAGAGAGAGTAGAGGGTCGGTGACTCCCCTGCCGTTCTTGAACAATTCGGGGTTTAGGATTGCGAAAGCCATAAACCCCGAGTTGTTCGCGGGTGAGAGGGTGGTCAACCCAACGACTCGAAGCTCGGGGCGTCTGCCGAAGTCGGATGCTCTAAACCTTAATATAAAATTTTGCTGAATCGTGGACTAGGCCGTAGCCGAGCATATTGGTCGAGCGGCTTCGAAGGAAGCTGCAACCTTACTCCGGGCTTACAACGCACCGCTATCTCTTGGGGATGGCGGTGTGGGTGGTCGTCGCCTCGTGCATCGGTTGATGGGCTGGAATAAGCCCAAACCGAGCGAGGGACAGGTGCCGAGCCCCTATACCAGGAAGAAAGCCAGTAGCAGGTGTAGCAGAGGGTTTCCGCCGAGTGTCCAAGGTTGAGGAGCTTTGAAGAAAGCCCCTGCCTTGCTCGAGGTCGATGCCGAGCTCCCGCACTTGTTCTCAGAAAAGACGGTGCAGGCGTGGCTGGCAGTTGTCGCCTCGTGCATCGGTTGTTTGGCTTGAAGAAGTCCAAACCGAGCGAGGGATGGGTGCCGAGCCCCCACACTGGGGAGAAAGCCAGTAGCAGGCGTAGCAGAGGGTCGCCGCCGAGCGTCAAAGGTCGAGGAGCTTTGAAGAAAGCCCCTGCCTTGCTCGAGGTCGATGCCGAGCTCCCGCACTTGTTCTCAGGAAAGACGGTGTAGGCATGGCTGGCGGTTGTCGCCTCATGCATCGATTGATGGGCTCGAAGAAGCCCAAACCGAGCGAGGGATGGGTGCCGAGCCCCCACACCGGGGAGAAAGCCAGTAGCAGGCGTAGCAGAGGGTCGCCGCCGAGTGTCAAAGGCCGAGGAGCTTTGAAGAAAGCCCTTGCCTTGCTCGAGGTCGATGCCGAGCTCCCGCACTTGTTCTCAGGAAAGACGGTGCGGGCGTGACTGGCGGTTGTCACCTCGTGCACTATGTTGATGGGCTTGAAGAAGCCCAAACCGAACGAGGGACGGGTGCTGAGCCACCACATCGGGGAGAAAGCCAGTAGCAGGCATAGCAGTGGGTCGATGCCGAGCATCAAAGGCCGAGGAGCTTTGAAGAAAGCCCCTGCCCTGCTCGGGGTCGATGCCGAGCTCCCGGACTTGTTCTCAGGAAAGACGGTGCGGGCGTGGCTGGCGGTTGTCGCCTCGTGCACGATGTTGATGGGCTTGAAGAATCCCAAACCGAGCGAGGGGCAGGTGCCGAGCTCCCACACCGGGGAGAAAGCCAGTAACAGGCATAGCAGAGGATCGCCACTGAGCATCAAGGCCGAGGAGCTTTGTAGAAAGCCTCTGCCTTGCTCGGCGTCGACGCCGAGCTCCCGCACTTGTTCTCAGGAAAGACGGTGCAGGCGTGGCTGGCGGTTGTCGCCTCGTGCATCGGTTGATGGGCTTAAAGAAGCCCAAACCGAGCGCCGAGCCCCAAGCTTGTAAGAGAAGCTTTTCTGGCTCGCGCTGTTATCCGAGCGCCGAGCCCTAAGCTTGTAAGAGAAGCTTTTCTGGCTCGCACCGTTATCCAAGCGCCGAGCCCCAAGCTTGTAAGAGAAGCTTTTCTGGCTCGCGCCGTTATCCGAGCACCGAGCCCCAAGCTTGTAAGAGAAGCTTTTCTAGCTCGCGCCGTTATCCGAGCGCCGAGCCCCCAAGCTTGTAAGAGAAGCTTTTCTGGCTCGCGCTGTTATCTGAGCGCCGAGCCCTAAGCTTGTAAGAGAAGCTTTTCTGGCTCGCGATGTTATCCGGGCACCGAGCCCCAAGCTTGTAAGAGAAGCTTTTCTGGCTTATGCTGTTATTCGAGCACCGAGCTCGAGAGGTCTTTTATTGAGAACAAAATACGAAGCCATAAACTTGTTTAAGAAAGTTGGCATATTTACATCATAACGAATTTTTACAAAAAACAAGGCACGATGTGCCGATTACATTCTTCATAATTTACATGGGATGGAGGCTAATCTCCTCCTAGGAACTTGATGAGGTGTTCAGTGTTCCAGGGCCTCTTGATGGCCTTACCCTCCAGGTTGGTCAGGCGGTACGTCCCTGGACGCATGCCCTCTGATACTTTGTAGGGACCCTCCCAGTTCGGGGCCAATTTCCTTTTCTGACCGGGATTGGATACCGCCAGTTTTCAGAGAATGAGGTCTCCGAGTTTGATGTCGGTGGGACGCACCTTCTTGTTGTAGAACTTCTCAATTCTTTTTTAGTAGATGCTTCTTCTAATGGCGAACTTCTCCCTGACCTCGTCTATGAGGTCCAGGTCAGCTCGCAGCTGTTTGGAGTTGGCAGCCTCGTCGAAAGCCATGATTCGGGGTGAAGGGATCCCGATCTCCAAGGGAATGATGGCCTCCGTGCCGTATGTCATATTGAAAGGGGATTCTCCCGTTGGGATTCTCTTTGTTGTTCGGTGGGCCCAGAGAACGCTAGGTAACTCGTCGACCCATAACCCCTTAGAAGAGTTATCGAGTCGTTTCTTGAGGCCGTCGAGGATTTGGCGGTTCGCATTCTCGGCCTGACCTTTAGACTAGGAGTGGCATACTGAGGAGAAGCGCTGCTGGATCCCGAGATCTTCGCAGAACTTGCAGAAATGCTTACCCGCGAATTGAGTCCCATTGTCTGTGATGAGCACCTGCAGAATCTCGAACTGACAGACGATGTGTTTCTAGAAAAACTGCTGGGTTTGTCGCTCGGTGATCGTTGCTAATGGCTCGGCCTCGATCCACTTAGTGAAGTAGTCGATCGCCACAATGAGGAACTTTCACTGGCCCGTTGCTTTTGAAAATGGGCCCACCAAATCCATCCCCCACATTTCAAAGGGGGTCGGAATGGCCATTGACCGGAGGTTCGCCTGAGGAGCCCTCTTCACGGGGGAGAACCGTTGGCAGGGGCCGCACTTCTTCACTAGGGCGAGGGCGTCTTGCAGCATAGTAGGCCAGTAGTGCCCGTGATTCAACGCCTTCCGTGCTAGCAAACGGCTTCCCATGTGACATCCGCTGATCCCCTCGTGTAGCTCCTTGAGGGCGTACTTAGCTTCGTCTGGGGTTAGGCAGTGGAGGTAGGGTCTGCCATCCGTTGTTGTGTAGGACCTTTTGAAGAGGGTGGCATTGATGACCGTGAATCTTTCAGATCGGACCCTGATCCGCCTTGCTTCAGCTCGGTCTTCGGGGAGCTCTCCCTTGACTAGAAATTTTTTGATGAGAGTGGTCTAGTCGTTACGAGGGGCTCCGTCTTCGACGCACAGAATCTCCAGGAAGTCTGTACTTGGCTTCAACAGGACTTCAATCAGGACCGTGCGATCGAGGCCTTCGAAGGATGAGGAAGCCAACTTTGACAGGGCATCGGCCTGGGTGTTCAGCTCCCGGGGGATCCTCAATACAGCCGATTCGTCGAAGGACGTTAATAGGCATTGGACCACGGCCAGGTACCTGATCATCAGATCGTCACGGGCCTCGTACTCCCCCGTGATCTGGTTGACCACCAGCTGAGAGTCGCTAAAGGCCCTGATCTGTCTGGTGCTAGCCTGGTGAGCCAGGTTGAGCCCGGCAATCTTGGCCTCGTATTCAACCTCGTTGTTAGAGGCCGAGAAGTTGAGGCGGAGACAGTATTGAAGGAGAAAACCATCTGGACCCTAGAGAATAATGCCCGCACCGCTTCCTGCCTCGCAAGAGGAGCCATCGACATAAACTTTCCATGTCTAGTTGGCTTCCTTGCTCGTGGGTTGCTCAGAGATGGTGCATTCCGTGATGAATTCGGCGAGGGACTGCCCTTTGATGGCCGTTCTTGGTTGATAGCCGATGTCGTACTGGCTGAGTTCGATCGACCATTTGACTAGTCGACCAGAGCTCTCGGGTTTGCAGAGTACGGCCTTCAGGGGTTGATCCGTGAGTACTTGGATCGAATGCGCCTGAAAGTAAGGACGGAGCTTCCGCGTGGCCATGACCAAGGCGTACGCCACATTCTCCATCCTGGAATACCGGGTCTCAGCGTCGAGCAGGACCTTGCTTACATAGTACAGGGGGTTTTGCACCCCTTTCTCTTCTCAGACGAGGACGGTGCTGAGCACGTTCTCCGAAGCGGAAAGGTAGAGCCAGAGTGGCTCCCCTGGTTCGGACTTACTGAGGAGAGGAGGGTTGGCGAGGTACTCCTTGAATTGTGCGAAGGCCTTTTGTTGCTGAGTGCCCCACTCGAACCCTCCGGTGCCGCGCAACGCCTTGAAGAACGGAAGGGACTTCTCTTCAGACTTGCAGAGGAAACGGCCGATGGCCGCCAGTCTCCCCGTTAGCCTCTAGACTTCTTTGACGTTCCTGGGAGGGGCCATGTCTATTATGGCCTGAATTTTTTCGGGGTTCGCCTCGATGCCGCGCTGGCTAACGATGAACCTTAAGAACTTCCCTGAGGAGACGCCGAAGGCACACTTCGCCGAGTTGAGCCTCATGTTGTGGGTTCGAAGGACCCCAAAGGCCTCTTCCAGGTCGGTGACGTGGTCCTGTCCTTGTTGACTTTTGACGAGCATTTTGTTGACGTATACCTCCATGTTACGTCCGATTTGATCTTTGAAGACTTGGTTGACGAGCCTCTGGTAGGTGGTGCCGGCATTCTTCAGCTCGAAGGGCATGACCTGGTAGCAGTACAGTCCCTGGTCCATGACGAAGGACGTCTTGGCGATATCGGGAGGAAACATCCGGATTTGGTTATAGCCCGAAAAGGCATCCATGAAGGATAAGAGCTCGTGGCCCGAGGTAGCATCTATCAGGGCATCAATGCTGGTGTAACGACCCGAAAAATAGCATATGGCTATTTTGCATCGAAATGTGTGCGCGATTGAGAATTTCCCGCGATCATGGATTTTCTGATAAAAATTATTTTAATATACTGCCAATTTTATTTTATTATTATTTTTAAAATTAAATTATTTTTCATATGAATTATCTACGAAGTAGTTTTAATGTATTTTGTATTGTTTGGATTATTAGAGTAGAGAATTAGGCGTTATTTGGAAATGTATTAAAGTTAGAGGGCTTATATACAACATTTCCCTAGATATTTATCAATCTATTATTAATTAATTCCATTTTTACAAACCCCCCCCCCCCCCCCCCCACATTCTCTCCTTCTCCTTTCCTTCTCCATCTTCTTCCTTCCTTTTCTTCTTCCCGTCCAGTTCTACCCCAACCCAAAAAGCACCCCCCCCGGTTCCCCCCTACTTCTCCTTCCCCTACTTCTTCCCCCTCCCATTCGCTCCCAACCGAAGAAAAAAAAAAAAACCCAACTCCTTCTCCCTTCCCTTCTCCTTCTCTTCCTCCATTCCCGTTCGATCCCAAACCCATGGAACCCTCCCGACCTCTTCCTCCCATCTCCTTCTCCCGATCGCGCCCAGCCAAGGAACCCCCCCCACCTTCCTTCTTCTTCTCCTCCTCCCTTCCCCTTCCTGTGCTTCCCACACCCGATGGAAACCCACCCGGCCTGCCTCCTTCCTCCCGTTCGTCCACGCCCAACCAAATCGAAAAAGAAACCCACCACCTCCACCTCCTTCTCCTTCTCCTTCTCCTTCCGTTCCCGTCTCCATCCCGACCCAGAAAAAAAGCCCAACTCCGAACCCATCGATCGGCGAGATTACCCCACCTCAATCCCCTCCGATTCTTCGTTAAATTCAAATTAAAGTGAGGAGTAGACTAATGGAGAGATTCTTTACATGGTGGTGTTGTCGGATTTTCGATTGGATTTCGGAAGGTATAAACCCTAACTATTTTATTGTATAAAAGTTAGTTGGGTTTATTTTTATTGAGTAGGAATATTATTGTATAGAGATTTAGAGATGTTGGAAATTGTAGATATGAGAAATTAGTGGATTGTTGGAGAGATTGTAAGTTATTAGTAAATTGGGGTTTTTGGGTTTGTAAAAGAGAATTATATGGATGTGAATTAATTCTCGTATAGCAGTGGAAATTATAGTTGGACTATTAGATTATTTGGGGGTGATTTTAGTAATTAATTGGGAACGAAAATACCGTAAGCATTAGATTATCACGTGCATCGCACGTGTATGTCCCAAGCGTTCAGTAAACGCTTGTGTGATATTTGGGGATAGTGTTATTAGCTTTTATGATTGGTTTAAATTATTTGAGTTTTAATTGCTTGAAATTGATGATAGGATGTATATTGCGACTTGGGACGCGAGATGGCTTGGTGACGCTTTGGACCTTCGCAAATTTGTGAGCACTATTTTATTATAAGTATTTCTGTGATTTTAGAAATATGTGAGTTAGTTTGTTTATATATTCGTGTATTTTATGGTTTAAAGAAATAAGTGAGTATCGATTTATTTACGGATTTTGTGGGCTTAAGAAATATGTGAGCACTATTTTATTATATGTATTTCTGTGATTTTAGAAATATGTGAGTTAGTTTGTTTATATATTCGTGTATTTTATGGTTTAAAGAAATAAGTGAGTATCGATTTATTTACGGATTTTGTGGGTTTAAGAAATATGTGAGTACTATTTTATTATATGTATTTCTGTGATTTTAGAAATATGTGAGTTAGTTTGTTTATATATTCGTGTATTTTATGGTTTAAAGAAATAAGTGAGTATCGATTTATTTACGGATTTTGTGGGTTTAAGAAATATGTGAGTACTAGTTTATTATATGTATTTCTGTGATTTTAGAAATATGTGAGTTGGTTTATTATATATTTTTGTAGTTTGATGAATATGTGAGTTATATTATTTATATATTTTTGTGGTTTAAAAATATATGTGAGTTAGTATATTAATATATTTTGTGGGTTAAAGAATATGTGAGTATTGATTTATTTTACATATTTTTGTGATTGTAAAAATATGGTGAATTTTAACTATTCATGAGTATATAAAAACCTATATAATGGATGAGTTATTTTTAGATGATGATATCAAAATATGGGTGTATGGTTTATATACGTATTTTGATGTTTTGAAGAAGTTCGAATAAACTAAAGTATTGTTATAAATTTATGGATCAAAAGGATCCTATGAAAAGTATGAATGGTAGAACTTGAGTTGTATTAGATCATGCTTGAGTTGGTGTGCTATGTCAAAAAGAGAACTACCATGCTTAAAGATTTGTTGTAGTTAATGATTCTAAGAGAAGAACTCATGCTAAGATAAGTAGTGGTTCTAAGGTTCAAAGAAACCATGCTTAAGTGAGTGTAGTAGTGGTTTTAGTTAAGAGTCTCAAAAAGAACTCATTTTAGTTGTTAGTAGTATTGAGTAAAAAGAACCCATCCTATGGATTTGAATTGTTGTAGAAAGAAACCCATGGTTAAGTTGTAGTAGAATATCATGTTTGGGTCGATTTTAGAAAGAAACTCATGTTTGAGTCGATTATAGTAGGTATGCCATGATGAGTTGATTTTAGAAGAAACCCATGCTAAGTTGATTATAGTAGATTCTTTTGTTGCTTCTAATTATAGAAGATCAAGTTTTCTAGTAAGCACAGTTGGTTGTTTCTAGGTTTGATTACCTGTATGATTGTTTGTATGTGGTTTTGCGCGTACGTGGCTCGACTGGCCCGTATGTAGCTGTGGGTCTCATACGCAGCTTATTCGGCTCGTATGTGTGTTGTTGCCTCATACGCGGCTCGACTGGCCCGTATGTAAATGTTGGTCTCATACGGAGCTTATTTGGCTCGTATGCATGTTGTTGTCTCATACGCGGCTCGACTGGCCCGTATGTAGCTGTTGGTCCCATACGTAGCTGTTTAGCTCGTATGTATTTTTGGTTACTCGTATGTTGCTTCTTGGCTAATACGCAGTTTGTTGTGCTCATCTAGGGTGATATCATTGCCCTAGGGCTATCGACCATTAAGACGTGTGTTTAGCTTACTCCTAAGGGATTGTGGACGAGTCACTTCGCGGGTGCCGTCAGATCTTAACCGTTGGTTGATTGCGGACCGGAGTGTGACGAAATCCAAGTTCAGGATAGTAGCATGTGAATACGTTCGTATTGCCGGGGTCTTGGATCGATAGGCCATGAACCAGATCCTGAGGGATTCTGGTGAGTTTAGGTTGAGCAGCCTAATAGAGTTATCTTGCGAAGTCTAATTTAAGACCTAGCATGCTGTGTAATGTTGTCATTCCTAGGATTGTTCAGGGTTAGGAACATCATTAAGGTAGTGACTTATGAAGATCATTTTACTTCGACCCTTTGCCGAAAAGAGAGGAGTTGGTTGTAGGTAGCGCCTTACGACCAACTTGTCCCTCGAAGCAGGCCTTAGGTGGTGATATTGGGTTGTATCTTCCTGTCAAAGGGATACGTACGGTGCCCTCTCACGAGTTGGGAGCACGGGATGCGTATCGCGCGCTGTTAATTCCTGAAGTGCCATGATAAGGCGGGCGGAGCTAGGGGGATGGACCCCGAAACTTCGTCGGGTCCTTGGCCAGGGGGAAGCGAACAGGCCATAGATAGCGGTCTATGAGTTATGGGCTCGGAAGACCCTGTGTTCGTCTGGTTTTGAGTGAGGTCCGGTGTACCGGGTAGTAGTGGTAAACATAGACACCATGAGCCTACTGCAATGGTGGGACTTGACCACATGTGCAACCTCATCAGTCATGTAGTATCTGTCAGGAACAGGTTGTGTACAATTAGAAATTCATAACGCGGGTTCAAATCCCTATATATGGAGAAACGGCTTGAGATGGGGCGCATGTATTTATGGGCTGCATGTTGCTTCGGAGACTTGCTGGCATTAGAATAAGAGCATCATCGCACTAGTAAATCTGGCATTAGAATAAGAGCATCATCGCATTAGTAATCTTGCATTAGAATAAGAGTATCATTGTATTGGTAATTTGCATTAGAGTTAAGTCATAACATACACTGGCACAAATTATATGTACACGTGTCTTTTCCATTCAAGTTGAATTGCGAGTGTGATAGTTGGAGTAGATTAATAACCAAGCTATGGGCTTGGGATGTGATTGTGTTATTACCAAACTATGTTGGGATATGGGGTGTATTGTGATAAAATGCAAGTAAATGGTAAGGTGAAATGAGATGTTAGGTTGGACATGAATGAATGTGGTAGTATGAGGATGAAGGCATATGTTTATGATGTGATGCGTGATATAAGGAAATAAAATCAACATTGTATTATGAGTGGTTATTCAAATGGTTACTAAATATAAGTATGTTATGAGCGGGTATAGATATATATACAGGTGATGACTCAGAGAGTATTGGATGTGAAATCCCATTATGATGTTTACATATTCAGATGTCAAGTAAGATTTGTTTATCTTGGAAATTGTGAGTTCGTTATGTTTTTACTTGTAAGTTTAATTTATTTACTTATTTAATAAATTATACTCACACCAGAAATGGCTAACCCCTTAGTGTTTGGGGGTTAGGGAGTCCCTGGACTACCCTAGGTCCCTACTGTTACAGGTCCTCAGCAGTGCAGAGGTGAGGTGTAGGTACAGGTTCCGTAGAGTGGAGCTCCAGTTATATTTTGTTGTTATGTTTTAATTGTAAATAGTAAAGATTTATGCTTTAAATTGTATTTTTGATGTATAAGTATGAGGATGATGAGGAAGAGCATAGTGTGAGGCAGCAGGATATGGTTTCGACCCGTACCCATTTCGTTGTGGAGTGCCGGGCGTCGTGGTAGGTTTTTACAGGTTATTTTCTAAAAACTTACTATGTTTTCAAAAGGATTTATGCTTTTTAATTGATATTTGTTAAACCATTATGAGTTTGGCCCCCAGAGCATATATATATATTGCCTGTGTGATGATGCTCATTTTGGCCTGGGGAGCCCATATTATTATTGCCTGTGATGTAAGCTACGGAATTTAGAGCAAAATTCCGTAAGCTTTTCTGTGTTTTGGGCAAAAAAATACAAGGGAGACTCTGCCCAAATTTTCTTTGAAACATAACTATTTTAGTTTATGTTTAAAGTGATATAGAAATTGGAAGAATTGATTTTGGAGTCAAAAAGAAAAGAAAATGGGCAGGCAGTACAGTTTGGTATTACAAACTGATATTTGTAATTACTGCATAGTAACTCTGTGTTGAAGAAAAGTTTTTAAATTTTCCAGCTTTTTCTGTGTCTCGAGACTAATTGAAGGAAAGATCTTGGCATGTGTCACGGTTTCCCAGCAACGGGGAGATCGGGGCGTTACAGCTGGGGAGAGGGAACAGATCCTTGGGGCATGCCTTGTTGAGGTTGGTGAAATCTATGCAGATCCTCCAACTCTCGCTCGCCTTCTTGTCCATGACAACGTTCGCCAGCCACTCAGGGTGTAATATCCCGGACGGATATTACCGTATATAAATTGTTATTTTATTATTATTTTATTATTATTTTGTTTTAATTCCAAAATTAGAATATTTTGGTAATTTTCACCCGGTTTGTCCATAGACATTATCTGTATCCAGATATCGGCCAGTATACATCCGTATTGTATCAAATTGATACCGTGATCTTCCGAACTAATAATAAAATTTATTTTATTATTGTTTCCGAGATTAAATTATTTTATACGGATTATGCGAAGATTTTCGGTATTCAGACATATGGGCGCACATATGTGTAGTATGTCGATTAGTACATCATATAAATTGTGTGTTGTGTATTTTTGGACAACACTTGCCTTGTTATGACAAACCTATTAGAGGGTTAGGGTTTGATTAGGAGGTTAAACCTAGGGTTACAAAGACATAAGGGATTAGGAGAAATTCTTCTAGAACAAACCCTCCTCCACATCAATTTTCCCTCACCTAACACCTCCCCCCAATCCCACCTCCCACATAGCATGGCCGGCCCCCCCTTTTGGGGTTATTTTGTGCCATATGGTGCACTTACCACCTCCCATCCTCTCCTATAAATAACCCTTCATTCTCCTCCTTCTCTCATTTTAGAAAACAAAAGAAAGAAAGAAAGAAAGAAAGAAAGGAAAAGAAAGAGAGGTTTCATACTAACAAAAGAGAGTTTTATTGTAGGGTTCTTAGGAGTTCTAAAAAGCTAGGGGAAGGAGAAGGTTAGCAAGCTAGTTCTTCCATCAAAGAAAGAAACAAGGTGGGGGTTTCTTCACTTCTTGATTCCTTGTTTGTTTGTTTGTTTGTTTGTTTGTTGTTTGTTGTTTGACTTCTTCTTCTTACCTTCTTGTTTTGTTTTGTTTTTGAGTTGTTGTATGTGGTGATGAGTAAAGAGTAAATAAGTAGTAGTAATATCTACTAAAGCACATAAAGATTACATCTTTGATATGGTAGTTTTTGTTTGTATGACATGGGACTAAAAAATTACATATTGCATAATGTTGGACATACAACCCTTATTGGTTGTAGGACTTAAAACATAAGCATATGAGCACTCATTTTACAACCATTGTGGGTTGTAGGACTTTAATTAAACATTGGACTAATAATAAAAGCATATGTCCAATTAAAAAAGATCTTTTCTTTTTATTTGATCACTAGTTGTAAATATGAAAAAGATCTTCTCTTTTTATTAAACACTAGTTGTAGCTTAAAAAAGATCTTTTCTTTTTATTTGATCACTAGTTGTAAATATGAAAAAGATCTTCTTTTTTTTATTAAACACTAGTTGTAGCTTAAAAAAGATCTTTTCTTTTTATTTGATCACTAGTTGTAAATATGAAAAAGATCTTCTTTTTTTTATGAAACACTAGTTGTAGCTTAAAAAGATCTTTTCTTTTTATTTGATCACTAGTTGTAGATATTAAAAAGATCTTCTTTTTATTTTGATCACTAGTTGTAGCTATCTTTTCTTTTTACTAGTTGTAAAGTAAAATAAAATAAAAATGATCTCTTTTTATCACTAGTAATAACAAAGATTAGTAAGCAACTAAGTAGTAGTAAGCTAAAATAATAAGTAGTAGTATGTAATAAAATGAAGTAGTAGTAGCATGTATGTTGATTAATAAGGTAGTAGTAATAGTAGTAAGTTGTATGTTATGATTTTTATGAGAATGAAGTAGTAGTAATAGTAGTAAGTTGTATGTTGTGATTTTTTTTATGAGAATGAAGTAGTAGTAATAGTAGTAAGTTGTATGTTGTAGTAGTAGTAGTAGATAATTATGTTTTGATTAAAATAGGAGTAGTAGTAGTAGTAAAATGTTGTAGGATTGCTTCTAAAAATGTTTAGAAGCCATTTTTATACTACTAATGTTGTAGGATTACTTCTAAAAATGTTTAGAAGCCATTTCCATGCTACTAATATTGTAGGATTACTTCTAAAAATATTTAAAAGCCATATTCATGCTTCTAATGTTGTAGGATCATCCCTAAAAATAGTTAGAAGCCATTTTTATACTACTAATGTTGTAGGGTTACTTCTAAAAATGTTTAGAAGCCATTTTTATACTACTAATATTGTAGGATTACTTCTAAAAATGTTTAGAAGCCATATTCATGCTTCTAATGTTGTAGGATCATCCCTAAAAATATTTGGAAGCCATATTTGTGCTACTAATATTGTAGGATTACTTCTAAAAATGCTTAGAAGCCATGTTCTCATGCTTAATTAATTGTAGGGCTACTTCTAAAAATATGCTATCATGCTTGATGTTTAACATGTTGTAGGATTGTTTATAAAAATATCCTACCTTGCTTTTATACTTAAAAGGTTGTAGGATGTTTTCTAAAAAGTTCTAGCATGCTTTATGTTTAGAATGTTATAGGATTGTTTATAAAAATATTCCTATCATGTTTTAGACTTAAAAGGTTGTAGGATGCTTTCTAAGAAATTCTATCATGCTTATGTTTAGAAAATTGTAGGATTCATCCCTAAAGTTCCTACCATGTTTAGTGATTTATTTATGATTAGGATGTTGTAGGATTCATCCTAGGAATTTCCTACCATGGTTAGTAGTTATTTATGCTTAATGAAGATTCATGCTAGATAAGTGGAAAAAGAATTGTATGCCATGCTAGCTTAAGTGTAAGTATTTTGTATATCATGCTAGTCTAAATTGTATGTAAGTTGTATACCATGCTAGATAAGTGGTAGAAAAGTGTATACCATGCTAGTTTTAATTGTAGGTGAGATCTATGCCATGCTAGCTAAATTACAAGTAAATTGTATGCCATGCTAGCTTAAAGGGTAATTAAGTTGTAGGCCACGCTAGTTTAGATGAATACTCATGTTTACATGGTACCCATGCTTAGATAGGTGGTTGTTCATGTTGTGTTAGTAGATGAGCATGATTCATGCTAAGTAAGTAGGTATCGTGCTAATTGTTGATCATGATAATTTAATGATAGCCATACTATGATATTCATACTTAGAGTAAAGAAACTACTCATGGCTAGTTGTAGTGATTTTATGTTATGTTCTACACCATGCTAAAGTAATGCTTGCTTAGAATGTTGTAGGAGTAGTGTTAAAACTACCTACTATGCCTTAGAGTGTTGCTTGTTCATACTAGTTCGGTTGTGGGGATTAGTCGTGATAAGTAGTAAGCTTTCATGATCAATTCGTAGCCTACGATTGACTAAAGTAGACTTCATGTCTAGGTCGTAAGTGATTTTCATACTTGAGCTCGATGTAAGCGTAAGCATTAATCCCATTCATACATAGGAGTATCATGGTGGTTGAGTTATACGATTAGATTGTCGTAGGGAGATGCTTGTAGTTGTATGCCATACTTAAGGCGCTATAAGTTGAGGTAATAAGGATTGGGAAGACCACTAGTGATGGTTGGTCCGATAAAGGCCGTTAGGTCGCCTTCGGATTCTTCCTTAGTGGAATACTGACCATAGAATATTAGTAGACTCTTCTGTTGCTTCTAATATTAGATGACCAAGTTTGTTAGTAAGCACGTTTGGTTGCTTCTAGGATTGATTACCTGTATGGTTGTTTGCACACGGTTGTGCTCGTACGTGGCTCGACTGGCCCGTATGTAGCTGTGGGTCTCATACGTAGCTTAGTCGGCTCGTATGTAGGTGGTTGTCTCGTACGCGGCCCGACCGGCCCGTGCGTAGCTGTTGGTCTCATACGCGGCTTATTTGGCTGGTATGTACGTGGTTATCTCCTACAGGGCCCGCCTGGCCCGTGGGTATTTATCGTTTCATACGTAGCATATTAGCTCGTATGTGGTTGTTACTCGTGTATAGCTGTTAGCTAGTACACAGTTCGTTGTGGGCTATCGACCATCAAGACATAGCGGCATGCATGTATATTCGCACAACCGAGGTCTTGGATCGATGAGCTACGAACCGGATCCTGAGGGGTTCTGGTAAGTCTAGGTTAAGCAGCCTAGTAGAGTTGTCTTGCGAAGCCTAATTTAAGGCCTAGCATGTTATGTTATAATATTATGGTCCCTAGGATCGTCGGGTCAGGGACATCATTAGGGTAGTGACTTATAAAGGTCATTTTACTCAGACCCTTGCCGAAGAGAGAGGAGTTGGTTGTAGGGGGCACCTTACGACCAACTTGTCCCTTGAGGGAGGCCTTAAGTGGTGACATTGGGTTGTACCTTCCCGTCAAAGGGATACGCACGGTGCCGTCTCACAAGTTGAGGACACGGGTTGCGTATCTCGCTCTGTTAATTCCTGAAGTACCGTGGCTGGGGTGCCACAGGATGCATGGTGCAGTCCTGCGCTTGCTAGACCCCAGAGAGTGCCACAGGATAGGCTTCGCGCTGTCCTGCGCTTGCGAAACTCTATGGTTTAATTTTGGAACGATGCCCGATATACTGGGATCGAGTGAGGTCCGGCTTGCCGGGTAGTAGTGGAAAACGGAGACACCATAAGCAGACTGCATAGGGGGACTTGACCCCTTCTGCAACCTCACAGAGTCATGGAGTATTGTCAGGAACAGGTCGTGTACAATTAGAGTTCTTAACGTGGGTTCAATCCCTATATATGGAGAAATGGCTTGAGATGGAGTCGCATGTAGTATGGGCTGCATGTTGCTTTCGGAGACTTGCTGACATTAGAATAGGAAGCGTCCTTGTTCTACCTTCTCGTCAAAGGGATACGTACGGTGCCATCTCACAAGTTGAGGACACGGGTTGCGTATCTCGTGCTGTTAATTCCTGAAGTACCATGGCTGGGGTGCCACAGGATGCATTGTGCAGTCCTGTGCTTGCTAGACCCCAGAGGGTGCCACAGGGTAGGCTCTGCGCTACCCTGCGCTTGCGAAACCCTATGATTGGATTTTGGATTAAGGCCCGATACACTGGGCAATAGTGGCAAACATGGACACCACTATATGACTGCAGTGGCGGAACTAGACCGCACCTGCAACCTTGTTGAGTGAGGTCCGGCATGCCGGGTAGTAGTGGAAAACGGAGACACCATAAGCAGACTGCATAGGGGGACTTGACCCCTTCTGCAACCTCACAGAGTCATGGAGTATTGTCAGGAACGGGTTGTGTATAATTAGTTCTATTTAAATATCGCGTTAGAGTCTAGTCATAGCACTCACGAACACTTAAACTACACCAACACCATTGCTATATTTTGTATATTGTTTGGGAGATTCGCTGCTATATGATCAGCCTTTAAGCGTCAGTGAATACTGACGTCCCCACTTCCATAGGTACTGGATCGCCGAAGTACAAGGCGAGATTTAAGAGGACTCAAGGCAGGGAAAGCAAGGAGCCAGTGTTATGTTTAGTTCCGCTGCAGTATATGTATTGATTATCTATTTAGTTGAGAAGTACTCAAGTAAGAGTTACCAAGTGTTGTTCTTCATTTCTTGTACTTTGATGTAAGATGTTGAAGGTTGTAATACTTGGGATTGTAAAGGTATTATTGTAACTCTATTGTAATGTATTGAAGTTGTGTAATGTTCAGACTTGTAATACATTGGGTATTGAATAAAAAGTTTTAAATTCTCCTGTTTTTCTGTGTATTGTGACTAATTGAAGAAAAGATCTTGGCTCGTGTCACGGTTTCCCGGTATTCGGAAATCGGGGTGCTACACAGGGTAGCTGACCTCTTGTACGAAATGCGCGGACAAGAGCTTGTCCACTTCCGCATTCACTGCCTGTTGTCGCTCCAGAGCAAACTTGCGCCGCTTTTGGACAAATGGTTTCGACCTGGGGATCACGCTGAGTTTTTGCATGATGAGATCCTCGGAGATACCTGGCATGTCAGAGGGCTTCCAGGCAAAGAAGTCGACATTGCGGCAAATGCAGGCGATTAGGGCGGACTTGAGGTCGGGCGCGAGGGAGCAGCTTACTCGGAAGTGCTTCGATGCATCCCCTGTCTCGAACGAGATATCTTCTAGCTCGTCCGCCGACTCTGGTTCTGGCTGGGTCCTTTCGGGCTCCAGCTCGATGGCATCGAGGGGAAATACACCGCTTCCGATTACCGTCATGTAGCACGAACGGGCCGCTTCTTGATTTCCTCTGACAACTCTGATGCCATTGTTAGTAGGGAATTTCATTTTCTGATGGTAGGCCGAGGGAACCGCCTGGAGGGAGCAGAGCCCCGGACGGCCGAGAATGGCGTTGTAAGCTGCCTTGACATTCACAACCATGAAGTCCATGGACTCGGTCCTTCTGTTCGGGGTCGTGCCTGCCGTGACGTCTAGGGTGACGATCCCCTCTATAGTCACGGGGACGCCAGAGAATCCGTGCAGGGTGTATCCGGCCGGCTTTAGTTTCTCACGGGAGAGCTTCAAGTTCTCGAATGCTCCTGGAATAGAATGTTGACCGAGCTCCTGTTGTCCACGAGGATTCACCGGACCTCGAAGTTCGCCATGCTGAGGCTGATGACAAGTGCATCACAATGAGGGAGCCGAACACCCTCCAGATCCTCTCCTGAGAAGGAGACAGGAAGTTGCTGGACCTGGGGGGAGAGAGGGCCCTGGACGGTGTTGATATCCCGGACGAAGGCCTTGCGGGAAGTGTTGGATTCCCCTCCCATGGGCCTTCCGTGTACGTAATGCTGGATTTCCTGACCCTCAGGCTCTTCGGGCTCCTGATCCCGCTCGGGACGCTGTCGGTGCACTCGAGGAGGAGGGAAATCCCTCCTGTTTCTGGTGTCCCTCTGTTCTTAGGTGCCTTCCCTTTTGAATTCTCGGAGGTACCCTCGTTGAATGAGGGCCTCAATTTCATCCTTCAGGGCACGACAATGATCTGTGTCGTGCCCGTTGTCCCGGTGGAAACGACAGTAGAACCGCTGATTCCTCTTCTTGCTGGTGTTGTTGGACGGTTGAGGAGGGTACTGTACGAGGTCGCTGTCTTCAATCACTAAGAGGATTGTTGACACGTTATGCGTCAGCGGAGTGTACCTTTCGAAGCGGGGGACCGGCAGAACCTTCTTCGCGGTGCCCCCGTCTCTCGGGGCTTTCTTCGCCGGCTCGACCTCGTCGGCCTTGCACTTCCCCTTCCCAAGAACTTCCTTCTGGTCTTCTGGATTAAGGGCCTCTTCGGCTCGGATATATTTTTCGACCCGATTGAGGAGGTCGGGGAAGTCTATCGGTAGCTTCTTTGCTAAGGAGGCCTTCAGCTGTCCATGTCGGACGTTGTGCCGAAAGGCTGCCGAGGCAACCCCGGGGTCGAGGGACAAGACCGACCTCGCCTCGGCGGTGAACCTTCGGATGAACACTCGGAGTGACTCCCCTTCCTTTTGTCGGAGTCCAAGTAGGGACGCACTCGTTCTTTCGGCCTTTCAGCTGGTTACGAAGTGGGCGAGGAAGTTGCCCTTTAGCTGGTCGAAAGAATAGATGGAGCCGGGGGTGAGCTTGGAGAACCATTCCCGTGCCGGACCCCGAAGGGTGGCGGGGAAGGCTCGGCACAGGAGGGGATCCGATGCGCTGTGAATCATCATGAGGGTTTTGAAGCCCTCCATGTGATCAGCAGGATCGCCCTCACCGTCATATGTCTCGAACTGAGGTGGACGGAAATTCTGGGGTATCTCTGCCTGCAGGATGAGGGCGGAGAAAGGAGGGCAAACCGGCCTGTACCCCTGAGCTGTCCTTGGGTCGCCGTTGCCAAAGTGGTCGAGGCGATCCTCCATTTCTTGGAGGCGCTTCAAAATGTCATCATCATTCTCTGGTGGGATTATTAAGGGGCGAGATACGCTAGCCTCGGCATCCGACTGTGTGTGGGAACAGCGGGCATTCTCATCGACAGGGACCCCTCGGATGGCCCCCAAGATTTCCCTTTGGAAGTCCTGGAACTCCTTGTGGGTAACCAGGGCTCTTTCGGCCCGGTTTGGTTGAGCGGGCTGTCGCCGACCGACGCGGCTGAGCACCGGCTCCCGCCCTTGGGACGAAGGTCTTGGATGGTTTGGAGCCGAGTTGGAAGCGGTTCCTCCCCTGCTGTGGCTAGCCTGCCGGTTCAAGATCACCCCCCGTAGGTCGGGCTGGACTAGACGGGAGACTTTCGGCTGGGGTCCGTGGCTGATCCCTCTGTTGTTCGATCAGTGAGATTGGCAGCGATGCCTTGTGGAGGTACGTCCTGCCGACGTGCGGAGGTAACAGTTTTCGCGGCCTTAGGCGCCATGTGAGCTCGGGTCGACGGGGGTACCGTTGGAGGCAGAGCTCGGGTCGGCATCTTCAGGAGTACCGTTGGGGGCAGTGCTCGGGTCGGTGTCTACGATAGATAGTTTCCCATAGACGGTGCCATCCTGATGCGGTTTGTTTTTGGGAGGCGTGTGGATGCACCAGGCGTGAGTTCTTACTCGATTTGTATTGAAGGAGGAAACTCCTATGTAGACGGCCCTCGACTGGACGAACGGTACTGAGGTAGGTGGTATTGAGGTAGAGGCTGATGCTCGGCTCGGATTGGGTGGCTCGGATCCGAGGTCTCGTGTACCTGCAGACAGTTTCGGAACACCAGGGTTGGTCCTGGTGGCAGACCCTCCAACGATCTAGTCAGTCACTGAGAGAGGGCAACAGTAACTAGGGTTTTGGTTGGAAAAGATCGATTATCTGAATCCAGGGGTAGGGGTCTGGTATTTATAGGAGAAGCCAACCGGGTCTGGGCCCGGTTGCCCTTGAGGCTGAAGCGGTGGAAACCCGGGCGGTTTCCGGGCTGACGTGGCATCGGCCCGGGTAGTTTTCCGACGCTGACGTGGCGGATCTGGGGGATCAGAAGGTGCGCGCATCCTGAGGGGATCCCATGGCCTAGGATGGGCCACGTCATTTCTAACCCATATCACTAATGTCCCAAATAAAATTTCCCACGTGATTCTCCCCAGAAGAGTTCTCACTCGATCATTTCCCTAAATATATATATATATATATATATATATATATATATATATATATATATATATATATATATATATATATATATATAAAGGGAGGAGGGAGGGAGAGAGAGAGAGAGAGAGAGAGAGAGAGAGAGAGAGAGAGATTGGGGGGGGGGGGGGGGTCTTGCATTGCAAATGGGTCTGTTTGTGCAAACTCGTTGCGAACGAAAATCTGAGCCATTGGATCTAGCTCCAATGGCTCAGATCGCTTATTGGTTTTTTTTATATATAGAATTTTTTCCTTAGCCCGTCGTTGGCAACGACGGGCTAAGTTATAATTTTTAAAAAACATTATAACTTACTATTGTTGCCAACGACGGGCTAAGGCAAAGTGGATCATTTTATTTTAAACTCTATTTTCTCTCTCTCACTCTCTCCTTACTTTATCTATCTTCTTCCCCGACCCAAACTCAATCCCTACCAAAACTGCTCCCCTCTCACTCCAGCGACCCCTCCTCTCTCACTTAACTCTCTCACTCAGTATCGTTCCCTCGTTGACACACACTCTCTCTCTCTTCCAAAGCACCTTCCCCAACCCAAGAAATCCTGACCCTAACCCACACCTAAACTCCTCCTCCTACGTCCACCGCTGCTGCTCCTCCTCCATTCCCACACACTCTCTCACTCCCAATCTCTCCTCCTATCTTCGCAATCACTCCTCCAATCTTCGAACGCAAATCGGAACCCTAGTTCAGCGATAACACCTACATTGGGAAAATTCACAGTAGTGTAAGGTAGACTTCTACAAGTTGGCTTCGTTGTTGTATTTGTGGTGTCTTTCTAGTTTTTTTGTCTCTTTCTAATTACTTGAATTAACTATATTTTCCCAATAATTTTATAGATGTAGTAGTTTATCTGTAGTATTTTGATAATTTTAGACATTGAAATTTTAGCCGTAGTTGTAGTTGTAGTTGTTTCCTCAAATTGTAGATTTATTCTTATTTTTAACTGTTCGATATTAGTAAAACCGCATAAACTGTCCAAAAAAATTCAAAACTTTGTGGGTAGGTCGGAATCACACTACACAAGCCATCGCAAATTGTATAAGTGATTTGCGACTCAAGGTTTGAGAGATGCGACTGTGTATCGCTTTTGGTGAAGAAAAACTAAAATAAAGCGGTATACGGCCGTATCTCGCAAACCGTGAGTCGAAACTCACTTCTACAAGTTGCGTTGCAATTTATTACGTGAATCCGACCTACTAGCAATTGTTTTGGATTTTTAAATGACGTTTGTGCGGTTTTCTCACATTTCTTGAACAACAACAACTAAACTAAGAATTTTTTAGTACAATTACACTAGAAAACCCAAAAAACGATATCCAAAAATTACAAAACTTTGCAAGTAGGTTGGACTCACGTACTACAAGCTAACGCAACTTGTAAAAGTGAGTTTTGACTTACGGTTTGCGATATACGACTATGTACTGCTTTTGGTCAACATAAACCAGAATAAAGCGATACACGGCCTTATCTCGCAAAACGTGAGTCGAAACTCACTTCTACAAGTTACGATGGCTTATGTTAGGTCAGCCCGATCCACTCGCAAAGTTTTGAAATTCCAGGTTTGTATTTGTATATGTTTTCTTGTGTATTTATATATGCAATTAGTGTAATTAGGTGTATATGATAACTGTGTTTATAATTGTTCTATTATTTTTAATGTTAGATATAGACAGTGTTGAAGGAAGTTTCGTTGCCAGAGAAAAAATTGTTCTTGCACAAGAAAGTGATGAATTTCGATCGCAAGTTGACGAGAACCTAAAACCGAAGATATGTATGACGTTTCATACTTTAGATGAAGCAGAGAAATTTTATGTATCATATTGTAGATGTGCGAGTTTCGCTATGCATAAGGGTAGGAATAAATACAAGGAAACCGATGTAATCTATAAATCTTATGTATGTAATAAAGCCGGAAAGTCATCGAGTCAGCCTAGTGATGCTAGACGGAAAACTATTTCTAGAACGGGTTGCAAAGCTTCCGTTCGTGTAAAACTAAATGAACAAAGTAATACATAGATTATTTATTTATTTAATGAACCACACAATCATGAATTTACTTCACCCAGTAGACTTTATTTGCTACCTCGAAACTGTATAGTATCAGAATCCTATAAAAGAGTGATTGGTCAACTTACCGAAGCTAATGTTCCTATATGCAAACAAATGCTTTTCTTCGATGGTGCAAGTGAAGGTCATGATAAAATTGGATTCACTGAAACCGATGTTAGAAATCTAAGGAGAGACTCGATGGAAGGTATGAAAGGATACGATGGGCAAATGCTCATTTAGTTCTTCGAATTGAAAAAGCAGACTGATCCTTTATTTTTTTATGATTACCAATTAGATCCCGAAGAATGATTGTCCCAATGTATATGGGTGGATGGTATCGCTAGGAAGAATTTAGAAGTATTTGGGGATGTATTTTGCTTTGATGCTACCTACAACATGAACCAATACAGATTGTTATTCGTACTATTTGTTGGAGTCAACCATCATTGGCAATCAACGTTCTTCGGTTGTGGGTTCATTCTAAATGAGAAGGTATCCTCATTTGAGTGGTTCTTTGAAAAGTGGCGAAGAGTAATGGTACATGAGCCGATCGGCATCGTGAAGGATGAGGATCGTGGAATCGGTACTGCACTAAAGAAAGTTTTCCTTGTGACTGAGCGTAGATATTGCATTTGGCATATTTTAGATAAATTACTGAAGGAGGTGCGTATGGCGAATAATATCGATGAAGTTAGGGATGCTTTGAAGAGTATCATTTATACGGAAGCATATAAAATTGATTTTGAAGAGAAGGGAAAATTATTGCTTTTGCAATACAAAGTTGAGAATAATAAATGGTTGAACGATAAATTTAAAATCCATCCGAAAAGGGCCCCCGTCTATGAAAGAGAGTCATTTTGGGCCAGCATGTTGAGTACCCAACGGAGCGAGTCTCCGCATTCATCCTTGAAGCAATACCCATAAGTACTCCTTACATGAATTTATCGTCATCTTCGATCGAGTCTTAGTAAAACAAAGACACAAGGAAGTTAAAGGAACTCATCATAATCATGAGGAGAAACTAAAATTGAAGACCGAATGGGCGATGGAGGAACAAATGGAACGAACATACACATTGAAGATTTTCTACAAATTCCAACAACAAGTGCAAAAAAGCTTATTATTTAATGTGAGTTGCATTGCCGATATGGATACACCGGATAATTCAGCTGTAACTACTGTTTTCGTTCTTGTCATTTTTCCTCTTTTTGTAATATTTTAATTTCAATTGAATAAAATACTCTAATTTTCTTTCTTGATTATTTTTAATTAAAATTTTTTTCATGGAATTTCCTCATTCTTCTTGTTGAGCAATTTTATTGATGATTCGATTTTTAATTGACAATGGGTATTTTATTTGAACCCTATTGTAGCAATTCCATCTCTTTTGAACCCAAAACCTAACTACAATTGATTTCTGACCCAAACCTGCTATTATTGGATCCTAAACTATTAACCCAACATCTTAATTGCAATCTAAAAATACAATCCTATTGCAAACCCTAAAATCACATAAATACAAACCCTAATTAGCCGCTTTCCCTCTCTCCTCTTTCTCTCTCCTCTCTGTTTCTCTCTCCCGATCAGAACCCAACCCCCCTCTACTATACACCTTCTCCGACCTCCACCTCTGGCAACCTCCCATCGTCAACAAACCCCCGACCACCTTCCCGCTCACCCCCAGCTACCAGCGCCGCCACAGACCCGGTCGCCAATCCCCGCGCTCTCTCTCTATCGGTTTTCCCACCTAAAACAGAACAGCCAACCCGATGCTCTGTTCCTGTCTCCTCGATGCTCTGTTCCTCTCTCCTCGCCACCGTCCGTCATTCCGCCGTTAGCCACTGCCAACGGCAATAGCAGCAATAGCCCCTTGCTATCTTGATCTTGCGTTTATTGCTTTGATTCTTTTGCACATAGTTCGCACGTGTTAGTTCGTGTGTTCGTGGATTCGTTGCTCCAGAATTCTCATCCCGTTATTCTTGGTATTCAAATTAACATCAATAAGGCAAGTCAACTTTCCTCTTGAATTGAATCTTGTATCAAATTCAAGTTTTTATTGAAATTCTTGCAAGTAGATCCTAATTGTTTATCGTATCGTTGTATTGATTATCTTTTGTTGGGTCTATTGAAGGTTTACACGAGATAACCCCAATATTCTTGACATCGTGCCTCTATTGACTCTAAGATTGAATCTTTCATGCATCCATACAGTATTCATGATAGATTGTCACACAATTAATCTATTGTAGAAATAATTGCTAGGTTGTATGTTGAATTGATCGATTGTTGTTTGGTTGATGATAAATTAGTATATGTGTGTGTTCTTAATTTTATTTATCATTTTTTATACCCATCATGCTGATTATGAAGTTTATTGACTAATAGAATTGATACCCATCATGTTTAATTCATTTATTTCATGAAAAATATCCAAAAACCTGCATGTTGCTTGCTTGCTGTATTTTGTCTACTATTTTTGACCTAGTAAATGATCTAAAATAAATAACTTTCTAAATAAGAGTTGTAGCCCTATGTTTCTAGTTTCCAGAACATCTTGAATTGTTGAATTCCGAGTTGTGTAGCAAAAGTTATGATCGTTTTACTACTGCTGTGTTTTTATTTTCAGAATATCAAATTCTTGTATGTTTGGTGTTTAATCTGTTAAAAGGCTGATCAAATGTTAAAATATTACTCTGAAAATTTCCAGATTTTTACTTAACATATTTAGGAGTCTAATAAATATTTTTAATGAATTTATTATTAAGTTTTTGCTGATTCTAAAATTATAACAACATGATATCGAATTTTTGTCTGAACATTAAATCTGTAAAAAATGATGTGTTTGACCTAGCTACTGTTATCGGATTTTGGACTTCAAATATGCGTTGGAACCGTGTGGAAGTCTAGTTTCTAGAACTTCTGACGGATTCAGTTTTTGAGTTCTGTAACAGAGAGAAATTGCATTTTAGTACCGACCACTCTTGCTGTCCAGGATTTTATATTGCAGATTTTAATAGATTAATTATTCCTATATCTTAGTATTGCATGAATTAAAGTGTCTATGTTGCATTACATGATCCTATTGAACCATTTTCATCATTTATCATCCTATTGTTCTTCCATTGCTACTATTGTTCATCTAATATCTTTAGATTGCATAATGTATTGTTGCATCGATAAAATAATTAACAAGTCGGGGTTTAAGGGATTGACTTGAGTAGTGAATAATATAGTGACTGTGTCGGCCAGTGTTTATCGATTGATTGTTGGAGTGTTGACAACGGCACCCCAATCTTTCGTTTAGTGAATCCGTGAACCCGTGAACCCGTGAATCTGTGAATTTGTGAATCAGTGTATCATTATAATGAATCGTGCACAATATTGTTATCATATCAGTGATTATCCTACCGACACATGATCTATATAATTCACCACTTAGTCTAAACAAAATTGATTGTATGCATCGAACCTGTGGTATGGAACATATGAGACACAGTAGTACATGCATTAGTTATGATTAAATGATTAATAGACTTAAGAATTGACACAACATCGACATTGCATGTTGTTCAACATTGTTCCTATTGATATTGAATATTTTCTAAGTGTTATTGATATTGATATTGAATACTATTATCGAATATCGAACCATTGTTTATAACCATTGCATCAATTACTATTGATATTGATTATTGTTATTATCTCATGTTATTGATTCCTATCGATCCATTGAATTCATTGTTATATCGTTGCTCCATTGTTCCTTTTTTCTCTACTTACTATTCATGACTTGCTCTAAGGACAAATTTTCTCATCTTTTTAGATGAAGTGTTCAAAGGTAACGAAGAAGAATTGCCCGCCGAAATTGGTGAACAAACATTCTGAAGATTTTATGCTTTCTAATTGCTTAATGTTTTATTAAACTTAATGTACTGAGACCTTTTAATTATCTGAGATTGAATTTATTATTGTATTGGGCTTATAACCCAGATTTTATTATTGTTTTCAGACGTTAGTTTATTGTATTTGGATATTTCATATTGCTTCATTCCAAGTATTATTGTTCATGAGATTATTATTATTACCTGCATAATTGTTCTGTATTGATTATATTATTGAGTTGATCGGATAAAAAGCTTATGGATGACGTTAGTCATTTGATGGGCCAACGTTACGTGCTCGTATTCCGTATTTTTGGGAAGCGGGGCGTGACATCAGTTTTCTCTGTAACGATTTGTGGAAATTTAGAACCGGAGAGGGTAAATTTTTTTTGCAAACACCGTAAAATGGCTAAATGTCCTTGTTGCCTCTGAATTTATAGGCATTCCATGTAAACATATTCTGGCGGTTCTTCGGTTCACCAATTAAACCGTACTACCGGAGCAATATATTTGTAGACGATGGACCCGGGATCAGTTGAGAAGAAGCTATACATCTGTTTCAAATAGTATTGGCGATAATTTTACCTCTCGATTCTGTGAATGGATTCAGTACTCAAGACAGTTTGTCGATCTTGGTTGTTCTTTTGAAGAAACTTACAAGTACATGCACAATCACATGTTTAAGGGCATTGAAGGCATTTCTCACATTCAACCCGGAATTAGCACACATCGTGAAGGTAGTGCACAACCCGAGAGAGTTGCACATGCCTAGAGGGAAGAGATTGAAGTCCATAAGAGAAATGCAAAAATTCAAAAAAACCTAGACTGTGCAGGATAACTTCGTGTCGCATATCACGATTCAAGAAATTGTCCAAACAATTTGGCGAGGTAATATATCTGCTTTTAGTTTATATTAATTTGACTAACTCAAACTTGACTTATTCTTGTTGACTAACTCACTCTTCTCATTTATTTAGCGGGTCGAAAGCATATAAAGAAGATCCTAGTGGTGAAGAGAGTGATGACGAAGAAGGTGAAGATTCGTGCTAAGGTAAATTTCTTATTATGTATGTGAAATTTAACTTTGAGACTTTTATTACTAATTTTATTTGATGATAAGAAATTTATGAATTTCTACAAGTTTTTTATTGTAGGTTTTGATTCGAACATGATCATGCTGAAGGAAGGTGTTTCTCTTCCAAAAATTTTAAAATTTTGATTGTATATATATATATATATGCTCATGTAAATGCATTTCTGGACGGTTAAGGTTAATTTGAGGATTGTATTTGAAGTTACAAATATAATTTTTTGTATGTAATTGCAAATTTGTGTACCAAATTGTTGAGAATGTGTGGGATGGATGAGTTTGGTAATGTGAAAGAGATGAGTATTTTTTTGCTGTAATTGCTTTGACAATGTTTATATATGCTGAAATTTGTGAACTTTGTGTATGTGTGCAGCTAACAGATGTGTGTGTTTTTTGTTTTTTCCTTTTTGTCAACTTAACCTGTAATCGCCAATAACGGGTTAGGTTGAATGAAAATTTGTACAAACTGGTTCTTCTAAAGATTAAGTTCTATCAAATTCTTCAAACTTACCCATTATTGGGAATGATGGGTTTCGTGTGCTTAACCTGTTATCGACAATGATGGGATACGTTGAATGAATTTTTCAGTGTATTTGCTCTTTGTGGATGAAAATTTGTACCAAATTGAACTTCTGAAGATTAAGTTCTGCCAAAATCATCCAAAGTAACCCGTTGTTGGCAATGATAGGTTTGGCTCACTAACTCGTTATCATCAATAACGGGTCAGGTTAGTTGACTTTTCTAGTGTATTTGCTATTTGTGGATGAAAATGTGTACGAAATTCAACGGCTGAAGGGTGTAAGTTCTGCCAAAATCTTGCGACTTAATTCGTTACTGTCGATGACGGGTTAAGTTCACCTAACCCGTCATTGGAAACAATCGGTTAAGTAGAAGAGAAATGTACAAAAAAATTAAAATAAAATATCTTTATAATAAATTATATAGTAAAATATCCATACAAATTAAATTCTGCATATAAAATCTAAAATCTTTATATAAAATTATCTTTCTCCATATACAATGATTTCGGTTTAAGAGTTTGAGGGTTAGAGGGTTATGGTTAGAGGGTTAGGGCTAGGGTTAGAGTGTTAGGGCAAGGGTTAGAGTAAGGTTAGAGAAAAGGCTAGAGTTGTAGCCTTAGATTTTCCTAAACTTTATTTATTTTTATAAAATTGAGTATTTTGTTTTAAATTTTATTTTGTTAATTTTACTTTTTTTTTATTTTTCATATCCGACGCATGATTTGGAGTTGGCAGCTATTATCTTTGCCTTGAAGCAGTGGAGGCATTATGTATATGGAGAGAAGGTCAACATGTATATCGACCACAAGAGCCTGAAGTACATTTATCATCAAAAGGATCTAAATCTACGGCAGAGAAGGTGGTTCGAAGTGTTGGAAGACATTCATCCTGAGATATCATCCAGGCAAGGCGAATGTGGTGGCCGATGGGCTTAATCGGAAGAGCAGTTTGTTGAGTTTAATCGCTACTCAGAAAGAGTTGGCAGCAGAGTTTGATCAGGCAGGCATCGAGGTGGTACTGCAGAGTTTGGAAGCATCTTTGGCTTAGTTAAGGCTGCAGCCTTCTTTGAGAGAGCAGATTGTGGAAGGTAAAAAATCAGATGCAAAAATTCAGAGGATGTTGCAGCAGGTTTCCAAAGGCAAGTTATCAGAGTTCTGTGTCCAAAATGGAGTTCTATGGTTGGGTGAGAGGTTGTGTGTTCCGGAGAATGCAGATTTGAGAGAAAGTATCTTACAGGAGGCACACAGTACTTTGTTGTCAGTACATCCTGGAGGCACAAAGATGTACAAGGACATCAAACAGCACTTTTGGTGGTCTGGCTTGAAGAGGGATGTAGCAGACTTTGTGGCAAGATGTCTGACTTGCCAGCAGATCAAAGCAGAGAATCAGAGGTGTGGAGGTTTGTTGCAGCCTTTGCCCATTCCGGAATGGAAGTGGGAGAATATCATCATGGATTTCATCACAGGGTTGCCGAGGAGTCTGAAGGGCAATGACTTAATTTGGGTTATTGTGGACCGTTTGACTAAGTCGGCTCACTTTCTACCTATGAAGATTACTTGGTCATTGAAGAAACTGGTAGAGCTGTACATTGATGAGATTGTGAGACTTCATGGTATTCCTGTGTCGATTGTTTCCGATAGGGATGAGAGGTTCACTTCGAGGTTTTGGAAGGATTTGCAAGCAGCCTTGGGTACCAGAACTGATTTCAGTACTGCTTTCCATCCGCAGACGGATGGTCAGATTGAAAGGGTGAATTGGGTATTGTAGGATATGCTGAGTGCTTGTGTTATGGATTTTGGTGGTAGTTGGGAGAGGTACTTGGCATTGGTTGAGTTTGCTTATAACAACAGTTACCATGCGAGTATCGGGATGGCTCCGTATGAAGCTCTGTATGGGAGGAAGTACAGGACATCTGTTTGTTGGTATGAGGTTGGTGAGAGGAAGATATTTGGGCCTTAGATTGTGCAGCAGACATTAGAGAAAATCGAGCTGATTCGCAAGAGGTTGGTCGAGGCTCAGAGTCGGTAGAAGAGTTATGCAGACTCTCAACTAAGGGACTTGGAGTTTGAGGTTGCGGATGCAGTTTTCCTCAAAGTGTCTCCGACTAAAGGTGTAACCTCCGTTCCCGTAAATACTTACTTTCCAAATATTTTCAGTATTTTAATCATTTATAAATTTAATTTGTGTTAAATTCGTTTTGAGATTTTCTATTTAAATGTTTTCCAATCGAAAATTTTATTATTTCGAGTAATGGTGTATTTTAAACTTGTTTTATAATCTTAATTTATCGGTTAATTGTATTTGAGCCGAAATCGTGTATATTGTTATTATTGGAGTATTTTAATAAAGTTGTTAAACCCGAATATTATTTTATTGTATGGTTTTATTATTATTATGATTATAATTACTAATTGTTATTTCTTGATTTCTTTAATTAAAAATTTATCTATCGAATTATTTCATTTTTATACCCAATCTGATTTTCTTGGCGAGTTCCATTTATTTTAAGCCCAATTCTTATTATTTCAATTGTGTTATTTATTTATTTAATTGGGATGAAATTTTTGTTCATGAACTGTTTTTCTCTTTTATTGGGTTATCTATCTTGTGGATTTTATTTATTTGAATTGTGGGTATTTTTATTTGAATCGTGTTGATTTTGATCTATCTCTAATTGAACCCTAAAACCCAATTCCTTTTGTTCATGACCCAAATCTGCTTTTACTGGACCCTAAACCATTAACCAGTACCCTAATCGTACCCTATAAATGTAACTCTACTGCAAACCCTAATCTAGCACACAAATCGAAGCCTAGCTGCCTACTCTCTCTCATCCTCTCTCTCTCTCCTCCCATTCTCTCTCTCTCCTGTGTTTCCCGCCCAATTCCCCCTAACCCAATGCCGACCTCGTCTTCCCCGGCCTATCTCCGGTGCCCCCTTCGTCCACCTCACCTCTGGTGACCCCCTTCTCATCGCCGCCCTCTACGCGCGCCGCCCAGTCACCCCCGAAACCCCCAGCACGTCCTCTTCCGCTCTCATCGACAGCAGCCAAAACCCCCATCTCCCATGTCTATTGTTCTCCCTCCGTCATCTTCTCCGACCATCCCTCACCTCCGGCGCCACCCCCTTGAGCCGCCGACTCCTCGACGATGCCGCCGCCCCTTGATCAAAGCCTCTACTGTTGCTGACGTTGCTGCCATCTCTTCGGTGCTTGTCTCTTTGTGTGCTGTTGTGGTTTTGTTTATTTGAGTGCATGTATATTGCACGTATTGTTGGTGGGTTGAACTAGTTCGTGAGTTCGTTGTTTTGAAATTATCATCCCGATATTCTTGGTATTCGTTTTTACCGATTAACAGGCAAGTCTCCGTCCTTTTGAATTGCTAATTGTATCAAATTCAAGTTTTATTGAAACTCTTGCAAGTAGATCTCTTTGTTATCGTATTATCCATTGTTAATCTCTTCGTTGGGTCTACTGAGGGTTTACACGAGCTAACCCCAATATTCTTGACATCGTGCCAATTTGATTCTAAAGTTTGGATCTTTCATGAATGCATATAAAATTGTTAACAGGGTTATTCATACAAGTCACAACACAAATAAATTATTGTAGAGACAATCGTTAGGTTGTATGTCGTTTGATCGTTTGATGATTGATTGATGTTAGACTTGTATGTGTATGTGTTCTAATTTTATTTATCATGTTTGGACACCTATCATGCTAGTTACACAATTTATTGACTATAGAATCGATACCTGATATGTTCAATTAATTTTATTTTCAAGGAAAATACCTTAAAAATTGTACATGCATGCTGACCTGAACTTTGATCGCTATTTTCGAACCAGTAAATGACCTTAAAATAAAATACTTTCTGAATATGAAATGTAGCCCCGAGTGTCTAGTTGTCAATAACATCCAGAATTGTCGAATTCCGAGTTTTGTAGCAAGAGTTATGCCCGTTTTACTACAGCTGTGTTCTTACATTCCAGATTTTCAGATTCTCGTACCTTTCATGTTTAAACAGTAAACAAGATGATCAAATAATAAAATTTTGCCATGAAAATTTTCATATTGTTGCTTAACATGTTTAGGAGTCTAGATTATATTTTTACTGAATTTAATATTGAGTTTTTGCTGGTCCAAAAATTAAAACAACAAGATATCGAATTTCTGCATGAACATAAAACCTGAAAAGAAACATGTGTTTGACCTAGCTACTTTTGTCAGAATTTGAACTTTAAGTATGCGTTAGAACCGTATGGAAGTCTGGTTTCCAGATTTTTTGACGGATTCAAGTTTCAATTTCTGAGTCAGCGGAAAACTGCATTTTTGTACAGAATGCACATGCTGTCCAGAATTTTAGATCTCTCTTTTTAATGGATTAATAATTCCTATGTTGTACTATTGCGTGATTTAATGAATGTATGTTGCATTGCATGTTCCAAATGAGTTATTATCACTATTCTAACCGTCTTATCTATGTTATCAACCTATTGTTTTCTTATTGATACTATTGTTCACCTCTTGTCCCTTAATTGCATATTGTGTTGTTGCATTGGTAAATAATTAATAAGCCGGAGTTTAAGGGTTGACTTTTAGTGGTGGACAATATAGGGACTGTACTCGGAGGAGGGGCTCGTGTTTCCCTAAATAATGTTCCGGTTATTGTTTTATCGGTGATTGTGGTTATGGCCGTAACCCAATCTATCGTGTATTGTATCGTTGCCAATGACCGTATCGTATACCGAAAGGTGAATAATGTTTAATGTTGAAGAGTAGAGGAACTATAGAGGCCACTACTAAGTCTAAAACGTAAGTTGTTTGTATGTAACAACCATGTAGTAAAAGGATGGATGCATGAAGTGCTACATTAGTTAGGATTAAAATAATTAATAGACTTAAGGATCACACTACATCGACACTGCATATTGTTCCTATTGATATCGAATATTGGTTAAGTATTACCGTTATTGATCATTGATTATTGTTATTAATGTTGCATCATTATTATATCCATTTCATCGACTATCATGATTTTTGTCCTATGTTATTGATTCCTATTGATCCATTGATTCATTATTATACTGTTATTCCATTGTTTCCTGCTTTCTCTACTTGCTGTCCATGACTTGCTCTAAGGATAATTATTTTTTCTCTTTTTAGATGAAATATTTACAGGTAATGAAGGAGAATTACCTGCTGGAGTTGGAAAACAAACATTTTGAAGATTTCTGCTTTTAATTTGCTTATCGCTTTAAATGACTTAATGTATTGAGAACTTATATTTATTTTTGGATTGGATTATTATTGTTTTGGGCTTATGTCCCGGATTTTAGTATTGTTTCCAGACGTTGGATTATTATTATTGTATTTGGATATTTATATTGCTTCATTCCAAGTATTTTGTTCATGAGATCATTATTATTGTCTGCGCAATTGTTCTGTATTGTTTATGTTGTTGAGTTAATTGGATAAACAGCTTATGGATGATGTTTGTCATTCACTGGGCCAATATTACGTACTCGTATTCCGTATTTTTGGGAAGCGGGGCGTGACAAGGTTTTTAGTGGTATCAGAGCCTAGGTTTGGATAATATATTAATCAAATGTGACTAGCGTAAGCAAGTTTGGCTTTAATTGATATATTAATCAGATTTGGGTTTATATCGGTTTGTCTCAATAGTATTTGCAATACAGAGATCACATGAACAATTAATAACCAACGATCTGGAAACTAGTCTCTTTTGATTCCTCTTTGGTCCCTTCATTTTCAGTTCATTTCTTTCTTGTTGTCTTTCGTCCCTTCCATTCATTGATTCCTTGTTGGGTATATAATTTTATTCTTTTGTACCCATAATTTTTTGATTCTGGTGCTATTTTTCTTCTCCTTCCTGCTTACTTCGTCGATCGGCATCGCTTGATCTGCTACATGTCTACAGGTTGGAGCTTCACCATCAGAGTGGCGCAACGGAAGCGTGGTGGGCCCATAACCCACAGGTCCCAGGATTTTCTTGTTATTTCTCTTTCTTGCATTGCTTACTTCCTCATCCATGCATTTACATTGTCATTTTTTTTCATTGAATCTCTATTTAACATCATTCTAGATCACTTTATTCTTATCCATGTCCTCTCTTTTCTGTTGTTGCCACCATTTTGTCTTTCCCTTTGAATTTCCTATTTTGTTACCCACAATTTTGTCTCCTCTCCTTTATTCCCTGTTTTTTTATTTCAAAGTTTGCTTTTGTTTTGTCCTATGTACCGCCTGAGCAAATTTTAAGGATGAAATTTTGTTGTAAGGTGGGTAGGATTGTAACCCCCATTTCCGTAAATACTTACTTTCCAAATATTTTCAGTATTTTAATCATTTATAAATTTATTTTGTGTTAA
Source organism: Hemerocallis citrina (assembly GCA_017893485.1). NCBI lineage: Eukaryota > Viridiplantae > Streptophyta > Magnoliopsida > Asparagales > Asphodelaceae > Hemerocallis > Hemerocallis citrina. The sequence goes on along the minus strand of CM030364.1, from coordinate 64,595,066 downwards.
ATTCGTTTTGAGATTTTCTATTTAAATGTTTTCCAATCAAAAATTTTATTATTTCGAGTTATGGTGTATTTTAAACTTGTTTTATAATCTTAATTTATCGGTTAATTGTATTTGAGCCGAAATCATGTATATTGTTATTATTGGAGTATTTTAATAAAGTTGGTAAACCCGAATATTATTTTATTGTATGGTTTTATTATTATTATGATTATAATTACTAATTGTTATTTCTTGATTTCTTTAATTAAAAATTTATCTATCGAATTATTTTATTTTTATATCCGATCTGATTTTCTTGGCGAGTTCCATTAATATTTAGCCCAATTCTTATTATTTCAATTGTGTTATTTATTTATTTAATTGGGTTGAAATTTTCGTTCATGAACTGTTTTTTTCATTTATTGGGTTATGTATCTTGTGGATTTTATTTATTTGAATTGTGGGTATTTTTATTTGAACCGTGTTGATTTTGATCTATCTCTAATTGAACCCTAAAACCCAATTCCTTTTGTTCTTGACCCAAATCTGCTTTTACTGGACCCTAAACCATTAACCCAGTACACTAATCGTACCCTATAAATGCAACTCTACTGCAAACCCTAATCTGGCGCACAAATTGAACCCTAGCCACTTACTCTCTCTCCTCCTCTCTCTCTCTCCTCCCGTTCTCTCTTTCCCCCCCGCCCAATTCCCCCTAACCCATTGCCGACCTTGTCTTTCCCAGCCTATCTCCGGTGCCCCCTTCGTCTACCTCACCTCCGGCGACCCCCTTCTCATCGCCGCCCTTTACGCGCGCCGCCCAGACACCCTTGAAACCCCCAGCACCTCCTCTTCCGCTCTCATCGACAACAGCCAAAACCCCCATCTCCCATGTCTGTTGTTCTCCCTCCGTCGTCTTCTCCGACGATCTCTCACCTCCGGCTCCACCCCTTTGAGCCGCCGACTCCCCGACAACGCCGCCGCCCCTTGACCGAAGCCTCTACTATTGCTGACGTTGCTGCCATCTCTTCGGTGCTTGTCTCTTTGTGTGCTGTTGTGGTTTTGTTTATTTGAGTGCACGTATATTGCACGTATTGTTGGTGGGTTGAACTAGTTCGTGAGTTCGTTGTTTCGGGATTCTCATCCCGATATTCTTGGTATTCGTTTTCATTGATTAACAGGCAAGTCACCGTCCTTTTGAATTGCTAATTGTATCAAATTCAAGTTTTATTGAAACTCTTGCAAGTAGATCTCTTTGTTATCGTATTATCCATTGTTAATCTCTTCGTTGGGTCTACTGAGGGTTTACACGAGCTAACCCCAATATTCTTGATATCGTGCCAATTTGATTCTAAAGTTTGGATCTTTCATGAATGCATATAAAATTGTTAACAGGGTTATTCATACAAGTCACAACACAAAGAAATTATTGTAGAGACAATCGTTAGGTTGTATGTCGTTTGATCGTTTGATGATTGATTGATGTTAGACTTGTATGTGTATGTGTTCTAATTTTATTTATCATGTTTGGACACCTATCATGCTAGTTACACAATTTATTCACTATAGAATCGATACCTGATATGTTCAATTAATTTTATTTTCAAGGAAAATACCTTAAAAATTATACATGCATGCTGACCTGAACTTTGATCGCTATTTTCGAACCAGTAAATGACCTTAAAATAAAATACTTTCTGAATATGAAATGTAGCCCCGAGTGTCTAGTTGTCAATAACATCCAAAATTTTCGAATTCCAAGTTTTGTAGCAAGAGTTATGCCTGTTTAACTACAGCTGTGTTCTTACATTCCAGATTTTCAGATTCTCGTACCTTTCATATTTAAACAGTAAACAAGATGATCAAATGATAGAATTTTGCCATGAAAATTTCCACGTTGTTGATTAACATGTTTAGGAGTCTAGATTATATTTTTACTTAATTTAATATTGAGTTTTTGCTGGTCCAAAAATTAAAACAACAAGATGTCGAATTTCTGTCGGAACATAAAACATGAAAAGAAACATGTGTTTGACTTAGCTACTTTTGTCAGAATTTGAACTTTAAGTATGCGTTGGAACCGTATGAAAGTTTAGTTTCCAGATTTTCTGACGGATTCAACTTTTGATTTCTGAGTCAGCGGAAAACTACATTTTTGTACAGACTGCGCATGCTGTCCAGAATTTTAGATCTCTCTTTTTAATGGATTAATAATTCCTATGTTGTACTATTGCATGATTTAATGAATGTATGTTGTATTGCATGTTCCCAATGAGTTATTATTACTATTCTAACCGTCTTATCTATGTTATCAACCTATTGTTTTCTTATTGATATTATTGTTCACCTCTTGTCTCTTAATTGCATATTGTGTTGTTGCATTGGTAAATAATTAACAAGGCGGAATTTAAGGGTTGACTTTTAGTGGTGGACAATATAGGGACTGTACTCGGAGGAGGGGCCCGTGTTTTCCTAAATAATGTTCCGGCTATTGTTTTATCGGTGATTGTGGTTATGGCCGTAACCCAATCTATCGTGTATTGTATCGTTGCCGATGACCGTATCGTACACCGAAAGGTGAATAATGTTTAATGTTGAAGAGTACAGGAACTATAGAGCCCACTACTAAGTCTAAAACGTAACTTGTTTATATGTGGCAACCATATAGTAAAAGGATGGATGCATGAAGTGCTACATTAGTTAGGATTAAAATAATTAATAGACTTAAGGATCACACTACATCGACACTGCATATTGTTCCTATTGATATCGAATATTAGCTAAGTTTTACCATTATTGATCATTGATTATTGTTATTAATGTTGCATTCTTATTATAGCCATTTAATCGACTATCATAATTTTTGTCCCATGTTATTGATTCCTATTGATCCATTGATTCATTATTATACCGTTATTCCATTGTTCCCTGCTTTCTCTACTTGCTATCCATGACTTGCTCTAAGGACAATTATTTTTCTCTTTTTAGATGAAATATTTACAGGTAATGAAGGAGAATTGGCTGCTGGAGTTGGAGAACAAATATTTTGAAGATTTCTGCTTTTAATTTGCTTATCGCTTTAAATGACTTAATGTATTGAGAACTTATATTTATTTTTGGATTGGATTATTATTGTTTTGGGCTTATGTTCCGGATTTTAGTATTGTTTCTAGACGTTGGATTATTATTATTGTATTTGGATATTTATACTGTTTCATTCTAAGTATTTTGTTCATGAGATCATTATTATTGTCTGCGCAATTGTTCTGTATTGTTTATGTTGTTCAGTTAATCGGATAAACAGCTTATGGATGACGTTTGTCATTCGCTAGGCCAATGTTACGTACTCGTATTCCGTATTTTTGGAAAGCGGGGCGTGACAAAAGGAGTGATCAGTTTTGGAAAGGGAAGCAAGTTGGCGCTAAGGTACATTGGGCCATACAGGATTTTGGGGCGGATTGGTAAGACAACATATAAGTTGGAGCTTCCGAAGGAATTGGCACAGGTGCATGATGTGTTCCATGTGTCGATGTTGAGGAAGTATGTGCCAGATCAGAATCATCAGTTGGTGGAAGTGTCTGAAGGTCTACCGCTGAATTTGAGTTACAAGGAGCAGCCTATAGAGATTTTTGATCGTAGGGAGAAGGTGCTGAGGAATAAGGTGATACCTATGGTCAAGGTAATGTGGAGGAATCAGTAGGTTGAGCAGGCTACTTGGGAGCCGGAGGATCGCATGCAAAATGATTTTCCTGAGATTTTTGTATGAATGTATTTTGTATGATTTCATCCTTTTGATTAAGTTGTATTTTTGGTTAAATTACATTCTCTTGTGTAATTGTATTCCTTAAACTATATTTCCATTTATGAGATTTCATTTTCGTTTACTTATATTGTTTGGTCCTTATTGGTAGTAGTTCTGAGGACAGAACTATTCTAAGGAGGGAATCATGTAACACCCTAGATTTTTTAAATAATGCTTTTGAGTTAAAAAATGAATTAAAATAATTTTTGGTAATTTAATAAATATTTTTCTGAAATTATCTTTTTACAAGTGCAAAACACGTGTAAATATTTTCTTGGTAAGTTCAAAGTAATAATTTATTTTTGGAGAAACCTATTATTTATTAGTGGGTATTATTTGTGAATTTTCTGAATTTTTCTGATATTTATTTGACCTATTTGCAAATATTACAAAAAGAGGGGTTTTGTGCAAAATTACCACTTGGAGTAAAAACTCCAGATTTTCTATTTTTTGGGCTGAGCATGATTGCTAGTCAACTCAGAGGTAAAAATTTTATTTTATTTTTTCTAATAGATTTGGTTTATTTCGCAAATTTCTTAAAGAATGGTCTTTTTGCAAAATTACCATTTAGAGGCAAAAAATTACAAAATTTGTTTTCTGGGTTTACAAACAGTGTCGGCCAGTATTAGGGTGAATATTTTTTTTTAATCTAAATTTAATTGGTTAATCTAATTTCCAAGTATAAGAATTTATATATGTAAAGATATATTCAAAAGGGATATTTTGCAAATCTATTCAAAATCCCTAATCACTTACCACCGACCTAATATAAGGAGTGGTGCATCCGTCTCTTTGCTGCACTTCACAAAGGGTTTTCTTGATTGTTGATTTCATGGAGTTTCGAAGCGAGGATCTTGATTTTCTTGCAAAAGAAAGGACTTTTCTTATTCTTTTTATTACTTCGGTTGATTCTTCAATAAGGTGAGTAACATATATTTGGTTTCTTGCTATTGTATGCATGTTGTATGTGATGATTTTTCTATTAGAAAGCATGTTAGGGATTGTATGACGATATAATGAACTATGGATTGATGGATGAACAAAATTGAATCTTTTTCATCACAATCATGCTATTGATGATTAGAATTTCATATAAATGACTTGTGATTGTTAAAGAACCTAATAGAAATCATAGATATGTTGTTTTCTCTCATAGTATTGCTGTTTGAACATATATTATTGAGTTGTATGATGTTTTATGCAAAAGTGAACAAAACCTAATCTTTACTGTGCATGTATACAAATATGATCTGTTGGGGGGTATTTTGATGAACAAAACATGATTATACACTTGTTGTAGTTGCATATATTCATGGGTAAACTGATGTAAGTAGCTGCATCTGTTTTTAATGAATTATAAGAGGAGTTATTGAACCAAAAAAGATCAAATCTTGAAGGTTGGAGTTGGGGTTTTTCTTCGGGTCTAATGCTTTTAGCCGAAATTGAATTTCGTTGTGATTTTTGGGATGTCTCGATTGGATCATGATTGTTTTGATACTGAGATTGTTTGTGAACAATGTACTACCTATGTACGAAGTTTTCTTGATGTTTTACTGATGCAAACACATACACATATACACTTACATATATGTAGTTCACTGTTTTGAAGATTTTGATGAAAATTTACTCTTTCATTGACCTTGATGTGGTTTTGATTTGTTTTATAAAATTCAGTATGTTATAGAATTTGTATTTGATAATATCAGGAATTTTGTTTTGCAAATTTGTAATTTTACAAGTATAATCGAAGTATCAGTAAAAATGTGCATGAACTTCAAAGTTGTCGAATTTTGGATTGTCGGTCGACTGTCAGGATTAGACACATGAATTGACAGTCGACTGTTAATTAGTTGATTTGGGAAATTTTTCATGCCGGTCGACTATCACTTTTTGCACTTGTTTTGGCGGTCGACTGACGGTGTGTTGACTGATTGTTTTAGTGAGTTATTCGTCGTTTTTCTTGAACGATTGTGTCTTCGATATTATGGATTATTAATCTACTATTTTAGATGATTTTTTGCTACAGATTACAGTATTTTATAGAGAGTTATATTTTGTTTATAATAGAATTTAAATTTGTATTTCTACGACTTTATAAAGTGGAATATATACGGTTTTTGAAGAAATTGATGTTTTGTGACTTTCTATGACTTCAAAATATGATTGTCAGTTATTTAATGGATTTAACACTCTATTTCAATTCTGGAAATTTTGTGAGTATATCGAATGTAATTGGTTTTACGGATTTGAGAAGTTTTTATTGACATAAACGTTTTGATGGTGAAATAAGGACTCTTATCGAAAGTTTTGGTGTTGATATTCATTTTGTGAGTCTCTAGGAGTTGAGTGGGATTCCTATGAACCGGTAGATGAGATTTTGTGAATTATGACCAGTTGGGTCTTGGGGTTGTTGTTGTGGAATTAAGTCTCGCATGATACACTAATTCTAAAGAGGAGGAATTTGTGTTTTAATAATAATCAATCTAAGGACAGTCACTAATGGAGATGTGATAGAAATTGGAATATGTAAGTATATGCACTAGGGGTGTAGTCCAACGAATGCGTTCCAGGATTGTGTGTTGTTCTGTCTCGAGAGGACATTTGGTTTGTTCACGTGTCAAGGGTCTGCAGGCCTATTCACCGAGCATATATGTGCATTCACCTATTGATGGTCGGCGGGCCTATTCACAAGATGTACTAGTGTATCTGCATATCGAGGGTCTCGCAAACCTATTCATGGGGTACACGTCAGGGAAGTGATTTCTTTATGGGGATCAGAGCTATTTTTACATGATGCTTGCGTGTCGAGGGTTGTGATGCCTATTCGTGAAGTATTCTGAATCTTGTTTCTATCACCGTAGTAGGATTAGTTGCATAACGAGGGATCTAACCCTATAAAGTGGAAAACGATAAGGGCTTGCACCGGACCTATGTAGTATTGAATACATAGAATCCGACAAGTATGCATTAGAGAGTCATTATCCTGCATTTGTGTTTTCTTGACCTAATTTTATATATGATGTTTTCTGTTTTCCTACACTTGATACTTAGTCTAGTTTCACTTAATATTTTCATGTTTTATTAAATGTTATTTCATTTTCCATTTGTTACTACTGCTTGTATGTGTTGTTTATAATTTTATTCTTCATTGTTTTATTCATGTTTTATTTCTTTTGATGTCACTCACACCATTATGGCCGACCCTTGTAGTTTTGGGGGTTAGGGTTATCTCTAGCCTCATGTTTTACAGGTAGGTACCTATAGCATTGAGATTTGGATGCATGTGGTAGGATCATAATGTGGCTTATGTAAATTGCAAAAGAATGTGTTGTAAAAGAAAAGAATTGTAATCAAGGTTTTTAATTTTTCGCTGTGTTTTGTAAAGAATGATGTAATAGAAGTTGAAAAATTTATCTGTGTTTTGGCTATGTTTACTATTACATTGAGGTAGATGCTGAAAATTGTGTCATATATTTCTGAGATATTATATTGAAAATTCGGGGCGCTACATATACATTTATTTTGGTTTAAGAGTTAGAGGGTTAGAGGGTTAGGCTAGAGTTAGAATAAGGTTAGAGAAAAAGCTAGAGCTGTAGCCGTAGATTTTCATAAACTTCTTTTTTCTATAAAATTGAGTATTTTGTTTTAAAATTTATTTTGTTCATCTTCCTTTTTTATTTTTCATTGTTTTGTTATTTTTTTATTTTACATCAGTTGTAGCCTTAGAGGGTTACTTTTACAGGGTTAGGGTTAAGGTTGGAGGGTTAGGGCAAGGGTTTGAGTAGGGTTAGAGAAAGGGCAAGAGTTGTAGGGTTAGATTTTTTAAACTTTTTGGTACCAATTTTTTAATAATATTTTATTTGAAAGTTTTTTTAAAAAAACTTTTTATTCTAACAACAAAGTTTTTAAAAAATGATTTTTTTAAAAACTTTTTAAATCTAAATATACATAACAATCTCTTCACTCAAACACAATATGAAAGCAAACAATATTAAAAAATTTAACATTGTTAACAAATTTTGTACAAAATTCAACTTCTTCAGATAAAGTTTTGTCAAAATCTTCCTATTTAACTCGTTGTTTTCGATGACGGGTTAAGCTCACTTAACCCATTATTCCCAATGACGGGTTAGGTTGAATGGTTTTTTCCAGTGTATTTGCTCTTTGTGGATGAAAATGTGTGCAACCTCCCAACTTCTTAAGATTAAGTTCTGTCAAAATCTTTCTATTTAACCCGTTGTTTGCGATGACGGGTTAAACTCACTTAACCCGTTATCCCCAATAACAGATTAGGTTAAATGATTTTTCCAGTCTCTTTGTGGATGAAAATGTATACAAAATTCAACTTCTTAAGATTAAGTTCTGTCAAAATCTTCTTATTTAACCTGTTGTTTGTGATGATAGGTTAAGCTCACTTAACCCATTATCCCAAATAACGGGTTAAGTTGAATGATTTTTCCAGTGTTTATGTTTCACTTGCTTCACTTTCCACAAATTTTAACCAAATAACATAATCCTTTATTGGCGATGACGGGGTAAGTTATGTTTAAAAAAAATTACACAAATAATTAACACAACGACCGTATGCTGGTTACATACACCAATATGATAATTCAAAACCATAACATCAATTATCAAAGCATACATCAATCTCATCCGGTAACAACAACAACAGCCCATAATAAAACTTTCATACACAAACTATAATAAACAAAATCGAACATAAATATATAAATCTAAGTTACAAATTTATCGAATATGTACATAAATCTGAATCATTACATTGAATTCACGAAAAACAAAACAATTACATACGTAGCCGACTTTCCTTGCATAAGCTCTTCAATTCATCTACATAATTGACAAAGGCAGAAAAAAGATGTATTAATCATTTAAGGAATGAAATAATAAAACGAATACAAAACTAATAATAAAGAAGGTGTACAAGCCACTACTTCTTCCGACCACGTGATTTGCGTCCACTTAGTGTGTACCTGATCCAGCTTGTTGATCTTCCGTTGGGGATTTCGCCGTTTAACATGTGTCTAGGGGGATGGAGGGTCCGACCCTTGCTCCTCTTCACCTACATCTGTTGGTTCTTGTTGTTGCAGTTGTTGTGCCTCGGCGATGTGAATTCCTCTCCTTGTCATGCTCTTTCGCCGAAAACTACTCACGTTAGCTTTTAAATATGAATCAAGTTTGACACCTTCACCTACATCTTCAAGAGTGCGGTGACACGATTTAAGAATCTCCTGTATTATCTCCTTCACACTCTCGGGTACCGTACTTTTCAACGTACGAGCAGCTATCCGGACTGTGTCCCATGTGCTTTCAATCTACATTAGGTTGACATTTATAAATTTTTCGATGCATCGATGCCTTCTGTTGATACATTGGTTGCGAAGAGGAATATGCCGGTCGTGGTTCCTCCTCCGTTGGAGGAATCTGTATCTGGACTCTGGCTGTACAGCGGATTGCGGAGATACATACAATCTAGTAATGCGCTTGTACTGCGTCATATACACTTCTTGGAAGGAACCATCGTTAGCAACATATAACATATTGGGTCTCATTTGATATCGTAAGGTATTCCAATTTGCCACATGTACCTGATAAAAATTTGCCCAGCCGAAGTTGAGCACGCGACCCGTTCCTTTCACCTAGTGCAATTTTTTGTCGTACGAGCGGGCTTCATGATTCTTTTGCTGATATCCAAATTTCCGCATTACTCTATCCAAATATTGGAACTCCACAACAGAAAAGTTGATGAGTGGGGCAATCATCAACCAAAGTTCGCTGGCCAAACATACTGGTGGAACTCGTTCCAACCTATCAGATGTGTATGAAACCCAATTGACGCACTCGTCATGCAAAGCATCTAACTTATCTCTATAGTACGCAAGAGATGTGCGTGAGTTATCAACCCACGTGTGCTGCCTTTCCCAATACACTCCTAAAGGAGGCAATATCTCTGCATTCGGTGCTTCAGCCAACCATTCCGATGTTGCCTCAATAATACAGGGACGACCGATATGGATGCGCTCCCAACTCAAAATTTACAATAAAACCATCTGGCCATCTATCTGTACGAAACCCAATGCACATGTGCACAAGTTCCTATACAATGACGCTAAGGCCGCACTCCCCCAACTGCAACGACCGTCCGTATTGACACACTTACACCGTATGAGTTTGGAAAGATCACACCCCCCATTAAACTGAATATGTATGCACACGCATAGTACCGTACGACTTCCTCATCTGAATCATCCTTCAAATAATCTTCGAATTAGTATTTTAACCAAACAAGTCGGAGTGATTTACCCTCGAATACTTCATCCCAAAAAATATTTTCGGCTTCACTTTTAGCATGTTCTATGGCTTGCTCTACTTCATCTAGATCATGATATGATGGAATATTTTTTACGATCTCATCTTCAACATCATCTTTTTTTTATCCAACGTCACCTCCAAGTCGATACCGAACAAATCACGTACAACTTTCACTCGGTCAAAGTCCATGTTCCCCATCATGGCCACCCCTTCTATAGGAAGCTCAGTAATCATTGCTACATCTTGGAGTGTGACAGTCATCTCTCCTATTGGTAGGTGGAATGTGTAGGTTTCCGGCCTCCATCGCTCCACAAGAGCTGTAAGTAAAGGACGATCAAGCTTCACACCCTCCATCAATTGAACTTCGTAAAAACCGGCTTCTACCAAGTATGAAGCAATACGGGGGTCCATGGGAAGAACCGCGTGCTTTCGAAAGTTACACTTCTTTGTGGACCCATCCCACACGGCTTCGGATCTATGTATGGCTTGCAACGTGAGTACGCTTAAGTCCAACGGTCCTGGTGGTGTAAATCCTACAGAAGACGACGAACCGCCCTCGGCAGATGAAGAATGATGGCCACCAACCTACAAGAACAAATGCTAATATTGTTATTTAAAAATATAATATTACATATTCGTATTTAAACTACTACCAATAATCAATCTTATCTCTGTAAATGGTATGCCACCAGCACTACTAGAAGGGTTTCTCACTCGCCTCATTCTACTCATTTTCTATACCAACAATAAACATAAGGTTAATCGATAAGTCATTACACTGTCAACAATAAACAAAGAGAAAATGTGGAAAACACACAAACGACAAGGAAAAATTCCAAAACTATTTCGAGTGGATCAGGCTCACCCCACACAAGCCAACGCAACTTGTAGAAGTGATTTTCGACAAACGGTTTGCGAGATACGGTCGTATATCGCTTTCAAGAAAAACCAAAATAAAGCGGTACACGGCCGTATCTCGCAAACCGTGAGTCGAAACTAACTTCTAAAATTTGCATTAGCTTTTTTGGGGTGAGTCTAACCTACTCGCAAAGTTTCAAACTTTTTTGTTTCCGTTTGTGAGGTTTTCTACGATTTCGCACTCAAAATTTCAAAAATTAGTTGTTTAAGTTGTTATGGTTACACTGAATGACATAATAATATGCAAATGTCATCCAAAAATTCTGAAACTTTGCGAGTGAGTCGGACTAACCCCACATAAGCTAACACAACTTGTAAAAATGATTTTTGACAAACGGTTTGCAAGATACAGCCATATATCGCGTTAGGTCAAGAAAAACCAAAAGAAAGCGATACACGGCCGTATCTTGCAAACCGTGAATCGAAACTCACTTCTATAATTTTGCGTTGGCTTGTGTAGGATGAGTCCAACCTACTCGCAAAATTTCAGAATTTTCAGTAACCGTTTGTGAGGCTTTCTACGTTCTCGTACTCAAAATTTCAAAAATTAGTTGTTTAAATTATTGTGGTTACGATGAATGATATAAAAATGCACAAACGATATACAAAAATTCCGAAACTTTGCGAGTTAGTCGGATTATCTTACACAAGCTCACGCAACTTGTAGAAGTCATTTTTGACAAACGGTTTGCAAGATACAGCCTTGTATCGCTTTGGGGCAAGAAAAACCAAAATAAAGCGGTAAAAATTTGTATCTCGCAATCTGTGAGTCAAAAATTACTTCTACAATTTGTGTTGACTTGTGTGGGGTTAGTCCAACATACTCGCAAATTTTCAGAATTTTTGGTTGACGTTTGTGACGTTTTCTACGTTCTCGTACTCATAATTTTAAAAATTAGTTATTTAAGTTGTTGTGGTTACGATAAATGATATAAAAATACACAAACGGCATCCAAATATTCCAAATCTTTGCCTGTGGGTCAGAATCACGACACACAAGCGAACACAACTTTTAGGAGTAAGTTTAGACTCACGGTTTGCGAGATACGGCCGTGTATCGGTTTTGGTCAAGGAAAACCAAAATAAAGCGGTATATGCCCGTATCTCCCAAACCGTCAGTCGATAGTCATTTCTACAAGTTGCGTTGGCTTCTGTGGGGTGACTCCGACCAAGTTACAAAGTTTCAAAATTTTTTAATGTCATTTGTGTTGTTTTCTCACGTCTCTTGAACAACAACAACTAAACATCAACATTTTTTAGTACGATTACGCTAGAAAATCCTGTAAACGACATCCAAAAAATACGAAACTTTGCAAGTAGTTTGGACTCACGTAACACAATCGAACGCAACTTGTACAAGTGGGTTTCGACTCACACTTTGCAAGATAAGGCTGTGTACCATTTTATTTTGATTTTTATTGACCAAAAGCGATACAGGACTGTATCTCGCAAACAGGGAGTCAACAATCACTTCTACAAGTTGCGTTTGCTTATGTAGGGTGAGTCCGACCTGCTTGCAAAGTTTTAATTTTTTTGGGACCGTTTATACAGTTTTTTTAATGTCAAACAATTAAAAATACGATTAAATCTATAGTTTGAGAAAACAACAACAACTCGACTAAAATTCCACCGTCTAAAATATCAAAATACTAAATACAAACTACTGAATCTACAAAATTATTGGACAACTTTAATTAATTCAATAATTAGAAAGGGACATACAAAAACTTGAAAAACAACACAAATACAACTACGAAGTCAATAATTTAGTCATTACCTTGCACTACTACGAATTTTTTCAACGTAGGTGTTGTCGCCGAACTTGGATTTCGACTTCAAGATTTGCATTCGAAGATTGGAGGAGTGGTTTCGAAGATACGAGGAGATATTGAGAGTGAGAGAGATTTAGGAATGGAGGAGGAGCAACAACAGTGAACAGAGGAGGAGGAAGAGTTTGGGTGTGGTTTAGGGTTAGATTTTTTTGGTTTGGGGGAGGTGCTTCGGAAGAGTGGGGGAGTGCCAACAAGGGAACGATGCTGAGTGAGAGAGTGAAGTGAGAGAGGAGTCGCCAGAGCAAGAGGGGAGCAGTTTCGGTGGGGATTGAGTTTGGATCGGGGGAGAAGATAAATAGAGTAAGAAGAAAGTGAGAGAGAGAAGATAGAGTTTAAAAAAAATCCACTTTGCCGTAGTACGTAGTTGCCAATGACAGTCTAAGGCAAAAAATTCTCAAAAAAAAACTATAACCGATCTAAGTCATTGGATCGAGATCCACCGGCTCAGATCGTCGTTCGCAACTGGTCTGTGTAAACAGACTCGTTTGCTATTGAAGAAAGCTTTATATATATATATATATATATATATATATATATATATATATATATATATATATTTATTTATTTATTTATTTATTTATGTTTATGTTTATGTTCAATCATATTTGTTTATGTTACTGTTTATGTTTATGTTCAATCATTTTTTTATTTTTTTTGACTAATACAAATATTTATTATTTGTCGGTATCAGTTTAAAATACGAATATGAATATTGCTAAATATTCAACTTAAGTATTTTAAGTTTTTGATGTAAGAAAGATTTGTTGTACCTGCTTGTTTTCTTAAATATATTTAACCTGCCACCAATGTGTCTTATAGCCTATTATGAAATCCTTTCTGAATAATTAGAGAATCAAGTGCTAATTTTATGGTGAAGCTAAATTTCATTTCAATTTATATCTCTGCATCAAATGAAACTTACAAAACAGAGGCATGTGGCTCACTTGCCGCTAGTCCTAGAGCTAATTCTTTATTTTCTAGTAAACACTAGGACCATATTGCCTTTTTTTTGCTAATTTATTAGGACCATTTCTAACAAAAGAAAAAGAGGCTAGCTGCTCTTAGGACCATTTGTTGCACATAAATACACTGCATGTAAAATTAGCAACCATGTGTTGGCTTGCTCCTGTGAATCACTATGTTAATTAGTATAGAGAAAATAAAAAGTGGAAACTATTCATTTTCGTGATATATGACTAACATTAATCACTTGTTTGTTAACATTATCATTTGTTTTGGAATAAGTCAAGCCACAAGGCTGTGACAAATATATATACAATATTAAAACTATGGACAAATAGATTAATTAAATGAAAAATAGTAATTAAAAAGAGAACAAATTAAACTGACATCATTATAATTTGTATATCTAATCTTACGTAGTATTAACAAAGAAGTTGATATTAGTAGTTTGCATGCATGTGCTTCCCTACTCATTAATACAAATGAATTGCAGAATTTTTTGCCCGTGCTGACCCACTTTTTGAAAATATTTTGCGCTCTGACCCACTTTCGAAAATATATAGCGAACTGACCAAGTTTTGGACACGTCAGCAAAACCGTTATTGAAAAAAACGACATAGGTTATTTAATTACATGCCGTTTTTCCCAATAACGGCATCTATATTAAAAAAAGTGTCATGCTGTTATTTGGAGTAACGGCATAGGTTATTTTGTTTTTCGACAGCTTGTAGTCTCCATTTAGAGAAAAAATTACAAGTGTAAAAACCTTATAACAGATGCCGTTATTTGAAATAACGACATTCTCAATACTGATGCCGTTATTTGAAATAATGGCATCAGTTATAAATATTTTTTATAAAAAATTAACTTATTCATCAGAGAGGTTGAATAATAAGTTAATTTTTTATAAAAAAAATTTATAACTAATGTCGTTATTCTAAATAACGACATCAGTAATGAGAATGCCGGTTTTTGAAATAACGGCATCTGTCACACTTGCATTTTTTTCTCTAAATGGAGACTACAAGCTGTTGAAAAATAAAATAACCTATGCCGTTACTTCAAATAACGGCATGACACTTTTTTAAATATAGATGCCGTTATTGGGAAAATGGCATGTAAATAACCTATGCCGTTTTCCCAATAACGATTTTTGCTAGCGTGTCCAAAATTAGGTCAGTTTACTAATTATTTTCGAAAGTGGGTCAGAGCACTAAATATTTTCAAAAATTGGGTCAGCACGGCAAAATTTTCTGAATTGCAGCCCATAAATAATGGGTTATTTCCAGATAACCCAGTAACAAATTTTTAATTCCATCTAACTCAGTCACAAATTACTATTTTCGTATTACTAACTTGACCAAGTTTAAAAGTAGTGCTCTACTAGAACTTTAATTATATTATAGAAATTTGGATCTATTAAACAAATTTAAAAAAAAAAATAGAGAAGGATCTCATTTTTTTCAAAGTCGTCTATTAATCCTTGTGGTCGGACTCTCCTCAAAAAAACTAGTAATTTACACGTTCGATGCACGTTTTAATAATTTTTATAAATAAAAATAAAAAACTCTGACGTAGGGAGGACTCTAATCAGAAACTTTCTTTATATTAATTATGTACGTGTGTTGCACATGTTGGTAGATTTACAAATGACCCTAAGGTTTTCTTCTATTATAATATTAGAGATTGAATAGCAGTAGAGCATTTGTGAGTGAGTTACTCTGGAAATAAGCCAAAATAATTTTATTGATAATTAGTTCAAAAATAAATGAATAGTAATTGTAGGGTCACATGCTAATTAACCATGTATGGGGTCCGCAAAAGTTGAGACACCTCACATGGCAGAAGGGAAAGAAAGATATTAATAGACATAAGTAATTAAAGTTGCATGCATGTTGATCTAAGCCAACTACAAAACCCCACTCTAATAAAAGCAAGCACGTAGAATATAAAGAAAAGATAGATTGTGGTTGAAGGAAAGCATATATATCGACTCTATAGCTTAATTACAAAGAACAGAGGATCGAGTTCAATAGGGTTATAATCATTATTGCAATAAAGTCAAGAAATGAGTTATAGCGATCATTTCTCAATTAATTAGGTTGTTTAGTACTTTAGTTGCTGAAAATTTCAAACAAAGACTTTATTAGGTGGTTCAGTTTAATTTGGTGTGTTTGAGTTGTGCATGGTGATATGACCTACACATCTTATGTTAAGAGCATCTCCAACTCTCCACTCTATTTTGATGCAATTTTTGTTGGAATAATTTTTGGCTTACTTTTCGGACCGGATTCTGGCGACCTACAGCCACCGGCAGCACCGGATAATAATTGGATTGCGATCATCTCGTCGAGTACTATTCCGTGATGTACTCATGTGCCAAAAATGAATTCCGTATGAATAAGAAATGTTGGTCCAAAGTTAGGTACTCGAAATGTACTAACTTGAAAAATTGGAAAAAATAGATAGTCCCATATCGAAAATGGGGAAAGTTTTTTCTAGTATATATACTAAAAAAATAGACTAAAGGGTGTGGCCCGGGGGTTACCACTAACGTGTAGTGGAGAGAGGGCTTAGCCAAAATGACAAACACACACGTGCGCACCCGGCCCGACCCGGCTTTGGCTTGGCTTGGCCTACATTTTTTCCCCCCAGTATACTGTTGAGGCTTTTCAAATTCAGTAACTGGTACCATTACTCTGTAATAGCAGAGTAATGGCTCATCAGTTATGTCTTGGAACCATTACTCTGCCATTACAGAGTAATGAATCCTCCCATCAGTTGCTCCACTTCTCCTATAAGATCAGGAAATTCTGTCTGCCAGAAGATAGTTTTTGGTAATCCGAATCTTCTTCTTCTTCTTCTTCCTCTGGTTCATAATCTGAGACTGCAACACAGCAACAGGTTCGCTAAGGTCTCTGAAGTTAGGGTGCTGCTCTTCAGGGAAAGATAATTCAGTTGTATTCTGGGAGGCAATTCGCCAGCCACCGTCACACTACGGGGCGAATTTTGCTTTAAGGACAGAGATATTAAAATCTCGACTCTGTATTGTATTGTATGGTTTGTTATTTTATTTCATGTTTTTGTAATTCTTCACATATTTTGTTAGTATTTTCTGTTTTATGAAATCCATGTTCCAACAATTTCAAAGCAAATTTTTTCCTCTATTCTAACTGTTTTGTGAAGATTATTTACAGGTCCTGTTATCATTTCGGAAAAACACAACTAACAGTTCTATTTTAACAGTTTCAGAAAATGGAAAACACACAGAACAAAAGTGTCAATGGGCTTATCAGTGCCGAAACATCAGTGACCCAAAATATGACTGCACAATCGGTTGCGGCACATTCGGTTGTTCTGCCCACACATATAACTGTGGGAGAAAAATCAGAGAAGTTCAATGGAACTGGATTAAAGAAGTGGTAAGGGAAGATACAGTTCTACCTGACCACCTTGAAGCTGGACAGGTTTCTTACTGAATCTGCTCCTATGCTGGCACCAATGGATGCTGTAACGCCCCGCACTCAACTCGTACGCACACAATTAATTAAATTCTAGCCACGCCCACCACAGGCTGCCTCAAAAGGGTGTCCGAACGTTGGGTACTCCTTTATCCTTGGCTTCCTAATATATCCTTACACCTACCATATGTTACCATCGATATGGGATTATATTCCCAAGGGTCAACCTGGTTCACTCCTACACCACACACACACACACTTCCTTTTTATTCCATCTTTCATTCATTCATTCATTAATTCCTTCATGGTCAACTAGTCAACCCATCCATTCTTTTTTCCAAATCCATCCATCCATTCCTTAAGCCACGTCACCACTCCCATCCATTCTTTCTTTCTTTATTATTTAGTATATATATATATACACTATATATACCATATACTAGTATATTTATATATACTCTCTTAGAAATACGGGGTCTCACATTCACCCCCTCTTAAGAATTCAGCGTCCTCGCTGAATACGGGACGTGCAATCTAGCACAGGATCGCCTTTCTAGTCGAATGTAGACTTGTCTCCTAATCGCTGCCCTCCCAGGGTCTTACGCATCTCATACACATATTGCGTCCCACGCACTTCCTATATACAAGTCCTACATTCGATGTCGAAAGTTGGCTCTGATACCATCTGTAACGTCCCGCACTCAACTCGTACGCACACAATTAATTAAATTCTAGCCACGCCCACCACAGGCTGCCTCAAAAGGGTGTCCGGACGTTGGGTACTCCTTTATCCTTGGCTTCCTAATATATCCTTACACCTACCATATGTTACCATCGATATGGGATTATATTCCCAAGGGTCAACCTGGTTCACTCCTACACCACACACACACACACTTCCTTTTTATTCCATCTTTCATTCATTCATTCATTAATTCCTTCATGGTCAACTAGTCAACCCATCCATTCTTTTTTTCTTTATTATTTAGTATATATATATATACACAATTAATTAAATTCTAGCCACGCCCCGCACACAACTCGTACGCACACAATTAATTAAATTCTAGCCACGCCCACCACAGGCTGCCTCAAAAGGGTGTCCGGACGTTGGGTACTCCTTTATCCTTGGCTTCCTAATATATCCTTACACCTACCATATGTTACCATCGATATGGGATTATATTCCCAAGGGTCAACCTGGTTCACTCCTACACCACACACACACACACTTCCTTTTTATTCCATCTTTCATTCATTCATTCATTAATTCCTTCATGGTCAACTAGTCAACCCATCCATTCTTTTTTCCAAATCCATCCATCCATTCCTTAAGCCACGTCACCACTCCCATCCATTCTTTCTTTCTTTATTATTTAGTATATATATATATACACTATATATACCATATACTAGTATATTTATATATACTCTCTTAGAAATACGGGGTCTCACATTCACCCCCTCTTAAGAATTCAGCGTCCTCGCTGAATACGGGACGTGCAATCTAGCACAGGATCGCCTTTCTAGTCGAATGTAGACTTGTCTCCTAATCGCTGCCCTCCCAGGGTCTTACGCATCTCATACACATATTGCGTCCCACACACTTCCTATATACAAGTCCTACATTCGATGTCGAAAGTTGGCTCTGATACCATCTGTAACGCCCCGCACTCAACTCGTACGCACACAATTAATTAAATTCTAGCCACGCCCACCACAGGCTGCCTCAAAAGGGTGTCCGGACGTTGGGTACTCCTTTATCCTTGGCTTCCTAATATATCCTTACACCTACCATATGTTACCATCGATATGGGATTATATTCCCAAGGGTCAACCTGGTTCACTCCTACACCACACACACACACACTTCCTTTTTATTCCATCTTTCATTCATTCATTCATTAATTCCTTCATGGTCAACTAGTCAACCCATCCATTCTTTTTTCCAAATCCATCCATCCATTCCTTAAGCCACGTCACCACTCCCATCCATTCTTTCTTTCTTTATTATTTAGTATATATATATATACACTATATATACCATATACTAGTATATTTATATATACTCTCTTAGAAATACGGGGTCTCACAGATGCACACTCCATTGCTGCGGTTGACTCCAGGACAGTTGTGAGTCAAATCCAGGAACTACAGGTGATAATGCATGAAATCACTGCAGAAAATATGACACTGTGCGAACCATTCCAGGTTGCAGCGTTCATCGAGGAGCTTCCACCTGGATGGAAAGACTTCAAGGAGATGTCTCTTGAAGACCTCATTATCAGGTTGCGTATCGAATAGGAGAATCGCAAGGCTGATAGGTCCTATGAAAATCAGTCTATAGAAAAGGCAAACATAGTGGAGCATGAACAGAAAGGTAAAAAGAGAAAGTTCTTGCCATAGGCATCGATAAAAAAACTGGCAGCAAAGAGGTTTGCTGGAAAATGCCACAAGTGTGGTAAGTTGGGCCACATAATTTCTGAATGCCGCAGCAAGGACAACAACCGTGCTGGAACCGGACAGGCAAAAGGATCTCATGCACACATAGTTAAGAACTTGTCCACCGGTCTCTCTGACCTGGACCTCCGTGCTGTTGTATCAGAGGTGAATCTGGTGGGGAGCAATCCTCGAGAGTGGGGGTTTGAAACTGGGGCCACCAAGCACATCTGCTCGGACAATGAGATGTTAACTTCATACCAGAAATGCAACAAGGATGAACAGCTGTTCATGGGTAATTCTTTCACCTCCAAAATTGCAGGAACGGGAAAGATAGTACTGAAAATGACTTCAGGCAAGGAACTAACACTCACAAATGTGTTGCATGTTCCATATATTAGAAAGAACTTGGTATCAGGATCTTTGTTAAGCAAGAATGGATTTAAGGTTATTCTTGCTTCTGATAATTTCGTATTGTCTAAAAATGGGGTGTACTTGGGTAAAAAATATGTAAAGGATGGACTGTTCAAGTTTAATGTAATGACAGTCATCCCTAAAACTATTGTTCCTATTGTTTCCAAAGTTAATGAAATTACTCATATTGCCTATGTTGTTGAGTCTTCTTCTATTTGGCATGAAAGACTAGGCCATATTAATTTCAATTCTATGTGTAGATTAATTAACATGAATCTGCTACCAAAATTTAAGGTAGACAACTGTGAAAAATGTGAAGTTTGCACGGAGGCCAAACTCACTAAAACTCCATCACGTTCTGTAGAAAGAAACACAGAATCTCTAGGTCTAATTCGTACGGATCTGTGTGATTTAAATACGTATAAACCAGAGGTGGCAAAAAGTACTTTGTGACATTCATAGACGATTGCACAAAATTCTGTTATGTATACTTGTTACATAGTAAAAATGAGGCTTTGGATAAATTCAGAGAATATAAGATTGAGGTTGAGAATCAACTTGGCAAAACGATTAAAATCGTTAGCAGTGATAGAGGAGGAGAATATGATGCACCATTTAATATGTTCTGCTCTGAACATAGAATAGTTTATCAGACAACTGCTCCTTACTGACTTGAATCAAATGGTACTGCCGAGCGCAAGAGCCAAACTCTAAAGAAGATGATGAATGCCTTGTTGTTGAATTCTGGATTACCCCAAAATATGTGGAGGGAAGCATTGCTGACTGCCAACTACATTCTCAATAAAATACCTCACAAGAAAACTGGCAAGACACCATACGAACTGTAAAAAGGTAATGTACCTTCGTATAAATACCTCAAAGTGTTGGGGTGTCTAGCAAAAGTGGCAGTACCTGATCCAAAATAGGTCATCATAGGACCTAAGACAATTGATTGCATATTCATAGGCTATGCACACAACAGTAGTGCATATATGTTCTTGGTATATAAATCAGATATACCGAATATCCATATTAATACAATATTGGAATCAAGGAATGCTTCCTTCTTTGAATACGTATTTCTGTACAAGAATACTACGTATCCCAACGTACACGTGAATAAGGGAATGCAATCACTTTGGTTGATGAACCAGAACATGATAATGATGAGCCTAGACGTAGTAAACGAGCTAGAACATCAAAGTCATTTGGTCCTGACTTTGTAACGGTCTTTCTGTTAGAGAATGAGCCTAGAACATTCAAGAAAGCCATGTCTACGCGTGATGCTCCTATGTGGAAGAAAGCAATCAAAACTGAAATAGACTCCATTACGCAAAATCATACATGGAAGTTGGTTGATTTGCCTTCTGGATGTAAAACTCTAGGATGCAAATGGATTTTCAAACAAAAATTGAAACCAGATGGTTCAATAGAGAAACATAAGGTGAGACTTGTGGTACAAGAATTTAGGCAAAAGGAAAGCCTAGACTTCTTTGATACATATTCACCGGTTACAAGAATAACTTCCATAAAAATGTTGATAGCTATTGCAGCTCTACGTAACCTGAAAATACATCAAATGGATGTTAAAACTGCATTTCTAAATGGGGATTTAGAAGAAGAAATATACATGAAACAACCTGAGGATTACTGTCACGCCCCGCTTCCCAAAAAGAATACGGAATACAGATATGTAATAAAAGCCCAGCGAATGATTTTCATCATCCATAAGCTGTTCAAGAATCTTTACAATATATCACTGAAATAATCAGAGTCGGAAGCAAAAGTATCAACCAACATGCATAATTGAAAACAAGATACCAACAGAAATTACTTGAAACCAAAAATAATAATCTCAAATAATCAAATTCTGAACGAGTCAAATATCCTGGGTCATATCGCCCAAATACAAATAAATATCCAAGAAATCAAATACACTTTTATTCAAGTTCAAGCACAAATAATGATAATAATAAAGCAGAACTCCATCACTAATACATCATCTCGCTAATACCATCTGGCAGTTAGGGCTGCAAATGAATCGAGCTATTCGCGAGCTATTCGGCTCGAGCTCGATCAAAGCTCGGCTCGAACCGAGCTTGAGCCGAGCTGGAGCTCAAAACTGAGCTCGTTTCGTAAACGAGCCGAGCTCGAGTTTGATTTTTTTTTTTTTAGGCTAAGCTCGCGAACTATTCAGCTCGAATATGGTCAAAGCTCGGTCAAAGCTCGGCTCGAGCCGAGCTCGAGCTCAAAATTGAGCTCGTTTAGTAAACGAGCCGAGCTCGAGCCTGAAGGTATTCGGCTCGGCTCAGCTCGATTGCAGCCCTACTGGCACTCGTCCATCCTGATCTGCAATTAGTAATTTGTAGGAGAAAAAAAAAGAGAAACAAGTACCCGTCAATTGCAAGTTACTGGTCACATATAATATAGGATACAAGCACATGGAAAAACTAACTAATAGCATAGAATAATGCATCAACAGTAATATCTAACGTGAATCAGTAAGGCAAAGTCAACTTGTAGAACCCCGTATTTTCAAATATTATTTTAATTATTTGAAAATGAATTTTAAATGATTTTGAGTATTTGATAAATATTTTCTAAAAGATTTATCTTTTGTACACGTGCAAAACACGTGCAAATGGCTTTTCAGAAGTTTGAAAATTTTAGTTTTCCTTATGAAAAATCATTATTTATTTTTTGAGAATTATTTAATATTTTTTCAGATTTTTCTGAAATTAATTATGCCTATTTGCAATTTTTGAGAAAAGAAGGACTTATTTGCAAAATTGACAATTTTGAGGGTTAGAATGCAAAACGTATTTACTGGACATTCCGATCAGTATTTGTTGAGGTTTATAAATATATTTTTCTATTAGATCCTAATTTAAATGATATTTGATTCAATTTTCAAGAAAAGAATTATATATATGCAAGAAGTATTTTTGGAAAGGATTAGTTTGCAAAGTGGGAATAAAACCCTAATATACAATCCGGCATATTTAAGGGATTCTCTCTTCCCAGCCGTCATTGAGCATATTCAGATTTTGAGATTATTTTGAGGAGCAAAAAGGAGGATTCTTGGAACTAGCAAGGAGAAAGCTTTTTGTGGATTTTTCTTCAAATCAAAGGTGAGTGGGTTGTTTTGTTTGTTTTGTTTTGCTTTGCTTTGTTATTCGATTGATGAATGACGTAAGATCTTTGTTATGCTTGTTTGTGTTCATCATGTCATTATTTTGTTAGTCTCATTGTACATATGATATGGATCTTTTATTTGGATATGGAGGATGAGAACTCTTGTTGATATTTGGATCATGTATGAGAAATTATTAAGTTGTTGAGGAAAGGTTTGATTTATGAGATCGTATTGTTGGGAGACATATTAAGAATGGATAATGTTGTGATCAGATGGTAAACATCGGGATCTTTTGGGTGTAGTTCAGATTTTGATTGAGTTGTGTAAGAAGTTTTGATGAGAAACCCTAATAGAAAGATTAGGAGTTTAGATCATGAGGATTTGAGATTTGAGTATTTGATTGATTGAGTAATGTATCCTTGATGGAGATTATTGAGAGTTGTTTATTTGCCTGGATACAAATTAATTTTTTTGATCAGTGAGATCTTTAGAAAACTCCAGTTTGATTTTTGTGTTCAGACCTGTTTTTTAGAAATCTGTAGCCGACAGTCGACTGGCCTATAGAGCAGTCGACTGGTACGAGCCTACTGCTGTACTTTTAGTCTTTGAGAATTGTTCGGGACAGTCGACCTAGACTGAGGTCAGTCGACTGGTCTTCTGTTTGTAATTTTGTTCAGTCCTTCGGGACAGTCGACCTATGAACCCCCTTTTAGTCGACTGATATACTTAGAATATTTGATGAGAATTATTTGTTTTGTCTCGGGGCAGTCGACTGACTTCTTGATAAGTCGACCGATCATACCTTAGCTTATTTTGAGAAATTTTGGATTATGTCCACTGGACAGTCGACTGATGTGCTATACAGTCGACTGGTCCTGAGGGATCTTTGTATTTGGTTTTGAGATCTTCTGTTTAGTGTTTGATTTTGAGATGTTTGTTCAGTCTTTGATTTCGAGATGTTCAGTTAAGAACATGATTTTGAGATATTCAGTTGAGCCACTTGTTTAGTGGAATTTTGTTCAGATAATTGTTTTTGAGTCTTTAGAGGTATGTGACCCTAGTATACCGGTGTTGAGATATTTGTTCAGTTATTTGTTGAGGCCCATTGAGGTAAATTTTCAGTTATCCAGATTTTTAGTCCGGTAGGGTACACTACTCTAGGAGATTTGTTCAGTAACCCAAACTAATAAGGACAGGCATTGGTAGTGTCATGACGAATGGGAACTTGAGTTATGCACCTCAGTAAGGCTTTTGATGTAGGATTTAATCTCCTGAATTATCCAAGTAGTTAACTTGTGATGTGTGATTTATCTCCGGAATTATCTAGGTAGTTAACCTGAGATGTGAGGTATTTCTCCTGAATTATCCAAGTAATTATCTTGAGATGTGGGATTGACCTACGGAATGATCGGAGTCGAGGCGACGCTTTTGGGGTATTATTGTGATGATGAGTCTATGTTTAGATGTGGGATGATCTCCTGAATTATCCAGGGAAAATACCTGTGATGTGGGATCAATCTCCGGAATGATCAAGCATGGGCAAATTATCATAGTTTATCTTCATCTCTTAGTAGTCATCGTTGTCAGCATGTAGTCATGATGTTTTCTTGAATCACTTTTATGCATTTGGATTTCCTGTTTTTACACACACTTGGCTTTGGTTTTGGTATCACCCATTACTCTTTTATTGTTACTTCATACTTTAGTGTTTGATTATTATTTGTTGGATATTATTATTTCAGTTCATTTATGATGTTTTGTTTGATTTGTCACCACTCACACCTTTTATGGCTGACCCCGTAGTTTGGGGGTTAGGGTTCAACTCTAGCCTCACATGTTGCAGGTTATTGCTTAGATTGGAGGTTGGATGCTTGAGTGGGCAGTTTGAGATAATTGGATTATTTAGTGATTGGTGTAAAACTGTAAAGGATATTTGAGATCATTTTGAGTTGTAAATAAAAAGATTAATTTGTGTTGAGATGATTAGACTTCCGCTGGGATTTGTAATAATTGTTGTAATAAAAGAAAGAAAATTTTAGTGGTGTTTGTTGGTGTTTATTGTTGTATTGAAGTGGATTACTGGGATTTCGTCACGTATTTTCTAAGCTCTCATATTAGAAATTCGGGGCGCTACAGAGATTGGTATCAGAGCTCCGCTTCAATGTAATAATAGACTTAGTATGACAACCAACCTAGGTGTGGACACTAGAGAGTGAGTACCTAGGTGTGGACATCAGAGTGTGAGTATCACATAGAATTAAATTATGATGTTTGGTTTGAAATTATGGTTTGGGGTATGGTTATGGCTTTGCCATAGGGTATTGATTTGAGTTTGAATTGTATGTGTGCTCTAACTTTACCCTCGTTTTGCAGTATTCAAAATGGTTGCATCCAGAGGTAGAAATGGTGGCAATAATGAGGATGGATCTGGTAGTTCCCGAGGGAATGGGATCGACCTTGAAGCTGAGTTTGCCAAAGTATATCAGACGTTGAATACGCTGATGGCACTCAATGTGGCGCAGCAGCAAGCGCAGCAGCAGAACCCGCCGCCAAATCATGGAGCTGGTCATGGATTGGTGAATGCCGACCCCATAAAGCAGATTGAATCCTTTAAGAGGATGAGGCCACCAGTCTTTGAGGGGCAAGCTGATCCAACAGCAGCAAATGATTGGATCAGGAAGATGCAGACGATCTTCGAAGTGTCGGAGACTCCTGAAGCTTGCAAGGTGAAGTTGGCTTCGATGCAACTCAAGAAAGATGCTGGTGTATGGTGGGAGTCATTGAAGAGGAACTTGGGAGATCAGCAGCTGACATGGGAAGCTTTTCTGGAGGAATTCAGAGATCGTTTCTTTCCTCTTGATGTTCAGGAGAAGAAGGCGACTGAGTTCATGAACCTTCAGCAGGGGAGCATGACTGTTCGGGAGTATGAGACGAAATTCACTCAACTTTCGAGGTATGCACCAGAGTTGGTCATGGACGAAGCAAAGAAGGCCAAAAAGTTTGAGCTAGGATTGAGGCCAAACTTGAGGTCAAGGATGGTTCCATTGGGCATTAGAAGATTTGACAAGCTGGTCAGGAGAGCTGCGATGACTGAAGAGGATATGGACCTATTTCAGAAGAAGCAGGATTCTTGGAACCGGAACAAGAGGCCAGCATCAGGCCAGAGTGGGAAGGGATTCCCCGCGAAGCAGGCAAAGTTCAGTAGACCGGTGCAGAAGGCATCTGGAGCTCAGGGAGTGACCTGCTACTACTGCAAGGAAGTAGGACATTACAGGTCAGCATGTCCGAAGTTGGCAGAGCATGTTTGTTCTTAGTGTGGGCAGACTGGACACTCAAAGCCCCATTGTCCACAACTGAAGAAAGATGGTTCGGGTGGAAGCAAAATTCCGAAGAGGCAGGGGCGTGTATTTGCATTGACCGAGGAGGATGCGGGAAACTCGGAAGATGTAATACAGGGTATGCAGGAATTTTGAATTCTTTTATTTTTGAATCAATGTAATGAATAAAACCTTTTATTTGAGAACAATTTAAGATTGAGTACCATTCTTATTGTAACAGGAGTTGTTTTAATAAATGGAATGAAAGCAAAGGTTTTGTTTGACACTGGTTCATCGCATACATTTGTATCGCCAAGTTTTGCAAAGATCTTAGGTTTGGAACCTAAGTTATTTCCAGGCAGGGTTTTGTCGGTGGCAACGCCGTCAGGTGAAGAGCTGGTAGCGGATCGATATTACGAGGACTGTGATATCGAGATTGGTGGAAGGATGTTCGGCATCGACTTGATCGAGCTTCAAGTGTTGGGAGTGGATGTCATCGTCGGCATCGATTGGATGGCTATATATGATGCCACGATTGATTGCAAGCAGAAGGAGGTGTTGGTGAAAGCACCAGGTGGACCTGCAGTAACTTTCCAAGGGAAGAAGAAGATCCCGCAGGTGGCTGCAATGGTATCTAAGAAGTCTATTGCAGATGAAATCAAGGGCATTCCGGTGGTTTGAAGTTTTCCTCAGGTGTTCTTGGATGACTTTTCAGGGTTACCGCCGCAGAGAGATGTAGAGTTTTGCATCAACGTTCAGCCGGGGAGTGCGCCGATTTCCAAGGCTCCGTACAGGATGGCACCTGTAGAGCAGGATGAAGTGAAGAAGCAGATTGAAGAGCTTTTGAGCAAAGGGCTTGTCAGACCGATTTCATCTCCGTGGGGAGCGCCAGTGTTGTTGGTCAAGAAGAAGGATGAGTCGATGAGGATGTGCATTGACTATCGGGAGATGAATAGGGTGACTGTTCAGAACAAGTATCCGTTGCCGCGGATTGATGATTTGTTCGACAGGCTTCGAGGAGCAGCGGTATTTTCGAAGATTGATTTGAGATCGGGATATCATCAGGTTCGAGTCAAGGAGGAAGATGTGAGTAAGACAGCATTCAGGACTCGCCATGGGCTGTATGAATTTTTGGTGATGCCATTCGGTTTGACGAATGCGCTAGCAGTTTTTATGGATATGATGAATCGGGTGTTGAGGCCATTCATTGATTCCTTCGTGGTGGTCTTCATCGATGATATCTTGGTGTATTCGAAGTCGGAGGAGGATCATTCTAAGCACTTGACAGCGGTATTACAGACATTGCAGGAGCACAGCTTGTATGCCAAATTGTCGAAGTGTGAATTTTGGAAGTCTGAGGTAGCTTTCCTTGGTCATATTCTTTCTAAGGAGGGAGTAGCTACTGATCCTCAGAAAGTGGAAGCAGTGAAGGATTGGCCCAGGCCGACGTCAGTGAAGGAAGTGAGAAGCTTCTTGGGATTAGCTGGTTACTACAGGAGGTTTATTCAGGGGTATTCTCAGATTGCAGTTCCATTGACAGGTTTGACCCGGAAGAGTGTGGCATTTGTGTGGACAGATAAGTGCGAGGAGAGTTTCCTTGAGTTAAAGGAAAGGTTGACTACTGCACCTATATTAGCATTGCCGCAAGCAGGGAAGGATTATGATATCTACAGTGATGCATCTCTCAGAGGTTTGGGTTGCGTCTTGATGCAGGAAGGCAAGGTCATTGCTTATGGTTCGAGGTAGTTGCGTCCGCATGAGAAGAATTATCCGACGCACGATTTAGAGCTAGCAGCTATCATATATGCCTTGAAGCTATGGAGGCATTATGTTTATGGTGAGAAGGTTAATATGTACACTGACCACAAGAGCCTGAAGTATATTTATCAGCAGAGGGATGTGAATCTTCGGCAGAGAAGATGGTTGGAAGTTTTGGAAGACATTCGTCCTAAGATCAAGTATCATCCGGGCAAGGCGAATGTGGTGGCTGATGGACTTAGCAGGAAGAGTAGTTTGTCAAGGTTGATCACTACTCGAAGAGAGTTGACAGCAGAGATCGACCAGGCAGGTGTCAAGGTGGTACTGCGAGGTTTAGGGGCATCTTTGGCTCAGTTAAGGCTGCAGCCGTCTTTGAGAGAGAAGATTGTGGAAGGTCAGAGATCAGATTCAGAGATCCAGAAGATGTTGCAGCAGGTTGCAGAAGGCAAGTTATCAGAATTTCGTGTCCAAGATGGAGTTCTTTGGTTGGGTGAGAGGTTGTGTGTTCCAGATAATGCAGAGTTGAGGGAGAGTATCTTGCAGGAAGCACACAGTACCTTATTGTCAGTTCATCCAGGAGGTACGAAGATGTACAGGGACATCAAACAGCATTTTTGGTGGTCTGGTATGAAGTGGGATGTAGCAGATTTTGTGGCATGGTGTCTGACTTGTCAGCAGATCAAGGCAGAGAATCAGAGACCTGGAGGTTTGTTGCAGCCTTTACCCTTCCGGAGTGGAAGTGGGAGAATATCAGCATGGACTTTATTACGGGTTTGCCAAGGAGTTCGAAGGGCAATGACTCGATTTGGGTTGTTGTGGACCGATTGACTAAGTCGGCTCACTTTCTAGCCATGAAGATTACTTGGTCGATGGAGAAATTGGCTGAGTTGTACATTGGAGAGATTGTGAGACTTCATGGAGTTCCAGTTTCGATTGTGTCTGACAGAGATGCAAGGTTTACTTCGAGGTTCTGGAAGAGCCTACAGGCAGCTTTGGGCACCAGAACTGATTTCAGTACAGCATTTCATCCGCAGACAGATGGTCAGACGGAGAGGGTGAATCGAGTGCTGGAAGATATGTTGAGAGCTTGTGTTATGGACTTTGGTGGTAGTTAGGAGAGATACTTGGCATTGGTTGAGTTTGCCTATAACAATAGTTACCATGCAAGTATTGGATGACACCGTATGAGGCTTTGTACGGAAGGAGGTGCAGGACACCTGTTTGTTGGTATGAGGTTGGCAAAAGGCAGATGTATGGTCCTGAGATCGTGCAGTAGACGTCAGAGCAGATTGAGCTGATTCGCAAGAGATTGGTTGAAGCTCAGAGTCGGCAGAAGAGTTATGCTGACACTCGACGGAGAG
Source organism: Hemerocallis citrina (assembly GCA_017893485.1). NCBI lineage: Eukaryota > Viridiplantae > Streptophyta > Magnoliopsida > Asparagales > Asphodelaceae > Hemerocallis > Hemerocallis citrina. Next base: position 64,565,353 of record CM030364.1, on the reverse strand, counting down.
ATTTGGAATTTGAGGTTGGGGATGCAGTTTTTCTCAAGGTTTCTCCGACCAAAGGAGTGATCAGATTTGGTAAGGGAGGCAAGTTGGCACCAAGGTATATTGGGCCATACAGGATCGTGGAGCGGATTGGCAAGACCGCGTACAGATTGAAGCTTCTAGAGGAGTTGGCTCAGGTGCATGATGTGTTTCATGTATCATTACTGAGGAAGTATGTGGCCGATCAGAAGCATCAGTTGGTGGAAGTTCCTGAAGATCTACAGGTGAACCTGAGTTACAAGGAACAGCCTGTTGAGATCGTTGATCGTAGGGAGAAAGTCTTTAGAAGCAAGGTGATACCTATGGTCAAAGTATTGTGGAGGAATCAACAGTTCAAGGAGGCTACATGGGAGCCAGAGGATCGCATGCAGAAGGATTTTTCTGGATTGTTTGTATGAATGTATTTTCTTGTATGTGATTGTAATTCTTTGAATGATTGTACCATTGATTGATACATGATGTAATCCTTTATTTGATTGTGATGTTATATGAAATTATTTGGATTATGATCTATTTATGAAGTATTGTTTCCTTTTGTTGGTATGTGTTTGAACTCATTAGTAGTAGTTCTGAGGACAGAACTCTTCTAAGGAGGGAGTGATGTAGAACCCCGTATTTTCAAATATTATTTTAATTATTTGAAAATGAATTTTAAATGATTTTGAGTATTTGATAAATATTTTCTAAAAGATTTATCTTTTGTACACGTGCAAAACACGTGCAAATGGCTTTTCAGAAGTTTGAAAATTTTAGTTTTCCTTATGAAAAATCATTATTTATTATTTGAGAATTATTTAATATTTTTCCAGATTTTTCTGAAATTAATTATGCCTATTTGCAATTTTTGAGAAAAGAAGGACTTATTTGCAAAATTGACAATTTTGAGGGTTAGAATGCAAAACGTATTTACTGGACATTCCGATCAGTATTTGTTGAGGTTTAGAAATATATTTTTCTATTAGATCCTAATTTAAATGATATTTGATTCAATTTTCAAGAAAAGAATTATATATATGCAAGAAGTATTTTTGGAAAGGATTAGTTTGCAAAGTGGGAATAAAACCCTAATATACAATCCGGCATATTTAAGGGATTCTCTCTTCCCAGCCGTCATTGAGCATATTCAGATTTTGGGATTATTTTGAGGAGCAAAAAGGAGGATTCTTGGATCTAGCAAGGAGAAAGCTTTTTGTGGATTTTTCTTCAAATCAAAGGTGAGTGGGTTGTTTTGTTTGTTTTGTTTTGCTTTGCTTTGTTATTCGATTGATGAATGACGTAAGATCTTTGTTATGCTTGTTTGTGTTCATTATGTCATTATTTTGTTAGTCTCATTGTACGTATGATATGGATCTTTTATTTGGATATGGAGGATGAGAACTCTTGTTGATATTTGGATCATGTATGAGAAATTATTAAGTTGTTGAGGAAAGGTTTGATTTATGAGATCGTATTGTTGGGAGACATATTAAGAATGGATAATGTTGTGATCAGATGGTAAACATCGGGATCTTTTGGGTGTAGTTCAGATTTTGATTGAGTTGTGTAAGAAGTTTTGATGAGAAACCCTAATAGAAAGATTAGGAGTTTAGATCATGAGGATTTGAGATTTGAGTATTTGATTGATTGAGTAATGTATCCTTGATGGAGATTATTGAGAGTTGTTTATTTGCCTGGATACAAATTAATTTTTTTGATCAGTGGATCTTTAGAAAACTGCAGTTTGATTTTTGTGTTCAGACCTGTTTTTTAGAAATCTGTAGCCGACAGTCGACTGGCCTATAGAGCAGTCGACTGGTACGAGCCTACTGCTGTACTTTTAGTCTTTGAGAATTGTTCGGGACAGTCGACCTAGACTGAGGTCAGTCGACTGGTCTTCTGTTTGTAATTTTGTTCAGTCCTTCGGGACAGTCGACCTATGAACCCCCTTTTAGTCGACTGATATACTTAGAATATTTGATGAGAATTATTTGTTTTGTCTCGGGGCAGTCGACTGACTTCTTGATAAGTCGACCGATCATACCTTAGCTTATTTTGAGAAATTTTGGATTATGTCCTCTGGACAGTCGACTGATGTGCTATACAGTCGACTGGTCCTGAGGGATCTTTGTATTTGGTTTTGAGATCTTCTGTTTAGTGTTTGATTTTGAGATGTTTGTTCAGTCTTTGATTTCGAGATGTTCAGTTAAGAACATGATTTTGAGATATTCAGTTGAGCCACTTGTTTAGTGGAATTTTGTTCAGATAATTGTTTTTGAGTCTTTAGAGGTATGTGACCCTAGTATACCGGTGTTGAGATATTTGTTCAGTTATTTGTTGAGGCCCATTGAGGCAAATTTTCAGTTATCCAGATTTTTAGTCCGGTAGGGTACACTACTCTAGGAGATTTGTTCAGTAACCCAAACTAATAAGGACAGGCATTGGTAGTGTCATGACGAATGGGAACTTGAGTTATGCACCTCAGTAAGGCTTTTGATGTAGGATTTAATCTCCTGAATTATCCAAGTAGTTAACTTGTGATGTGTGATTTATCTCCGGAATTATCCAGGTAGTTAACCTGAGATGTGAGGTATTTCTCCTGAATTATCCAAGTAATTATCTTGAGATGTGGGATTGACCTACGGAATGATCGGAGTCGAGGCGATGCTTTTGGGGTATTATTGTGATGATGAGTCTATGTTTAGATGTGGGATGATCTCCTGAATTATCCAGGGAAAATACCTGTGATGTGGGATCAATCTCCGGAATGATCAAGCATGGGCAAATTATCATAGTTTATCTTCATCTCTTAGTAGTCATCGTTGTCAGCATGTAGTCATGATGTTTTCTTGAATCACTTTTATGCATTTGGATTTCCTTTTTTTACACACACTTGGCTTTGGTTTTGGTATCACCCATTACTCTTTTATTGTTACTTCATACTTTAGTGTTTGATTATTATTTGTTGGATATTATTATTTCAGTTCATTTATGATGTTTTGTTTGATTTGTCACCACTCACTCCTTTTATGGCTGACCCCGTAGTTTGGGGGTTAGGGTTCAACTCTAGCCTCACATGTTGCAGGTTATTGCTTAGATTGGAGGTTGGATGCTTGAGTGGGCAGTTTGAGATAATTGGATTATTTAGTGATTGGTGTAAAACTGTAAAGAATATTTGAGATCATTTTGAGTTGTAAATAAAAAGATTAATTTGTGTTGAGATGATTAGACTTCCGCTGGGATTTGTAATAATTGTTGTAATAAAAGAAAGAAAATTTTAGTGGTGTTTGTTGGTGTTTATTGTTGTATTGAAGTGGATTACTGGGATTTTGCCACGTATTTTCTAAGCTCTCATATTAAAAATTCGGGGCGCTACACTACTAGCATGGTATACTAACAGTACAGATGTTTATGTCAAAGGCAGTGTCATATGGCAACCAACAGTATCTAGTAACAGTAAGCTCAGTATATCAGTGATTCAGGATAACAATTGAACAGTATCAGCCTAACAGTCTCAGTCTAACAGTATCAGTATAACAGTATCAGTCTAATGTTCTTACAGTCTTGTGTGTATTACTAGCTAGGTAGCACTTCATGCAGCCCAATTTTTACTACATGGTTGCTACCACAAACAGTTTCGCTTTTAGATTTCATAGTGGACCATGATGGGATAGTGTACTCAGGTATCAGTAACAGTAACAGTAACAGTAGCAGAAAAATAACAGTAACAGTAACAGTAACAATAACAGTATGGAACACTAGTTCCCTTCCAAGTACACGTTTCCATATTTTCCACTACTAGATCTTCCCTTAAGAAATCCCGGCTTGGTTATTTTTATTATGGTCATCAAACATACATGATGTGTACGAAATAGTGTCAAACTAACATGATATAATCAGTATTAGATTTAGGAAAACAAATAAACAATCACAAATATTATACAGTCACATAAACGAGCAAAACAGTGTATATTCATATTCAGGACAACATGACAGTACAATGTTAAAACAGGGATTCTTGTCGCTACAGAAATGCAAATCTGGATCCGTCAAAAGATCTAGAAAATAGACTTCCACACGAGTCCAACGAATACAAATAAGTCACATAGTACTTCACAACATCATAACTCAAAACAGGTTCGAAAATAGAAAACATGTTCATTAAAAAATCAGGAAAACGAATTTTCATTCAGAAAAACTGCGTCAAAACCTCTCAAATAAATTCAGGAAAAATCTGGGGTATTCCCCTATATATGTCTAGTATCTAAATATAAAGTTTCAAAATTTTCTATAAGAATAGATCAATCATCAAAAATACGAAAGCATCAAGAAAACATAGTTTAGCAAATCTAGAAATCCCAACACTGCTGTACGAAAACTAAAATATCTCGCAACCAGTGAAACGAAATCCAATTCTGCCAAAGGGATATGAAGATAAATAAAATATACCAATTTTCACATTTCACAAATATTTTTCATACAGTAAAAGGAATCATAGTGAAAATAGAATTCTTTAGAGAACAGCGAGCAAAATACAGCACATATAGATTTTATAAACGAGCATGGAGTATCACATAAAACTTATCAATAAAATTCACCAAAATTCTGGGTAATCCCTAAATAGATAAAGAAAACTGTCCAAAGTTTTGGATCAAAATAATATAGGTAGCATAGTTCTTTAAAATAATTTGTTATTAAAATTACCGAAAAATAGAATGTGAAAAAGATCAACACCTCTGTACTAAAATAGTCATAACTCAGTCATAAGAAATCAAAATCAAGCAAGGTTAGAGGGGTTTGAAACTAGAAAAAATTATCTACAACACTCGTTTTATACCGAAATTAAGATACTGACTTTATCCCAGTCGAAAACAGAAAACAAAACAGAACAGTGACAAAATACAGATTTTTCGCTTAAAAACAAAATCAACATAGATTCAAGAAAATTGATCCAAACACATTCAAACATGAAATCTAGTCTACCAAGTGTCTAAACATCATGATTTAGGGTATCTAACATGTCCGCAAGAAACATATCATATGAGTCTCAACCAAAACACGAATTCTTCCAAAATCACACATACATGATCAAAATCAAGAACGGGCGAATCTTAGGTTAAATCATATCAAGATTGTATCGTGAGTCATCTATGGTCAAATTTTCACAATATAGAAAAAATCCATCAAGAAAAACACAAACAAGAGTCGTCTCTAGATCCAACTACACTATAGGTGAACTTTTTGACTTGTATCAAACAAATGAATTGGAGTACAAGTTACTTGCCTTAAATTGGAGATGAAGAACGATGCAAACAAGAGTAGAAGCAAAATCAACGAACAAAAATATGCAAATCAACGAATCCAAGCAACGAAAATCCAATACACGTGCAAGGGCTCCAACGCTTGTAACTCAAGAAAGCAAGAGAGGGAGGGACGCCAAGGGGGATGGTCGGCTTGGAGGAAGAGGTGCCGGGATGTTGGGGTGTGTGTGGCCGGAGATGGGAGCAGCCGGAGGTGGGTCGACAGCGGCCTGGGTGTGGGTCGACCTGGGCTCGGGTTGGGGCAACAATCGGGAGAGGGAGAGAGAGAGAGAGGTAACCGGGATTGAGGGAGAGAGAGGAAACTTAGGGTTAGGGTTAGGGTCTGTGAGGGGCTATATATATATATAGGGTTTAGTTGTGGGTTAATGGGCTAATGGGTATTAGGAGTAGTAGTAGTTCTACCAAATGAGTTTTGGGTTTGGGTCAATGAATAGGAATACAAATGGGATTGGGAATTTGTTTGGCTTTGGAAATCTTATTAAGGATCAATTAATAGGAGTGAAAAAAAATAACACCCAACCACCACCACAAGCGAACAAGAAAAATAAATAAAGATAACGAGGCCAAAATGAAATAGGAACCAAATAATGGAGAATGGAATGGAAAAAAACAACCAATCAAACACAAAGAGCTCGAAATGAAACAAACGAATATATATATATATATATATATATATATATATATATATATATATATATATATATATATATATATACTAGGTTTGCCCGTTGACACGTGCCTACGGCACGTCTCGAGAACGGTGCACCTTGTTTGATCATAAAAAATAGTTTTGAAGATCCAGCAAATTAATTGAAGTAGCAAACATATTATATGATAAACTTTTAGGGGCGCAGCAAAAAACATATTATATGATTTTTTTTTGTTTTTAAAATTATTTTTAAAGTTTTTAAATTTTAAACTTTTTTTGTTATTTAATATTTTTTTTTTAAAAAAATATAAATTTTTATTTTCTTAATTTTTTGTATAGAAGAGGGAGGGAGAGAGAGAGAGAGAGAAAATATATATCTATATATGAGAGTTGTTTTGGGTGGGAGATTTGAATTTGAGTTTTGGAGGGAAACTTTTGGGGGAAAAATATGTTTTGTGAGGTTAAATCTAGACCTTTGATTTTTTGGGGGATTGAAGGAGAACCACTTGATAGCTTTCTTTGTGTTTTATTATATAGATCTATATATAAGAGTTGTTTTGGGTGGGAGATTTGAATTTGAGTTTTGGAGGGAAACTTTTGGGGGGAAAATATGTTTTGTGAGGTTAAATCTGGACCTTTGATTTTTTTGGAGATTGAAGGGGAACCACTTGATAGCTTTCTTTGTGTTTTATTATATAGATATTGAAAACAATTCCAATATACGGTTTAGAAAAAAATACAAGAGAGAAAAATACACTAAAATGAAAAATACACTCAAAAATAGACAAAATGAAAAGCAGGGACAATTCCAATATACGGTTCAGAAAAAAATACAAGAGAGAAAAATACACTAAAACGAAAAATACACTAAAAATAGACAAAATGAAAAGCAGGGGTTACAGTTACGTAGTTCCTAGACCGGAAAACAAGGTGTGCAGGCTTGTAAAATCCCTGTATGGACTGAAACAAGCTCCAAAGCAGTGATATGCAAAATTTGACAATATTATGATGTCAAATGGTTTCAAAATAAATGAATGTGATAAATGTATCTACATCAAAGATACTCCAAATGGATATATTCTGGTTTGTCTACATGTAGATGACATGCTCATTATTGGGAGCAATAATGACATTATCAAACAAACTAAGAGCATGCTTAGTGCCAAGTTTAATATGTAAGATTTAGGAGTTGCAGACGTCATACTAGGAATCAAAGTTTTCAAGACGTCTGAGGGAATTACTTTGTCTCAAGCTCATTACGCTGAGAAAGTACTTGAAAGATTCAAGAATTACTCGAATGAGACTGCCAAAAGTCCTGTGGATCGTAGTCTTCACTTGTTCAAAAACATAGGTGACAGCATATCACAACTGGAATATGCACGTGTAATCGGTAGTCTAATGTACTTAACAAATTGTACAAGATCGGACCTAGCACATTCAGTAAATGTATTAAGCCGCTACACAAGTAATCCAGGATGAAGTCACTGGAAAGAAATAACTAGAGTATTGAATTACTTGCGACATACTCAGAGTTATAGGCTGCATTACACCACATATCCAGCAATACTAGAAGGCTATGAAGAACTCGGACTCCAAGAACTCAAAATCCACAAGTGGGTATGTCTTCACACTTGGTGGTGCAACTGTATCATGGAAATCCTCTAAACAAACGTTATTGGCCAGATCTACCATGGAATCTGAATTTATTGCTTTTGACAAAGCGGCAGAGGAAGCAGAATGACTTCGAAACTTTTTAGAGGATATCTCTATGTAGAAAAAACTAGTGTCTTCTTTATGTGTACACTGTGACAGCCAATCGGCTATAGCACGGACACTGAGTTGTATGTAGAATGGTATGTCTCGTCATATCAGAAGGCAACACAAAACCGTTAGACAACTGCTCTCAAATGGAGTAATCTCTATAGAGTATATAAAATCGGCCGACAACCTAGCAGATCCATTTACTAAAGGTTTGTCGCGAGAGAAAGTTGTAAGATCATCAAGAGGAATGGGTTTAAAGCCTATAACGAATGATGATACTTGATGGAAATCCTACCTAGGAATTGGAGATCCCAAGATCTAGGTTCAAGGGGACAATCAAATCTTGTTGAACCGACGTGAGCACTGAGAGATTAAAATCTTGTACCCACTCTTAGGATGATAAAACAGTGCTGCCTGTATGGTGTAAGGATAAGCTTGGTTTTAATGATTCACAAAGCTTTGAAATAAAAGTGGGGTATGGCAGGATACTCTTTATGGGCAATCACATTGTGAGTGTGAAATGGGGTCGTTTCTAGGAGAATGAAGAGGGGCTACACCCTCCAAGTTCAGTCATGATTAACCAGGGTCAAGGCTAAAATGAACACAACAAGAGAACCTAGTTCTGTGAGATAATGAAACTGTGTAATAGTTATTGTCTAGGTTCACATCAAAGCCCGGGTAGTTCAAGATATCATGTTCACTACCTGGTCAAGTAAATCTGATAGCTACTTACTAAGGGTGGTTTAAAGTTGAAAAATTACTACCATTCCTGATGTACTCTCAGAGTTTTTTATGTCATGTCTTTTTCTGTCGTGTCTGGATTATATAGTCTGGTCATTTCCATTCATGTGGGGGATTGTTGGAATAATTTCTGGCTTACTTTTCGGGCCGGATTCCAGCGGCCTCCGGCCACCGGCAGCGCTGGATAATGATTGGATTGCGATCCTCTCGTCGAGTACTATTTCGTGATGTACTCATGTGCCAAAAATGAATTCCGTATGAATGAGAAATGTTGGGCCAAAGTTGGGTACTTGAAATGTACTAACTTGGAAATTTTGAGAAAATGGATAGTCCCATATCGGAAATTGGAAAAGTTTTTTCTAGTATATATACTAAAAAAATAGACTAAAGGGTGTGGCCCGGGGGTTACCACTAACGTGTAGTGGAGAGATGACTTTGCCAAAAAGACAAACACATGCACGCGTGCCCGGCTCGGCTCGGCTTAGTTTGGTCTGGTCTGGTCTGACTTGGCTCTGGTCTATATATATATATATTTTTTGCCCTAGACAAAATTTTCCCCCAGTATACTGTCGAGGCTTTTCAAATTCAGTAACTGGTACCATTACTAGTAGAGTAATGGCTCATCAGTTATGTCTTTGAACCATTACTCTGCTGTTACAGAGTAATGAACCCTCCCATCAGTTGCTCCACTTCTCCTATAAGACCAGAAAATTCTGTCTGCCAGAAGATATTTTTTGGTAATCCGAATCTCCTCCTTCTTCTTCTTCCTCTGGTTCATAATCTGAGAGTGCAACACAACAACATGTTCGCTGAGGTCTCTGAAGTTAGGGTGTTGCTCTTCAGGAAAAGGTAATACAGTTGTATCATGGGAGGCAATTCGCCTGTCACCGTCACACTACGGGACGAATTTTGCTTTAAGGATAGAGATATTAAAATCTCGACCCTGTATTGTACTATATGGTTTTTTATTTCATTTCTAGTATTTGTAATTCTTCACATATACTGTTAGTATTTTCTGTTTTATGAAATCCATGTTCCAACAATTTTTACTCTAAAACGGTGCAACTGTCACATCAAATAGTAACGTAAATTCATTTAACTCTAAAAATGAATATTCTTTGCATATTCAGTTTTATCTACTTTTTATATAATTCTTTTCTAATTCCCCACTATTTATCTATTTCACCAACTGGCCACATACAATTTTTTTTCCGTATTGATTCAATAAGAGCATCCACAGCCGTTTGCTATATTTGCCAATTTCTCATTTTTTGAGAAATGAACCGCTACAGTTGTTTGCTATTTTGTCATTTTATGGCAAAGTAGCTACAATACGTTCTCATTTTTGAGAAACGAATTTGCTATTCTCAAATTATAAGAGACGTGACAACATGTCTCCTCCCAAAATTTTTTGAATTTTTTAATGGGAGTCGGACGAGACAATTTGTTTCGTCCGACAATTTACTTATTTATTATTTTATTTTTTTTGAACGGACGGTCTGATTCGTCTGGAAAAAAAATAAAATAATAAAAAAATCAAAAAACCTCTTGGACGAGACAAGTTGGTCCGTCTCAAGCAAAAAAGCTTGGGACGGGACAACATGTCCCGTCTTGTCCCGTCCAGGTATTCTGGGTGAGTTTAGGGGTAGGTTTAGTGGCTTTAATTGGGTTTTGTGGGTGTTTAATTAGAGGTTAGGTAATATTATGTTATTTAATTTATTTAATTAACATATTTTATTAGTTAATCAATAATTAATTAAATCTTTAAAAAAAGCAAATTCACGAACGAAACATCATGTCTCGTCTTTCTAAAAAATATAGCAAACAACCACTGCAGGCGATTTCGCTATTTGCTTTTACTGTAGCTGCCATATTCTAAAAAATGCTCTAACATACCTCATTATTTAACAAAGAGAATAAAAAAATGACAGAAGAATAAAGTATACTTTATTATAAAATGACCAGTCTACAAATAATATATTACTTAAAAAACAAATTTACTTTTAATAAAAACAAATGTGAACCAAAATATTACATTCAATAATTAAATATAAACACAAATATTTAAAATATATGTTGAAAAAAGTATTTTGAATTCGGCCAAAAAAATAAAACTTCTAAACTTTTGAGGGTTTTAAAAATAAAATAAAAAACTGAATGGGCGTCGGATGAACAGTAGCACGCCAAATATGACGTGTCACTGATCATCCCACTCCATCCACTCTAATTCTGGAGTGAGGAATGGCATTGGGTTGGAGGAGAACTCCAACTCCAAATCTACTTCACCACTCCATTTTGGTTGGAGACGGCCTCAGAAACTAGATGTTCCAATATGGTCATCTACGTTAAAGGATGTAACCCACAACCGTATGTCAAAGCACTTGTAACAATTCATTTCTGGTCTTAGCAAACTTCTTATGCTGGTTTCAAATATCTCATGACTAACTCTCTCAAGAAAAAGTCATCTACGTTAAAGGATGTAACCCACAACCTTATGTCAAAGCACCTGTAACAATTCATTTCTGGTCTTAGCAAACTTCTTATGCTGGTTTCAAATATCTCATGACTAATTCTCTCAAGAAAAAAAAAAAACTTTTGTTACTTGTATGAAAAGAAATTTGTGCACTGTATAAGGAATTGCCTTTTTCATGCTCTTTTTACAGTGATCTTAAAGTTATTTTAAAGCTAAATATAAAAAAACCTCACTCAAGTATTGTCTAATTTAAAAAATCGCATTCAACTTTTTTTTTTTAATAAAATAAATTTTCCTCAACAATATTTTCAAAGCATAGATAACTAAGATTTTTTTAAAAAAATTGTGTTCAAAATGTAATTAAAGGAGGTTTTTTTATATTAAAAGAAGTTAAGTGTGATTTTTTAAACTGGCCAATATTTCAGTAATTTGTTTTATATTTAGCCTAAAGAACGTCTAAAAAGAACCAATTGGTCAAATATTTCAAGAATAAAAACATATAAAAACATTTTAAAAATCAGCATACGGTAATTTAGCAAAGCCTCCTTTTAGGGGTAAAGAAACCGTGTCGGTGAACTCATAGTCATATAGCACATCTCAAAAAAGTCTTGTCATATTTACATTTAAATATAAAAGATCTGATCTCCACATTTTTTATTTTCTTGTAAGACTACCTTTATCTATGACGGTGACGATAATATTGCACAATTCATATGAGCATTTAAGAGCAACTGCAATCATTTTTCATTATATCGAAATTTCCATATTTTTGCAAATGTGTGACTATAGTCTTCTTGATTTGCCAAATTTTAAAAATTGGTGACCAGTATAATTTTATATTTGGCAACCGATATGACAATTGTTAAAATATAGATAATCTTGTTTTTTTTTATTTTTATGATCCACTCAATTTACAATTTTTTTTTTATAAAAAATGATTGGATGGAACATGTTATTCGGTCCGATCAATTTAAGAATGGGACGAAACCTATTTCGTTTCATTGTCAAAAATTAAATATATTTTTTGACTTTTTCCCCCCAACCTATCTCAAAGTTCACGTTTGCTTTCAACGGCTATTCCAGTAACTATACTTAATTCTAACGTTCACTTTCTCTATATATATGTTATTCATTCCTGCTACATCTCACCAAAATCTTAATCCTCCTTCTGTCAACTAATTCAGTGTGAAATTCCATCTAAAAAATGTCGAGTCGTGGTATAAGGGTAAGAGTGTACACAACTATTGAAGATGTTACTCTCCCAAAGTTGAATTACTATAACTCAAGATTCGTTTATCGGTGGCGACCAATCTGGGGCACAGTTCTGGGATCACGTCTTTTCAAAATTTAAGGCACTATTAGGCACTCCGACCGACCGAACGGCGAACTCTCTTTCTAGTTGATTCCACATAATTTCGAAAGAAGTTGTTCTGTTTATTGCAAAGTTGGGCAGTGTAACAAATATAGCTGCAAGTGGAACAACTGAGGTGGATAAGGTTTGTATAATTAATGCGATATTATTTCATTTGAAAATTTTGAAGAAATTATAACTAATGTTTTTTTTGTAATTTTGATAGTTATTTGAAGAATGTTATGAATTACTTAAAGATCTGCCAAAATTTCTTTGCATACAACCCATGTGTTCGACTCTTCCACTAGTTCTCAATCCGGTGTAGGTGGTAGTAGCCAAAATTCACCCATGATGGTTGGCTGCGATTCAGATATACCAGCTGACGTGGATTCGCCTACACCCCTCCCCCGACCGCCTGACCCAAAAGCAGAGAAGAGAAATGAAAAAAGATGGCTGAATCATCTGAGTTTGCTGAAATGCTTGAAGAGAAAAAAAAGTTAATTCTTTTTATAAAGAGACGTAAGAACAAGGGATACATGCGACAGAAATGAAGCTTGCAATTAAACAAAGTTAACATGAACTGAAAGAATGAATGGAGGAAGATCATATAATGGTTATGAAATTAATAAGAAGACAAAATATTGTAGCCTATATTTTTTTTTTTTTGAAACAACAATGTTGATTACAAAGTTATACATATAAAATTATCCGAAAAAATTATTTTTTCAGTGCTTTCTTAATCTTCATCTCCATATTCATTAAAAATATGCTCGACCAAATCTTGTCGAAGTAGATGATGTTTTTGTTTGTCATGTAGAACGACAGTGTGTGTCATTCTGGCTGCATGCTCAGTTGGGGAAGCTCTGTTAGGTATGATGGATGTGGAGTCAGGATTTTGATCGTAATCATAATCACCGATTTCTTCTTCTTGTCCGTCCTCAACAATCATATTGTGTAAAATAATATACTTCTTCATTATATAAGATAACATCCCACAATCTTATTGAACCTCTTACTATAGCAAATAGTGCATGTAAGACGTCAAATGCATGTTCAACATCTTTTCTGGTAGCTTCTTGCATTTGGGAATATATCATTTGTTTTTTAGTATCCGGACCCGAGTAAGTTTTAACTATAGTAGCCAATGGGGTATATACCATTCGATAAATAGTACCCAATGTTGTAATTGTGTTTGTTGATAACGTAATTTTTCGAAGGGGCATAACCATCAAGAATATCATTAAATAATGTTGAACGATTAAGTACGTTAAGATCATTACTGCATCCTGGCTTTCTAAAGAATGAATGTCAAAACCAGACATCATAAGAAGCCATTGGTTCGAGAATAATTGTAGGCTCCCGAGCTTGGCGTATATACTGGCTGTGCCATGCTGCAGAACAAATTTTCCATGGCCATTGTATGCAATCTACAGTACCAAACATACTAAGAAAAACCCAAGATTTGTTTTCTTTGAGGAGTCTGTGAACATCAACGACATTTGGTTTCCTTATATATTGAGGCCGAAATATGTTCACAATTACAACACAAATTCAACGAAGTGTTTTCAAGATAGTATTTTCTCCGATTGTGACATATTCGTCAACCGAGTATGCTGAAGATCCATACGCTAAACATCATATCGCCACTGTTATTTTCTGATGCGGAGATAATCCCAAAGCTTTTGTTGCATCTTTTCGTTGAAGAAAGTAACGATCGTAACCAATTGTAGCTTCCAGTATCCGATTGAATAAAACTGACTCATACGGAATCAATGACGAAAAATAATGTCGACGTACATGGGATTATCCAAAAAATAATCCTTCCACATATGTTTTTCACCTTCTTTTCTTTCATGACGAATATATCGGCGATGAGCTATTTGTTGGTTTTGTTGAATCCCCATGGCAAATAGTTGCATACGGTTGTTGACAAGTCTCGCAATATCATCTTGGTGCTAGGATTCTTGGTCTAATGAATTCGAGGAAGAATATGAGGTAAAATGGGTCATTGCTCAATTGGAAAAGGGTGTGGTGATTGTGGAATTGTGATTGTCGAAATGTATCAGACCATGGTTTGGCTTAAATAGAGTTGGATGAAAGGGTTGGACTGCTTTGGTTAGCGTTTGATTCTCAATCAAACTCTAACCAACAAAGGCTTTCGCATCATGGCACACTGTTATTTTCCAGTCAAACCACGTGAAATATCCCACTACCCACTACAGGCAAAAGATGAAACATCATGTCCCACTACCCACGTGAAATTCTTTGACTACACTTCCCATTCAAACTACCATTTTATTTGACCACGTGAAATTCTTTGACTACATGAAATTCTTCGACTAACCTTTTTATTTGAGCAAAGCAACACATACAAACAGTAACATGCATTTTTTTTGGCAACATCAACCACAATGGGCATATAACTCTTCAAAGTCAACCAGAATGGGGGCAAAACTGATAACAAATAATACCATTTTTCCTGGCAACGTTGGTATAACTCCTTCTGTCAAAAGAGTACTTAATGCACACATCTATAAGCATAACCCAATGAATGCAGATACAAAAAAGGATGGGTATACTCACATAGGAAGGTACTCCATGAGGCTCAAACTGGAAAGATCTCTACCCCAAACTCCTCGTCACTGTACCGCCCGTAAAAAGTGGGGCTGCATCTATAGGCTCGCTAGCATGGTAGGCTGTCAAGGTGGGGCTTTGTTGGATACTATGATGATAGCCAAAATGGGAGAGATGCAAGGGGAAAAAGAGCAAACGAATCACTGATGGCAGCTGACCCTATGAAACTGATATTTGCTGCATGTGAGAGGGTCAGTATGATAGCAGTTGCTGATACCTGAGCCTAATATTGATCGTTTAAGCTCTGATGTAGAAGATGAACCAGTTGAGAAGTATCAATAGGCGGACAGTAATCTTGCGGCCCCGTTCAAGATATGACAGGAGGTAGGTCTTTTGGGATAGCAATAATCCCTTTGCAATAACAATGATCACCAAGATACCGTACACCGTATATCATTCTTTTACATTAGCGCACATGTAAATGTTATAATAAGATACAACCTTGTGAAATGAATACCTTTAACAAAAGAAACGAATATGGACTCTAACCTGCTCACAATATTGGAAGATAACTTGGTGACGAGACAATATGTTCACAACACGAATATCGTGCTCGCTCTCATATGATGATCCATAATATGGCTGCCATATAATAAAGGTTGTGGACCTCATCGAACTGATCCTGGGCCATTGAAATATTGTACCTAATCTAATCTGTTTGACTCATATCCAATTGACTGCGATTTCGACGTATAATTTTGGTCGTTTGTCAGTGGATTGTAGATGAATCACGAAGTCAAATGTTTTATCACTTACTGGAACACAAATACCTGTGTGTTCATAAGCCCAATACTAGAAACAACCGGGTTAAATTAGTTTCCATAGTATATTGAAAACTATATTATTTAGTGAAATAAATAATGAATATGTTTAATGTTACCTCGTGTACTTGCCATGACCAATTAAATAACTTCACTTTCAGTCTGCCACATGAGTCGAGAGATAAATAAGGCAGTACCAATTTTGGACTTCCCAATCATATGTGCCCACTAAATTAAGATCTTCAAATGCTGTAAACCAACAACATTTGACTATCGAAGCAGCATTAGGGAGAAGAAACTCACCGAGGAAGTACATAAAGAATGCTCATACAAATTTAATCGCCACCATATTGTCTGCTTGAGCTGCTTCAATCTATCTACTGTGAAAATACTTTTTCAGGAAGGAGCAACATTATCCATAAGACTTCCAATCATCTTCAGTAATCTCATGAAAGAAGCGAGTCTCTACAACAACAAAGGGGAACTCCTCTTCGTTACACTGACGTGTATCACCAACTCCGATGGATAATCCCATTTGCATTGCCCAATCAAAAGGGGTGAATCTAAACTCACCACACAGCAGGTGGAAAGTGTGGGTTGTGTCCCACCTTCTCTCAACCAATGCCGTGATGAGTCGCATAGACAACTTCCCCGTATCAATCGTGAGAAAATGGTGCCAACCCGCTTTCTCGATGAAGTGCTTAATTAATGGGACATGGGAGCAAGCAATTTTTTATGCCTTGATCGGACCCTTCCAATTTTTCCTAAATATAACAAATCCACAAACTGGATGCTCGGTAATATGCTTATGTACATGTTAGCGATCATCGATTACTCTGTTCCACTCGGGTGGATCGCTATAGTCCACACTTTTATTCACCGCTCCGGATTCGCTCCTTCTGTTGCTATGTTTAGACCTGGCTTGAAGCCTTTATTTTACCCTACCAATAAATCTTTTGATCGTTGAAGACATCGATGTCACCAAAGGTGAGATTGAAGATGAAGAAGTGAGTTGAGAGATTGTGTTTGGTCTGGTATAATCAAAGGGATTGGAGTATGAATTTATAATGCAAGATGAAGGGGAAAATATGTAACTACACATGAGAATTGGGTCGAGACGAAATAAGTTGTTTCGTCCGGAAAATCCAGAAAGAACTTTTTAAAGTAATAATTGTCGAACAATTATTTTCCCAAATTTATGGCGAGAGTTAGGCAGGAATGATCTTGTTCCGTCCCTCCCTATTTTTTTAAAAAATATGAAAATTATTTGAGGTTCCGTCCCTCCACAATTCAAAAAAAAAAAATTTAAAACAGTGGCGGGACCCACAATGAATTTAAAAATAAAACAAAATAAAATTCCTCAGACAAAACAAGATGTTCCGTCGGACAATTTTTTTTGTGTGCAAGATTTTGGCAATTGAATGAGTGCAGCAAATCAATCTTTTTGTGAAATCTTATTTTGCCATTTGGCCATTTTGCCATATTTGAGAAAAACGACCACAATTGCTTTTACTAGTTTACATGCCAAACATTTCACTTGTTAGAGGTGCTTGTTCATCCTGACTCATTCACCAATATCTGCCAACATTCAAAAGGAGAAACTATTTGTTAGGTATTATGGGGAATAATAAGAAAAATATTAGGGTTAATATCCTTAGCCACTTGAGATATTATATCCAATGTATCTAAATTGGAATACCTAAACTACTACCTTTAGCGAGTATTTATCGGATAAATATTGAGATTGGGTACTGGGCTCTAGGCCACTCAACCCGTCGTCTGATATCCATACAAGAGTGTGTGCAATGCATGTGGTACTCATACTATATTATTATAAATAATATTATGCATATAGTGAGAATATACATATATATCCAAAAATCTCCTCCTATATTCTCAATATATAAAACACTAGCGGATTACCTCATCAGTCCAACGTAAACCAGACTAGACAAAAACAATTTTCAATAGAAAAATGCATCACACAAAGATTGTTTATAAGGACAAAATCAATTATAAATCTGAATAGTTCAAATAAGACTAAACTAGAATAATCAAATAGTTCCAAAACCAAATCATAATAGAATAAATAGTTCACAATGACTAAACCAACTGGAGAAAACCTGTGATCGTCTCAAAATCAACCAAAGCAAATAAACTTCAAAACCAAAATGAGTTTTAAGCATAAAATGCATAGAATCTTAAACTTAAAAGAAGTTTAATCAAGAAAGTGAAACCGACAAACTGTTCTTGTAAGCTTCTTTATGTTTACTCCTCCATGCAGAGTAAATCATTATCTTTGAAATCGCGGCTGAGAGAGTCATTTTCATTGCCTTTGCTAACACCATGTTCTAGATATTGCAAATGAGAATTTCATGAGTTACTTCTCATAGAATTTAAACAAATAGCATAAAGGTATCTAGTTCAAGCAAAAGAACTTAGTACGATTCAATTTAGCTTAGCAAATATTTAACACAAGCATCACAATTAAGTATCTTTAGCAAAATAAATTATAAGAACTATTATAAAACCCTATACGTATACTTTTCCCAAAATTTTCATTTCTCTCATTTCCCCATCGACGTCCCCCTCTCCCGCCGTCGTCGTTTTCCCCCTCCCCCGCCGTCGCCCCTTCCCCCATCGCCGCACCTGCCCCCTTCGCCCGCCCATATCGCGGCCCCCCGCCGTCCCCCTTCTCCCAATCTCTCTCTCCCTCTCAAAAACCGCCGTCCCCCTTCCCCCATTCAACTCAAGTAAGGAATTTCAAACCCTAAAGTTTATTCTAGTATGAATTTGAGAATATGAGAATATGTTAATTAATGATCGGTTCTTGATTAGGGTTAGGGTTAGGGTTAGGGTTTTGATCAGTTCTTGATTTATCGTACTAACCGGAATTGATTCTAGTCATGCTTTTGTTGTTTGTAGTTTTTTAGGGGTTAGTATGGTTTTTAGATGAAGTTGTTTGAGCCCAAATGGGCAAAAAGTGATATTTTTGATGGGTTTCTTTGAATGGGATGAGGTTGTTTGAGTTGGAAAGGGAAAAAAAGGCAATCCTTTTGATGGGTTTTTGGTTGAATGGATTTTGGAACAGGTTGGATGTGTACATTTATGATTACTTGGTGAAGAGGATACTTGCTGGCTTTTTTGGTTGAATGGGTTCAAGCTCAAGGATCATATTATGAAACTTCTTTGTTGCTTGGGTTCTTATAAACTGAGATCATTGCCTTCTTTGTTGACATGTTATTATAAACTGAGATCTTGATGTTTGGGTAAATATATATTTGGTCTTATAAACTGATGTTTGGGTAATGAAGTTTTATAAGTTTCTATATATTGCCTCATTCACCATCTGAAAAGTTATTTGGACTGTACTTGGGCTTCAATAAGTTTCTATATATTGGGCTCACTTACGATTACCTGATAACTTATACTCCTCTCCTCACTTACGATTGAGAAGGGATTTGGACTGTACTTAATCTCTCTTTACTTAGCTTAAAGTTCATGATTTATATGCTTCATCTTATATATTGACTTATGTGTATTAGATATAGATTTACGAGGCTTTGTTGATGAAGGATGTGATGATGAAGAAGGTAGTTGATGACAATGAGGTGGTTTGGAGGATTTGGTCAATTTCATATACAGTTAAATCATTTTAGTAGTTGATTGGCAATCTACTTTTGATATACTGAGTGGCACTCACTGATTAATCTTTACCTCTTTACCTGACTAATTTTGAGTCAGTAAGTGGCACTCACTGATTGTGCTTCTCTATTTTATGAATCATCCTACTGAGTGCATTTTGCATATGGATCTATATTAATTTGGATCTATATTTATCATGCTTGGGTAATTTATGCCATAGTATTTGTGAGAACAACTAAATATGCTTGAGTAAAAACAGTGAACAAATAGAGTTTCTTCTCATTATTTTCGAGTGAATAAGTGATGATGAGATGGATTATGCTTCTGAAGTTACACACTATGTTTCATGATTCATTGAATAAATGAATTATAGGAGTAACTAGTGATGACTAAATCCTACCTGACATTTTGGGGTTTTTTAGAGTGCATTTTGCAAAATTTATAAACAATCTAGTGAATTTTGAGTCAGTGAGTGGCACTCACTGACTTCATCTTATATACTGACTAATTTGGATAATATGAGAAATTTGGAGAACAAAGATGAAAATTTTGAGATGTATGAACTGAAATACTATGGCACTGAGTCACTGACTTCATCTTATATTTACTTGTTCTCACAAATACTATGACATAAATTACTCAAGGATGATAAATATAGATCCAACCCAATATAGTTCCATATGCAACTTCAAAATGCACTCAGTAGGACTACTTTTGATATACTGACTAATTTATGAGTCAGTGATTGGCAATCTACTTTTGTTATACTGAGTGGCACTCACTGATTAATCTTTACCTCTTTACCTGACTAATTTTGAGTTAGTAAGTGGCACTCACTGATTGTGCTTCTCTATTTTATGAATCATCCTACTGAGTGCATTTTGCATATGGATCTATATTGATTTGGATCTATATTTATCATGCTTGGGTAATTTATGCCATAGTATCTGTGAGAACAACTAAATATGCTTGAGTAAAAATAGTGAACAAATAGAGTTTCTTCTCATTATTTTCGAGTGAATGAGTGATGATGAGATGGATTATTCTTCTGAAGTTGCACACTATGTTTCATGATTCATTGAATAAATGAATTATAGAAGTAACTAGTGATGATTAAATCCTACCTGACATTTTAGGGTTTTTTAGAGTGCATTTTGCAAAATTTATGAACAATCTAGTGAATTTTGAGTCAGTGAGTGGCACTCACTGACTTCATCTTATATACTGACTAATTTGGATAATATGAGAAATTTGGAGAACAAAGATGAAAATTTTGAGATGTATGAACTGAAATACTATGACACTGAGTCACTGACTTCATCTTATATTTACTTGTTCTCACAAATACTATGACATAAATTACTCAAGCATGATAAATATAGATCCAACCCAATATAGTTCCATATGCAACTTCAAAATGCACTCAGTAGGACTACTTTTGATATACTGACTAATTTATGAGTCAGTGATTGGCAATCTACTTTTGATATACTGAGTGGCACTCACTGATTAATCTTTACCTCTTTACCTGACTAATTTTGAGTCAGTAAGTGGCACTCACTGATTGTGCTTCTCTATTTTATGAATCATCTTATTGAGTTGGCACTCACTGATTATGCTTCTCTAATTTTGAGTCAGTGAGTGGCACTCACTGATATGCAGTACTTCTTTGTGATATGCAGTACTTCTTTGTTGCTAAATTCGAATGACTATATTGTTGAATTGTTATGCACTGAGAACCAGCTTAATGCAGTGCTCCTATTGGAATGACTATATTCTTCATATGCAGTGCTCCTATTGTTTATTTTAAGAATGATCAGTATGCTCCTATTGTTTGTTTTAAGAATGGTCAATGTATGATCTAATGGGTCTCTTGCATTTGGTTTTGATTATAAGAGTAATTAATTTTATTTTTTTTGAATTTTTTTTTTAAAAAAAAAATTTGCTACACCGGCGTTTTTACAAGCGCCGGTGTAGCTTTCAGCAAGAATTTGGCAGTCTATACCGGCGTTTTAAAAACACCGGTGTAGGTGATGGCCGAAAATGGTACCCACACATTCACCGGCATTTTTATGGCCGCCGGTGTAGTTTTAACCTACACCGGCGGCCGTAAAAAACGCCGGTGAATGTCCCTAAGCTACAGGATGCACGATTCAGCGACACTTGCACCGGCGATTTATAAAACGCCGGTGGTATCTACAGCAGCGTTTATAAACGCCGGTAAATGTGCAAAAAAATGCCGGTAAAGACTGTTAGTCTTGTAGTGATCCCACAGATGTCATGCAACCTTAGTCCCTATCCATCATACATATGACGACTCATCAGACACCCATCATAATGAAGACTTGTGAATTCACCTCTTAGCGACGATTCACCCGAACACTATTCCAGTGACGACTCCCCGTATCCCATTTGGCGACACCGTGCCCGTACAACATACTAGATACGATTTCCTAATCACTACTCTAATGATAACTTGCATATACAACCCTCCGGTGAAGACTTGCCCATTCTTTACCCCAGAACGATACGCTCGTTCACCACCACGATACGCTCTTTACCCCATTCGCCAAATCGATGATGACTTGGCCTTCCGAAAGCCATCTGTGCGACGACTTGGCCATCAACAGACCTGCAATGGCTCATACCTCTCTCACCACGGTAATAACTTGCACTTCTTCTCAAAATAGCGACTGATGATGGTAAACATTTCAGCAGATCAGAGCTGTACAATTCTTGCATAGATCTCAAAGCATCTACAGGTAGATTAGCCATCACATGTCTCTTTTATAGATCTGGGCCCACTCCAAGACATAAGCTTCTTCCAAGCCCATAAAAAGTGACAGACTAGGACCATTCGGAGAGACACCCAGCCATGCAGGCCAGGAGTCAAATCTCCTATCCCCTAAAAGGATATCTTATCTCTTCAGGGGGAGAAACATGAAAGAGATAAGGAAATTAAATCGATCCAACGAACACAAATCAATATCTTGAAATGTCTCTCAGACCTATAAATACTCCTCCCCCTCTACAGCCAGAAGGTAATCAACAGTTTGCAAGTTTTCACTCTCATACTCTCTCTTTCTCTCTTTATGGTTCTGACTTGAGCGTCGGAGGGTCTGTCGCTGGGGCCACCCCTCGGTGTTTCACGCTTTTTGTAGGTCCATCGGCCGCATAAGAAATTGTGAGATTCAGATCATGGTGGTCAATCAACGATCCAGATTCATTCTCAGGCACTCTAACTGCTTTTAACGGCCAAGGTTACAGGTTAGACTTTTAGTAGTTTCCACCAATTATAAACTCACTATCTGTTTGTTTCCGCACCGAAATAAGCAGCAACAGATTAGTGTTGTCTGTGGAAAACTACACAAGTAAGACTTGCCGCCATGCCACCAAAACTAAGAGGCAGAGGCGCAGCCTCAAGCCGCCGCACTAACTCTCTTCGTCTACCAGCTCATCCTATGGAATATCTGATTCCTCCTCAACAGTCACCCCAAAAGCCTAATCACTCTCCTTCCAACGGAGAGGCAACGAGGGGCTCCCGACAAAACCAACATGAACAACATCCTCAGTACGACCGCGTATCAGTCCATAATACTTCAACTGATTCACTGGCCTCATGAGGCCCTCGGGGGTCTAGAGATCTCTGCAGATCATCAATAATAGGCAACAAGAAACCGACCTGCGAATTAGGTTAGACGAGAGGCGCACCCGGTCTAAGGCCTCCCGCTCGGGACATCAAGCGAACCAGAGAACACATTTTCCTAGACAATGATCAAGGCAATCCTCCTCTCATAGGAGCGCCTAATAATGAGGAGCCCAACTCATGAAAGCCGAAGGCTTCCTGTGCAGAACAGATGGAAAAATACCCCAGTCACTAGGGCCGAATTGGATAAGTTCAAGGTCGACATCCTCCATGCTATCCAAGGAAGTCAAGATCTGACCCTGCCCCCTAACGAAGGATCCGCCGACTCAACTAGATCCCAAAAGAAGGACAACCAAGTCCTTCGCTGTATCCAAGAAGTAGAGAATCGTTTAGAACAGATGAAGAGTGAAAGAAACCACTCTAGCAGGGCCTACCGCCCTAGTCAACCTCCCTTCAGCAAAGCCATCCTTGATGCACCCATTCCAAGGAACTTCAAAGCTCCTCAATTCGAATCTTACAATGGAGAATTAGACCCAACTGACCATATTGAGAGCTTCAAAACACTCGTGATGGTTTATAACGCCACTGATGTGCTCATGTGTCGAACATTTTCCCCAACACTGAAAGGATCAGCAGGGAATGGTATTCGCTCATAACTCCAGAATCAATATTCTCTTTCGATCAGCTCGAGGAACTTTTCATTGTGCACTTTATTACTAGCCGTAAGGCTGAAAAAACAAGTGTCTCCCTATTAGAACTGAAGCAAAGAGATGGAGAACTGCTGAAATACTTTATCAAACTCTTTACAACTGAAGCAATGTCAATTTCCTTCTTGAACACTTCAGTGGCAGCTGCATCTTTCTGCCACAACGTCACTAACAAAGACTTGAAGACTTCCCTCGCAAAAAGTCACCCAAAAGTTTCACTGAGCTCCTGGAAAGGAGTGACAAATATATCAGGGTTGAGTAAGCTCTCTATCCTCAAGACAAGAATGATTCATCTTCTAGAAACAAACAAAAGAATACAAGCAAGGAAGAACCCTAGAAGTTTCAGAAAATAGCGCAAGTCAACGCCATCCAACTCTAGCGCCACGCTTAGACGAGTTCACTCCTCTCAATGCAAGCGTATCAGCCATCCCCATGGAAGTTGAGAAGGACGGAATAATCCCCCCCCCCCCCAAGATGTCAACGTCTAGCAAGAGAAGAGAAAAAAATAAGTTGTGCGCATTTTACAAAGATCATGGACACACTACTGACAATTGTCGAACCCTTAAAGAAGAACTAGATGCCCTAATTCACAGGGGCTATCTCTCCAACTTCGTTCAGAAAGACAATGACGCTGAAAACCCTCTGCCCCGGGGGGCTAATAAGTGTCAAGAGAGGCCATACGAATCGCAAGACTTTGAACACATGGCCGTCCTCCACTCTATTCATGGAGGCCCGATGGGGGGAGATTCTAACTCCTCCCACAAAGCTTTCATCAGGAAAGTCAACTCCATAGATAACATTATGCTGGAAAAAAACACCGGTGTCCCGGTATCTATCTCCTGATAAGGACTTAGAAGGAATCTGAACACCTCATTGCGACGCATTGGTTAGAAACCTTTGCATGGTGAATCATGAGGTACGCCGCTTCCTGTTGGACAATGGTAGCTCAGTAAACATCCACTTCATGGTGTAACCCCTGTTTCCGATTATACGGATTTTCATTTCTTTTCTTTCTTCTCCATGTATTCTTGTATTTCAATTTTCGTATAAATTCTTTCCGATGCATTTAAATCTTTTTGAATCTCCTAATGAAACCCAAATTTATATTTCAAACTAGAATCTTGTCTCTCTTCTTTTTATTTATTTACTTTCAAGCCCAAGTTAATCCATACTATCATTTTATTGATTATTTTGAATTCATGAGAAGCCCAACAATTATTATTGAATTTATTATATTTAATTGAAGCCAAAACCCCAACTCATCTCCTATTGGACCCTAACCCTAAACCCAAACCCACATATTGTTGGATCCAAACCCAGTACCCATCTATATTTGTATAGAATCAATCCTGTATACTCACTCGTATACAATTTCTCCACTTTTTCCCACTCTTCCCATATTCCCGTAACTACACTCCAACTATCTAGTAATTACCCCCCTTAATTAATATTATAATATTATTCTATTAATTTTCCCCCGTTACTCTCTCTCCCCATTCCTCCCTCTCTGTTTCAAAACCAAAACACAGAAAACCCAAACCAAAAATACTCACCCCATTTCATCTTCCTCCTCCCTCCGCTCGAACCCCATCGAGCCTCCAGCCCCTGCACCCCTGCTCACGTCCACCACCATTGCCGCCATTGCTGCTCCTCCAGCCCCCTTCGTCTTCCTCTTGACCTCCGAACCTATCTCCTTCCTCCTGCCTAACCCATCGCAGCCACTTGCCCTCCGCTTTCCATTCCTCGTCATGACCCCTCTGCCGCTCAACTCCTTCTCCCTGCGTCGAAGCCCCGCTCGACTCCGCAACCCCGTCCCGTCTAATCACCACTACAACCCCATCGTCTCTGCCATCGCTCATCATCCCCGCCATCGTCTTCAAGCCCCCACCATCGTCGAGCACCCCCTCTTCTCCCTGCTCGAACTACAACCGCCGCTCGCCACCTTCGAGCTCGCACCCTCCGTCCTCGCCTCTCCCTCCGCCATCTCAGCCCGAAGCACCGAGGCTTCCCCTCGTTGTCATCATCCAAGCCAATCGCCCTTGCCTTTCTCCTTCTCTGTTTCATCAAGAGAAACATAGCCGCTCACCTCACCGTCGCTCTTGCCATTGCCTTCGCTTCCCAACTGCAGTGCCACCCCATCAGTGTCGTTGCCCTGCCTTCATCCTGAGCGTCGCTGACCACTCTCCCGCCGTCTCTCTCTTTCTCTCTCTCTTTGTCACACTTGGGAAGAAGAGAGACAGCGAGTGGTGGGTTTTGGTGTATGGTGTTTTGTGGAGTAGGAGGATTTTGATCCGGTGTGCTGTTGGTTGCTGTTGTGTGGGAAGGGGATTGGTTGTTTTGGTGTGTTGCTGTTGTGTGGGAAGGGAATTGGTTGTTTTGGTGTGTTGCTATTGTGCGGGTTGGGATCCGATAGTTGTCGTTTGCTATTTGTTGGATCCGGTGCGCCTTGCTGTTTTGCTGGTTTGGATTGCACATGTCTGGCACGTACTCTTGGAGCGTCGCCCAAGATTCCGATCCCGTTATTCTCGCATATTCAGACTATTCTAATCGTCTACAAAAGGCAAGTCCACTTGAACTTGGTTTATTTTCTAGTTCAAGATTTTTGACCTCTCACGCAAGTAGTTCCATTTCGATTATCTTAACTTTGCTTGTATACTTTCCGTTAGGGACATCTAGGGTTTACACGAGCTAATCCGAAGTATCCCTGACTCGTGCTAATATCCATTGACTCAAACCCAAACATACATGCACACACGACATGAACGAATTAACTAGAACTTGCATATGAGAAAAATACCATGATATGAATACATGTTAATTGATTGAGATCTCGAGAATTGAATCGTGACATGATAATCTTGCCTTATATATAGTAAAATTTCATCTCAACTTGCTGTACATTAATGATAATGCATTGCATGATAACTAGAACATGTTGATT
The DNA here is from genome assembly GCA_017893485.1 of Hemerocallis citrina. NCBI lineage: Eukaryota > Viridiplantae > Streptophyta > Magnoliopsida > Asparagales > Asphodelaceae > Hemerocallis > Hemerocallis citrina. Next base: position 64,538,711 of record CM030364.1, on the reverse strand, counting down.
AGTTACTTTGATGAATTTATGCGATGATTTTTGTTATGCCGTGCTGCATTTTCTGTTTTGTACTGAGGTTTCGACCCAGTTACAATAGGAATCAGTCAAAACAATATAAAAGAGAATTATAGCTTAATGAATATAGTTTTCAGACCAATTGACGGATCTTGATTCCGATCTGTGAGCTGTGAGATATCACAGTTTTAGTCCCTGCTGGTCTGTACTTTTCAGGTCACAAATTAATGTAACAATGACACAATTTTCAGTTGAAACACTATGCCAACAATATTATAATGCCATGAAACTCTCTAGAAACTTAGTAGACATGTTTAGGATTCATTCCTAATTTTTGTATATTTTTATACTGATTTTAGGTCTAGTTTTCATCCATTAAATTTTGACATTAAGTTGCTGCCAGAACAACTAACCTGTAAAGATTAGGATGTTTGACCTAGTTACAGTCAGAATTAATAAAAACTTGCTGAACATAAATTGTAGCCCCGGATGTCTAGTTGACTTTTCCTTTTTGCGGAATCGAATTCCGAGTTGTGGTTTATGAGTTACTATTGTGTTAATGCTGCTGTGTCTGTTCTTTCAGATTTACAATTATTTGTATTCTATCATGCATTGTATCATTGTGTTGCACCTCTATCATCGCCTTGACACTCTTACATACACTTGCATGTCCATGAATGAAATAGAAGAATATTAAACAAGCCGGGGTTAATAAGGGTTGACTTAGTAGTGGATAGTCTCAGAAAATATACTCGGTAGGGCCCTTCTTGTTTACATAGAATCTTGATGTGGAAGGTTGAGAATTACTTGTAAACTTGTGAACTTGTGATCTTGTTATCTTGTTATCTTGTTACACCGAATACACGCTCTGTAGATCTCATCACTATGTCTAAAACATACACTGTTTTGCGTGCACCGAACATGTGGTATGGGACGCAGTAGTACGTGCACTAGATAGAAAAAACAACATACTAATAAACCTAAGTTGACACTTGTACACTTGACCATTGCTTATGGACATTATTATTGTTTTTGGACTTTGATCTTGCTTCATACTCCTTGATGTACCTTGTTCCGTTACTCTTTGCTTTTCACTACTTGCTGTCCATACTTGCTCTAAGGACATTTCCTTTTCCACTCTAGCTGATCCAGCTACAGGTGAACAAGGAGATTTGCCATGAGGCATTGGTGAGTAGTTCTTCTAGGATTAGAGCAGGAGCCTCTCGAGCTATTTGGTAAGTTCTTATATTCCAGATTTGGTTATTGAATTTTATTCTCATTTATGTGATTATGTTTTCTGTGTGGTTGTGATTTATTTTTTTATATTGTTGATTTAAGACTGGTACAGCTTGTGGATGATGTTAATATCATTCGCTGGGCCTTCTTCATAGACTCGTATACCCGTATTTTGGGAAGCAGGACGTGACACATGGCCACATTCGAGGCTCTCAAGCTCTCTCAAGACCGACTTAAGCTAGTCGGTTACACACTCCACGGATTCTCCGGTGTCCCCATTCAAGTAGAAGAAGTAGTCACATTGGATGTGACAATAGGAAAAGCCCCTGCTATTCGAACGGAAGCACTGAACTTTATGTTAGTCGATGTCAAAGCCTCATACAATGCTATATTCGGCCGTCCGGCCTAGTGGCTTTCCATGCAGTTGCCTCCGCCTTTCACATGAAAATGAATTTCCCAACAGTAGCTGGCATAGGCCAAATTGTAGGGAGCCAACAGGCAGCACGAGCATGCTACACCGCTACAATGGGGGCTTGGTTCTCCCTCTCGATGCCATAGAGCTGCCGCCAGAAAGCAGTCACGATAATTCAAAAACTATAAACGAGCTTGAAGCCACTGCCATAAAAAACTCTACCAAGAACTTCCAATCCTACCACATCATCTCTCACCAGGTCCAAACCAGTTCTCATCATATCACAGTAACAAACCTGAATCCCACGCCCGAAGCCACTCCGCTCATTCAACGGAGACAAATAGTCATGCCTAAACACATTGGTGCATCAGAAGATTTCTCTTTCTCTAGGCTAAACAATGGGGGGCTTCCTCTGAAACAGGCAAGTCCAGGCAAGGCCTACCAAGTTGTTCGCCTAACAGCTTATCAACTTGAAGACCCGGGGCGCAAGGAGATATCGACAGAACTTGGAAAGTATAACACCTTGCGAAGGTGAATGAGGGCATCTGAAACATCCTCTCTTCGTAGTAGTAGTAAATTTCTCAATTTGTAATCACGACCAGCCACTAGAGCAGCCACTTATTTTATTTCCCAGCAAATTTTCTCAATTTGTAATAATGGCCAGCCACTAGAGCAGCCGCTTAGTTTTATATTAAATGTAGTATGATTTTTGGCAAAATCCTTGTACAACTTAACAGAAGTATACAATGAGTTGAGTATCAAGCCTATACACAAAAACGGCACCAAAAATTCGTTAAAAGCTTCCTACAAGACGGGTTCGGAGTCCATACCCACGGTTCGAAGTTACTCCTGCAATTTACAGTGAAGCAAGTTCAGAGTGCGCTTCGCCATTTGATCTGCTCCTGCAACCTGTTAATTTATCAAAGCAAACAACGAGCTAAATGCCCAACTTATACCTAGAGCGGCGCTGAACACTCGTTACAAGCTTTCCATAAGACGGGTTTGGAGTCCATACCCATGGCTCGATAGAGACTCGCAATTTGCAAAGAAGCAAGTTCAGAGTGCACTTTGCCATTCGATCTGCTCCTTCAACCTCTTAATACTCAAACTAACAAGTTCGGAATTCATACTCATGGTTCAGAGTTACTCTCGCAACCTGCAATCACACACATTCAGAGTTCAACTCGCCATTTGATACTGAAACTAGTTAAATTTCCCTAACGATAGATTAAGAGGTCCAATATCGTGGATCACAGTTACTCTAGCAACACTAGTAAAAAGCTACACTTGGAGTTCAACTCTCCACTCGATGTGACTCTCACAATTTGTTAGACGACCCATACAGCAAGTTTGGAAAATGACTCTCTCTTCGAGTTGTTCCTACAACTAGCTGAGTTCAAGGCGGAGAAGTTCTAAACACCATCATACACTGTCGACGGTTCGTTAGCTATACACAACAGACTTGAGGCCCTGTTATTTAGCTACAAAGAACGCAGTCGATGGCACTCCCACCACGACAGCAAGGATCAAGCATATGAAAGGAATTCTTCAAATCACAGAACTATCGCAAACCCATATGTTCAGATCTAATACCACTACAGATATCTATACAAAATGGCAAGTCCAGAGTCTAACTCTCCCCAAGAGCAGCTCATACGACTAGCCAACCCCTGTCACGCCCCGCTTCCTAAAAATACGGAATACGAGTACATGATATTTGCCCAACAAAAGAGAAAATAGTTCATGAACGGAAATTTAAATCCAATTAGATAGATGAATAACACAAATGCAAAAGAATATCAATTGGGTTTGAAAATAGACTGAAATTCGCGAGGAAAATCAGAACAAATAAAATAATTCAATAGATAGATTTTAAATAGATTAATCAAGGAATAAAAATTAATTATTATAATTATAAAAATAATAATATCATATAACAAAATAATATTCGGGTTTAACAATTTCATTAAAATAATCCAATAATAATAATATATTAGATTTTAGGCTCAAATATAAATTGTCGATCAATAAGATATATGAAGTAAGATCAAAACACACCATTATTCGAAATAAATAAAGTTTTCGCTTAAAAAATACTTTAATAAAAGATCCAAACAGAAATTACCACAAAACAAATTTATAAAAATCGAATTATAGAAAATACACGAAAATACTTATTAGCGGAAATAAGGGTTACAATCCTACCCACCTTACAACAAAATTTCGTCCTCGAAATTTGCTTAGGCGGTATATAGGACAAAACAAAAGCAAACTTGTGAAATAACAAAACTGGGAATAAAGGAAAAAGAGGCAAAATTGTGGCAACTTCAGAATTAGAAAGGACATGGATATGAATAGAGTGATCAAGAATGATGTCGAATGCAAATGTATGAATAAGGAATGAGTGGATGAGAATGAATGCAAGGAAAAGGAAGCAAGCAATGCAAGAAAGGAGAAACAACAAGAGAATCCTTGGCCCTGTGGGTTATGGGCCCACCACGCTTCCGCTGCACAGAAATCCAAGTTGCAGACATGTTGTTGTAGATCGAGCGATGCCGATCAACAACCAAGCAAGAATAAAAGAATGGATAATACTAGAATAAAAAATAATATAGATAGAAAAAGAATGAATTTACACTCAATAAGAAATCATTGAATGAGAATGACTACAAGAGACGAAAGAGAATAAGGCAAGGAATGATTGAATATGAAGGGAGAGAAACGAGTAGGGTGGTACCACTGAAATTTGCAGAGGGTATGGTGGAGAAGAAAAACCTAGTATGATACTCAATAATGAATCAATAAATGAAGGTAAATGCAAGGTGTGGAATGGATAAATGATGCAAGAGAGAATAACCAATGAAAGAACAGAAAAGAAAGAATAATAAACAAAACAACTCTATTGCTGAATACCTGTAGTCACGCCTTCGGTGGCCAGGTTATATGCCTGGCCACGACCTCCACCTGAAGCTGGTTCTCCTGCTGGTGCACTATCCCTCCTTTGATCAAGAACTTACCTCTGCGGTGGGAAAGATGGTCCACCATGACCATGAACAAGCGTTCCCTACAGAGCGAAACCTCAAACTGGTGCCTGGGGCCTGGACTTAGGGCAATCATGGGCCATGTGATCATTGCCTCCACACAAAACGCACAGGCGATTTACAGCCCGACAGTCCTGGTGCTAGTGCCCAATCTTGTGACAGTATGAACAAATAGCAGGTGGGTAAGGCAATGCCCTAGCAGGAGGGGGTGGAACTAGCCTCCTAATAGGTCCTCCTGAAGGCCTAGCAACAACAGGGTGCGGGACAGAACACCGAATAGCACGCTTCCTCGTGCTGGTCTACTCCTCAATCCTGGCGGCATCCAGGATATCTGCATAAGAACGAAGTCGCAAAGCAACAAGACAATCCTGAATCTCAATATCCAAGCCCAACAGGAAACGACGACCTCTATCTTCGTCATTCGCCACCATAGAAGTAGCAAAATGACTTAGTCGGGTGAATTCCGTAGCATACTCGTTCACGGTCCGACTCCTCTGATTCAAGATAGTGTTTGGTTTAACGTCGATACGTTATGAAATAACAACGAAAAAGCATGAATAAACACTATCTGACGAACCTGAGTCAATGAGACAAACTATCGTTCCATTTCATTCTTGGTGACATTAGGGAAGAACTTCATGAGGAAGCTCTCAGTGAAGGATGCCCAGGGGATGGGTCACCCCAATCGTTCAGCTTCAACTTGCCACCAGATGTGGGCAAGGTCAACAAGTTGGATGCTCACGACATCCACACGATCGACATCCGAGATTCATGCTACGGTCAATAGCTGCGCAGTCCTAATAAGCCATTGCTCGACTTCAAGCGGACCTTCAGTGCCCGAGAATTTGTCTGGATGGAGCTTCATGAAATCAGCCACATTACCAGGTCTCAGCGGCAGCAATCCGGGTGCAGGTACAACGGGTTCGCTGTTGGCAGCTAACCATTCTCATCTGTTCATTATGTTCTCGTTGCATCCGCAACATCAGTGCGTTGTGCTCACGCTGCATTTGCATCATCTGTGCAACGGTGGGCTCATCAGGCTGATCATCCCCAGCACGGGAAGATGAAGCACCTTTCCGAACCATGGTCTGCAATAAAAATCAATTGGTTAGTGTCCAAATCATAAGTTGGTTATCGATTATTCATGTGATCTCTGTATTGCGTATACTGTTGAGTCAAACCGGTTAAAACCCAGATCTGATTAATATATCAATCAAATCCGAACATCCTTTTGTTAGTCACGTTTGACTGATATATTATCCAAACTAGAGCTCTGATACCACTAAAAACCTTTTCATGCCCTGCTTCCCAAAAATACAGAATATGAGTACATGACATTGGCCTAACAAAAGATAAAATAGTTCATGAACGAAAATTTAAATCCAATTAGATAGATGAATAACACAAATGCAAAAGAATATCAATTGGGCTTGAAAATAGACTGAAATTCTCTAGGAAAATCAGAACAGATAAAATAATAAAATAATTCAATATATGGATTTTAAATAGATTAATCTAGGAATAACAATTAATTATTATAATTATAAAAATAATAATATCATGCAACAAAATAATATTTAGATTTAACAATTTCATTAAAATAATCCAATAATATTAATATATTAGATTTTAGGCTCAAATATAAATAGTCGATCAATAAGATATATGAAGTAAGATCAAAACACACCATTATTCGAAATAAATAAAGTTTTCATTTAGAAAATACTTTAATACAAGATCCGAAGAGAATTTAGCACAAAATAAATTTATAAAAATCAAATTATAGAAAATATACGGAAAATACTTATCAGCGGAAATGAGGGTTACAACCCCTAAGACGATGAATCACAGGACAAGACACCGGCACGTAGAAGACTTCTTATTCCACAAACTACAAGTCTCATTACAACAACAGAATTACAATGAGTCTATGTTTCACGTCTAGGAATCGCTACCAAAAGTCGTGCGAACACTGTATGAAAAACTGTCATGTAAGCTGTTCTTCCAGCTACACACTAGAGAGATGCTCTAACTAAGAGAAACAAAACTCTTCACCGGCCTCCTACCAGCTAACAGCTCCATAGGGCCGCCTCAACTCTTGATCATGAAATTCAAGACAAGTCTTCCTTAGACAGACAAGCTCCATGTTTATTTGACCACCTTCACTTGAGCAAGCTCTAACTCTGTCTCGCTTAAAGCACCGTGTGAATGGGAGAGTCCCAACTCTATCAAGTACAACATATCACGAAGGAGAGCAAGCTCTATGGCCTAAGGACCTCGTTCGATGTACGCAGCTACTTGTCTACAAAGAGAAGAATGGAATCACCTCAACGCTGAACAAACACAAGTGAATTCACTTTAGTATTAAGAAGGTGCAGAATACCCACAACTCATTCGCTCTAAAAATGAGTTCGGCACTACGCACGCCATTTGAGTTCCTCTGGCCAACTACTCGTCAACATCGAGCAACGGATCCAACACCTTGATCTTCGCTCAGGTTCCATGAATAGCTCGTTGGCTCCCAACAACGAGTTCAATGCTCCGCTCACCGCTTGAGCTTCATCAATAACTTGTTGACTCCGAACAACGAGTTCAATGCCTTGGTCTTCGCTCAAGGTCTGCCAAATAGCTGTTTGGCTCCAAACAACGAGTTCTACGCTCTGATTACTGCTTGAGCTCCGTCAACTACTTGTTGGCTCCAAACAATGAGTTCAATGCTCTGCTCTTAGAACGAGCTTTATCAATAACTCGTTGGCTCCAAATAACGAGTTCTACGCTCTGATTACTGCTTGAGCTCCGTCACTTGTTGGCTCCAAACAATGAGTTCAATGCTCTGCTCTCAGAACGAGCTATCAACAACTAGTTGTCTTCAAATAACAAGCTCAATGCTCTGCTCCCCGCGTGAGCTCCGTCTACAACTTGTTGGCTCCGAACAACGAGTTCAATGCTCTACTCTCCACATGAGCTCCGTCTACAACTTGTTGGCTCCGAACAATGAGTTCAATGCTCTGCTCTCTGCATGAGCTCTGTCTACAACTTGTTGGCCCCAAACAATGAGTTCAATGCCATGCTCTCTCCACGAGCTTTGCCAATAACTCGCTGGCCCCAAACAACGAGTTCAACGCCATGCTCTCCGCACGAGCTTTGCCAATAACTCGTTGGCTCCAAACAACGAGTTCAACGCATCGGTCTTCACTCAAGTTCCAACAAATAGCTCGTTGGCTCCAAAAAAACGAGTTCAATGCTTTACTTGCCACCTGAGATCTGTCTACAACTTGTTGGCCCCAAACGAGTTCAACGCCATGCTCTACACAATGATTTTGACGCCTTGGTCTTCGCTCAAGTTCTCGCAAATAACTCGTTAGCTCCAAACAACGAGTTCAACGCCTTGCTTTTCGCACGAGCTTCATCAACAACTCGTTGGTCCCAAACAATGAGCTCAATACATTAGTCTTCGCTCAAGCTCCACCAAATAATTTGTTGGCTCCAAATAATGAGTCCAACTCCTTGATCTTCGCTCAAGATCCACCACATAGCTCGTTGGCTCCAAACGATGAGTTCAATGCTCTGATTACCACTTGAGCCCCATCAACGACCCGTTGGTTCCAAACAATGAATTCAACGCCCCGCTCCTTGCTCGCATCCTTCCAACGACCCCTTATTTTTATGCAATAGGCTTGGCATCTAACTCCGGCCTAAAATTGTCTTTACAAAACTCATTGGGTGCAAATAGCGGGTTCAAACGCACAACTCCATCATGGAGTTGCCCCTACAAAACTTGTCGGGACAAAATAGGAAGTTCAATCTTAACTTTATCTCAGAGTTGTCGTGGAACTCGCCGGGATCAAATGACAGTCTTTACATCAACTATATCTCAGAGTTGTCTCGAAACTCGTTGGGATCAAATGGCAGTTTCTACATCAACTTCAACTACGAGTTATCTTTCCGAACTCGCCGGGATCAAATGACAATTTCTAAATCAACCCCACTACTGGTTGCCTTTCTAAACTCGCTGGGATCAAATGACAGTTTCTACACCAACCCCACTACGAGTTGTCTCTAAACTCGCCGGGATCAAACGGCAATTTCTAAACACAACTTGATCAAGGAGTAACCTCTATAAACTTTCTAGGGCCAAACAGCAAGTTCAAGTTCAAGTTTATCTCATAGTTCTCCCTACAAACTCACCTAGATCAAACGGTAGTTTCTACATCAACTCAATCAAAGAGTTGTGTCTACAAACTTGTTGGGAACAAACAACAAGTTCAGCGCTCAATTTCGTCGTAGAGCTTTCTCCACAAACTCACTGGGATCAAACACCAAGTCTGCAACTGCTCTCCTAGGATAGCTATATAAGTACAAGATCCACCAATCGAGGGTGATGGAGTAAAATGCTGGGTATACACATATTAATCTATATAATAAAACACAAAGAAAATCTATCAAGTGGCTCTCCTTCAATAGTAAGAAAATCAACGGTCCAGATCTAAGCTCCCAAAACACATTTTCCCTCCCAAAAGTTTTCCCCCAAAACTCAAATTAAAATCCCCCCAAAACAACTCATTTATTTATTTAATTATTTCTCTTTCTTTCTCTCTCTCTCATTCTCTCTCTATTTTACTCAGAAATTTAGATTTTCATATTTCATGTTTGTAAATTTTCAGATTTTTTATTTTTTTTTATTGCTCATGTTACACTGAAAATAGTAAATATCTGCTCAATAATTAAATTTCATCATTTTCCACCCTCGAAGTTCTAAGAAGTTGGATTTTATACCCCCATTTATAATTATTTTTCAGTATATACTAATGGAAACATTGACTTTTATTTACAACTAATTATTGTCATACTATTCAAACTTGAGCTACATAATTGTTGTTTTACTATTTACAAGACTTTTCATATGTTGTACCATTCCGAAGACGTGCCATAGGCACGTGCCCACGGAAAAATGTAGTAATTATATATATGTTGTTGCATATACACAAAAATATATATATATAATTAAATGCAAATCCAAGTCCAAAAAACTCCACAAAATCCCCAGCAAGTGGAGCACACGGTTTAAAAAGAGAAGAAAAGAAAAGAAGTGGGTTCGGGTCGGGTTCAAACCCACAAAACCCAAACACACCAGTGCTCCTACCTCTATGTGAGAAAGAACTCCGCCGAAGACGACTCAACTCCAAACAAGACAAGCTTCTAGCAAGTTCAAGACTTCAAAAATCTCCACAAAAGCTCCAAAGAGTTGCAAAAAATGAAAAAAGAAATCCAAACTAATGTATTCACAATTTGAAAAAGGAAGTAGGGTATAAAATGGCTTCGGATCGGGTCTGCTTTACTACCCAAACCCGTAAGAGAATAAGTGAATGGGTATAGACGGTCGGATTCGAGCCCATGGATCCAAAATCCACAACCCGCTTCACTTCTTCTCCCTCGCCTTCTTATTCTTCAAATTGGGTGCTAAAACCTTCTCCCACGAGCTCGCCCTTCACAGCTCCGGCTCCGAACTCCACAGACTCCGTCTCGAGTCATCACCTCGACCAAAATGAAGCGCCCTTGCTCCACCGTCAAGTTCCCACAGTCGAGCTCCATCTCAGAGCCATGTTTCTCCTCGCCGAAACCCACAAAGCTCGACCCAAGCCTCCAAAAAACCATGAAAAACTAAGCTCGGTGAAATGACCACCTCCATAGCTCAGCGGAGCGCTCCCATAGCTCAGCGAAGCTTTGCAGTCACCATTGCTCGTCAAAGCTCACAAAGACCTCAACTCAAGGCTCTGCCCAAAACAGAGCACTCGCCTCATAGCTTCGATAATACGAGCTCGAAAGCTCAAAGAATTTGAAGGCCATAGTTCGGCCCAAAGCACGAAGCTCATATCTCAGCTGAATCGCCTCTTCATACCTCAGCGAGCTCGGCGAAGGAGATAAGTCGACGAAGAGATATTTTGATATCGAGGTAGCTCGTCGACTGCGAGAAACCATAGCTCCACGAATACACGGACTCCTCGTAGCTCATCCAAACCCTCAGGATCAAAAAAATAGCCATAGCTCGACCAAACGGTCGGCTGAGCTAGGGGGTCCTTGCATCAATTTCTAACCCTGTCTCCAAAAATCAAGTTCGAGTGCGAAGGATGGCTCAGATGCGTCCACGTCACTCGTCATCTTCTCCGCTGCTTCGCTCGCTCCTCCACCGTCTGATTCACTCAGCGGACGAGCCAGGGCATGATGGACTTTCCTGATCACGCCACGTCGCCCTCCATCACAACGATCAGATCACTGCTGTTCGATCTCCCTCAACACGCGAACCAGCTCTGATCAACGCCTCAGATCGTGTCAAGATTCGCGCTGAGGTCTGGGTTTTTTTGTGTGCAAAAAACCCGCTAAACTCATTTTTAATTCGAAGAAGTAAATAAAAAAATCCAAAAAAAATTTATTTAAATTCAGAAAATAATTTAAAATTCCAAAAAATAATTTAAAATGGATTTATTAATTATAAAATTTGGAAAAAGTGATTTTAAAATGGGAAAAATTTCCCGAAAATTCCAGAAAATTCAAAAAAAATTGAAGAAAGAAGGAAAAATCCATGAAAATATTCACTGCCTTCAGAGCCACAGATTAGTTTCAGGTACCTCCGAACACTCTAACTGTTAAGATTATACGCCAGATTCCAAAAGTAAGATGTACTACTCCCCAGAAGCTAAGAAAATTGCCTTTCGGAAGTGAGGGGGTTTATGATGATGGTAAAAATTGCAGCAGATCAGAGCCGTATGATTCCTGCACAGATCTCAAAGCATCTACAAGTAGATTAGCCATCACATGCCTTTTTTACAGGTCTGTGCCCACTCCAAGACATAAGCTTCTTCCAAGCCCATAAAAAGTGACAGACTAGGCTCACTAGGAGAGACACCCAGTCCATGCAAGCTAGGAGTCAAATCTTTTATTCCCTAACAAGGATATCTTATCTCTTGAAGGGGAGAGACATGAAAGAACTAAGGAAGTTAAATCGATCCAACGGACACAAATCAATCTCTTGAAATGTCTCTCAAGCCTATAAATACCCCTCCCCCTCTACAGCCAGAAGGTAATCAACAATTTGCCAGTTTTTACTCTCATACATTCTCTCTTTCTGATTCTGACTTGAGCGTTGAAGGGTCTGTCACCGGGGTCACCCTTCGGTGTTTCAGGCTTTTTGCAGGTCCATCGGCCTTATCAGTAACCTTCGGATTCAGATCATGATGGTCAATCAATGATCCAGATTCATTATCAGGAGCTCTAACCGCTTTTAACGGCCAAGGTCACAGGTCAGACTTTTAGTAGTTTCCATCAATTATTAACTCACTATCTGTTTGCTCCCACACCGAAATAAGCAGCAACAACGACAACTCGTGCAACCACCACAACAGCGTCGACTTGCGTATCTATCCCGATGGCCACTGCTCGTGCTGTCATATCTGTCATAACGACGATGACTTGTACAGCCACAACAGTGAAGACTTTATTGGGTGTTTGAGTTGTGCTTGGTGATATGACTTAGACATAGTATGTTAGGAACTAGATGATTCATATGGTCATCTGCGTTAATGGATGTAATCCACAACCTTATGTCAAAGCACCTGTAACAATTCATTTTTGCTTGTAGCAAACTTCTTTCTTTCGTTATTTACACTTATGCTAGTTTCAAATATCTCATAACTAACCAACAGATGATGTCCTGATTGGTATTGGCTGTGATAGATAATTAACTGGCGGCTCAAATTCAGAGTTCCTGATTCGAACCAGGACTTTTCTATCAAAAATAAAAATCTCATGACTAATCATAACATGAAAAAAAAAAAGTTTTGTTCCTTGTACAAAAAGAAATTTGTGCACTATATAAGAAATTGGCTATTCACATTCTTCTTACAGTGATCTTAAAGTTATTTTAATTAACATCTAAAAAGAACAACATCAAAAAGCTGATAACCTTTCCAACTTTTTTTGAAAAAACAGAGTTTCTCTCTCTAGAAAATTCTAGAGAGAGAAACTAGATCTAAAAAAATCTTAAATCTACAATCCTAGGGGCGGCGGCGACTGGCCCTCTGCGCCCCCTACCCTTCCTCCATCCTCCGCGGCAATGAAACGAGGTCGCTCCACAAAGACGAAGTCAACGTCTTCGCCTCTTCTTCCACCTTGGAGCTCCTTTGGCGAGCTCCTCGTGCCGGCACCGGGCCTATGCCAGGGGACGAAGACGACCCAGATCGTCGGACCCCCCCCCCCCCCCAACAGCGACTGGTGTTCAGATCCACTTCAGATCTGAACAAGCCACTTGACGCCGCTCCCCGACGCCGTAGGTGTAGAGAGCTCCCACGGTAGGGAGATCAAGCCATCTGCAGTTCGGCCGACTGGTGCACCCCCCCCCCCCCCCCCCCCCGACGGCGATAGGTGTTCAGATCCACTTCGGATCTAGTCGACTGGTGCGCCTACCCCTACTTCTGAGCTCCTCTTTCCCTCCGATCGTGACTGAGGAGCGGTCGGCGGCTGCCTGGCACTGACCGGGCTGCTCGAGTGTCGGAGGAAAGAGAAGTTCACCCTTCCTGGCTTTACTAGATATTTGCTCGGTTGTTCTTTGCGCTTGTCACCATGTCCACACTCTTGGGGCCAATCACGGTGATCTGTGGCTATGTTTTGGTTTTTCGAGGGTTGGTAGTGCGTGTGAAGAAGCATGGTCTGCTTGGCTGTGCCGTAGTGCGAGACGACAGGGTTTTTATTTGTTTGGGGGGTTGGTGGAGCTGTCTGAGTTGGGTGTGTCTAGGTGTGAAGTTTGCGGTGTAGTACGGTTGTGGGACTAGGGCCCGAAGACGGGGTTCCCCCATGAGATGTGCTCACTCACTACTCCTGTGCCCTACGCCTTCTACCAATGCCGTCGTCCGTCTCACTTGTCTCAACTTTTAGGGTGCTTGTCTCAAATATCGAGGAGCGACTATGTCGCGCCAGAGCATCCTCCCGCACCTGTTGTCGTGAATGCCTTGGATCTGGGGCTCAAGTGTGTAAGGTCGGTGGTTCAGTATGGGGCCCGTGGGGCCAGGCCACTGTGGGAGGTGGGAAATGTGTAGCACATTGTATTGCACAATTGTGGGGCTTGGGCCCGAAGATGGGGTCCTTCCATGATGTGCACTTACTTGTTTAGGTGTCTAACGATGTCGCCTATCAGGCTATTGAGTTTCCTCCAGCTTAGGCCACTGTCTCATAATAGCGTCGCCTCTTCTCTCGTTGGGAGTAAAATTCGAGTTGAGTCTGTGTGATGAGAAATCGCCTGAGAGAGCAAGAGCGTGAGAGAGGTGAAGGTATCCTCTCAACGGCCCTCTCCTGGAGCGTGGTTTTTGGTGGGGTGAGCGAGATAGTTGTTTGGTGAGAAATTGCCTGAGATAGCACAATCGTGAGATAGGTGAAGGTATCCTCTTCACGGCTACCTCTATGGTAGCGGCTGTGGGAGCTGTTGGTGAGTCTGTTGGATGAGTGGTGGAGTTGGTGGGAGGGTGCGGTTGCTGTGCAGGTGCCGTGGTGTCATAAGTCTGCCTGCGGGGCTTGGGCCCAAAGATGGGGTTCCCCCAGCGAGAAGAAGGCAGGGAGCGGCGAGTATTAAAATCCTGCCATACTAGTTTCGGATGGGTGTGCATGTGTCGTGGAGGCAGACTACAAAGCTAACTGACGTACATACAATTTTGCGAGACCGAGCTTGTTTGTGCCCACCCTCCAGGATTGTTGGAGAGATTTATTGTTTGTATGGGTCATGTTGCTTCATGTATGTTTTTATTTTCTGTCAGTAGGTTTTATCTGGCCCAGTGCTCTGGGTTTGTATCATTAATTTTTTATTAATGAAACAGGGTGACCATACTCCACCTTTTTCCTAAACCAAAAAAAAAATATATATATAAATCATATCAGTCAATTATTTCAAAATTTTAAATTTTAAAAATATTTTAAAAATCAGCATATGGTAATTTAGCAAAGCCTCCTTTTTAGGGGTAAAGAAACCTTGTCGGTGAACTCACAGAGTCATATAGCGCATCTAAAAAAATGTCTTATCATATTTACATTTAAATAGAAAAGATCTTATCTCCACATTTTTTATTTTCTTGTAAGACTAACTTTATCTATGACGGTGACGAAGAATATTGCACAGTTCATATGAGCATTTAACACTTGCGACAAACAGCAAAACAATGCAGAATACACAAAAGCACTACCTTTGAGAAAGTTCCTTGTTTTTGCAATAATACCCCTATTGTATTTACTAGTTACTAGTAATCCGCACGTTACGTTATATTTTTATTTTTCATTTAAGTAAATACTAAGACGTAATCTGGCCTTAAATTTGAAGCCTCCTTTTACGCATCACATACTCTTTAAAAATTATCTCTAATGACGCCAACTTTTATTTTATATGAGTTGCACTTTTATAAATAATAATGTCGTAAAGAAATTTAAACTTTAAGGGAATTTTGGTAACTGTAACCTCCGTTTCCAACTACACGTATTTTACTGTGTATTTTCTGTGTCTTCGACTATTTATAAAAGTTTTACGTTTTCTTAAATTTGTTTTGTTTAAATTTATTTTTGTATCTCCCATTAAAGTTCCAATCATCAATTGTAATTGTAACTATTTTCAAATGACTATATACTCTAATACAAATCTTATCTCATTCTATAAGTTTATTATTTTTTTATTTGAATGATTCTATATTTTGCCCAAACTCCATATCCATTCTATATTTTATAACCTGATGATGATGATTATTATTATTATTATTATTATTATTTGTAAAGCCCATAGGTCAAAATCCAAACCTAAAATTCAATTTCAGCCCAAGCTTATTATTATTTTTATGTTGTTTTTGTAAAAGAAACTCAAGCCTAGACCCAGCCCAATATTATTATTATTATTTTATTTTGGAGACCAACTATTGAAGCCCATTTTTAAAATCAGAATCTCTTGTATAATTACTTATTTTATTTTGTGCAAGGCTAAACCTAAACTCCTCTCTTATTGGATCCTACCTAAACCCAATAACCCAATCCCCCTATTACTTGCCTGTTGACCAGTTCAACCTCCTCTCCACGTTCACCCCCTCAATTCCCTGCTTTACTGCCAAACCACTACACCACTATCCCAAGAATCTCCCACTAATCCCCTATCTGTCTCAACTAATCATTATCATCTTTATTAATCCCTACTATTAGTCAAACCTTAATTAATTAAAAACCCTGAATATCTCTCTCACAACTCTCTCTCTCCCTAACTTTTCACCTTTCTTCCTCTTCCATTTCGACTCCGAAGAAACCCAACGACAGCGGCCATCCCCCGCACTGCTCCTAGCACAACCCAACTTCGCCATCGTCGCCACCTCGTCCTCCTCTTACCGCCTGCAGCGCCTCCTCGTCACTCCGCCGTCCCTTCACCTTCCTCTGTCGACTTCAAAACCCAACCACGCATATCCTTCCTCCGAAACCCATCTCCTCCAAGCCTCGACTCACCTTCCTCCTCGCCAGAGTCGACGACCACCCTCTCCAGCACCCCGTTGTCCGTCCCCACCTCGATCTTCATCACCCCTGTTCCTCACCACCACTCGAGCCACCGTCGACCTCCTCCCTGCCGCTCGCAGCCTGGCCTAGCATCCCATCGGCCGCCCTCCATTACCCCGATTGCCAGTCACCACCTCCTGTAACACCCTAGTTTTCATTTATAAAATATTCTTGTGATTTTACGTGTTTTGCACGTATGATTTTATTTGTATAATTTTTTGTATAAAATATTTTTTATTTGTTCTCCCTTAATTTTCCAAAAATTAATTTCTTCTAAAGCCTGTTGAAATCTAAAGCCCAAATTGTCTTCTTAGCCCACTGTATTAATAAATTATTTAATTATTTGAGCCCATGGACTTTTGGCCCAATAGTGAGCCCATTTTAAATTCTCCTTTAATTAACCCAACTTGTGTGGTAGACTAATTTAATAAATAATTAATTATAAGTACATGAACAAAATTTTGTGGGGGTACTAGTTTGCTATTGTTGGGAACTTCATTTTAAGGTGGAAGGCGGAAGCAATGCATGGAAGGCCGCTAGGCCGTGACGGCCGAATATTGCATTGTATGCGGTTTTGATATTAACTACCATAAAGTCCATTACTTTCGTTTGAATACCGGGGACTTTTCCTGACATCGAGTGTTACGATTCCTTCTACTTGAACGAAGACATTGGAGAATCCTTGGAGTGTATAGCTAGCTGACTTGAGCCGATCTCGGGCGAGCTTGAGGTCATTGAAAGTGTTCATAAAAATGATGTTTACCGAGCTGCCGTTGTTCACCAGGATGCGGCGTACCTCATGATTCACCATGCAAAAGTTTATAACCAATGCGTAAGAATGCCTATTGTACCTTCTTCAAATTCTACTAATTCACCTGCCATTACTTCATCAAGCAGTGAGGTGTTCGAACACCTTCTAAGTCCTTGTCGGAGAAAGATATCGAGATCCTGGTGTTATGCACTTAGTTGACTTCCATGACAAGTGCTTTGCGGGATGAGTATGTCGGGCTTCAAGTTTTCCAGTTCGGCCCTAATGACTGGGGCCTCATTCTCTTTATTTATCTCAGGATGCTTTCGATTCTCATGAGTCGGGCTTCTTTCTGCAGTGTGTCCTCTTGTGAGAGGAGGAGTGTCTTGATCTCTGCCTTCGGGGAGATTGCTTCTTCAGTTTACTGGACGTTCTGAGCGGGAGGCATCACCCTATGTACGCTTCTTGTTCAAACAAATGCTTAGATCAATTCTCCGTTGTCTGGCATTGATGATTTGACGGAGGTCTCTTGACCCCAGGGACCTCGCAAGGGCATTGAGTTGTTGGAAGCATTGTTGAGTGAGATATGGTTGTGTAGAGGGTGTTGTTCATGTCATGGTTCATGAAGGCTTTGCCGGGAGCCCCCTGGTGCCTCTCTGTTGATAAGAGCTTGATTACGCTGTTGGGGCGGATTCAGCTATTGAGGAGGAATTGGGTCCTCTACGGGAGGAGCTTGTTGACGAAGAGAGTTGGTGCGACGGCTTGAGGCTGGTGCTCTGCCTCTTAGTCTTGGTGACATGTTGGTAAGTCTGATCTGTATAGTTTTCCACAGACGCTATCAATCTGTTGCTGTTTATTTTGGTGTGAGAGTAAACAGATAGTGAGTTTATATTTGAAGGAAACTACTAAAGATCAGACCTTTAATCGTTGTCGTGGAAAGTAGTTAGAGCTTCTGGGATTAGATCAGGATCGTTGATCGAACACCGTGATCTGAATCTGACGGTTGCTGACGCGGTCGATGGACCTGCAAAAAGCCTAAAGCACCGGGGGTGGCCCTGGAGACAGATTCTCTGACGCTCAAGTCAGAACCAGAGAGAGAAATTTTCAATTACCTTCCAACTGAGGAGGAAGGAGTGTATTTATAGGCCTGAGAAATAGTACAGGAGATTGATATGAATCCATTAGATCGATTATGAATTCCTTATCTCCTATTCAAATCTCCTCCTCAAGAGATAAGGTTTTTTGTTTGGGGATAAGATATTTGACTAACAACCCTTATGTGCTGGGTATCTCTCTTAGTGAGCTTAGTCTGTCACTTTTAGTGGGGTTGAAAGTGGCCCACCTCTTATAGAGGAGTCTGAAGAAGATTCGAACTTGTTAAAGAGGCTCGTTACGATTAATCTGCCTATAAAAACATTAGAATATGTGCTGGAATCTTACAACACTTATTTGCTGCGTTTTTTACAATTAATTATCAATAACAATTAACAACACGTACCCTTCTGGCAGAACAGAGGGAAAATGTATTTGATTATATGTTTATTTTATGCAGTAGGCTCCAAACATTAGTAATTTAGTACAGTAAGCACCAACTCTACTCTAAATCAATCTCTAATGAAACGACAAGAAAAAAAATCTCACTTACTAAATTGTTACTCCTAATCAAATTCAATTTAAACTTTTTAACTCAAAACTCTATAAATTCACACTCCCCAACTCCCATCCATTCCCATCACCTGCCTCTCTTTCTCTCTCTCTCTCCCTAACGCCGTCATCATGTTCCCCGCCGTCCTCTCCCTCCTCCTCGTCCTCCTCATTTCCCCCGCGCTCTCCCTCACCTCCTCCTCCTCCTCCTCCTCCACCCTCCAACCACAATGTACCACGTCATTCACCCCGTCTGCCGCCTTCACATCCACCGTCCAATCCACCATCTCCGAAATCGAAAAACTCATCTCCACCGTCCAATCCTTCCCTCCCATTTTCGGCAACAACCTCCGTCTCTCCTCTGCCATCACCGACTGTCTTGACCTCCTCGACCTTTCTGCCTCTGAACTGGCTAACACCCTTAATAATCTCACTGTCACCGGCAACCGTCGGTCCGACATCAAGTCCTGGCTCTCCGCTGCTCTTGGTAACCAGGACACCTGTCAGGAGTCACTCTCCGGTACCTCCTCTCTCCTCGCGTCGCTTGTTGGCCACGGACTCAACACCGTCACCCAGTCCGTCGCCCAATCTCTCTCCCAGATAGTTGGAGCCGGGTCGAAATCCGGTTCCGGAAACAAAGGTAAAGGTACAGGGGGTTTGTTTGTTTGAAAGGGTTGTAACTTAAAAACATTTTATCCAATTAAATTAGGGTCACAACCCACATAGACAACTTTATACCATAGGTTCACATACATTGTTTTGTTTAAAATGATTGTAATCTACAAGTTTAGGTTTAGATACTGAAGTGAGGTGAGGTAACTGATCACGTTCACGTACAGTAGTAACTTTTTAACTCCAAATTTGAATCGAAATGGATTAAGGTTTAAATGACTGTTGGTTTAATAATTAACCTTAATTTTTGTATCTAAACAGTAGTAGGGTCTAAGGGGTTTCCGAAGTGGGTGTCGGGATCGGATCGGAAGTTGCTGCAGGTGGGGCCCGGGGTGATGGCGAATGTGGTGGTAGCGGCGGATGGGAGCGGGAATTATACGACGGTGAGTGCGGCTGTGGAGCAGGCACCGGCGGAGAGTAACAGTAGGTTTGTGATTTATGTGAAGAAGGGGGTTTATAAGGAGAATGTGGAGATAAAGAAGAAGAAGTGGAATGTGATGATTGTTGGGGACGGGGTGGATCAGACTCTCATTTCGGGGAATCGGAATGTTATTGATGGCTGGACAACTTACCGCTCTGCTACTCTCGGTGCGTTTGGCTCTTTTGATTTTTGATTTTTGATTTTTTAAAGATTAATTAATATATAGTCCCATATCCAATTACCGAGTAAATGGTTGTTTATGTATAAAGAAATAATACATTTTAAATATATATATAGATATCAGAACAAGTATTAAATAAATGTATGCCCATAACAAAAATCGAATATTTACTTTAGCCTAATCTGAAGTTAGGTAAATGGTGATATATAAGGTATTTTCATAATTAACCGATTAATTTAAGAGTGAAAATGAGACGGAATATAAAAACTGATCCATTTTCTATCTACGTATATATATGTTTTTTTTCTCTGAAATTATATTAGACAGTCTTCTATGGTAGAATTGTTGTATGTAAATGAGTTTAAGTATATTACTATGAGCTATATATAGTACATCACTCAACTGAGCTAACAGCCTAAAACAGATATAATTAAGTATAATCCAACACCATTTTATCACGTATTTGAACTGTTATAGTTCTGTTACATTAATGAAATTCATGACTTGAACTCATAACACAAATCATATATCTCAATAGGTGTGGAATCTGATCTTGTTTCACGTAGACTATGTGGATCGATTTTACAAAGATCATAGTAGAGGATGAAATTTTCATGTGCCAATTCTAGTCCGTAAGATACTTAACAATATTTCTTACTCTTTGAACGTGATTTTAATTTTGGGGACCACGAAACTTTCCCTCTTGTATAGGTAACACTGCATGTTTACCGATAACCTGCAGATCCTTTAGTATCCCTCTGATCAGATTAGTTAGTGTGTCGTTTTTTTTTTTGAGAGAAAATGTGGAATATGGCCACCCTGTTTCATAAATAAGAAATTAACAAAACAACCCCAGCAAACTGGGACAAATTACAACCTACAAACAGAAAAAAGAACATGAAGCGACATGACCAGTACATATAATTAGTTCTCACTCTAAACTACGAGGACCAACTCATTGTATGACCGTCAAGCAAGCTTCGTGCACCCACCTCCACGGCACGCGCACACCCACCTGAAGCGAATCATGGGGGATTTGAAAATTTGCCGCTCCCATCATTCTTCCTCACCAAAGGAACTTTACACATGGCCCAATCGGAGTTGCACCCAAAAGGAGAGCCGTGGAGAGGGTACTCACCTCTGTCACGCTATAGCTCTCACCAGCGATTTCTCACCAAACAAAATACTCGGTCACCCTAACCACGACCGCAGACAAGGAGAGAGCCGTGAAGAGGATATCTTCACCTCTCACACGCTTTTACTCTCTCTAGTGATTTCTCACAAATACTAACAGACACCAGTACAGAATAGAGAGAAGCAACATCTTTACTCTCCCATTCTCCACTCTCTCTCTCTCACGTTAAACCCGAAACAATCACAACTAACTGAAGCATCACCTTCCCCTCTCATCCCTACGGACGGTGGACGTTGCAGATTGCAGATTCAATGATGAGGGCGTAGTGGCGGCATTGTTGCGAAACCTGTGGCCGTTGGTTAACAGGCGTCGAATTCAGGGTGCGACTACCCCACTATCAACCAAAAACAGATACATCTCCACCTCAACAATTTCTTCAGCACACCTCATGGGGGGATCCCGTCTGCGGGTCCAAGCCCCATCTTGTACTGTAACGATGCGCACCTCATGGGGGGACCCCGTCTTCGGGCCCTAGCCCCACAACCGTGTAACACCGATTCCAGACACCCCCTCCACTTCTCCCTCACAAATAATAACCAAATCAAACTGCTGTTGTCTCTAACTCCGGCACTACCAACACACGTACTCTCTTTTCTTCGCAAACCCAACTAGCATCTCAACATCCAAATCGCAGCTGCAGATCACGGTGGTTGGCGTTGAGTGCGCGGACATGGTGGCGGTAAGCGATGGCGCCGCACCCGGCACCGAAGAATGGGCGAACTCCTCAACCCTCCGACGCAGAGGTAAGTCCCCGTCACACGAGCAGCGATGGACTCCTCTCTCCTCCGGCGGCGAGAGGGAGAAGGTCTCACTCACCGAGCACCCGGGTCTGGGGTGAATGTTGGAGAGGGAGGAGGTCAAACTCACCGTGAACGTTGGAGAAGGAGCTCGGGAGGGAGGGGGATCGCCGAGCACCCGGATCTGGGCCCATTCAAGCTCGTCACTCGATCTCAGGGGCGGAGCTTGGAAATGGGGGAGCGATCGCGCAGGGGGATCGCCGATGACCTGGATCTGGGCCTGTTCAAGCTCATCGGTGGAGGGATCTGGTCCAGCGATGGAAGACGCGATGGACGAAGATGAAGAGGGACGCCGGCTACCATGCGACGGGGCGGAGGCGACGACCCCTAGCCGCCGCCCCCCACTAGGCTTAGATCTAGGGTTAGCTTTTTGGGGTTTTTTGGGGTTAGTTTCTCTCTCTAGACTTTTCTAGAGAGAGAGACTCTTTTTTGGCCCTCCAATTGTTTGGTATATCTAGTTAGTTAGTGTGTCGTTACCCCCCCATTGAATGGCATAGATACGCGGAAAAGGTTTGTATTCCCAAATATTTCGGTTGTCAACATATAAGGAGTGAAGAGATCATGTTTTTTTTTCTTAGTCGATGTCAGTCCTCAAGTAATGACTCATTAATTCCTTCTCACAAAACCTCAGAATCTAATTCTATTGACTATAATTCAAGTGAAAACCTTCAACTCTTTTTCTGGCAATCTATTACATACAATAGTAGGTCGGTAGATAGTCAGGCAAGTTTGTTGTAGCATCACACAATAATTTAGACTCTGCTCTGCTTGTGTGCTGAAAAATATGTCACATGAAATTGACTTATTATCATTATTATTATTATTATTATTATTATTATTATTATTATTATTATTATTATTTGTTGATAAGAATGAAATTGACTTAATTATTTGTAATTGTATTTGTTTCTGCAGCTGTATCAGGCAAAGGGTTCATTGCTCGAGATCTGACAGTCGAGAACACTGCAGGCCCCTCCAAACACCAAGCAGTCGCTCTCCGCTCAGACTCAGACCTCTCAGTCTACTACAGATGCGGCTTCAGGGGCTACCAAGACACGCTCTACGCCCATTCCCTCCGTCAGTTTTACCGGGAATGCGTCATCACTGGCACCGTGGACTTTATCTTTGGCAATGCTGCTGCTGTCTTCCAAAACTCTCAAATCCTTGCCCGCCTTCCATTACCAGATCAGAAAAACTCTGTAACTGCACAAGGACGGAAAGACCCTAACCAAAACACGGGCTTTTCCTTCCAATTTTGTAACATTACAGCTGATTCAACTCTAGCTGGTTCAGTGAATCAAGTGTATACGTATCTTGGTAGACCGTGGAAGGAGTTCTCGAGGACTATAGTCATGCAAACCTATCTAGGGAATGCTATTAGGCCAGAGGGATGGCTAGCTTGGCAAGACAATTTTGCACTTGATACATTGTATTACGCAGAGTATATGAATTATGGGCCGGGTTCTGGTCTGGGAAATCGGGTTAATTGGCCTGGTTACCACGCGATAAATAGTTCAGCTCAGGCAGCTAATTTTACAGTCTCTCAGTTTATCGATGGGAATTTGTGGCTGCCATCTACCGGAGTTAAGTACACGGCAGGGTTAACAGTGTAACAGGTTTACAGGTGGAAAGTTACATACAGTTGTGTAGAAACATAGGGTGGGTCAAATATGGAGGGTACCATATGTAGTATTCTTTTCAAGTTGTTCGGGTGCTGTTATATAGATTCCGAGTAATGTTTTGTGTTAATACATTTTAAAAAAATGTGTAGAAGTATGCAAAGCTTGAGGTATATAAGGAACTCACTGTTGTGTTATCATATTCTAATAGCGTTGAGAATCATGCCTTTTCTTCATCGGTCATCATATACTGTTGAGTATAACAATTAAATTGCATGCTTTACTAGTTGACAAACATTTCGCTTGTTAGAGGTACTTGTTCATCCTGACTCATTTACCGGTATGTGCCATCATTCAAAAGGAGAAACTATATGTTAAGTATTGTGAGGAATAATAAGACAAATATTATGGTTAATACTAATATCCTTAGTCTTAGTTCGTTTGAGATATTATACACTAGGTATCTAAATTTGAATACCTAAACTACTACCTCTAACTAGCGAGTATTTATAGGATAAATACCGAGTTTGGGTACTGGGCTTTAGGCCCACTCAACCTGTTGTCTGATATCCATACAAGAGTACGTGCAACACATGTGTTTCTCATACAAAATTATTATAATAATATTATGCATATAGTGAGAATATACTTATATATCCAACAATCTTCTCCTATATTCTCAATATCTAAAACACTAGCGGATTACCTCTTCAGTACAACGTAATGCAGACTAGACAAAAATAATTTTCAATAGAAAAATGCATCACACAAAGTATTGTTTATAAGGACAAAATCATTTATGAATCCAAATAGTTCAAATAAGACGAAACTAAAATAATCAAATAGTTTCAAAACCATATCATAATAGAATAAATAGTTCACACTGACTAAACCAACAAGAAAATCTGTCAGTCTCAAAATCAACCAAAGCAAATAAACTTAAAACCAAAATGAGAGTTTTAAGCACAAACTGTATAGAATCTTTAACTCAAAAGAAGTTCAATCAAGCAAGTGAAACCGACAGACTGTTCTTGCAAGCTGCTTTATGTTTACTCCTCCATGTCGAGTAAATCATCATATTCGAAATCGAGGTTGAGATATTCATTTCCCTTGCCTTTGCTAACATCTTGTTCTAAATATTGCAAACGAGAATTTCACGAGTTACTTCTCTTAGAATTTAAACAAATTGCATAAACTAGTTCAAGCAAAAGAACTACTTAGTAGAATTCAATTTAGCTTAGCAAAAGTATAACACAAGTATCACAAACAAGTATCTTTAGCAAAATTAAGTACAAGAACTATTATAGTTTCTACCCAAGATCCATAATGTGTGTCATATTGGAATGATAAGACTTTCATATCAATCATAGCTAAATATTGAATCATCAAAATTAGAATAAAACATGTATTCATTTAAGATTTATCATCAAATTTGAATGATAATAAAACAATTCTATTCATCGGAAACACATCAATAGGTTTTCATGCATCATATTGGAATAATATGATCTAAGTAAACTGTGAAAATATATAACACCATCAAATTGAAATGATATTATATATTAGCATAATATACATGGAACTTTGCAAATTATGTAAAACATGTCAATTGTCAAATTTGATGCTTAATTTTGAACTACTCTATGGCTCCAATTGGGTTATAATTTTCAAAACAACTAGGTGTAGAGAATCTGATACCACGTGTACTGCTAAAAGCGAAACACACACCACAAGAAATAGAAACACCCAAGAACTAGATGTATCAAGAACAAACCACCACAAGAATCGCAAGATCTCACAATCACACAAACACAATTATTTGCAGAACCAATACTTCTTAATTTCCAAGAAATACAAAGATTACA
Organism: Hemerocallis citrina; assembly: GCA_017893485.1. Classification (NCBI taxonomy): domain Eukaryota; kingdom Viridiplantae; phylum Streptophyta; class Magnoliopsida; order Asparagales; family Asphodelaceae; genus Hemerocallis; species Hemerocallis citrina. The sequence continues at coordinate 64,513,315 of CM030364.1, read as the reverse complement.
AATAGATCACAACTCTCAATCTCTCTCTCTGTGACCATTGAAACACTCGGCACTCACCACTCTTGAAGTTGTACAGTGATAACGGCTCACCTTGATTGAGTTATTCACCTTCACCCTAGAGTTCACATCTATTGCTATATATATAGCCCCCAAGCAAACCCTAAAAGATATACACAAATACGGCTCATTAGACCAGAAACCCATTAGCCCAAATAACATACATCACCCCAGCGGTCGACTGCACAAACACGCGATCGACTGCAATGAGCCTCGCCAAGACCCTAGCATGGGACAGTCGATTGCATGTGACAGTCAATTGTCCCTTCCTCTATCTGACTTCTTCTCTTGATGCGTTACTGCCTTCTCCTCACTGCTTTGTGTCTTCTCTTCTTCTTCTCCAACTCCAACTTGTGCCTACGTATATTTGAGGCCACAACCCTAACAATCTCCCACTTTGACCAAATACGCAATGCTTCAAAGTTTTTATATATTTACCTCACATTATCTATGTCAGTCTTCCACAACTCTGGAAAGGCCCATGTACTCCTAACTCTAATGAAAAGCACCTCCTCCACTCCACCAAGTGGAGTGCACCAATCATAGTCTCATGAAGGATGTACATGGTTCAAATCCTCACAGTTCACCCTCTACACTAGAAGTATCCGTGGATGACAGCTCCACAAAATCCGCAGACTACTCAACCCCCACAGCCTACACTCACAAATATCACCATGTATATCGATACCAGTAGTCTCTACCTCACAAAAGTGACTTGAAGTTTCTTCTGTTATATCACAAAGAATTCTCACCGCAACAATATCTTGCTCTCTAAGGTCCATCTCATGGCCTGCAACTCCCACTAAATATGCAACCTCCTCTGAATTTTTCCCACACCTGAAAAAACTCGGTTGCACCTCACACAACCTACTACTCGATCCCTACTAAGAGTCACTACAGGAGAAACACCCATCACATCTCTAAGTAAATACAGTGTTCCCTCACGCTTCCCTCTTGCTATCACCCTTGAACCGGCAGCTATACACCACTCCCTACTACCACATATAGTTGACAAATCCTCTTTGTCTAGCCTTCCTATCGAGATAAGATTTTCCTTCAAGTCTGGAACATGTCTTTTCTCTCGCAAAACAATAAATCATTACTGAATTTCATGTGAACAGTACAAATCCCACTTACAGGACACCTCTGACCATTCTTCACGATCACATCTCCGAAAGAACCCTCTATGTAGTCCTCAAACCCCTCCATCCTCAAAGTGCAATGTAAAGAAGCTCCTGAATCAATACACCAATCTCGCTTATCCAACTCCTTCCTAGCTGATAAGCATAACTCGTCGACATTGACTTCCTATGGTCACGTTTCCTTTGGTTTTTCCTCCTTCTTCTTCATATATGCCTTACAAGTACGCATCATGTGACCCCTCTTGTGACAATACCAATATTGATTCTTGGTTTTGATGACTACAACATGATACAAAGTTGTGCTATCACTTATATATATTGCAGGTATCAAGATCAATACCATGGTGCAATACACAGAGGCAAAGATAATCCAATGAAGCTTTCAAGAGAATTGATCAATCCACAAAGAACTTAGTTCAAGCCACATTTGATCAAGCAAACTTCAAGACATGAAAACAATGGCTCAAGCTCAAGTCAAAGACTCGAGTTCAAGACAAGACTAGTGCTTCAAAATATTTTGTATTAAAATGTCTTGTAACAATTGTAATTTTTATTCTTTGAGTCTTAGAAATGTTGTAATAGCCTTTTCACACGCACACACTCACACATATCTTATAATATTTGAGTGTTTTACAAAAGTTAAAAGATCGAAACAAGCTTGAATAAGATCAGCTGTTAAGTACGAGTCGACCATTCTTCAGCACCAGTCGACTGTCTTAGTACGAAACTATCTGAACTCATACAAGCTCTAACCAGTCGACTCATTATGGCAACACAGTCGACTGTTCAAGTCATTTCGATAGTTTTCTGATTTCAAAACAATTTCTATCCGTTTTAATTCAGTTTTAGGGAACTGTTCTTCAACGTTCCTATGATTCCTCTCTATAAATAGAGCATAAGAATCACCATGGAAAGGTTCCAAGCATTCTCTCAAGTTTTAAAGCCTTTGTTTTTAAAGAGAACAAGTTTCCTAAGAAGCAATCATAATCTCTAAGTCTTGGTTCTCTGAAAATCAGTCTAGTATAGCATTGAATTCATTTTAGACTGATTTCAGAAGTTGACCTATTAGCCTCTATATAAAATCACAATCACAAACAAGGCTATAGGTTGTTGTAACTCTTTTGTTGTTTTTCACTCTCGGATTGTGAGAGTGGTCCTCTCGGTTGGAGAGTAGGGCTCTAGGTTGTAGAGTCGGGTTTTCACTCTAGGTTGTAGAGTGGGTGTGCTCTCTCTAGTGGTGAGAGAGGTCTACGGGTTTGGCAAGGTTGTTGTAGAACGCCGTAGGGTATTCTTGTATTTTGTTCAAGAATAGTGGAAAATCTCAAGTCGGTTGCTTGGAGACTGGATGTAGGTCGGAAGGACCGAACCAGGATACATCGCTGTGTACTCTGTGGTTGACTTTTTTTGTGGTTGTATTTTCTTCACTTGCATTTCAATCTTTTTGTGTTTTATTCGAAAACTTGTGTGGCAAGTCGACTGAGTTTCCTCTATAAGTCGACTAATCAGACTTGTATAAAATACTCTTCGAACACTTGTCTGGTAAGTCGACTGTGTTTCTACTATAAGTCGATTGATCAGACTTGTATAAAAATACTCTTCTTATCTGACGCCCCAGTCGACTGTATTCTCCTTTTAAGTTGACTGGACAAAATGAAAAGTTCATTTTCTTAATTATTTTTTATACAACACTATTCACCCCCCCTCTAGTATTATTTTTGCCTTGCCTACAGGATCCAACACTTGGTATCAGAGCCTGGTTGAGTGCAATGACATCTACTTCAAATGCGAACCAATACCATGAAGGCCAATCCACACAAAGGTCACCCCTATTAGATGGAACTAATTTCAACTATTGGAAGTGTAGAATGAAGATCTACCTTCAGTCCATCAACTATGAGATATGGAACATGACGGAGACCGAGTACACCGCTCCTACAATTTCTTATGCACAATGGAACGATGAAATGAAGAGCAAAACAATGAACAATGCAAAGGTGATGAACGCTCTATTTTGTGCTCTTACCAAGGAGGAGTTCAATCGTGTGTCCAATGCAACAATGGCGTCAAATTTGTCACACACTCGAGGTAACTCATGAAGGTACTAATAAAGTTAAAGAATCTAAGATATCTGTTCTTGTTCACAGGTTCGAGATGTTCCGCATGAAGGAGAACGAGAATGTGTCAGTTATGATCACAAGGTTCACAGATATTACAAATTCTCTTGTGGCTCTTGGAAAGACGTACACTCAAGCCGAAATGGTGAGGAAAGTTCTTCGTGCCTTAACCCCCGAATGGGAGAAGAAGACCACTGCCATAGAAGAGGCCACCGATTTAACACAACTTTCTCTTGAGAATCTTGTGGGAAATCTTATGGCATATGAAGTACAACTTGATGAACGCAAGAAGGATCTAGAACCTCAACAATCAAAGAAAAATACACTCACTTTCCAAGCCATGTCGGACTCCGATGATGAAGAAGAAGATGAAGAAGAGATAGCCATGTTCACGAGAAAGTTCAAAAAGTTTCTAAGAAAAGGTAAATTTAATTCCAAATTTAAAGATACTAATGAACTTTCCACTTGTTTCAAGTGTAACAAAACCGGTCATATGAAGAAGGATTGTCCACTAGAACAGACGAAATCTAAAGGAAAGGCTTCCAAATTCAAGAAGGATAAGTACACAAAGAACATGTACATGAAGAGCAAAAAAAGCGTATCAAGCAACTTCGGACGATAGCAACTCTTCATCGGAGAAGAAAATGAAGAGACAAACGAAGTTGCGAATGTATGCTTCATGGCTACACAAAACGAGGTAAGTGATAACTTTGATTCAAATGACTTATTAGATGCTTTCAATGAGATTTTTCAAGAACTTAAAAAGGAAAAAATTAGAGTTAAAAACTTAGAGAAAGTTAATCAAATACTTTCTCAAGAGAATCTTGACTTAGATAAAAAAGTCAAGTCTTTAAATTTTCGACTTTCTAATTTGGATATAGATCTTGTATCTCTTAAGAAAAATTATGAAGAGATATCCAAGAATGTATCTAAATTTAACAAAGGAAAAAAGAATTTAAATGAAGTTCTCCAAAATCAAGTTCAAACTAATAAGAGATTTGGACTTGGTTTTCAAAAGTCTCTTGAAAAACATCATGTTTCTAAGAACACTAGTGGAAATAAGACTGAATCTATTTCTAGTATTAAAAATAAATTAGATGAGTTTTTTGAAAATCCAAAAATCGTTGTTTTCAATGAAAAAAGTAATCCTGTAGTGCAGACCAGTCAACTGAACCCCAATTTTAGTCGTCTGTCCAGAGACGAAAACCTCAGATAAGTCGACATATTTTACCTCCCAATCGACTGAAAGGTTCAATTAAGTCGACTGGACAGACTAAGAATATTTGGGTTCCAGTCAACCTGAGTCAGAAAGATAGAATTACTTATATAAATTCATATGTTCTTAATGTATGTAATTCTGTAGATTATATTCCTGCTTTTGGTGGAAAATCAAACTCACTTTGGCTTTGGTTTCTCAAAAACTAATCTCTTTCGGCCTCAATAAAAAGGATACCATATTCACAATGATTATTTTATAGGTACCTAAAAGAGAACGTTGGATACTTGACAGCGGATGCTCCAAGCATAAGACTGGTCATACTAACCTCCTGTCTTCCATTCAAGAGATTGATGAAGGAACAGTCACATTCGGTGACAACAACAAGGGGAAGGTTATTGGTATAGGCATGGTCGGTAAGAACACTACCCCTAATATAGAAGAAGTTTTTCTTGTTAGTGGTCTTAAGCATAATCTGTTAAGTATAAGCCAATTGTGTGATAAGGGATATAAAATTATTTTTAAAAAAGATGCATGTTTAATATATGACTCTACCATGCAAAATGTAATTTTTTAAGGTTTTAGGAAGAATAATATTTATCAGTTATGTTTAAAATCAAGTAATTTTTCGAATAATTTTTGCTTAGTAGCTTCTAACAATGAATCTTGGCTTTGGCATAAACAATTTGGCCATGTGAATATAAAAAATATTGCTAAATTGTCTAAGTACAACCTAGTTAAAGGGCTGCCAAGACTATCCTATAAAACGTATAAGTTATGTGATGCATGTCAATTAGGTAAACAAATCAAATATACTTTTAAGACAAAAGAAATGATTTCTACTAGTAGGCCTCTCAAATTAATCCACATGGATTTATTTGGCCCTACTAGAGTCGCTTCTTTAAATAAAAGTAGGTATGTTTTTATTTTAGTAGATGATTTTTCAAGATTCACATGGGTTTTCTTTTCAAAACATAAGACTAATGCTTCTAATGAATTTGCAAATTTTTGTAAACAGATTCAAAATCAAAAGTTTCTAACCATAGTCACTATTAGAAGTGATCATGGTGGAGAATTTGAGTATGAAACATTTTCAGAATATTGCAATAAGAATGGTATAACACATTCATTTGCATTTCCTAGAGCTTCACCACAAAATGGAGTGGTCGAAAGAAATAATAGGACTTTGCAAGAATGTGCATGCACCATGATTGTTGAAAGCAATTTGCCTAAGTACTTCTAGGCTAAAGCTGTTGCTACAGCATGTTATGTTTTAAATAGAATTTTGATTAGGCCTAAGCTTAAGAAAACATGTTATGAACTATTTTTCGATAGAATTCCTAAAGTATCTTATTTTAGAGTATTTGGATGCAAGTGCTTCATTTTAAACACGAAAGATAATTTAGATAGGTTTGATCCTAGATCTAATGAAGGTATCTTCATTGGATACTCAAATAGGAGTAAGGCATATAGAATCATCAACAAGTCAACTTTGACTATTGAAGAAGCCATGCATGTTTCATTTGATGAATCTCTGACTTCATCTACTTTTATTAAAGATGATGAAACTGATTCATCACCTTTAAATAACGTAATTAAATCACTAGAGCATACTACCCTAGCGGATAAGTCGACCGATAAGGAAATCAAGTCGACTGATGTGAATCAGTCGGCTGATGGACTAGTTAAGTCGACTGATCCTGTTGTGATGACTCACACTTTACCAAAATCTTTTGTTGAAGTTAGATATCATCCTCATGACTTAATAATTGGTGACATTTCACGTGGTATTCAAATAAGATTTCATGTTAACATGATTTCTCTTACGGCTTTCTTGTCGGATTTTGAACCGAAGAATATACAAGAAGCTTGTGAGAATAAATTTTTGATGAATGCCATGCAAGATGAGTTAAATTAATTTATAAGAAATGATGTATGAGATTTAGTTCTATGACCTCCTGACCATACTATAATTGGTACCAAATGGATATTCAAAAACAAGTTAGATGAATCAGGGCAAGTCGTTAGGAACAAAGTTAGATTAGTTGCTCAAGGATATATTCAAGAAGAAGGCATAAATTTCGATGAAACATATGCTCCTATTTCTAGACTAGAATCAATTAAAATCTTACTATCTTTTGCATGTTTTATGAACTTTACACTTTTCCAGATGGATGCTAAAAGTGCTTTTCTTAATGGTTTTATAAAGGAAGATGTTTATGTTAAACAACCACCTGGTTTCGAACATGAACAATTTCCAAACCATGTTTTTAAATTGAAAAAGGCTTTATATGGTCTTAAACAAGCACCTCGTGCTTGGTATGATTGATTGAATACTTTTCTTATAGAAACTAGTTTTGAAATAGGTGAAGTAGATACTACCTTGTTTATTAGGAAAATATAGACCGATATCCTAATCATACAAATATATGTAGATGACATAATTTTTGACTCTACTAATAGTAATCTCTGTCAAGAGTTTGCTAATACTATGAAAAATGAGTTTGAGATGAGTCACATGGGTGAACTCAATTATTTCCTTGGACTACAAATAAAGCACTCACATAATGGAATATTTATTAATCAAGAAAAATATGCTAAGGAATTACTCAAACGGTTTGGCATTGATAGCATTAGTAGTAAGACCACACCTATGGCTACTACTACTACACTTGACAAAGGTGAATTAGGTAAGAGTGTCGATCAAAAACTCTATCGAGTGATGATTGGCTCACTCTTATATATAACTGCTAGTAGACCAGATATTATGTTTAGTGTATATTTGTATGCTAGATATCAGTCAAGTCCTAAAGAGTCTAACTTAAAATCTGTGAAACGTATTTTAAGATACATTAAAGGCACATCTGAGTATGGTTTATTTTATCCCCGTACCGATAACTTTCAGCTTTTATCGTATAGTGATGCAGATTTTGCTGGCAGTAAAACTGACCGTAAAAGTACTAGTGGTACATGTCACTTTTTGGGACATACATTAGTATCTTGGTGTAGTAAAAAGCAAAATTCTGTATCCCTATCTACTACAGAAGCTGAATATATTGCTGCAAGTTTGGCTTGTGTCCAAATTTTGTGGATGAAACAAATCCTATTAGATTATGGTATTTCATTTTCACAACCTGCTATAATGTGTGATAATACAAGTGCCATTAATTTATCTAAAAATCCGATTCAACACTCACGTACGAAACACATTGATATTAGACATCATTTTCTACGTGATCATGTTTTAAAGGGAGATATATCTTTAGACTTTATTTCTACTAATAAACAAGTAGCAAATATCTTTACTAAACCACTTAAGAAAGACACTTTTATCACCTTAAGAAGAGAACTAGGAATTTGCAGTTTTCATGATATTTTTTGAATTTTTATCTTGTATAAGTCGACTTAAAGCTATGTTTCAGTCGACTGACCAAGTATTTTTTGTTGTTTATTTTTTTGACTGAATTTTATGCTCTGGACAATCGACTGTTAACAGTACCCAGTCGACTGACAGAAGTATTACTTGATATTTTCATTTGTTTTGTTTTCTCTCGACTAAGTCGATTGTTCCTCAAAACCAGTCGACTGTCGCGACATCAGTCTGTCTCTCTGATTCGAAATGATGCACTTTTTGAGGCATTTCTCTTTACCTTTTCTTACCCATTGATTGATCTCATCCTTTGATTAACCCCAGCCTAGATCTCAACCCTCTATTCTAAAGTAAAACCCTAGTTTTTTACTTCTCTTTTTCACTTTCCTCTCTTTCAATCTCCATTGTTGGGTATAATTGCTTGTCCCCTTTCCTTTTTATTTCTTTTGGGTTGAATCATGCCTCCAAAGAGAGCTCGTGGTTCTAATGTTGAGGAAGGACAATCCTCTAGTAATTACCTTCAATATCTTAGGAACCCCAACCTTGTTGAGAAATTCTTTCTCATTTGTCAGATTGCTATCTTTCCAGGGAGATTCGTAAATTTTCCTGATTTAAAAGGTTCCCTTTAGCCCCATTATTTGAACAATGTGGGTTATTTAACTTGCTTTCCCTTGTTCATCAACCTTTTTAATATCCACAACTTATATATTTGTTTTATACAAATATGAGAATTCACATTTCCGAGGATGGTAACGAAATATTTATTACTACCACGGTAAAAAATATTCGTATGAGGTTAACTCTTGAAAAATTGGGAATTATTTTGGATATTCCATATGAAGGATTAGATTTAGGGGAGATTGATATAGATGATGACTCTATCCATTCAAAAATCTTCTTGCCAAATCGCGGTCCTCCAGTGTCTAACCAAACAATTACACCGCTTGCTAAGCTAGTTGCAAGAATTTTGTCGTATAACATTATCCATAAAACGGGAAGTTACGATCAATTTTCCCTCGAGTTGCAACAAGCTTTCTATGCGATTTTTGGCAACATCCAAATAAATTGGAGTCGAGTCATTTTCAATCGTCTCCATAAGGCTCATACATCTTTTCTTCCTTTTGATGCAATACTTACTCATGTTTTCAACTTCTATGAAGTTGATCTTACTTCTGAGTCTAGTGTTGTCACTCTTTATGAGTCTTTTGATCGTGCGAGTTTAGCTCGTATGAAGATTCTTCACTCTCATCCTCGAAGAAATACCCCTCCTATTCCTTTAGCTACTTCAGGTCGTAGGTCTTCTGCCTCTAGTTCATCTTGTCCTAGAGCTGTCTTTTCTGATCCTGAGAGTCTTTATCATTCTGTAAACTATCTTATGGATCGTTAGGATACCCTTGAAGCTAGTATTTCTCATCTTACCCACTTGTTCACCCAACAATTTCCACCTCCTTCCTCTGAAGGTGCTGATGACGAAGACGAAGACTGACTTGATGTATTTTCTATTTTGTCTTGTACTTTGTTATTATGTTTAATGTATTTCACTTTTATGCTGTATTTGAAACTCTGTACTTCAACTTCATATATATAAATTTGTTATGGTTTTGCCATATGTTATTGTTTCTTTCCTCCTATTTTTTGTTGATGACAAAGGGGGAGAAAAGGATGTATATGTTATGTGCATGTTTTGTGGTTTTGGTGCATATTTTTCATGTGCATATTTTTGAGTGTTGTCATCATCAAAAAGGCGGAGAATGTTGATTCTTGGTTTTGATGACTACAACACAATACAAAGTTGTGCTATCACTTATATATATTGCAGGTATCAAGATCAATACCATGGTGCAATACACAAAGGAAAATATGATCCAATGAAGCTTTCAAGAGAATTGATCAATCCACAAAGAACTTAGTTCAACCCACATTTGATCAAGCAAGCTTCAAGACATAAAGACAATGGCTCAAGCTCAAGTCAAAGACTCAAGTTCAAGACAAGACTACTGCTTCAAAATGTTTTGTATTAAAGTGTCTTGTAACAATTGTAATTTTTATTCTTTGAGTCTTAGAAATGTTGTAATAGCCTTGTCACACACATACTCTCACACATATCTTATAATATTTGAGTATTTTACAAAAGTTAAAAGGTCGAAACAAACTTGAATAAGATCAGCTGTTAAGTACCAGTCGACCATTCTTCAGCAACAGTCGACTGTCTTAGTACGAAACTGTCTGAACTTATACAAACTCTGACCAGTCGACTCATTATGGCAACGCAGTCGACTGTTCAAGTCATTTCGACAGTTTTCTGATTTCAAAACTTGTTTTTCAATTTCAAAACAATTTGTATCCGTTTTAATTCAGTTTTAGGAACTATTCTTCAATGTTCCTATGATTCCTCTCTATAAATAGAGCATAGGAATCACCATGGAAAGGTTCCAAGCATTCTCTCAAGTTTTAAAGCCTTTGTTTTTAAAGAGAACAAGTTTCCTAAGAAGCAATCATAATCTCTAAGTCTTGGTTCTCTGAAAATCAGTCTAGTATAATATTGAATTCGTTTTAGACTGATTTCAGTAGTTGACGTATTAGCCTCTATATAAAATCACAACCTCAAATAAGGCTATAAGTTGTTGTAACTCTTTTGTTGTTGTTTTTCACTCTCGGATTGTGAGAGTGATACTCTCGGTTGGAGAGTAGGGCTCTAGGTTGTAGAGTCGGGTTTTCACTCTAGGTTGTAGAGTGGGTGTGCTCTCTCTAGTGGTGAGAGAGGTCTACGGGTTTGGCAAGGTTGTTGTCTAACGTCGTAGGGTATTCTTGTATTTTGTTCAAGAGTAGTGGCAAATCTCAAGTGGGTTGCTTGGGACTGGATGTAGGTCGGAAGGACCGAACCAGGATACATCGCTGTGTACTCTGTGGTTGACTTTCTCTGTGGTTGTATTTTCTTCACTTGCATTTCAATCTTTCTATGTTTTATTCGAAAACTTGTCTGGCAAGTCGACCGAGTCTCCTTTCTAAGTCGACTGATCAGACTTGTATAAAATATTCTTCGAACACTTATCTGGTAAGTCGACTGTGTTTCCGCTATAAGTCGATTGATCAGACTTGTATAAAATACTCTTCTTATCTGACGTCCCAGTCGACTGTATTCTCCTTTTAAGTCGATTGGATAGAACGAAAAGTTCATTTTCTTAATTATTTTTTATACAACATTATTCACCCCCCCCCCTCTAGTGTTATTTTTGCCTTGCCTACAGGATCCAACAACCAATACTCAGGTCTATGTTCCCTCGTCACTGTCATCAGACCCAATATCAAATGAACTACTCTGATTATTTCTTCTTCGACTACTCTTAGATTGCACGCGTCTCTTCTCAATTAACATTGCAGAATCCTTAGAAGATGATGATGAAAATCCTCCATTTCTCACCCTTCTCACATCCTCGTTCAGAATGCTACTCACCCCATCATGTAGAGTCATCAAATATGTCATTATGTCTGTAATAGTCTGTTCCATAGTACCATAACTATTGGGTAAAGTAGGTAGAAGTAACAATTAATGTCCCCTCTCTCAAAACATCAATCATGCATCTTCCATCTGTTTATAAACCATACAGTAATTGTTTACATGTTCTGCTACTAAACCCACTTTCCTTAACTTCATTCTAACCAATTTCTTCAGATAAAGAATTTGATTAGATGCTGACAGTTTCTCATATATATCTGTGAGAATCTCCATAACCTCGTTTATGATCATTGACTTCGAGAAATGAAACAACGCCATTCTGCTCAGTCCCAACTAAATCAACAACGCCATTCTGTTCAGTCCCAACTAAATCTGCCCTAGCGCATTTTGATCCAAACGTATCAAATCTGCCAAGATATTCAAATTCTTGTCTGCACCTACCAATTTCCAGTAAAACAATAAACCATCTAGATCTTTTTGACGAAGATACGTTATCATCTGAATCTTCCACATCGCGAAGTCACTTCCATCGAACCTCTTGACTTTTGACTTGCTATTGGCCATCACGAAACCTTTGCTCTGATGTCAATTGTAAAGAATCTGATAGCACTTGTAGTGCTAATAGCAGAACACACATCACAAGAAATAGAAGCAGTCAGGAACTAGATGCACCAAGAACAAGCCACCACAATAATCGCAAGATCTTACAATCACACGAATACAATTATATGCAGAGATAATTATACTTCTTAATTTTCAAGAAATACAAAGATTACAAAGAGATCACAATTCCCAATTTCTCTCTCACCTTTGAAACACTTGACACTCAAAACTCTTGAAGTTGTACAATGATAACAGCTCACCTTGATTGAGTTATTCAACTTCGCCCTAGAGTTCACATCTATTGCTATATATATACCCCCTAAGCAAACCCTAAAAGACATACACAGATAAAGCTCATTAGACCCGAAACCCGTCTGCCTAAATAACATACAACGTCGTTGCAATCGAGTGCTCAAACACGTGGATGAATGCAATGAGCCTCGCCAAGACCTGAGTGTTGGGCAGTCGACTGCATAGTCGATTGTCCCTCTTCTTTCTGACTTCTTCTCTTACTGCATTGCTGCCTTCTCCTCAATGCTTCTTGTCTTCTCTTCATCTTCTCCAACTCCAACTTGTGCCTACGTGTATTTAAGGCCACAACCCTAACATTAGGGTGTTAAAGATTTTGGCTCAATAGTTTTTAAACTCATTTCCCCCATAACTTTGAGAACTAGACCTCTACTAAGGCATACAACACGTCTTTTACCATAGTAAAGAGTATTAGTTGCTACAGTTTTTGTAGCTTGTTTGTCACAAAACAGACTAAGGCTGGCTATTTTAAACCTTCTTAATGGAATATCTAGTAACATGTCTTTCATCCATTATCCTTCTTCACTAGCACAAGATAGCACAAAGAGTTCAGACCCATGGATGAGAATGCAATGCGTGGTTGCCATTTAGATATCCATGACAGTGCCTCTCCTCCTAGTGTAAACACATAACCACTAGTGGATCAACTTTCACCAAATTTTCAGCACCACAATGCATCAGAGTATCCTTCCAAAACTGAAGGATGTCCAAAGTAGCACAAAGCACACTCTTGAGTATAACTGAGCTATCTCATTAGCCTCTCAAGGACATTCTAGTGTGACTTACTATGATTACTAGTGAATCTATTAAACATGCCTTCTGTAAATGCTATGTAAGGTCTAGTGCAGATCATTGCATATATGAGGCTTCCAATGAGTTACTAATAGTGTCTCACTGCTGTACCGTCATTAGGTGTCAACCTTTTGTTATTATCATAAGGTATTTCAAAGATTTTACAATCACTATATTCCCACTTTTATAACACATTATTGACGTAGTGGGTTTAACTAAGGGTTATCACTTGCCTACCAGAATTCACTCTCATACCTAATATGGTGTCCACAATATCTAGGCCTTTCATGCTGAATTCTTTTGATATCATTGTTTTAACTTGAATTACAGTAGATATGTCACTTTTATCAACAAGCATGTCATTGACATACAAGTAAATAACAGCAATTTGATTTGATAGAGCACGATAATGAAGGCATTTGTCAGAATTACTTGATTCAAAACCTAAGCTCCTTATTGTTGTATCATTTTTTCATACCATAATGTAGTGCTTGTTTTAAGCCATACAACAATTTTACCATTTTACAAACCTTGTTCTCTAAACCTTTAAGTACAAAATCTTCAGGTTGATTCATATAGACTTCTTCATTAAGATCCTCATTTAGGAAAGCAGATTAACATCTTTTTTATGAATAACAAATTTTTCAATAGATGCAATGGCAAAAAGAATACTTACAGTAGAAATATGAAAACCATGTGAGTAAAAATCAAAGTAATCTACCTCACTTTGTTGAGTATAATATTTAGCTACTAAACGTGCTTTATATTTTGCTACAGTTGCATCAGGATTGAGATTCTTCTTCAAAACTCACTTATTGCCTATACTTTTAGCCTTCTTTGGCAAATCAGCTAATTTCCAAGTGTTATTTTGTAATAAAAGATCCATCTCATATCAATTACCCCTTTCCAAAGAAAACCATTCCTAGACCTTAAAACTTCTTTCATAGTAACAAGATCAGCTAACAGTGCATATGTCACAAAGTCATCATCATAGGTTCTAGGTTTTTTAATCTCTAGCGAAGAGTCTTCTTGGCTCATTTTCCTATGAAGTTTTAGTGTTAATTAAACCAGGTCTAGATTCTAGTTATGAATCATTGACAGTGTCTGTGTAGCTAGATAATGTAATACATATTTTTGATGAACACATCTTCAAAGAGTTCTGCATCTCTAGATTCTATTTTTCGGTTAACAGATAGATCTAAAACTTTGGTAGTGTTCTTTTTCTCCTCTTATAAGCAATTTACCTCTTGTAAGAGGTGGTCTACCTCTTACCAAAGTTTTTTTAGCGTTCTTTTTTTTTACCTCTTATAAGCAATTTCCCTCATAATCGCTTATAAGCCTAAAAGGCTTCTAGGCCTCTTTCAAATTCTTATAAGCCTTTGATATGGCTAAAAATGGGGTTAAATCGGAACCATCCAAAATGGGCACGAATCTCAAAGTCCCAGGGGCAAGATGGTAATCTCGCCTAAAGATGGGTCCGAATTGAGAATCGGGTCCTTCCTCCTGGACCCGCTAGCCCGTTAACGGATCTGACCAGTTGAGAGCGGATCTCAACCCGTTAGGGACCAGTTCAACAGGATCGGAACAAATCCTGGCTCCCCCCGATTTGGAAAAGGTGGTTGTAACTACCCATATCCTGCCTCACCGGGAAGTAGGGATCCTCTCTGATCCTGAAGGAAATCCCATCGGAGACTATAAAACCCCCCTGACCTCCCACGGAAGAAGGTGATCACACTTTGCACACTTGAGCTTTTTACCTCTCTTTTTCTGTGTATTGACTTGATCGTCGGAGGGTTCGTCACCGGGATCCATCTCGGTGTCTCGAACGTTTATGCAGGTGGCAAGGGAGCGCAAAGGAGCCAGCCAGTTTCCAAGGAAGAAGAAGGGGTATATCTTTGTAAGTTCCTCTAGAACCTACAAATCTCATCTGCTGCCCCCACACCCGAATTCAGCAGCAACAAATTGGCGTCGTCTGTGGGAAACTCCACTCAACAAGCAATCTCCTCTTCCTCCTTCAACCCACCTAACTCCTAGCCATGCCTCCCAAGAAGAGACCCACGAACTCCAACCGAAGGACAACTACCTCTCACCCTCCTCCTCCTCCTGTGCAGGGGGATCTCCCTCCGCCCAACCAGCCGACCCAACAGCTCGATCATCGAGCTCCACAGTCCGTGCAGCAGCCTTCGGGACCCCCAACTGTAGTGGGGAAACCCTTCCGACGGAGTCATCACAAACAACCTGTCCATCAGGTTCGGGTCTCCATCCATAATGCCGACACCGACTCTATGGTGTCCTATACTCCCCCCACTCCAAAGGACCTGCGGAACGTGATCAACAATCGGCAGACCGAGCACGGCCCCTGGCTCCTCGCCATCCTCGCCGCTCCAGAAGTCCTAGGCAGGTTGCGAGCCATCGCCGCCCCTCTCCCGATCATCATCGCCGCTCTCGCAGTTCGTGACCTACCCCAAGTCACCCTCGTCTCTCGGTCAGCTCACCTCCTACTCCGAGCTATCACCGGCGCAGCCCCAGTCCACCTCGGCATGAGAATGAGTCTCGGGGTTCGACTAGACAGGACCAGAGGGAGGACTCGGTCTATCGCCGTCTCCACGAGATGGAGAGGCACCTCGGCCAGCTGGACCAAGATGAGGGGCGACTGGCAAGGGACCTTCGTCCAAGCAGGCCCCAATTCTCCCACACCATTATGGAGGCTCGCGTTCCCGACAACTTTAAGCCTCCCCATTTCGAGACCTATAACGGGGAGACGGACCCTGCAGATCATATCGAGAGTTTCAAAACTCTCATGATGATTCACCATGCTTCCGACTCCCTCCTCTGCAAGACCTTCCCGGCCACACTCAAGGGGCCGGCTCGGGAATGGTACTCGTGCCTGGCTCTGGCGTCTATTTTCTCCTTCGATCAGTTCGAAGCTCTTTTCCTCACGCATTTTGTGAGCAGTCGGCGCGTCGAGAAGACGAGTGACACCCTATTGTTCCTCAGTCAAAAGAAGGATGAACCACTGAGGGATTATGTCAAACGATTCACTGCCAAGGCTAGGTCCATTGCTTCTTTGGAACCCTCGGTCGCCACCCTCGCCTTTCAGTCCAACGTCCTCAATGCTGACCTCAGGGCGTATCTCACCAAGAAGCCCCCTCGGAACTTCTCAGAGCTCCTGCTTCGGAGCGAGAAGTGCATCCGAGCAGAAGAAGCCGTCCGCCGCCCTACCTTCGAGGCCTCCTCTTCCGGGAACAAGCGGAAGGGTGCAGAAGAAGAAGGAGCTAAGAAGCTCCAGAAGGACAATGGGGGTCAGTGGCGTTCCCCTCCTCGGTTCGAGAAATTCACTTCGCTTAATGCGAGTGTATCTGCCATCCTCATGGAGATAAGGAATGAGGGCCTCCTACCGCCTCCCCCGAGGATGAACACCCCGGTGAAGAAAAGAGACCGGAGTAAGTGGTGCCGTTTCCATCGGGACCACGGGCACGATACTGATGAATGTCGGTCCTTGAAGGATGAAATCGAGGCCCTCACCCAATGAGGGCAACTCAACCGGTTCGTAAAGAGGGACCGAGCCGATCTGCCCCCGCCGCCTCGGGGGGCTAACAGGCGAAACGAGCAACGCACGGATACCCCGGAGGCCGAGGTGGAGGGCATCTTGCACTTGATTCACGGAGGCCCAATGGGGGGAGATTCCAACTCCTCCCGAAAAGCCTTCGTAAGGGAGGTTAACTCCGTATAGAGCCATCCTCCTCCAAAAGGCCTCAGAGTTCCGGTGACGTTCTTCGACAGGGACCTGGAGGGCATCCGTACGCCTCACTGCGATGCCCCTCGTTATCAATCTACGCCTGGCGAACTTCGAAGTTCTCCGCGTCTTGGTCGATAACGGCAGCTCCGTTAACATACTCTTCTTGAAAGCCTTCAAAGGCCTCCCACTGTCCAGGGACCAGCTCAAGCCTGCAGGTTACACCCTCTATAGGTTCACAGGGATCCCTGTTACAGTCGAGGGAATTATAACCCTCGATGTAACGGCTGGAAAGGCCCCGACAACCCATACGGAGCAAACGGAATTCATGGTGGTCGACGTCAAGGCCGCCTACAATGTTATCCTGGGTAGACCAGGCTTGGCCGCACTTCAGGCCATCCCTTCGGCCTACCATATGAAGATGAAGTTCCCCACTCCCTCAGGAGTGGAAGAAGTGAGGGGAAGCCAGGAGGCGGCACGGAAGTGCTACATGACCTCGGTGGGGGGTCCAGTTCTCTCTTTGGAAGCACTTGAACTTCCTCAGGAGGGAGGCCAAACCATCTCTGAGCCCGTTGATGAGTTGGAGAAGGTGGCCTTCTCCAAGGAGGACACCACTAAGATGTTCCGCGTCAGCAGAACTCTCTCCCCCTCCATAAAACAAGACATCTCCCGGTGTATACGGGAGAATCGTGACCTCTTCGCATGGATTGCAGCAGACATGCCTGGGATTTTGGAAGAACTTTCAATGCACCATCTGAGCGTCACCCCTGGGGTCAAGCCCGTCCAGCAGAAGAGGCAAAAGTTTGCCCCCGAGAGGCAACAGGCGATCAAGGAGGAGGTTGAGAAACTCCTCAACGCCCACTTCATCCAGGAGGTTAACTACCCCGAGTGGCTCTCCAACGTGGTAATGGTTAAGAAGGCCAATGGAAGTTGGCAGATATGCATTGACTTCACAGATCTTAACAAGGCATGCCCGAAGGACCCTTTCCCTCTTCTTAGCATCGACGCCCTCATCGATGCGACTTCTGGGCACGAGCTGCTCGGTTTTATATATGCCTTCTCAGGATACAACCAAATCAGAATGTTTTCACTGGACATCCCGAAGACCTCGTTCGTGATGGACCAATGCCTCTACTGCTATCGTGTTATGCCCTTCGGGTTGAAAAATGCGGGGGCTACCTACCAACGCCTGGTGAACAAGGTCTTCCGAGACCAGATTGGTCGAAATATGGAGGTCTACGTCGACGACATGGTGGTCAAGAGCGCTCGAGGGCAGGAGCACACCCTCGACCTTCAAGATGCCTTCGAGGTGCTCAGGAAGCATAATATGAGACTAAACCCGAACAAGTGTGCGTTCAGCGTCTCATCAGGCAAATTCCTCGGGTTTATGGTCAGCCAAAGAGGCATAGAGGCCAACCCCAAGAAAATCCAAGCCATTCTCAAAATGGCTCCCCCCTCCAATGTCAAAGAAGTGCAGAGGCTCACTGGGCGCCTCGCCACCATCGGAAAATTTCTCTCCAAGTCTGGGGAGAAGTGCCTCCCCTTCTTCAAAGCCCTCAGGGGGCTAAAGGCTTCGAGTGGGGGCCGCATCAGCAAGAGTCCTTTGATAGGCTCAAAGAATACTTATCCAACCCCCCTCTCCTGAGTAAGCCAGCACCCAGAGAGGCCCTTTACCTTTACCTCGCAGCCTTGGACCAAACGCTCAGTACGGTCCTCGTGAGGGAAGAGGATAAGGCACAAAAGCCCATCTACTACGTGAGTAAGGTACTCCGTGATGCCGAACTCCGTTATTCGAAACTGGAAAAGATGGCACTCGCCTTGGTCATGGTGGCCCGTAAGCTTCGCCCCTACTTCCAATCTCACTCGGTGGTTGTCCTTACCGACCAACTGCTGAAGCAGGTTCTTCACAAGCCGAAAACGTCTGGGTAGCTCTTGAAATGGTCTATCGAGCTAAGTCAGCATGATATCAGCTACTAGCCCCGAATGGCTATAAAAGCCCAAGCTCTGGCCGAGTTCATCGTAGAAAATACCATCCCTGACTCATGCGAGTCGCCAGCCGACCCCTCCGTCTGGACCGTTTATGTGGACGGGTCCTCCTACACCGATGGAAGCGGGGTCGGCGTCATCCTAACCGGTCTGGATGCCTTCGTCCTTCAGTATTCCCTTTGCCTCAACTTCCCGGTGTTGAATAATGAGGCAGAGTACGATGCCCTAATTACGGGACTCTGCTTGGCTCATAGGGCGAGTGCCGAACAAGTAAGGGTCTTAAGCGACTCTCAGTTAGTGGTCAATCAAGTGACCGGGGAGTACGAGGCGAGAGATGACCGAATGGCCAGATACTTAGAAAAAGTAAGGGAGCTTCTCACTCTCTTCAGAGATGTTCAACTCCAGCGGGTTCCCCGAGAGGAAAACGTGCAAGCGGATGCCCTCTCTAAGCTCGCTTCCTCGTCCCTCCAAGATTTGGAGCGAATTGTCCTAATAGAAGTTCTTCTCAAACCTAGTATCGACGGAGGTGGCTCGGAGCCAATGGAAGCCTACCCCCTAACACTTAGAAAAAACTGGATGAAGTCCTTGCTCGAGTATCTCTAAGACGGTGTCCTCCCCGATGATCCGAAAGAAGTAAGACAGATCAGGACACACGCAGAGCGGTACACACTCCTAGATGGGGTCATGTAAAAATGCTCCTACACCCAAGTCGATGGGAGGCCCTACCTAAGGTGTCTATCTCTGGAAGAGGCGCTTTATGCTTTAAGGGAAGCCCACGATGGTCTATGTGGTGCACACTTAGGGGCAAGATCAGTTGCCCGGAAGCTTTTGAACTACGGATACTTTTGGCCCACACTATTAAGTGACTCTGAGGAGTATGTCTGCCAGTGCGACTCCTGCCAAAAGTTTGCCCCAATCCGTCGCCTGCCTCAAGCGCAACTTGCCTCCCTGGCAAGTCCGATCCCTTTCGCAATGTGGGGGATGGATTTGCTCGGACCTTTCCCTCCGGCACCAGGTCAGCTGAAATTCTTGGTGGTAACAATAGACTACTTCTCCAAATGGATAGAAGTCGAGCCTCTCTCAACGATCACCGAGAACAGGATCCAGAAGTTCTTCTGGAAGAACATTGTTCGTCGGTTCGGGGTACCTCGCATCCTCGTAACCGACAATGGGACCTAATTTACAGGAGCTGCGTTCCATGACTTCTGCACTGATCTTGGGATCCAACAGCATTTCTCTTCAGTAGCACACCTCCAGTCTAACGGCCAGGCGGAGAACGTGAACCGTCAAATCCTCTCAGGTTTGAAGAAGAGGCTCGACAAGTCCACCAAGGGGCAATGGGTCGAACAACTCCCTAATGTGCTTTGGTGCTATCACACCACAAAAAGAACTCCGACAGGTGAATTCCCTTTCAACCTCACATACGGATCAGAAGCACTTATCCCTTTGGAGGTGGGTCTACCTTCACCTCATCTCATAGCTTACAACAAGGCGCAGAATGCAAACCAGCTTCGCAACTGCCTAGACCTCATCGACGAGATCCGTGAGAGAGCCACAATCTGCCAGGAGATCTACCGTCGTAGGATCACTCAAGCCTACAACAGGAGCATACGGTCGACCAACATAAAGGAAGGGGACTTAGTGCTGAGCAAGTTGTCAATTTCGAATCCAAGCAAGAGAGGCAAGCTGGCACCCAGCTGGGAAGGACCATACAAGGTCTCCAGAGTTATACGCCCGGGTGCGTATCAACTCGAAGACCTAAGGGGCAGGAAGATGCCAAGGATTTGGAACGCCGAGCATTTGATGAAGTACCGAGAGGGTGTCTAAACGCCGCTCCGAGCTACTTCCCATGATTGCAAAAATCTCACTTGTATCTTCCTTTTTATCGAAATGTAAAAGGCGGTCGGTAACTTAGAAGCGGTCGCCCAGTTGTTTTCAATAAAAGAGAAATTTCCCCCTTGCAACTTATCTATCTTTCGAGTAAATTCTTTATTTTTGGGTAGTCCAACTCTACTCACAAAAAAAAATTTATGACGAGTTTGGAGTCCAACACTTGGCTTGATTCCGCTTTTACTACTCGCTCATAAGCGAGTAAGAAGTGGTTCGCCATTTGGAATTGCTCCCACAACCGTTGACTCTTTCTTAAATGAAGAAGTTCGGAGTCCAACACTTGGCTCGACTCCACTTCTACTACTCGTTCATAAGCGAGTAAGAAGTGGTTCTCCATTCGGAATTTCTCCCACAACCGTTGACTCTTTCTTAAACGACGAAGTTCGGAGTCCAACACTTGGCCCGACTCCACTTCTACTACTCGTTCATACGCGAGTAAGAAGTGGTTCACCATTCGGAATTGCTCCCACAACCGTTGACTCTTTCTTAAACGACGAAGTTCGGAGTCCAACACTTGGTTCGACTCCACTTCTACTACTCGTTCATACGCAAGTAAGAAGTGGTTCGCCATTCAGAATTGCTCCTGCAACCGTTGACTCTTTCTTAAATGACGAAGTTCGGAGTCCAACACTTGGCTCGACTCCACTTCTACTACTCGTTCATAAGCGAGTAAGATGTGGTTCGCCATTCGGAATTGCTCCCACAACTGTTGACTCTTTCTTAAACGACAAAGTTCGGAGTGCAACACTTGGCTCGACTCCACTTCTACTACTCGTTCATAAGCGAGTAAGAAGTGGTTCGCCATTCGGAATTTCTCCCACAACCGTTGACTCTTTCTTAAATGACAAAGTTCGGAGTCCAACACTTGGCTCGACTCCACTTCTACTACTCGCTTATAAGCGAGTAAGAAGTGGTTCGCCATTCGAATTTGCTCCCACAACCATCGACAACCATAGATGTTAACAAAACACACATGTGCAAAAGAGAAAACTAGTTTCATTTCTATAAAGCCTGGGGGACAACTCAGATTATAAGACCAACTACTCATCTCTACAACAAGTTACAAAATTTGAGAAGCCAAAATTACAAGACTACTTCAATGCCTTCTAGGCAGTGGGATACTCCTCTTTAGCGACAAATGGGGATGGTGAACATTCTGTCGCTGTGACCCCGCACTCGTTAAGGTTCCCAAGCTGGCGAGCCTATTGGTGTCCCTAAGTGTTGCTCCGGCTGAGGCTTCGCTAGACCAACCAGCAACTCCGCTTTGAGCATCCCCAGGATGCCCTAGGATGGGAGGCGAATGTGATGCCAACTCGTAAAACAATCGTCCCTGTAAGTACTCGTCTCGAGGGCATGAGGTGGTCCTAACGTTACTCCCCTCCGCAAAACGTCGTAGCCGGTGAATCTCCGTCTCTAGGTCAACGATCCACTCCCTAAGCGAATCATCCATTACCTTAACCTGTAGGCGAGGAATTCTGCTCACACGAGGAGCTTCAGCGATAGTTCGCCGGAGCTGCGCCGTCTCCAAGCTCTTCTCGAGTACCACATTCTTCAAACCATCTCTCTCCGCACTGACGTCGAATAGGGTCTGCCGAAGTGACTCCATCTCCCCTTCAGGGGGGCCTCTCGAGCTCGTTTCTTTAGCTACTTCAACTCGGAGATGCGCTTCGCCAGCGATAGCTTGTGATGTTCTAGCTCCAACTCGCTCTTAAGGAAACACTCCCGAATGTGAGAAAGGGCCAACTTCGTCGCTTTTAAGTTAGCTCGAAGACGAGAGGCCTCAGCCGCTTCAGTGTTCAAAGATGCCTCGACCAGATGCAACTCCGTAATCTGAAAAGCAAGAGCACAACAACGCTGAGCTTGAGCGACACTTAGCTAGATTTCAAAGCGAGTTGTTCTTAACACTTAGCTAGATTTCAAAGCGAGTTGTTCTTAACACTTAGCTAGATTTCAAAGCGAGTTGTTCTTAACACTTAGCTAGATTTCAAAGCAGGTCGTTCTCAACACTAAGAAAAATTTCAAAAGCCAATCACTGTAAACATGGGCCAAAATCTGAAAAGTTCTCCTTTTTCATTAAAGTCCAAAAAGTACAAAAGAAAGCGGTGGCCAGTCTGCTATTAGGCGTTGATACAAAAAGACCCTAGATAAAAAAAAAACTACTGCTAAAACACGAAAGAAACTCTAAGGGAGTTGAGTGTCTACCTCGGCGGATGGATCCACGAGCGCTAAGGCACCTTCGCCGCCTTCAGCTCCCCCTGTCGCCGGCGCCATAGCTAATAGCGTCTCAGTTACTACATCTTCATCACCGGTGACCTCCTCCTCTCCTTCTTCCTCTTCTTCTTCGGCGACCGTCTTCTCCTCGTCGGAGAACAAGAAGTATCACGAGCAGTCGAATTCGGGGATACGCTCGCCGACATCCTTCAGCACCTTGGCATAGGCCTTGCGCATGTTCTGCTCAAGGTAGCCGATTGCCTCCTTCTCCACCGCCGCTTTGGCCTCTTTCACTGCCGTGAACATCGCGAATGCGACTTTCTCACGCTCAGCCGCCCACTGCTGAGTCATCTCCTCCTTCTCCGCGATAGCGGAGTCCTTCGCCTTCGCCAATGCCTCCTTTAACAGCCGCATCTCGGTGGCTTGCATTTCGATCTTGACTGCGGCCGCCTCTAGCTCCTTCTTGGCCTTCGAACACTCCAAACTCTCTCGATATTGAAGAGCTTTTAGCTCTTTCTCCTGCTCCGCCATCATGTCAGCAAGTGGCTGAAATGACAGATCGCCTGCAAACAAAAAAAAGAAGAAGAAAAACAGTGGTTTAAAAGTAGAACAGAAGGAAAGGGACAGAGGTCGAGCGAGAAGTCAAGACTTACTGTCATCTGCGCTTTGGCGATTTCCAATGCCGAGTCGCCCACGGTCCCATGCTCCATCGCCACCTTGTCTTTGGGCGTAGCGAGACTACGAACGGCATCCATGCAACTCGTCGAGTCGCCGAGAAAACCGTCGTGCCTAAGGATCTGCCAATCTGGCATGAAGAGCTTCTTCAGTTGGTCCGTCAGAATCTGCTCGGTCGCTGCCGTGCGAGGCGGAGCTGACAAGGCGAGAGTGGCCAAACAATCGAGCTCCTTCGCCGACGGAGCAACAGAGGAAGGAGCGGCCTCCAAATCAACAATGGGGGCGGCGGCGCTCTCAACTCGAGCCGCCTTCGACGTGGTTGGGCGAGCCACGGCATGCTTCCTCTTTTTCTCCTCGACGCGCTTGCCGCTCAGCGCCGACTGCCTGTTCATAATGTCATCGAAGTCCATGGCAGCGGATCCTGCAAACAAAAAAGATAAAAAAAAGGAGAAAGATTAGAATCTTGTCACACTATATCGAAAAAAAAAGAATCGTACTAGGGTCCATAGGGCTAAGGCCTCCCCTAAAGAGGCTCTCCTCAGTGATCTCCTTCCAGTGCAAGGTCGGTTGATCCAAGAGGATGCCGACCATCTTGTCCTCCTCCGGACTTAGACACGGGTCCACCTTCGCTCTCTTCGGCACGTCCTCTCTCCATACCGTGGGGATGTCCCCCGGCTTCTTACCCCGAATGAGGAAGTACTTGTCCCGCCAACACTTCACGGAGTCGGGGTTGTCGACCAGCTTCACGCCCTTTCGAGCAGTGAGGTAGAAACGGTACTCCGTCCTCGTCTTCTGATGGATCTTGTACAAACGGCAAAGTACGTTCATGTTCGGCTCGATCCCGACCGCCTGGAAGTGGAGGAAGAATCCCGTGACATGCCTCCACAAGTTCAGCATCTTGAATAGGGCAGACCTCATACCACTACAACACTCCCCTGACGAAAGGGTGCAGAGGAAGACGAAGCCCGGCGTAGAAAGCGTCGTAAGGGAAAATGCAATTGTCGGAGGGGAGAGAAGAGCAAGATCGGACCCCTGGCCCCAGGACGATGAGTTCGAACTCCGGAGGGATCATGAAGCACATATGAACCATTCACAGATCAAACTCCTTCAGGATGCTGACGATTTCGTTTGCCTCCGTGCGCTCCCTCAGATTGTTCTCCTCATAAAACTGGGCCAGACCATGCTCCGTTCGCCTCAAATCCTCCGAACTGTACTG
Source organism: Hemerocallis citrina (assembly GCA_017893485.1). Lineage (NCBI taxonomy): Eukaryota > Viridiplantae > Streptophyta > Magnoliopsida > Asparagales > Asphodelaceae > Hemerocallis > Hemerocallis citrina. The sequence goes on along the minus strand of CM030364.1, from coordinate 64,488,541 downwards.
CCTGGTCCCCCCAAGAGTGGATACGGCGATCAAATGTCGGCCGAACGCCCCCATTCGCCGATCCCTCTCCACAATCGTCTCCACCACTGTCGAAGAAAGAGCCGCCTCGCCACCTCCGCCTTCGGCGCCAACATCTTCTCCTACTTCCGGAGATGACAAAATGATGGTGGCCTTCCCCTTGTCGACCGAAGGAGGAGTCGACCGAGGAGGTACTTCGAACTCATTCGAAGAGGAGGACTTTTCACCGGACGATACCCTAGACATCTCTTTAAATTAAAATAAGTTACCTGGGAAGTGACAACCACGGTCGGAATGCTCGTCGGAGATCGGAAAGAACGCCGAAAGCACTGAGAAGAGAAAAAAAACTCCGGTGAAGAAAAAGAAAGAAAGTGAAGTAAGAATGAAAGGGGGTGGAAACTTATAGAAAAACTCGATGGGCTTGGGCCGCACAACTTGACCGGCCCTACAAGCGCGGAAATATAAGCGATCAAGTATACGAAACGACAGAAATGAAGCAACCAGTCAACGCTCTTGGAGCTTGCCGTTCTGCTCGCCAAACTCGCCAGGGCGTTCACCATGCTCGCCATCAAATCCGAGCAGATGTGTTTCTGAGCTGAAAACACCAAGAAATGCGTTGACCAGTCAACGCTCTTTTAGCTCGTCGTTTCGCTTGCCAAGCTCGACAGGGCGTTCGCCATGCTCGCCGTCAAATCCGAGCAGAAGTGTTTCTGAGCTGAAAACACCAAGAAATGCGTTGACCAGTCAACGCTCTTTTAGCTCGCCGTTTCGCTCGCCAAGCTCGACAGGGCGTTCGCCATGCTCGTCGTCAAATCTGAGCAGACGTGTTTCCGAGCTGAAAACACCAAGAAATACGTTGACCAGTCAACGCTCTTTTAGCTCGCCGTTTTGCTTGCCAAGCTCGACAGGGTGTTCGCCATGCTCGCTGTCAAATCCGAGCAGACGTGTTTCCGAGCAGAAAACACCAAGAAATGCGTTGACTAGTCAATGCTCTTTTAGCTCACCGTTCCGCTCACCAAGCTCGACGGGACGTTCACCACGCTAGCCGTAAAATCCGAGTAGACGCGTTTCCGAGCTGAAAATGCCAAAAATATCGTTGACCAGTCAACACCTCTTCACTGTTCGCCAAACTCCTCATAACGGTCGCCGCGTTCGACAAGCCATTCGACGCGTTCGCCTAACCGTACACCCAGATCACGAGAACCCCTTCATTCTCCTGGCCATCCGATCGCCCAGAAATCCTCGCCGGCGTATGATTAACGGCTCAGATTTGGCCATGTCATAAATACGGCGATTAAATCCTTTTTTTATTTTGTTAATTCGGATTATTTATTTAAAAATTGCAAAAAAATGATTAAAATTTCTGGAAAATTAATTAAAAATTCTGAAAGTAGTTATAAATTCGGAGGAGCATTTTTGAGTCCCGGGTTAAATAATTATTGCCCAGAACAATTAATTAAGGCTCCCGAAAAGTGAATCATTACTTTGCAAAGTTAAATAAATGGTTCGAATGAATGATATAAATCGGGAAAAAATCACCAAAGATCCGGAGTAACCTAGAAGCCACTTTGAGCATGCTACCGGCTCAGGAAAACACCATCACCCCTCAGACGAGATTCGAGCACCCATTGAAAACTCCGATAAAGCCCTATACGCCATTGAAACAACAGAACTACTCCCACAAGGCTGTAATACATAGTCTTTGGGATTGGGGGGCCCGTGATATGGATAAAAATGGGGTTAAATCGGAACCGTCCAAAACGGGTGCGAATCTCAAAGTTCCAGGGGCAAGATGGTAATCTCGCCTAAAGATGGGTCCGAATTGGGAACCGGGTCCTTCCTCCTAAACCCACTAGCCCGTTAACGAATCTGACCAGTTGAGAGCGGATCTCAACCCGTTAGGGACCAGTTCATCAGGATCGGAACAAATCCTGGCTCCCCCCTGATTTGGAGGAGGTGGTTGTAACCACCCATATCCTGCTTCACCGGGAAGTAGGGATCCTCTCTGATCCTGAAGGAAATCCCATTGAAGACTATAAAACCCCCCTGACCACCCACGGAAGAAGGTGATCATACTTTGCACACTTGAGCTTTTCACCTCTCTTTTTCTCTGTATTGACTTGATCGTCGAAGGGTTCGTCGCCTGGATCCATCCCAGTGTCTCGAATGTTTGTGCAGGTCGTAAGGGAGTGCAAAGGAGCCAGCCAATTTCCAAGGAAGAAGAAGGGGTAGATCTTTCTGAGTTCCTCGAGAACCTACAAATCTCATTTGCTGCCTCCACACCCGAATTCAGCGGCAACAACCTTCTATCGCTTAAAAAGTCTATATTACCCCAAAGTCCATATTATGATTGTTACTAATTTCTGCATTCTACCGAATAAACTATTTTCATTGTACTCAAACGAAATTAAACCTGCAATTCTGTTTAATGTTTGTCGAAAGTTGGGCTAATGCAATCATCAAGTCACTTCAGATCAAGCAGGAGCCAGCTGCTACACTCTGAGACTATTCTCAGCTGCCACTCGATTTTGATATGGGATGCCTATTTTACATTTCTGCCTAAATAAACATTCATCAGATTGGATAATCGTATACCATTTTCTCGCTATAGGCCCTCATATTTTTCCTTCTTTCTTTCCTTCATCTGAATAATGGATATTTGTATGTGGAAATTTTGAACTTAATCAACTGAAATTCTCCATAAGTTTGCAACGAAAAGAGCATATAAGTTTACATGATAAATGCGCTCATTCACGCTTCTTCTTTAGATGAATTTGAATATCTTGAATTGGAAAATGTCATATGTGTTTGTAACTCTGATGCCTACATAAATCAGTAGAAATTTCATGTACAGCCGACACAACCATTTAGCAATTTGAACTTATCTTTTCTTGTCCTTCATCTCACTATTTTTATACTTTGGGGTAATATAGGCTCTTGTAAGAGGTGAAAAAAGAACAGAAATATCTTATAAGAGGTTCTTATAAAAGGTTATTTTTATATAAAAAGAACACCTCGAAAAGAGACTCTTACAAGAGGCTCTTACTGTAAATCTCTTATAAGAGGTAACCTCTTATAAGAGGCAAAAAAAGAACAGTACCTTTGTTTGCAGCACTATCAACTACACTTCCCAAGTACACACAAACAAATATTCGAGGTCCTACTGTAACCCCTGTTTCCTGTATTTGTATTTTCTGCTGTTTTTCATTTCACTATACTCATTTACCAATCCAAGATCAGTATTTTTGTTCCAGTTCTAATAAAAATCATTTCATTGTTTCGACTCAATTTTGTGCCAATATTTATCGCAATTGCATTGCTCTTATCAGCTCTAAATTGCTGTTCTTGATGGAGAGTTGACTGTTTCATCTCATCTAATTCATTTTTCCTAATTATAGTGAATTTTTACTCAATCTCCTTTTGGATCCTACTCAAACCCGCTATCCAATAACCCTATACTATTTAAAACCTAACCTAGCCTAACCCTAACCTAATTACCATTACTGTTCTACCCCTAAACCTACAGCTGCAACTCCCATTTTTCGCTCCTGTTCATCTTCCTCTTCCCCACACCTCTGCTCCGAAAACCCAACCACCTGCACCCCCTTGCACCAGAGCGTCGCCCTCCATCCTCGCCCTCTCTCTCACCCACTCCCCAGCATCCCTTATCGCACCTTGTCAGCCTAGTCAAGCCTCCTGCAACCTCCGCATCCTCATCGTCTTCTCCCCCGCCTCCTTCTTCCTCCGCTCTCAATCAAAACCCAATTTCGTGCTTCGTCCTTAGCCTCGCCGACTCTTCGACTTCCTTCAACCTCCCATCGTCGCCTCGCCATCGAAACTCACCCCTACCCTATCGTCGCCATTACCCATCGTCGACGTTTCCCCTACCTCTACTCATCCCCTTCGTCGCCTTGCCGTCGCGACCTCCCGTCGCCTGTCGCCCATGACAGCCAGAGTCCCCAAGCTCCCACCATTACCCTGTTTTCCCACCAAGAACAGAGCCATGCCGAGCTCCGTCGCCTCCCCATTGGCACCGCGACTACACTACCGTGCTGCCCCATTGCCGACGTCGTCTTCCTGCGTCGAGCTCCCCTCGACGCTGCCACCAGTCGTCGCTCGCATCGCTGGTCGAAGCTCTGCCATCGTTGCTGTTGTGATCAGAGAAGAGAAGGAGGGAAGGAGAAGGGGTGATTGATTTAATCCCAGCCATCAGATCTCATCAAGATCATGGCCATCTTGATCTGATATGATCATCACCATCAGATCGCATCTCAGCCCTCCATCTTGATCAGATCCGCTCTAAGCCATCCGTTGGTCTTGATCTTGATCACCATCAAGATCTGTGTCGGGATCCGTTCCCATTATCCCTCTGTCGGATTCATCGTCTACACCCCAAGGCAAGTATCTTCTTGTACATTTCGTTTTCTAGTACAAGCTTTTTCTTGAAAATACTACAAGTAGATTGTAAATATGACTCCTTTTTGTTTATCGTTGATGATCTCATGTTTCACCTTATCTATCACATGATCTAAGAGTCACAACCCTTTGTTGATACACTCGTTCACACTAGTATAATTTTGATATATTTCATGCAAAAAGTGTCTTATTTGATTTCTGTTCCGTCTTGGCTTGCTGTTTCGACCCCGATAACACTAGAATCTGAACTTGAGTTCTGAATATGAAATGTAGCCCCAAGTGTCTAATTTTCAATAACATCCAGAATTTTTGAATTCCGAGTTACGGTTTGAGAGATATCACAATTTTACTGCTGCTGTGTCGGTAATCGCAGATTCATAAAAACTACTGCACTACTTTGGTTTACAATTATTTTAACTATGCTACCAGTAAGTAAATGACTTGAAATTTTGCATGCTGATACTGGACACCCTAGATAACATTCCCTAATTTTCTTAGAATTAATTAATGAAGTTTCAAACCTATTTCATATGTATAAACTCAATTTTACAAATTTTGGCTGAACACAAATGCTGTATAGTTTGCTGTTTTGACATCAATTTCTAAAACTTTTATGTGTCTTAATTATATGCGTTGGAACCGGGCAGGAGTCTAGTTTTTAGACCTTCTAACGGATCCACATTTTCTATCTTGTAGCAACGGAAATTGTAGTTTTGGTGCAGCAACGTCATGCTGTCCAAATTTGGAATTCTCGTTGTTCTTGATATTTTGGTTTGTTTTGACCCTCGAACATGTATCCTACCTAGCCTAGACTTGTTCCATATTCTTTATTATGTTTACTTGACCTGTTTCGCACACTTTCATGCTTACTTTATGATAATAATAAATAATAAGCCGGGGTTTAAGGAAAAGACCATAGTAGTGGACAATATAGGTAAGTGTACTCGGAAGGAGGCCCGTGTTTCCTAGTACTTGATTCATGAACTTGTTGGATTCATGAACCCACTGTGTGGTTCTTGAACTTGTTAGTGGATTTACGAACTTGTTTCGTGAACTTGTTACTTTATTTTCGGATTCATGAACCATGCTTGCTTGATACTTGATACCTGAGTACACCGCCCTATAAAATCCACCACTAGGCCTAAACGTAACTGATTTTATGTAGCAACCATGTAATAAAAGTATGGATGCATGAAGTGCTACCTAGATAGAATTAAACACTAAACTTAATATTAACTTGTCACTTGTACACACTTGATAACCTACTTGATGCTCGTTACATGAGACTTGTTACTTGAAACTTGTTACTTGAGACTTGTTACTTGTTACTTGAAACTTGTACGTGATACTTGTTACTTGATGCTTAATACCATTACATGTCAACTAGCCATTTGTTCTACTACTAGTACTTGTTACCCAATCTTGTCACTTGAGTTGTCTTTCTTGCTAGCTAGTTTCTTGAATTCCACTACTTGTTGTATTTCTATTATATTATGTTATACATTCTTGATTCCAAATCTTGCTCCATATTTCTTGCACTTGTTTCCATACCCTTGCTTGTACTACTTGCGGCCCTAACTTGCATTAAGGGCATTTGTCTTGTTTTCTCTATTTTTTTCTTTTTATATTTATATTTACAGACTTTGGAGACGAATTGCCTGCTTGAATTGGTGAGCAGATATTCTAGGCTTCGCTTGGAGAAAAGACTTGCTTTAAATATTCTGTTTTTGAGCTATTTATTTCTTTTGCTACTTAAATCTTGTAACGGGCTTATAGTCCTGAGTTTTTATCTTTTGATCCAGATTTGAAAACTATTTGGAATATTATTATTTGGTTTCAATTATTTTCTGTTGATTAATAAATTATTCATGCATGCGTGGTTGTGTACATTTCGTTACATTCTTTTATGATGCTGAGTCGAACCTACAACTCATGAATGATGAAAATTATTCGCTGGGCTTTGTCACGCGCTTGTATTCCGTGTTTTCGGAAAGCGGGGCGTGACACCTACTTTAGGCCTTGTAGGGTTTGGTATTCTAAAAAATGCAATACAGTTCCATACTTTCACTTTATCAAAATTAGGTGTGTGTGTGTTTATGTCATAACTCATAAGGTAGGGGTGGCAACCGGGCCGGGCTGACCCGCGACCCGCTCGCCAAACCTGGCCCGTGAATACATGGTTCGGGTCCGGGTCGAACCCGCAAGACTAAGCGGGTCGACCCGGGTCGAGAAATGCAGTTTTCCAACCCATTGAACCCAGGCCGCCAACCCGGTGAACAGTAGCCAACCTGCCCACCAATCCGCGGGTCCAACGGACGAAAACAGAGCCGTTGCTATGTTCTAGCCATTTTTTTTGGTTTTTTTTTTTAATTTTTCCCCTATAAATACCCCTTAAAACCAATCTAAAAATTTTAAACCTTATTCTCTTACTCTCTCTACTACTACTACTCAATTCAATCTCAATTTTTTGAAATTTTGTCAACAAAGAAGCTAGCAACATTAACATAGAAGTGACAAATTCCGATCGTATCGAATTCAACATTCAACTATGTCTTCAAGTCTTCAACTCCTCCAAGGCTCCAAAAAAGAAGCTCTCTTTCTATCTATATACGAGTCCGAACTTCTACTTCTACTTCTACTTTTATTTTCACTCTCATTCTATATACGAGTATCCGAGAAATACGGTATCAAAATTTCACAACCCTCTTATTGTGTTGATATTTTTTTGTAGTTATAATTTTTTTTATCATATTTGTTTGTTAGTTTTTTGATCTTCTCTATCACAACCCTCATATTGTTTTCTAGTTTCTTTTTTATTAAAACTTATCTCGCCTAGATTGTATTTAATTTTTTGACATACACTACTATATCAATATGTCTAGATCACGAGGTAGCGGCCGAAGCCAGAGTGGACAAGATTCCACCGGCACTTCTCATAGGCCTCCTATTGTCCCACAAAATGAGCCCGCCGAAGAGTACCCTATGACCCAATACATTGGTACACACGATGAGTTTGTAGAAGACATAGACATAGAAGAAGAACCACAAACACAAGCAACCGAAACAACACAACCGGGTAGTAGTAGGAAAACTAGAGGGAAAACTGGTGATTGACACAAATTTTATTATTATGTTCCCGACGAAGAAAATCCGGGTGTAGGTATAAAAATTTGTAAAACTTGTTCGAAAGCATACAATTGAAGACGGGTGAGGGGACGGGTACAATAAAATGACACATCCAAAATGTACACAAGGAACTTCTTGTAGACTTACCTGGCCAACAAAAAATTCGCCCTAGGACCGATGTAGTTGATAGCCATTTTTATGATCCCGAACTTGTTCGTCGGGAAATTGCCCGACTAGTAATCAAGTAAAAGTTACCATTTTCCTATTCCGAGAGTAGGGACTTAAAACTTCTAATCAAACCACATTAAACCCCCATTTAAAAAAAATCCCAAGGAATATTTGCAAATCTGATTGTTTTAAAATGTATAATGAAATGAGAGAAGCTTTGATTGTCATTTTATGGAGTTTAACTTGTAGAGTTTTTTTAACTTCCGATTGTTGGACGGGTTGCAACAATATTTCAATTATGGAAATAACTTGTCATTGGATCGACAGTGATTGGATTATTCAAAAAAGGATCATATCACTTGCCCCGTTGTCCTATCCCCATAGTGGTATTGAAATTGCAAATCGTATTTTTGAAATTTGTGATATTTTTCATATTCGTGATAAAATTATGTGTATAAGTTTTGATAATGTATCTAACAACAATACATCAATTAGTATATTAAAAATCACATTAAAACCTCCATCTGATAATATTTTTCATGTTAGATGTGCATGTCATATTTTAAATTTATGTGTTCAAGATGCATTAAAAATAGCTCAACCATATATATTTAAAATTAGAAATTGTGTACATTTTATTGCATTAAGTGGCTCTATATTTCGAGAATGGAAAGCTTGGTGTAGGCTTAAAAATGTACATTTTAGAAAATTTTCAAAGGATGTTAAACACCGATGGAACTCTACTTTTGATTTGCTACATGTTGTTACTGAATATAAAGCATGTATAAATGATTTTTGTATGGCAAAAAATATGCTAAATTTTGAAATGACTCCCCAAGCTTGGTTTTATACCGAATCTTTGTTAAGATTTTTAGAACATTTTAAAATCCCAACTTTCAAAATTTCAAAATCTTATGAATCTACTTCTAGTAGCATTTTTATTTCAATAGTTACTATGATGCAAACTTTCAATGAAATGATCAATGATGCTTTTATTGGTGATATTGTGAAACTTGCATACACCAAATTTTTGAAGTATTTTAATCCTCCTCCTATGTTGTATTGTATTGCTACTGTGATGGATCCTCGTATCAAATTTGAAGGTACGAAGAGTTTGATTGAAATGTTTTTTACTTTACTTGGGGAAGATGAATCTGAAATTGATTGCGGAACATTTTTAGCTAAATTTGAATCGATATTAAATAACTTGTATGATCATTATGATAGAAAATTTTCATCTAGTAGTACTACTACTTTAGTTACTTCTTCTTCTGCTACTTCTACAGGCAAGAGTAAGAATAAATTAGATGATGCCACATTTAATTTTCTTGCAAAAAATCAATCAAAAAAGCGAGGACTAATCAACCAAATGAATTACATTGTTATAATCAACAAGATTCTGAAAGTATTACTCTTCACTAGATATTTTACAATGGTGAAAAGATATGAACATACTTATAGTATTCTTAAATATATGGCTAAAGATTTACTAACTCCTCCTGTCTCTACAGTTGCTTCAGAAAGTGTAGTTTCTACAAGTGGCAGGGTTCTAACCGATTACAGGAATCACTTGAAGCCCCAATCATTAGAGGTGCTCGTATGCACGGAAGACTTGATGAAGGCCGAAGATAGGACTCAAGGAGTAGGGTTCGACACGTCTACAAGTGGAAGCAACTCGCCGGAAGAACAACAACAACAACAATAGCAACCAACATGAAGAATTGAAGACCAACAACAACAACAACAAATTGAAGACCAAAAAATTGAAGAAAATTGTAAATGTATAAAAAAATTAGGATAATTGAAGATAATTGAAATTGTATCGAAAAAATTTGTTATTGTATAAAACAAATTTGTAGGAAATCTTTATTTCTTATTACAAATTGAGAAAATTGTATAAGTTGAAATCATATTAATAATATATACATTTTTTTTGGCAATTTCATTTTTTGAGTCTAATTATTATTATTTCATTTTTTAGTAAAATTACAATTTTTTAAAGTCAAAAAAATAAATAAATAAACGGGCCAACCCCCGAGTCGACCCGACCTAACCTGTGTTGGACCCGAATGGGTTCGCGGGTTGGGCGGGTCGAGTTTTTACAATTCCGACCAGGCCCGGCCCAGCCCGGTTGCCACTCAAACTGTAGCGCCCCGAATTTCTAATATAATATCTTAGAAAATACGTGGCACAATCCCAGCATCAACTTCAATGTAATAGTACACATAGCTCAAAAACACAAATAATTTTATTCCAAACTTTTATTACAACAATCTTTTTCAAAACACAGCGGAAATACAAACACCTTGAATTACAACTTTCTTTTCACAATACTTCTTTTTTTTACACAAATTTACACAAAGCTCTATTACATCAGTTTATCTTAAAACTAACTCAAGCATCCAAGCCTCCAAACTCTAAGCAATAACCTGTAACACATGAGGCTAGAGATGATCCCTAACCCCCAAAACTAAAGGGGTCAGCCATAAATGGTGTGAGTGATATAAACAACAACAAAATAAACAATAAGCATGGATTCTTAAACAACATGTACTGAACGAGAGAAGCAAATACTGAACATGTATTGTGAAGTAGAAATGACAGGAAAACATGAAAACATCAAATGTGGCTTAACTAAGTGTTAGAAGCAGAAAACAGGAAACTCATGCATAAAATCAAGTCAAGAAAACAACACCACCGATCAGATACCCGGTTATCAGTCACTCTCAACACCGCAGATTGGATACCCGGTTATCAATCACTATCAGTGATTCTCAACACCGCAGAGTATACCCAACCCCAGAGATCAATGACTCTCAACGCCGCAGAATATACCCAACTATCAATCAATCTCAATACCACAAATTGGATACCCGGTTATCAGTCACTCTCAACACCGCAGATTGGATACCCGGTTATCAATCACTATCAGTGATTCTCAACACCGCAGAGTATACCCAACCCCAGAGATCAATGGCTCTCAACACCGCAGAATATACCTGACTATTAATCAATCTCAATACCACAAATCGGATACCCGGTTATCAGTCACTCTCAACACCGCAGATTGGATACCCGGTTATCAATCACTATCAGTGATTCTCAACACCGCAGAGTATACCCAACCTTAGAGATCAATGGCTCTTAACACCGCAGAATATACCCGACTATTAATCAATCTCAATACCACAAATCGGATACCCGGTTATCAGTCACTCTCAACACCACAGATTGGATACCCGGTTATCAATCACTATCAGTGATTCTCAACACCGCAGAGTATACCCAACCCCAGAGATCAATGACTCTCAACACCGCAGAATATACCCATCTATCAATCAATCTCAATACCACAAATCGGATACCCGGTTATCAGTCACTCTCAACACCACAGATTGGATACCCAGTTATCAATCACTATCAGTGATTCTCAACACCGCAGAGTATACCCAATCCCAGAGATCAATGACTCTCAACACCGTAGAATATACCCATATATTAATCACTCTCAACACTGCAGATCGGATACCCGGTTATCAGTCACTATCAGTGACTCTCAATACCGCAGATTATACCCGACCCCAGAGATCAGTGACTCTCAATATGTCCATAATTCACTAATCCATCGTTAAACGATCAAAGGAGAAATCTCTCCACTCAACAAACCCAAGTCTTTAATAAATTCCATAATCCAAATCAAAAAAATATATTGAAAACATATGTTCTATAGAAGAATAATATTTATAAGGGTAGGTTATAGATCCAAAACGTTTAAAGAAATAGTTGTTTAAAGAACATCAAACACCTTAGAAAAGTATCAGTACCAGTCGACTGCAAAAGGCCACCAGTCGACTGTCCAGAGGGAAATTCAGTATTTTTAAGAAAATAAGTTAAGTATTATAAATTGACTTATAAAAATCATAAGTCGACTTACCAAAAACATAAGTTGACTTATAAAAGTCATAAATCGACTTACCAAAAACATAAGTCGACTTACCAGAGAGAAATTCCAGAAATCTTTAAGAAAATATTCTAAGTGTCGTAAGTCGACTTGTAAAGTCATAAGTCGACTTAAAAGAGAATATAAGTCGACTTAAAAAGTCATAAGTCGACTTACCAGAGAAAAATCTACGATAACTTTGAAAAATAAATTCTAAGTGTACCAGTCGACTGAAAAGGGTCTAAGTCGACTGTCCAGAGCGGATTTTCAAGAAAACTAAAGATACAGCAGCTGAATCGTACCAGTCGACTGAAAAGTCTACCAGTCGACTGTCGGCCTTCAGTCTGCAAGGTTTTGGTTGTTCATGATAATCAAAATTAGGGTTTTCCAAAGCAATCATGGTTTACTAAAATAATTTGTATTCGAATAAAACGCTAATCTCAAATAATCCTCATTATGGATACGTTTCCTCAAATCAACCAATATCTCAAAACTCAATTCTTATGTTCTAAACTCCTAATTCTTCCATTAGGATTTCTCAATACTGAATTTCTTTCACAACTCAAAACCAAAATCTGATTTGTAATCGCGAGATCCAGATGTTCATCCATCCAATCCCTTATTGTCATAATCATACTCAAATCTTAACATGCTTTCAAGCAATAAAGAATTCATTAATCAAGATCTACTAAACGTTCATAGATTTCACATACATAATACAAATAACAACTACTACATCGTTCACATATACAAGATACACTAAATAAACAAAGATGTCGAAACAAAACAACACACAATCATTCACATAAATCAATCAACAAAACAAAGTTCATATCACTCACCTTAGAATGAAGAAATCCGACAAGAAAGTCTCCCTTTTGTGAGATCCAAAATCCTCCTCTTCAATCACCAAGAAAATAAAAGATATAATAAAATTTGAGTTGTGCAGCGAATGACAGATGCAAACCCTTTTTATATAGGCCAGAAATCAAGATTTATGGTTTTGGAAATGCATTTTGCAAAATAGTCCTCCCAAAATATAAACTTACATATATAACTCTATTCTTGGAAACTCAATAAAAATCATTTAAATTAGGATTTAAAAGTAAAATATACTCATTAATCTCAATTGGTACAGTTCAAAACGTTCAGAAAATACATTTTGCATTTTAACCCCTGAAAACGACAAATTTGCAAAAAGGTCATTCTTTTCTCAAAAATTGCAAATAGATCCAATTAATTTCAGAAAAATCTGAAAAAATAATAAATAATTTCCAAATATTAAATAATGATTTTTCATGAAGAAAATTTGACTTTTGAACTTCTCAAGAAAATATTTGCACGTATTTTGCACGTGCAAAAAGATAACTCTTTAGAAAATATTTATTAAATCTCCAGAAAATCATTTTAATTCATTTTCAAATATTTAAAATAATATTTGAAAATATGGGGTTCTACACAAACCCTACCCGAACATGCCCTAGTTGGGTTCCAACCCGAATCGGTTCGACCTGACCTGGCCCGGTCGACCCGTTTGCCAACCCTATCATAGGGTGTAGCAGAAAATTTACAATGTGGTAATATGTTCAGAATATTATTAGTAGTCAATACAAGCTCACCCCAAAAATACGAAGGTAATCCAGCATTCAGTAACATAAAATTCAAAACATTTCAGTGAGTGTTCAATTCTTTCTTTCAACAGTGCTGTTTGACTGCAGTGAGTAAGATGTTGTTGTTTTAGATATTTAATACCATGTGAATTGCAAAATTCTCTAAAATCCATTCAGACATATTCCCACCTGTTTTAGATTTAAACATTTTAATTTTGGCATTTAACTGATTTTTTGCGTGGTCTTTAAATTCTTTGAATTTCACAAGTGCTTCATCCTTAGATTTCAACAAATAAATTGGGCACTATTTAGAATAATCATCTATGAAATTGATTAAGTACTTCTGACTTCCTTGCGTTGCATAATTTCTTAAATCGCATATTTCAAAATGAGCTAACTAAAAAAATTGTGACTCCTAGAAACATATGGTTTTCTAGTGATCTTTGTCTGAGCACACATTTCACATTTGTCATATTTTAAGGATGTAAACTGGTAAATTAAAAGTTTTAGCAACAACAAGTAATTTTGATATAGTTCACATGTCCCAGCCTTTTAAGTCATGTAAAAGGAATACACAATTTGGAACTAACATCATTGATCACTTCATTCGCTAAACCTAGTCTATATATGTCATTGACTAAATAAACACAACCAAAGTAGTATAAGTTAACAAACAATATAGCTATATCACTAATAATATAAACTACCATGCTAATATGATTCATTAAGCTAATAGAAATTAAGTTCTTTGCTAAAGTAGGAACATATTTAATATTACGTAGAATTAAATTTGTACATTAGGAGAGACTGAGATTTGCAGTTCCAATCCGAAGCACCCTGATTGATTCTCCATTTGCCAAAGAGACAGATTCATTTGAATCCTTGAGTTCAGTTAGCACGCTTTTATCGTTGCAAGCGTGACATGTGGCTCTAGAATCCAACAACAAACTAGTAGAGGTACTGGCCTTATCATCACCAACAACAAAAATAAAATTGTTGGGCTCACCCTATAACCAGGGCCGGCCCTGGGGGTGTGTGAATGGTGCAACAGCACAGAGCCCCCGATTTTCAAGGGTCCCAAAATTCAGTATACTATATGAATATTAAGTAAATAAAAAAAAATATTGTTGTATTAATAGTTATTATTGTAGCTCAGATGGTTAATAATCAGTATGAATGTTATAAGTGGTCGTGGGTTCGAATACTGCCGGTGGTTTTTTTTCCATTCCTTTTACCTGGCAATTCAAATGCACACGGGGTCAAACTGAGAGTTTGACTAAATTTTTTTGTGTAGTTAGCTGGTTACCCAAATAAAAAAGGACCTAACTTAATTCTCAAGTTAGTGCTAAACCCTAACCCTATTTTCTAAAGATACCCATGCTGACGTTCAGAATTTCAAACAAAAGAAAAACGAAACCCCTATTCTTCATAATTTTTTTCACTTTCTCATAAATAAATCAAAGGTTCAATCTTTATCATTTTTTCATTGACACAACATCATCTCTCTCTCTCTCTGTAATTGATTATCATCCTCCAAACTTCAAAGTCTGCGACTCTCAAAGGTAATTTGCTACAATTTTTTTTCCAGAGATGTTATTCAATTGAGTTAATTTTTTGTACAATAAATCTTGATATGATTCTATCAGATTTTGGGGGTCTAAATAAACTGAAACAGAAAATTAGAATTGCTTTTTAAAATATACTTTTGTTTGAACATCTTAGTTATATTTTATTTTATGGAACAATAAAGACATAAAACAATAAGTCGATAATAAATTTTCTTCTATTAGGGTCCAATTTTAAGTTTCACACAGGGCCTTTGATTTCTTAGGACCAGCCCTGCCTCTAACTAGTTCACATTTTCTTTGTTAGGTTGTTGCTTTTTGAATATCTTATATTCGATAGCATGATAACCCCACTTTCTGCAGTTGTAGCACTTTCTCTTCTTCTTACCAATTTTCCTAGTGACTTCCAACTTACACGGTTCATCCTTGGTATTAGGCTTGTTTTTCTTAAACTTGGGAAAATGTTTGGCATTGGTTAACACATTAGCAGTAGAAAGTTGTTTATTGAGCAATTCCAAATTAATCCTAGTTCTTGTCTCATCTTCAACTTTACATTCTTTAAGTTGTGCAAGTTAATTTGGAATTTCTTTTTGATATGACACTTTTCAAAACTATATGTAGAAAGAGAACAGTTGCCAAAGTATTTGCGTTCCTTGATTCAACAACTAAACTCACCGTTTCCAATGGTGAGTTTAGTTGTTTCATGCTCACCATTGGAACACGGTGAGTGCAGCATTTTTTTTTAGAAACTCGCCGAACGGCGAGTTTAGTTCAAAATTTTCAATGAAGACTTGTCGTTCTTAACGACGAGGACATTTACACTAGATTCGCTGTTGGGAACAGCGAGTTTAGTTCTTTTTTTTTTTTTGAAGACTTGCCGTTCCCAACAGCGATGACATTTATACTAGACTCGCTGTTGGGAATGACGAGTTTAGTTCATTTTTTTAAAGATTCGTTGTTCCCAATGGCGATGACATTTACACCAGACTCACTGTTGGGAACGGCGAGTTTAGTTCAAAAAAATAATTCTGTGGAGTTTTTTCCCGAAAATTCACTAAGAACAACAGAGTGTTTCACTCTCTGTGAAATCTCCTACATCTTTGCTGTTCCCAACAACGAGTCTAGTATAAATTTTCTCGTTGTTGGAAACTGTGAGTCTTCTTTGAAAAACTTGAACTAAACTCGCTATTCCCAACATCGAGTCTAGTGTAAATGTCCTCGCCATTGGGAATAACGAGTTTCTCAAAAAAATTGTACTAAACTCGCTGTGTCTCAACGGCGAACATGAAACAACTAAACTCGCCGTTGAGAATAGCGAGTTTAGTTGTTGAGTCTACAAGTGCAAATACTTTAACAACTGTCATCTTTCTGCAAATAGTTTCGAAAAGTGGCATATTAAAAAAAATTCCTTAATTTGTATACATTTCAGTCTTAAAAGATAGCTGATGCAGATATCTTAAAAATTATTACTCCAGTAAGAAAAGTATCACACACAATGAATATCCTTAATTTTCAATTTAGCCACTAAATTTTCAAGATCAGTTACCTGAGAGAGAATGAATTTCTCCTCTTTGAATTTGAAGGCCATGAATTTGTCCACTAAGTGAGTCTTTGAAACCATCTCCTCCGTTTTGAATACATTCATCAAATTATCCAATATCTCCTTAGTAGTCTCATACTTCATGTCCACATCTGCAAGACGATTTGATACACTGTTCAACAAAAACTCTCTACACAAGTCCTCATCTCTCATCCAAGTTGCATCATCACATACTCAGTGCAATCATCATAAGTCGTTTGGCAAGTATAAAATATTTTTATAAACTTCATCCCATATTATGTTTTCCTCTAGTTTATGAAACTCGTACGAACAATCATGTTTTTCCATCTCAAAGTAATAAACAATAAATTCCAGAAAATAGAGGGTTTATTTTGAATAATTACTACTTGCGTAATTTCAAAGAAAGATGCGGGGTTTTCTGTAAACAGCTAAAAAAAGTTTAATTAAATAAAGAAGCACAGATCTTAAAGTTTTAGAATGAACCAGATCTTGAAGATAATCAAGAGGATTGGTTGGATGCGGGTCAAGTTTGGTTGGGCATGGGGGTTTGCGGGTCGGATCCAACAAACAACAAACAACAAAGATGAGAGAGGGTTTGGAGTGGTGGTGTTTGGAGTGGTGGCAGGAAGTAGGAAAGATGGAGGGTGGCGCTGGGTGGACCGCATAGGACCACAGCCGTAGGTGACTGCAGCGTTGACGACAGTGCGTTTCGGCGACGACGTCGGCTACGGTGACGACGTCGGCGGATGTCGGCAACGACAAGAAATTCATCGATCTCACACCCGTATTAATCTAACAAAACTGTATTCTAATATCTCAAAATTGTTAAGTATTATGAGAAATAATTAGAGAGATTGATTATGGTTAATGTCCTTAGTCGCGTGAGATTATACCCTAGGTATCTAGATTTGAATACCTAGACTGCTACCTCTAGCAAGTATTTATAGGATAAATGCTGAATTTAGGTACTTGGCTCTAGGCCCACACAACGTGTTGTCTGATATTTATACAAATAGTACGTGCAACGCATGTGTTATACATATAATATTAGTATAAATATTATTATGCACATAGTGAGAATATATACCTATAGTATCTAACACTATGGACTATGCATTAATATATGAACAAGCTCATAGTGCCTATATACAATTCTTCAGCTATGCATAAATAGATTCAACATGTTTTGCAATTGATAATTGATTTGCTTCTAATGTATGTGTACCGTGTAAAGTGACGGGGAAGAATGCGGTGGTGATGGCGGACGGAAGGCAGACGGAAGCAGGAATTACTGGACAGTGAGCGCAGCGGTGGAGAAGGCGCCAGTTGAGAGCGAGGGTAGGTTTGTGATTCTTGTGAAGAAGGGGGTTTATAAGGAAAATGTAGAGATAAACAAGTGATGCTAGGGGACACGGTAGATTAGACAGCGATTTCGGGGAGTCGGGGAAAGCTATTGATGATGGCGGATTACTTCCACTATTGGTGAGTTTAACTGTAGAATAGTCCCATATTGGTTGAACATCTAACTTAATAGTTCTTTAGTTATAAAGCAATAATGCTCACAAGTGAGCAATGACGATTGATGGGTCAGTGCAAATTGGGTTCTTGCACAGTCCACCCGTATTTGGTTGAAATGGCTAACATATCTGAGCTTAAATTTTTTTTATCTTTGGATTTTTAACATCTATACAACTAGTCTAAATATGTAAATTAGTAAAATTTTGAGAAAAGTTAATGAGTTTCGGTTGGATTAATAATTGTCCGGATTTACAAGAGGATGAAGTGTTTGAGTTTGTTTAACTAGATAGATAATTAAGAGATGTGGTATATATTGTTAGGGACAAATACGAAAATATATATTTGTGAGTATACATGATGTTTGTTAAGAACATACATGTTAAAAACCCTTTATTTTTTACATTTAAATTTTGATAATTATTTTTAAAAATCCCTTTTTAAAAATTTAAAGATCAATGTCTGTTTTATTTAGTGGGGAAAATGGAAACTAATATAATATATGTATTTGTATCTTAATCCACTCAGCCAAATTTGCTCCCCAGTAATAATAATAATAATAATAATAATATCTAACACCCCGAAACAGATATATATATAAGGATGGTCCAAAACCAAATTGATGTCAGAATCCTTCGCATAGCTGGTGATCGAAATTTTTACTGTTATAATACTGTAAAATTGATCGAAGGCCAATCGTGAAATTAACCTACATTTTTTTGTCCATTCCTAGCGTTTATAAAACGGCGGGGTTGATCCCCCGAGGATTCGAAAAGCGCCGCGCAAGTGCCATCCTTGTCCCTGCCGGAGTTGCATAAGACTTTTTCCGGCGTTTTCAAACGCCAGGGTAGTTTGTAAAGATATCCTGGCGTTTGTAAACCCTGGGATAGGTTAATATAATTTTAAAATTTTTTTTTTCCATTAAAAAACCTATCCCGGCATTTTAAAACGTCGGGTAGGTATTAAATATAATAATATAATAATTTTTTTATTTTTTATTTTATTATTATTATTTTTGCGAACAATTGTGTGGTAGTGTTTTTTTGTTCAATTTTATCAAATCAAAATACCTATAATTCAATTCAGAATTATTTTCCGGAATTCATTCTAATAATTTTTCACAAATCCATTAATCATACATAATAAACATTAAAGAAGTGCATCACAACACAAATTCATTGCAATAATCAAGCATGATAATTAAATAATTTAGTCCAAATCATCGACAAATTAAATTAATTTCAATAATTACATATATATATATACAGTATTATACATATATTGGTGTAAAAAGACAATGTAGAAAAGACTCAATAAACTTGAGCTCAGTAAATAGTGGTTCAACTTCAATATCAAAGATAGAAAAGGGGCTATTAGAAAACAATTATAACAACATTTTCTGCCCCACAAAACATAACATGAATTAACAACATCTAACCATGTTTCTCATCAGCTAAGCAAGTAAGCTTCCATCTCTTACAGGTTCAACTGAAATCAAAACAAGATTCTTTCTTTAGCTTACATAGTTCCACTTGAAGAAACTTCTGTATCCACATAATCAGCTCCTCGTTGCAATTGCTCAGCAAAAGCTTGACCTTGCACTTGTGACAATGACACACCAAGAAACAGTTTCAACCAATAGCAAATAGGCGTAAATAATAGAGAGATAACTATCTATCTAAACACAGATTTGAAGCAGAAGGGCAAATTTATTTGACTCATATACTAGTTTTAAGCTTCATTGGTGATAAAAAAAAAACTTTTGGTGGTTAAAAAAATTAAGCAACGAAATGAAGATCACTAAATAGTTCCCGTCATAATTTTCCCTGAGTACAAAAGTAAACTCCATAGAGTAATTTTACAAAGTATATTCCAATGTAACTACCCCCAAATAGACATGACTAGCTAGGAAGTAGTATAATTATTTTGGTCCTTAATCTTCAACTGAGACTAATAGCTATACAAGGAGATCCAAAACATTCGTGAATTACAAGATTATCACTATAGTTATGTAGAAAATCAATCAAACTGAGACTTGGGAGAAAGATACAAGCCATTTCCCCTTAAAATTTGTGATACACACCATCACAGATAAAGAAAACATTAGTCATGCAAAAAGTGAAACAAAGCAAGTGCATACAAGAAACTATCAAATACGCTGCTTTATCTTAAAAAGTAATGCACCCCCTCAAACCTCTTAATTAGTGTTGCACTGTCATCTAAAGAAACGTGATTAGTGTTTGGTTCGTAACAATTTACAAGTAGTGTTGCAACTTGCAACTGTGGCAACTTGCAACTGTGATCGGTTGCATCTAAAATGTCTTGTACGTTAAAAGTATTTTCTTTTAACTTTTTTACTCTCAACTACTCTATGATTGCAACCGCAGTGCAACTCTACTTACAACGAATCAAACACCCAACGTCAAAACTGAGAAGCTAAGCGATATGCATTGTCACCTCATTAATTATCTCCTTATAACAAAACAAATTAACACTCATGGCTGTAGCTTCCTTACACTCTCCTCTCGATTCCTCTCAAGTTCCTTTATCATACTCGCTAGATCTTCTATACATCTTATCGACATATCAAGATTCTTTTGAGATTCATTCTAGCTTTATAGTGAATTTAGACGTATAATTAGATAAGTTGCCCACAAAAATTTTATGAAAGATGATGTGTATCTAATGAATGTTGTGCATTCTTCTTCTGATTAATCTTCTTATCAATGGTTTCTTTAAATTTAATATGTTCATTAGCATAATGCAATTCACTCAATCTTCATTATCAAGCGGTCTAGTGGTAAATAGAAGACGCAAGAAGACGCAAGAAGCAGTAGCATTAGATTCTAGAAAATGTTAATTATGTTGTGCCATGTTTTTATAAAGAGAGATCAAGTTAAGGTAGTCCGACACGGTCTATGCACAATTTGCAAAAAACTTGTAAAAGGAAGTTGTGACTTGTACTCATTTGCATTAAATGGAAACATTGACTGAATGAAATTATCAATTTGAAAAGTATGGGATCACAAGCCTCAATCTGAGTTATATATTTCAATTTATAACATCCGCAAGTAATATGAGAATCAATGTGCATGTGCCAGGGAGTGAAAAGTTCTTATATGGTACATTCAAATAGAATCAGAAGGATGAAATGGTACAATATGTATAATTGATTATTAATTTGGTATGTTTCGTTTATATTCTTGACTTTGTATGTTAATAGCAAATACTAAACTGAGCCTTAAGGATCTTAGGTCTCACAAATTATCAATAAAAAAAGTACTCATTCATAAAATTGAAGCTATAACTAGATGCAATGGGTAAAGACTTACTTGAAGACTGTCTCCAGATTGGACAGATGTGCACCTGAGGTTCGTTCATCAATTCCTAGGCAAAGATGGTAGGATCATCTCTATACTCTACTCCCGTCAAGTGATTTTTCCTTGTTAGAATAGTCTGCAAACAAAACACAAATTAAACTAAAATAGTGGGATTTCAATCAACCCTTTGAACATATTTAACAAAATCACAAATCCCAGTTGGAACAAAATTTCGTTAACTCTTTGGACCTTCACCTACATTTTCTACCACCATCTAATGTGGCTCAATTTAAGATGAGTAACAAAAAAACCACTAGCCGATTAAAAGCCCTACATATGCATGCTTTCCATTTAATCATGAAAAATTCAACTGTTGAAGTATTGCAATGTACCTGTAATATGCGAGCAAGCGCTGATTGGAACTTTTCCAATGGAAGATCAAGGAGATGAGGGAAAATAGGCAAAATCTGGTGGAAGTATCAAAAATGTGTTGGTATCAATTTTTACCCAGCAATGTTCAAGCTTCAATTGAGCAAATAAATCATTAAGATCTAGAATAGGGTATCAGAGTTCAAAGTTCTAATCACTGTAATATGAAAGGATAGGCACAACAAAAACTAATATAACATATTGAGCATCCAAAGAAGAACCACGTGAGTTTCTCGCTCTTAAGGTTTATTAATTTTTATGATAAATTAAAGAATGCAGCCAACTTGACATTAGTTGTCTTCAGAATTTTCATACATCAAACCAAATAAATATCAAGGCAACAATCCCAACACATCTATAATTTCATAATTTCTAATAGAAGAAAGCTAATATAAATTATACAGTTCAAAATTATGACAAAGGAGTTAGGCATTTATGGTTAAAATTTATTCCATTATGCAATAAATTTGGCAAATAACATTATCAATTTCATATTTCATATTCGCTCATAAAAATTTGTTAATACCTCCTCAATTGAACTAGTTGTGTCGTTCACCCAAGTCAACAATGTAATTGTATGGGTGCAGGCTTGGAAATACAATTTCAATAATTCTATAGCACTCTTTTTAACGATCTGATAAACTTAGGCAGTAGAAACCAACGATTTATCTATATGTTTTTCATTTGAAGAACAAAACCATTAGAAATAAACCATCTAAACTACACAACCTGCAAACTAACGTTGAATGTGTTGAAACTAAGCAACAATAACTCTTTATTCTCCTCAAAGGCCATCTACTTCTTGCATATACTTCAAAGAAAAGATCATCAGGTGTTACAAAGTTTCCCTATCTTAAGGTCAAGAAGACATTGACTGTCTGTAAGAGTCATGTAGAAACAACAGAGATGCAATAACATGCACATTTATGACTCAAAAGAAAACATGTTCTACATCATCCACTTTCATAATGAAAAAACTTCACCGACAGTTTAACAAGCTGCATCCAAGGCCAATACACAAATGACAATATACTGTTAAAAAAAACATTGCTTTATCACTTATACAGTTACACGTTAAAAAACTCGGTATACAGAGGTAGCTGTCAACATCAATGCTAGGAATACTTTTTTGATGAATTCAATGCTAGGAATACGAAACGGGAAAATAAATCTACAAAATAGTCAATTGGCACAATTAAGAACACAAGAATACACGTGCAATGCACGTTCGAACAATTTTTTTATATTCTATTCACGTGCTGTGCACGTGAAAAAAATTGAAGGGATAATGAAAAGGTAAAAAGAAAAAATTGTTATGGACCAGCTCGGTAAATATTTTCGAAAGTGAACCAGTTTGGTAAATAATTTCGAAAGTGGTTCAGTTTGGTAATTATTTGGGTTGAGGACAAAATACACTAAGGCCTTCTCCCATTATTGTAGTAGAGATATATCAAGAAAATGAAATAATGATGGTGATATAAATACAGTAATATTTTTTTATTATTAAAAACTAGATAAATGCATTTGGATATAATATGTTCTGAAAGGGAAAAAGCTATAAAATGGAGACAATACCTCATCTTTTGAAAGTGAAGAAAGCATTGGAATGAGAATAACAACATCCTGCCTATGTTTATGTTTGTATAGATGTCTATTTATGTAATATTCCGGACGGATATTATATTTATATAGTTATTATTTTTAAAGTTAAAATAGTTTTAGAGAAATTACTTGGTTTTTCTAATAAAAAGTTAACTGGATATATATACTAGTAAGTATATATAGGTGTTGTATCAGTTTTGTGCACTTGTACAAAATCTTGAAAAATGCATTTTTGAGAAAATGTCTGGAAAATCCTGGGCAGATATTAAAAATTATTATTTTATTATTATTTTATTTTTATTTTCATAAATGAAATATTTTTGGTGGATATCACCCGGTTTTGTTAATAAACATTATCTATACGTATATACTAGTCTGTATATATCTGTTTTGTATCAAATAGATACTGGAATCTTTCGAGCCGGTAATAAAATTATTTTAATTTTATTTCTCGGAATTAAATTATTTTTGTACAGATTGATTCGTTTTAACTAATAAAAATTATCTGTATATTCAGATATATGTACATATTTGAACTGCATCGATTTCGTACGTTTGTACGAAATCGAGTAGTATGTGATTTGGAGAAATTATCTTTTATTCTTGATCAATCAAGATGAAATGAAAGGTTAGGATTTGGATTAGGGTGGGATTGCAATTTAATTGGGTTTGATTGTAACATAAAATTACAATTTGAACATCAAATTGATGAGCCACAAGAAATGAGGACAAGTGGTCTCATTCTCACCCACAAAAACCCACCCCTTCCTCCTATAATTGGCAGGCCACTTCAAGAGGGCAAAAACCCTCTTTCATTTGTTGTTTCCTCCATTTTCATCTCATCTCATTCTCTATCTTCTTCTACTTATTGTTCTACTTGTTTTTAATTAGAAAGATTGAGAAAGAGAAAGAAAAAGAGGATCAAAATCAAAAGAATAGAGGGATGGAGTTCATGGGTTCTCTTTCATGAAGATTTCTTGAAGAGGAGCAAGAACAAGGAGCAAGGAGGAGAAGGATCAAGCTAGTTCTTCCTACAAATGATTTGGGTGGGGGTTTCTTAAACTTTTATGTTTTGTTTTGTTGTTTTATTTGTTTGTATGTGAAGGAATTGGACTAAAATCATATGCATATTGTTGTTTGTGGACTAGAATAGATGGCACATAAAGTTGAAGTGGTAGAACACAAAATAGAACCATAAAGATTCGATTTTTGTATTTCTAGGGTTAGAATTATTTAACAAGGTTAAAGGTGGAATTTTGATCCCAAATTTATTTTAGAGGTTCTTAGAGGTGTTATTACCATGCTCAAATTTTTGTGGATTTTTCGGAGTTGTTTTGATGGGTGAAACAATCGTTTCCCCCAAAACAGTGAGTGTTGGGCAAAAACAGCAACCTGCTGTTTTGGGGTGAACATCGGCTTATATTCGAAGGGCTGAAATATGATGTTCCTTACGGAATTTGGAAAAGTGACCAACTATGAAGTTGTAGCAGACATTCTCACCTTTCCAAAATACCATATTTGGTTAGATTCCGATAAGTAGTGCAAAAGTTATGGGTGTTACAAAACAGAGCAGCCAGCTTGGCTGAGAGTGCTCACTGTTTTGCTTATTTGTTATTTTTGAACCTTTTACTTGTGGAATCTGAGGAGGTGACCACTAGGAGGTTGTAGTAGACGTTCTCACCTTTTCAAAATATCCTATTTGGTTGGATTCCGATAAGCAGAGTGGAAGTTATACCTTTTATAAGACACAGCAGCCAGCTTTGGCTGAAGTGCTCGCTGTTTGACTTGTTCAATATTTTTGTGTGTCTTACTTACTGAATTTGGGAAAGTGTTCAACTAAAGAGTTGTAGTAGAGACTCGCACTTTTCCAAAATATCCTATTTGGTTAGATCCCGATAAGCGTAGCAGTGGTTGCTTCTAGGCTGTCGGAAGGCTTTTATGTCGCTTTCAGGTTTTTCTTTGGTAGTATGTCTATTTTAGACTGTTAGAAGATTCTTCTGTTGCGTCTAATTATAGAAGATCGAGTTTTGCTAGTAAGCACATTTGGTTGCTTCTAGGTTGTTAGAATACCTGTATGGTTGCTTCTGTATGTTGTTGTCTCATACGCAGCTCGCCTGGCTCGTATGTAGTTGTTGGTCTCATACGTAGCTTATTTAACTCGTATGTATGTTGTTGTCTCATACGCAGCTCACCAGGCTCGTATGTAGTTATTGGTTTCATACATAGCTGTTTAGCTCGTATGTATTTTGTTTACTCGTATATAGCTTATTAGCTAGTATGTAGTTTGTTGTGCTCATTTAGGGTGATATCATTTCCCTAGGGGCCATCGACCTTCATGACGTGTATTTATTTTACTCCTAAGAGACTGTGGACGATTCACTGCTCGTGTACCGTCAGATCTTAACTGGTGTTGGTTGATCGCGGACCGGAGCGTAGACGGAATCCAAGTTCAGGGTAGTAGCATGCGAATACGTTCGTATTGCCGGGGTCTTGGATCGATAGGCTATGAATAAGATCCTTAGAGAATCTGGTAAGTCTAGGTTGAGCACTTAGTAGAGTTATCTTTCGAAGTCTAACTTAAGACTTGGCATGTTGTGTTAGTACCATTGTTATCCCTCGGATTGTTTAGGATTAGTGACATTGTCAGGGTAGTAACTTATGGCTATATTACTACTTAACCTTTACTTATTAGCATTTTCGCCAAAGGGAAAGAGTTGGTATTAAGGGTGATACCTTACGATTCGACCTGTCCTATAGACCGATACTATGTGGTGTTATTGGGTTGTACCCTTCTTGTCAAAGGGATATGGTCCGTGCCTTCTCACGGGTTGGGAGCACGGGATCCGTATCTCGTCTTTTAATTTCTAAAGTGCCATAATAAGGGCGGACGGAGCTCGGGGATGGACCCCCAGAACTCCGTCATGTCCTATGTCGGGAAAGCGAATAGCCATAGACTACGGTCTATTGGATATGGGGCCGCAGGGGATGCTTCGAGCTAACCTGTGCAGCAGTAACTCCAAGGGTTCGTCTGGTTTTTGAGTGAGGTCCGGTATGCCGGGTAGTAGTGAAAAACGGGGACACCATGAGCTGACTGCGAATGGCGGGATTAGATCGTTTCAGGGCAACCTCATCAGCCATGTTGTATATTCAGAAACAAGTCGAGTACAAGAGTAGAATTCATGGCGCGGGTTCGAATTCCTATATATGAAGAAACGGCTTGATATGGGGCGTATGTAGTATGGGCTGCATACTGTTCCAGAATTTCGCTTGCATTAGAATAAGAGTATCATCGCATTAGTTAATCTTGCATTAGAGTCGAAGTCATAGCATACATTAACACATCAACTATATATACACGTTTCTCTTTTCATCAATTTATTTGCTTAAAGTTGAGAATCGCTGCTAGTCATCAGCCTTAAAGCTTCAGTATATGTACTGACGTCCTCATTTCAATAGATACTGGATTTCAAAATTACAGGTACTGGACTGCAGAAGTACAAGTACATGATTCAGGAGGACTCAAGGCAAGAGATGTAAGGAGTCGATTTTATTTAAGTTTTTCGCTGTAATATATGTTGATTACTATTGTTTCTTTGGTAACACAGGTACTGGATTGCAGAAGTACAGGTACATGATTCAGGAGGACTCAAGGCAAGAGATGTAAGGAGTCGATTTTATTTAAGTTTTTCGCTGTAATATATGTTGATTACTATTGTTTCTTTGGTAACAATTGTTGTAATTTATTTATTTGTTGGCAAGCATCCAAGTAAAGTACCAAGTGTTGTTCTTTATTCATTGTATTCTGATGTAAATTGTTGAAAGTTGTAACACTTGGGATTGTAAATGTATTATTGTAACACTGTTGTAATGTATTACAATTTTGTAACATTCGGACTTGTAATACATTTGTGTTGAATAAAAAGTTTTAAATTTCCCTATTTTTTCTGTGTATTATGGCTAATTGAAGGAAAGATTCTGGCTTATGTCACGGTTTCCCAGTGTATGAAAATCGAGCCGTTACAATTTACTTAGGTGATTCCTTTCTATTGGATAGAAGGCAAGCCTCTACACAGTAATAATGTTCTTCTAGTCTAAAACTCATGAGATGATTAGTTCAGATGATCGATGGATATTGGTTTTAAAACTTTAAACCATGTTTAATTGGGAGATAGAACATAAATTCAGTGCAATATTAATGGTCGATGAAAAGAAATTAATTCATAATTAAATTTACCTTGCTGAGGTGTTGTAGGTCTAGTTCTCTGAACACCAAGAGAAACAAGATTGCAATTAGCCCTCCTCCCATCGATCACGGGTGCAGGATCCACACAAGCTTTCATGGCTGCCTCAGCCTCTCGAAATGTAACCTAATTGTAATAAAATAAAAAGAAACAAAAAACAAAAAAATTTAATTAATCAATTAATGTATTCTGAAAAGCTATAAAGATCTACTTGGATCTCATGATACAGGAAAGTATCAAACTAATCCTATTGATGAAGAGATAACAAATTTGTACATAAAATATATAAAAGGAAAAAGACATGATCATACGAGTACTAATTTGAAATACAAAAAACTATAAATAGAATATAATTAATTAATTAATTAATTAATTAAATAAATAAAGTCTCACAAATCCATAGCCTTTGGATCTTCGAGTAGCCTTGTCAGTGATGACCACAACCTCCAGAAATTCACCAAACTGCTCAAAGTAAGACTTCAAGATATCTCTTTGGGTTTCCCAAGCTAAATCCCCTACAAACAACTTCGGCGCCGAAGGAGAGAGAGATTGGGCGACGGGGGTGGGAGAGCGAACGACGGCGGCGAGGGGGAGAGCGAACGGCCGGCTTGAGCACGAAGAGGGAAAGAGAAGGAAATTGGGGATTGGGTTTCAGAGAGGTTGAGGGCGACGAGGAAAGAGAGGGAAATAGGGTTTCGGAGAGGCGCGTGAAGAGGAAAAGAGAGAGAGGGAAGTGGGAAAATTTGGGGGAATAGGGGTTACAAAACCCCGGCGTTTTAAAACGCAGGGTACATACTTAACCCGGCGTTTTTTTAAAAAACACCGGGGTTTCTAATCCACTATGCTGGCGTTTTTTTGAGTAAATGCCGGAAATTGCTCAGCGAAACTACCATACACATTTGTTCCTGCGTTTGACATATAACCAGGTTGCACACTTCCCAGTCACCCTTCTTTTATAGCAACATAAAAGTTTATGATTTTGATCGTATTTCACTTACACCTGCTGTTGATCCGTAATAAGTTAATTTACAACGCAACAATTTTATGTATCAATTTTACATAGAGCAGGCTAGTTCAAGTCCTAATTTTGGTCTGAAAGATACTTCACAATATCCCTATTCTCTTAGAGCTTGGGGACCATGAAACCTCCCCACTTGTATAGGTAAACACTACATGCTTGTAGACAACTTGCAGATCCCCTAGAACCACTATGATCAAAGTAGTTAGTGTGGCTCCACGATTGAATGACATGGATCACACTGAAAAAGTTTGCTTTCCCAAACATTGACTGTCGTATACGGAATCATGAAAGCTCCCTTCTTTCTCAGTCGATCTCAATCCTCAAGGCACAACTCTTTGTGTAGGATTCCTCGTCACGAAACCGTGGAATCTAACTCTACTGACTATCGATAGAGTCTCCATTCTTTTTTTGGGCAATCTATTCAAGATAATAGCTAGTAGGTAAGCAAATTTGTTGAACCATCGCTGTAAGTGTTCTGTTCTTACACTGGAAAATATGTCATTAGAACTAGAGCACTCCAAAATATGTCATGAGAATTGACCTAATTTTATTTGTTTCTGCAGCTGTATCAGGCAAAGGGTTTGTTTGTTGAGACCTGACGGTGGAGGACACTGCAGGACGCTCCAAACACCAAGCAGTCCCTCTCCGCTTGGACTATATACACTTCTGCGGTTAAATGTACTAGTATAATGTACATGCGATGCACGTCTAAAAAAAGTAAAGTAATCAAATTAAATGAATATATATTGAATAAGAAAAATATTAGTTTATATTTAAATGTTTTGATTTGGGCTACACGTGCAGTGCACATTTATATTTGTTAGATATAATTTGGACATATATATTATACGTGTTTATATAGTTACAAGATTAGGGTTTGTTGTTACAAACCTCAACTCTCCCATTAAAATAGTAGAAATTAGGTTTGACATGTTTCATAATAGATAGTCGATTTACTTCTAAAGTAAATGTTTACTGTTTAGTAAATATTGTATTTGTTTCTCCATATATTGGCTGTTTTCCATTTTTTTTAAATTTTCAATCATTTAGATTGTTCAGTTGAAGCCCATTCAGCCGAGTACTAGTTTTAAAATTGTGTCTGGCCCATAAACCTCCTTCTGGGCTTATACTTTTACACCACCAAATTATTAATTTATAGTTAAATTTCACTAAACTATACCCATTTTTTACCAATTTGGAGAATTGGAGGTACTATACCCATATATTTCTTTGGCAGTTCGGTATACTTCATCCATATTTTTAGTGCGTACCGGTATACTTCGTCAATTTCAGATCACGTGATATCAGGTGATGATTTTTAGTTGTTTTTTTTGCAATTTTTTTTCCAATATACCAGTGGTTGCTATTAATGTTTAATTATGTTATTTTTATAATTAAATGTGCTTATTACCCTATTCCCCTATTTAAAAAATATTGTTGCCGCTAATTTTGGTGTGGGGGCAAACATATAGTATTTGTGGATTCTTAGGAAAACTGAATAGCAAACCTGTTACCTGTTCCGTCGGAGTTTGACGCTGACTCCCGCCGTACACCTGCAAAAAGTGCGAGACACCGGGGTTGTTCCCGGCGACGCACCCTCCGACGCTCAAGTCAGTAATCAGGGATGATTAAGAAAGAGCGTGAAAACTGGCAAAAGATTGATTACCTCTTAATGGAGATGGATGGGGGGTATTTATAGTTGCCGTTAGGGATCATATTAGGAATGTAATTTCTGCGATCTGATAAGGAGTAAAATCCTCGTAATCAGATTAGGAATGTAATCCCTTAATTCCCGGTGAGAGGATAGTCGCGAATCAGGCCCGTCGATTTGGTTCAATCAGAGACCCTAATTCTATCCTGTCGGACTGGGTTTGTATCGGGTCGGGACCCATACCCAGTTGAGGTGGATCCGTTCGTGGGTTATTGGATCCGTGAGAAGGAGAACTAGTACCCGTTTCGGACCCATTTGTATGTAAAATTACCGTTTTACGCCCAAGTTTTAAGATTCGTGTCCGATGTGAACGGTCCCAATTTAATCCTATTTTTAGCCATATCACGAGCCCCCCACTCCTGAAGACTGAGTTTGATCAGCCTTTGAGGAGTAGTTTTACTGTTCTAATGGCGTACATGATTTTATCGGTGTTCTTAAGGGAGTTTGGATCTTGCTCGGGGTGTAACAGTGTTATTCTGGGCTTGTAAAATGCACAAAAATATCCTCAGAATTTTCTGGATTTTTGGTGATTTTTCCAGATTTTTCTGAATTTTTTCTCATTTTTTTCAATTTTTTATTCATTTTCCGAATTAAATAATTAATTATCAAAAATATTAATTAATTATTCTAATTAAATAATTATTTTTTTCAGAATTTAAAAATAATTTTTCTGAATTAATAATTATTTTTAGAATTTTTAATTTATTTTTTTTGATTTTTAATTATTTTTTCGGATTTTTTAAATAAGTAAAATAAATAAATAAATAAATAAATAAATTAAATATTACCTGGACACGTGGCGCGTTTCTGGACGTCGATCGTGATCAGATGGTGCGCATCGCAAAGCAGATCATGCTGTGGACACGTGGCGCGTTTCTGTGTGTCGATCGTGTCGCGACGCGAATTTTGAGACCATCGGACGGATCGCATGGGTCGGTAGATTTTTTCTCCACATACGAGCGTCGGTTCTTCGGCTCCTCGGATCGGCACCTCGGCCAAGCACCTCGGCAACTGTCCAAGCATGGAAGTTGACGCAACGTGCCCCCCCCCCTTTTTTGTTTCTTTCTTTCTTTCTTTCTTGCTGCTCGGCAGATGCGTCTTGTTCGGCAGATCCGAGCACGGATTTTGAGGTGCATTTTTGCCACTTTGCAGTTCGGTAGTTCGGTAGCTCGGATGTGAGATCCGAGCTACGTGGCTCAATCTGGACGGTTGATCACGATCATGGCGTGAATCACGAGACAAGAGGCTCAAATTTTGAGAAAATGCTATCTTGTCGTTTTGTGGAGACGTGGCGAGATCTGAGCCGTTCATCATGTTCTAGCACGAATTTTGAGACGATCCGACGGTGAGATAGGATTGGCAGAATTTTTCTCCATATGTGGAGGTCGGTACCTCGTCCCTTTGGCTCGGCAACTCGGCCATGGCGGAGCTCGGCCCTGAGAAGAAAGAAGAAGGGGAGGAGAGGCATTTGGGTTCTCTCCTCTGCCTTGTTCTTTCGCACAGTGAAGAAGAGGAGAAGTGCTGGGTACTTTTGGCGGGAAGACTGAAGAAGAAGAAGAAGGAGAAGAATGAAGAAGCCAAGAAGGGTATGGGTCGGATCGTGGGTATCGGATCCGACCCCGACCCGTTAGCCTCTTTTTCTTCGTCTTTATCTTCTTACTTGTTCGGCGAATCCGAGCACGGATTTTGAGGCACATTTTTCGCCGCTTCGCAGTTCGGTAGATTGGCAGATCCGAGCTACGCGGTTCAATCTGGACGGTTGATCACGATCGTGGGGCGAATCACGAGACAAGAGGCACGAGTTTCGAGAAAACGTTATCTTGTCGTTTTGTGGTGACATGGCGCGATCTGATCCGTCCATCACGCTTGAGTGCAAATTTTGAGATGATCTAACGGTGAAATCGGGTCGGCGGTATTTTTCTCCATATGTGGAGGTCGGTACCTCGTTCGCTCGGCTCGGTGACTCAGTAGTTCACCCTCTACCCGTAGTAGCTCGGTGTAGTGGAGCTCGGAGTTCGGACGGCTCGAGCGTGAGGAGAAGCTCGACGAGTTGATGAAGGGGATAGGTCGGCATATGGAAGAGGTGATGCTCTGTTTGGTTTTGGATATTTTTGAAGAGGAGCTCCACTCCTAGGGGTGGAGAAGAGGTGCTAGGAAGATCCTCGTAAGAGCCATGGGAAGACCCATTCTTTGAAGTGAGTGCAAGGAGCAACTCTAGGGGAGAGTTGTGAGCTCCGAATTCGTTGAGAAAAGGTCCGCTTTGGAAGCGAGCGGAGTGAAGAGCTCGGCTCTGGGAGAGAGCGATCTGGAAGACGAGTTTGAGGAGCAACTCTAGGGGAGAGTTTTAGCTCCGAACTCGTTTGAGAAGAGGTCCGTCTTGGAGGTGAGCGGAGCGAAGAGTTCGGCTCTGGGAGAGAGCGATCTGGAAGACGAGTTTGAGGAGCAACTCTAGGAGAGAGTTTTAGCTCCGAACTCGTTTGAGAAGAGGTCCGCTTTAGAGGGAGCAGAGTGAAGAGCTCGGCTCTGGGAGATAGGGATCTAGAAGACGAGTTTGAGGGGCAACTCTAGGAGAGAGTTTTAGCTCCGAACTCGTTGAGAAGAGGTCCACTTCGGAGCTGAGCGGAGTGAAGAGCTCGGCTCTAGGAGAGAGCCATCTGGAAGACGAGTTTTGAGGAGCAACTCTAGGGGAGAGTTGTGCTCCGAACTTGTTGAGAAGAGCTCCGCTTTGGAGGTGAGCGGAGCGAAGAGCTCGGCTCTAGGAGAGCCATTTGTGAGATGAGTGTGAGGAGGAACTCTAGGAGAGAGTTGTGTTCCGAACTCGTTGAGAAGAAGTCCGCCTTGAAGGTGAGCGGAGGGAAGAGCTCGGCTCTGAGAGAGAGCCATTTGTGAGACGAGTGTGAGGAGGAACTCTAGGAGAGAGTTGTGCTCCGAACTCGCTATTTAAATGACAGAATCAACGGTTGTGGGAGCTGTTCCGAATGGCGAACCACTTCTAACTCGCTGAAGAGCAAGTTATTTGAAGAGGAATCGAGCCAAGTGTTGGACTCCGAACCATCGTTAGAGTTATTCAACGGTTGTGGGAGCAATTCCGAATGGCGAACCACTTCTAACCCGCTGAAGAGCAAGTTATTTGAAGAGGAATCGAGTCAAGTGTTGGACTCCGAACCATCGTTATAGTTATTCAACGGTTGTGGGAGCAATTCCGAATGGCGAACCACTTCTAACCCGCTGAAGAGCAAGTTATTTGAAGAGGAATCAAGCCAAGTGTTGGACTCCGAACCATCGTTAGAGTTATTCAACGGTTGTTGGAGCAATTCTGAATGGCGAACCACTTCTAACCCGCTGAAGAGCAAGTTATTTGAAGAGGAATCAAACCAAGTGTTGGACTCCGAACTCGTTGTTAAAGGTTAGTAAGTTGCGGGAGCAGCCATGTAGAAGAAGCTGGACTCCGAACCCACCATTTAAGAGAGTCGTGACTCGGAGAGATAGAGAAGCAAGAGCAATAATTTTCAATGAAAAGATGTAAAGTTTTATTGAAATAAACTAAGTTGTCGCTCCAATAGGGCGAGCCATTATTACATGCTGTTGGCCGAGTTACAAGCATCGGCCTTATTGAAAATCAAGATCCTACTTCTACAATAAGGTGAAGACCTCTTGGGAGGAGCGGGGAGATTCTGAGTCTTGAAGCTCGCCGGGCCCTTCTGTTCGTTTGTAGGCTCCTCAGGGGGGAAGCTCGGCCCCCTCTTTTTGGACGAACTTGATCAGGTGCCCCCGCTGTATGAGTTCTTCGATCTCCTCCTTGAGAGCCCGACAATCATCTGTGTCGTGGCCGTGGTCCCTGTGAAAGCGACACCACTTATCCTTGTTCCTCTTCTTGCAAGGTGTATTCATTCTCGGGGGAGCGCGGAGTAGCCCTTCCTTGTCCACCTCCATAAGAACCTCTAATATATTGGCAATGAGGGGGGTGAACTTCTCAAACCGAGGAGTCGGGTGATGCTGTCCATTGCCGTCCTTCTGGGATTTTTGGGACCCCTCTTCGCTTGTGCTCTTCCGTTTGCTCCCGGAAGATGTCTCCTCAAAGCCCGGGAGATTCTCGGCTTCTTCAGCCCGAATGTACTTCTCGCTCCTAAGAAGGAGGTCGGCAAAATTATGTGGGGGCTTCTTGGCAAGGGAGGAGCGAAGGCTAGAATTGAGGACGTTCGATTGGAAGGCAGCCGCTGCAACAGGCTGGTCAAGGGAAGCGATGGATCTCACTTCTGCAGTGAACCTCCTCACATAGTCTCTCAACTTCTCTCCCTTCTCCTGGCGGAGATGGAGTAACGAGATGTTGGTCTTCTCCGTGCGTCTGCTACTCACAAAATGAGTGATGAAGAGGGTCTCGAATTGCTCGAAGGAGAATATAGAAGACGGGGCGAGGCGGGAGTACCATTCCCGAGCCGAACCCTTAAGAGTGGCGGGGAAGGTTTTGCATAGCAAAGCATCGGAAGCTTGGTGGATTAGCATGTGGGTCTTAAAGCTTTCGATGTGGTCCACGGGGTCCGACTCCCCCGAGTAAGTTTCGAACTGCGGGGGTTCGAAACCTCGTGGGATAGGAGCTTCCATGATGGTACGGGAGAAAGGAGGTCTGCTCGGGCGGATGGTCCTTCCTCTTAACTCCTCATCCTTGTCTATTCGGCCGATGCGCCTCTCCATCTCGTGGAGACGGCGGTAGAGAGCATCGTCCCTTCGACGGTAGTCAAACGAGCCTCTGGACTCGTCTTCATAGGAAGGGGAGCGACGACGGTAGCTCTGGGAGCGGCGAGGGCTAGGCATGCGCTGTTGGTTGCTAGGAGCCGGAGGAGGAGTTATGGACCGATGGTGAGGACTTTGAACCCGTGGAGGGGTAGGAGCCCTCTGAGCATTGTTATTGTTAGGTCGGAGGTTGAGGGCTTGTAACACCGTTGCTTGGAATTGCTGGAACTCGGCACGGGTGATGGGTGCCTCATCGTTCCTCGGATGTTGTCGACCGGCAGGGAAATGAGGTCTTCTCCTATGGTGTTCGGAGGACTCTTTCATCCCTCTTCGGGTAGGGGACCTTCTGTAGTCTCGGCGGTGAGGAGATCGCTCATCCGGACGCTGTTGGCGGGAGGCTCCCTCTCGGGCCCGCTTTTCGTCCAGACGGCGGCGAAGATCCTCATCCTTCTGCCGATTGAGGATGGTATTGCGGAGGTTGGAAACTCGAGGATTGTGGGAGGCCATGGAATCCGAAGAGGCATTGTGTACCGAAATGCGGTCCTGATGGAGGGGTTGCGTCTGCGGGTTGGGACGCGAAGCCCCCGCACCGGCATTCTGAGGACCGGCGGGACCCTTAGGGGGTTGCTGATTCTGAAGAGGAGGCTGATCTTGTTGAAGAGGGTCTTTCGCTTGGAGAGGAAGTTGCCCCTGCTGCTGAGCGGGTTGGATGGGGACTACCTCTTGCTGATCAATGGGATTGGGTCCACGGTTGGACCCTCTGGATCTTACTTTCCTAGGAGGCATGGCTGGAGGAGATCTGACCAACGGAAAGAGGGGAGGCTGCTATTCGTATGTATCCCACAAACGGCGCCAATCTGTTGCCGCTAATTTTGGTGTGGGGGCAAACGGATAGTATTTGTAGATTCTTAGGAAAACTGAATAGCAAACCTATTACCTGTTCCGTCGGAGTTTGACGCTGACTCCCGCCGTACACCTGCAAAAAGTGCGAGACACCGGGGTTGTTCCCGGCGACGCACCCTCCGACGCTCAAGTCAGTAATCAGGGATGATTAAGAAAGTGCGTGAAAACTGGCAAAGGATTGATTACCTCTTAATGGAGATGGATGGGGGGTATTTATAGTCGCCGTTAGGGATCATATTAGGAATGTAATTCCTGTGATCTGATAAGGAGTAAAATCCTCGTAATCAGATTAGGAATGTAATCCCTAATTCCCGGTGAGAGGATAGTCGCGAATCAGGCCCGTCGATTTGGTTCAATCAGAGACCCTAATTCTATCCTGTCGGACTGGGTTTGTATCGGGTCGGAACCCGTACCCAGTTGAGGTGGATCCGTTCGTGGGTTATTGGATCTTTGAGAAGGAGAACCAGTACCCGTTTCGGACCCATTTGTATGTAAAATTACCGTTTTACCCCCAAATTTTAAGATTCGTGTCCGATGTGAACGGTCCCGATTTAATCCTATTTTTAGCCATATCAAATATAAAATAAGATAGCGAGCAGTTGAAGAGTTGTTTTGATAAGTATATTTTAATCAGTTAAAATAGGGAAAGAAAATTAAGCTATAAGGGAGAGAGAGAGAGAGTGCTTAGACCAGTCTGAAGAGGAGTATAACTGTCAAAATGATTAAAAATTGAAGCTATTAGCGCTGAACCAGTGAACCACAAGAAGTTTACATGTATAGTACACCGAACAGTAAAAAAACAAAGATATAGGTATGTTGATATGCAACTTGGTGAAACATGGGTAGAGTTCTAGCGAAATATACCCTTTATTTATCATAGTAGTGCATTACTAATCTCATACCAGGCTGGACCAAGGGTTCCTACAACTTGGATAAAATTGAGTTAACAAATGTCTCATATGGGCCAGATGCAAGATCCAAATGGCAGTTATATATGTAGAACAAAAGCAACCATGCGAGCTGTGAGGATATTACCGGTGCAACATTTGGTTCTTGCATAATCGCTTGATTTATTTGATGAACGGCATTAAATGAGCTAATTCAAGTGACTTTCGTTATTTTTTAATTTACTTTTTTGTTCTACTAACAAAATTAATGTGTACCAGTAATTTACACGTGCGATGCACCTATTTTATAAACATATATATATATTTTATAAAAAAATTCCGACGTCTAGCATCGAACCTAAGACCTCCTTTATATTAATTATGCATGTACATTGCACATATTTGTTGGGTTACAAATTAAGTTTGTTTGGTTACAAATGAAGTTTGTTTGGGACAAACTCTCCCATTAAACTAACTAGTAATTTACACGTGCGATGCACGCCTTTACTAATATATATTTTTTATAAAAAAAATTCCGACATTGCCTGATATCGAACCTAAGACCTCCTTCATATTAGTTATGCATGTGCATTGCACGTATTTGTTGGGTTACAATGCACATGTTTGTTTGGTTACAAATGAAGTTTGTTTGATGACAAACTCTCCATTAAAATAGGAGACTAGTCTAATGCACGTGAGATGCACGTCTATAAAAAAGTTTAGTCATTAGAATTTGTATATCGTATAAGAAAAGAAATAGTAAAACATTTAACTTGCAAAATAGTAAGACTTTAGAGTTCACTTCTGAAGTCTTCTTTTTCTGGAGTAATATATACCCATTCAACCATGTCATTAACTCACATTTGGGCAAGTTTTACGCAAGTATTGTTCAAGATATTTCATTGTAAAATCAAATCATCACAAAAATCTTTCAATCCAGAATCAGAATCAACAACTTTATGGTCCAACTTCATCCAATACTATGAAAAAATTATTCCTACTAACTTTCTGTATAATTCACACCTATACTAATTTATTGTTTCACATATCTAAAAAATTAGTTGGTAAGACTATACACTAGCCAATACTCTAGTGCATTGGCCAATATCTTGAAGAATGTTACAGTGTCATGTACAGACAACGAAAGGCTCCACCTTCACCACAAATTGCACACTCAGTAAAAACAGTGTTAACAGCATATGCCCAAATTTTTTTTTATAAACTTCAGGCAAGTTTATGACCAATATTTCTACCATCTACAGATGAAGGCAGATATACAAAATTCTGTATAATCATTTAGATGCTTATTAATCAAGAACAACTAAAAAATTTACTTGTAAGTTGTTGAATGCCATATACGAACAATCAAAAAAGGTGTTCCAAGATCAAAAACTCACTGCCTGAGGGTACCAAAGGTGAACATCTCAGTGACAAAGTTGATGTTCTTCTTTGAAATATCAACCCATGAGGTGTAGAATTTCATGACGTTTCTGTGCTTTAGGGTCTTCAAGAGATGAATCTCATAATAGAGCCTTTCTAAATCATCTAGGGATTGAAGGAAGTCATAGAGCTTCACCTGGTTCCATGCCACCTCTATCCTTTCATACTCATCAAAAGCCCTATATCTGAATCCAATCAAAACAAATAATTTTTTTAAACTAATTTAAAACATTGATAAATAGTGTAGTAAAGGCACAAAAAAGGATAGAAATTCATACACTGTCTTTGAAGCTCCTTCGCCAAGAATCTCATTATACTGAAAACACAAAGAGGACAAACAGACTTATCAAAATTGGATTGAAAAAGTTTTGGTATCAGCTTATTAATGAAACAGGTTGACGATACTACACATTTTTAAAAAAATAAAATAAAATAAAATTTGAAAAATAGAAAAAAAGAGAAGGAGTTATACCCTGCCATATCTTCCAGTGGGGTCAACCTCCACAAATTTAAGAAGATCTGAATCATTTGGATTGAAACCCCAACACCTTTGTTACTTCTAGAAGACAACTGTTGATGCTATTATCACTCTCCAACAAACCCAACACCTCTGTTATTTGCTTAAATGTTGGATATCTAATCCCATTTACAGTAAGTAAGTAGTCAAACAATAATGGACCTCTAACATGATTTAGAAACATCCTTAAATAGTAGCGATCACCTTCTCGAGGAGAAATGACATACATCCTGCCGATTTGACGAATATTAATTTGTCGCTTGCTCCATTTCTGTTCAGTGCTCTTCCACCTATGAAGACATGTTCGAAAAGCGTAAATGTTATCATCAATAATTAAAAGTATATATAACTATCATCATTTATTCACTTCGCAATTAAAAGAAAGATATATTCGAAGAAGATTAAGTGAAATATCCAAAATGTCTCCATAATTCATACTTGTAATGCTCTTGAAACTCCATGTACAGATATTGTCTTGCTTCAGATTCTTCATTATTTTTTTTAAAGAACTCTGTCAACATCATTTTTTGCATTCGATCATCGCAAGTACATTCTCAATTGACTGATGAGCATAATATATAATTTGTTATTTGTTCGGTAAGTGAATTTACAATGAGAGAACTGACGGATACATTCGAGTCATAGGAAAATCGAATATTTTCTAGGCGGCTTCTTGAGGGCATATCCAACGGGCATCAACGTACTGTGATATTTCATCTGTAGCATTACCTGGCTGGATTTGGAAGGACACACGATCAGGCCCTTTGTAAACATACTTATAGATATATTTAACAGAAATTATACTCGAACAAATTTCAACATTGATATGGCAATTATATTTTTTCAACAGCCATGGGTTATAAGGAATCACCCATCTATTATCGATCAATTGATTAGAGTTCTCCCTTAAAGAGATATATCGACCAGTATCTCTTCGGCGATACGCGGGATATGAGTTCTCTCCTTGCAAAGTTGTAGGAGCAAATTGTTTGGGATACTCTTTCTTGCATATTCCATCTTTCATCCAAGCTAATTTGGGATTCAAATGCCCGCAAGGTCCATGAATCATATGTTTCAACACAATCTCACATAGTTCAGGCTCCACATCCCGATCTGGAATTTCTGCTCGTACTATCCCATCGTAATCATCCGCAGAAATAATTTTATCTCTATCATCAAGAATGATTAATATGTGAGCATGAGGCAATCCACGCTTATGAAATTCAATGACATGTACATGTACAATGACTCTCGCAAGTACTCCGCTGTCAAATATATCTTTCTTAAACTCCTCCAATTTAGAATGAAAAATTCTTGTAATTAAATCTGGCCTGTCATGTGGAAGCTGCCCATGCAGTAATTCATTGAAAATTTCAATCCAAGACGGATTGCAAGTCATAGTAATGAATAAGTCAGGCTTGCCATATTTTTGCACCAAAGCCATTGCATTTTGATATCTTTAATACATATTTCGGGGACTTCCGACATAAGATGCAGGTAGCACAGTTCTCCGACCCACATTTCCTACAAAATAACAAACAGTGCAATAAATTAGATAGTTAACATGTTTGATAGAAAATATTATTCATATCATTTTTGTGATTTATATACAAATGACAGAATTTACCAGCAAATGTCTCGCCTGCATTTTGTGCATCTTGTAAACCTTGGTACATTTCAGCACGTATTTCATGTTGATGATCGCGAATCCAACACAGCCTCTTTGTTGCAATTTTAACATAGTTGTCTACTAAGTATTGTTGGAGTAATCGCCCACCAAGAAGGAAAACGGATGTGTCTTCTTCACGAATCTAGGAACTCGATATATTAGAGAATTAATGATAGATAAATAGATTGTTGATTGATTAGGAACAAATATCAAAAACAAATAACCAACTATAATCAATACCTGAAGTCGAAATGCATAATATTCTTCACATGATACTTTTCTTCCGTCATTATGAATGTGGATATCCCAACCATGACTTTCATAGGGTAATAAAAAAGGATGTTGGAGAGGATCATAATACCCAGCAGTATTTGGAACATTGTGAAGTTGATTAGTATAAGTTTCCACAACAATTTCTCTTTCATGGCAATCATAAGGATTATCCCCGGGAACCCACAATGCAGCAACTTGTGAAGAAGTAGGCAAATGATATTATCCTCCATGATTCGGTCTTTCCTTAAGTATTAGCTTGCAATTGTCAAGATTAGAGCGTCTTGAAAGACACCGCAAATTATGAATATATGGATTGTGCGCATGGATAATTTGTTGAGGCTTTTCCACAATTGGCCTACTCACCAAATCACTTTCCATTAATCTATTATCGAGTTCATGCTCGGCATCATATATATACAGTTGCATATATCGAGGTCTAGAATTATTATGTGGAATAAGACTATCAATGTTATGGTATATGGCACCTGAGCAGGAAAAGTGTAAATACCCATTCTACTATTAGAAAATCTGTCATCAAGGTGCACCCCAATGGAAGTAAATGCAAACACATGGTTATAAGTACGTATATGTTGCCTAAAAGTTTTTTATTCTCCAGACTGATCAATATAAAAGCTCATCAATTCAGGAGGAACTGATATTCTTGGCAATTGTACTCTACCTATTTGACAACACAAATTATTGGATTCTTGGAAAAATAGTTTTCCCCCACAATGTGTGCACCTTCTTGTAGGTGGTAGATGAAATCGTTGACAGGGAGATGTGTCCACATGGTTTCTTGCAGAATTATGATGTCTCACAATATTTGAACTCTTCTTGTCACTTGATTATCTCCAGTTGTTCCTACGTTAAATTCAACAAAGATCACAGAAATAAGTAGAAGAAAAATTGTAACCCTCGTTCCCGTAAATATATAATTTCTGAATAATTTTCTGTATTTCGAATTATTTATAAATTTAGTTGTGTTAAATTCATTTTAACTTTTCTATTTAAAATATTTCTGGTCGGAAATTATGTTTATTTTGAATAAGAGTATATTTTACTTTACTTTCTATTTTGTAATTGATCGACTATTTTTATTTTAGCTAAACTAAAAATATTCGGAACTTCTTTAATAATTTGTTAAACCCAATTCCTTTATATAACCTTGCTATTATTATTTTATTATTTTCATTATTATTACTATTACTTTTAGTATTGTCATTGTTATCATTTTTATTAATATTGGTTCTTCTTATTATTAGTAATATTATTATTGTTATCAAAAAAGTTAGTGAAGTTGTTATTACTTCTATTTTCTTGATCTTTATTATTATTATTATTTTTGAAGCCCAATTGATCTTGACCTATTTTGCATTATTTATTTGATTTGAAGCCCAAATATAAAGCCCAACTATTTTTAAATTCAAACCCATTAATCCAATTTCCCT
Source organism: Hemerocallis citrina (assembly GCA_017893485.1). Taxonomy (NCBI): domain Eukaryota; kingdom Viridiplantae; phylum Streptophyta; class Magnoliopsida; order Asparagales; family Asphodelaceae; genus Hemerocallis; species Hemerocallis citrina. Next base: position 64,446,430 of record CM030364.1, on the reverse strand, counting down.
TAATTGTGTGTTGACTAGATCTACTCCTAATCAATTCCCAGAATCTCTTCTGTAACTCCCTAATTTCTATCCCTAATTAACAGCCTATTGATTATAATCCCGTAACCCCCTCTCCCTAAATATCTCCTTTAATCCTCCTCCACTAATAGTTATTAATTTCAGTAACTCCCCCCCTCCCTACAATCTCTCCTTACTTTAATACCATATCAATATTAATTTCTAATATTATAATATCTCTCTCTTTCTCTCCCCATACTCTCTCTCTCCTTCTCTGATTAAAACCCAAACGAAACAAACCCAAGCCCCAACTCAACCTTCCTTCTCCTCCCGCTCTATCATCTTCCCCATTTCAAAAACTCACTGAACCCAGCAGAAACACCTCGAGCCACCGCCTTTGCCTCTCCCCCTCACAACCACCTCGCCGCCTCTCCTCGTTGGCCCCGCCATTGCCATCTTCAACCTCACGACCGCTCATCACCATCTCCATCCACCGTCGAACTTACAAGCCGAACCCATTCCTCGCCATCAAACCACGTCCCCTACCTCCATCACCATCTCGCCTCACCATCACTATCATCCTCCTCCTCGACAGCCGCTCCGCCATCTCACCGTTCCATCTCCTCTGTTTTCGATGCAAAACAGAGCAGTCACTTCGCTCGCCCTCGCCGCGGTGCAGCTCCCTTGCACCGTCGTGACGCCCTCCGACGAAAGCCACCGCTCCTTCCGTGCGTCCCCATCGAGGCATCGCCATTGCTTCGCCATAGTTGAGCATTCTCGCCTTCCACGTCGAGCACCGCGGTCTTCTGCCATCGCTCTACTCTCCGTTCTCTCATCGCCAAGCTGCCGCCGTCAGCCACTCTCGCCTCTCTGCGAGCATCGCTGCCGAAATCACTGCTCCTCCCGCCGTCAAAACTCTCCCACGCTCTCTCTTTCCCCCTATCGATGGGAAGAAGACGCAGTGTGAGTGTTGGATTTCGCCGTTCCGTGTTTTGTTGTAGCAGATCCCGAAGTGGTGCATGCTGTTCTGGCCCGATCCGGTGCAAGGAAAGATTCCTATTCGTTGGGTTTGCTATTCCGTGTTCTGGGCACAGCGGACCCGATCGCTGTTTGGTGTTTCATTCCGATCTGTTGTGGGGATTTCTTGCTGAGTTGTTGTGTTGTTTTGCTTGACTTCTTGCATGTATTTCACACGTAATTTTTGGAACTCGCCGGTTATTCTCCTTTGAATCGTCAAAAAGGCAAGTATCTCTTGTACAATTTATTTGTTCTAGTATAAGCCCCTTTGCATTAATACCGCAAGTATATTATTTTTGACTCCAATTTGCATTCATAAGTCGAATTGATACCCGTTTCTATACCCAATCCTTCGATCCTATATTCACACGTGATCGTGAATACTTTGTTATCATATGCATGACATGAACACAAATAAATATATACATATGTACTCTTTGGATTATATATGTTTATGTGCAGGAATGTTTCACCCATGACAGTAGTTAAATATGAATATGACATCTTGTTCTTATTGATTAAATTAAAATAAAAGTAACAAACCGGGGTATAAGGGAAAAGATTTAAGTAGTGGGCAATATAGAAGAGCGTACTCGGACGGGAGCTCGTAGTTTCCCGACGCAAGTTGCAAGTTACAAGTTGCAAGATTGCGAATGACAAGTTTACATGTTCACGTTACAAGTTTACACTCTACATGTTCCAGGTTACAAGTTTGCACGTATCTCGATACAATATTGAATGTACATGTTTTCCCGAGTACGTGACCTATAAAACCCACCACTAAATCTAAACAAAACTGATTGCAAGTAGCAACCATGTAGTGAAAAGATGGATGCATGAAGTGCTACCTAGATAGAATCAAACATTAGACATAAGATTAACACGTGCACTTGTATGATCCAATTACATGTTACATGTTCATGTTGACTCGATACTTGTTTACTTGATTACTTGTTTTATATGTCACTTGTTTCGTAATGCCTTGTTCATAATCATGTTTATATGTTGCATTTTTCTTTCCTATTTCATGATTCTTGATTTCTTGCTCTTTTCCTACTTTTCTTTTGTTTGTTTTGTACCTGTTTCCCTTAGCTTGTACCCCCCTTGCGGCCCGTAACTTGTATTAACGGGCATCTTCTTGTTTCCATTTTCTTTTCTTTTTGTTATAATATACTTGCAGGCCCAAATGGAGAGTTACCAGAAGGTGTCGCTGACCAAGTGTTCTAGTTTATTGTTATCATGTTATCTTTAGTTTGTGTTTTATTTCATGAAACTTTTTGTTGTAATCCGGGCTTATTTGACCCGTAATTATTGTATTTTCCAGTTGTTGGTTATATTATGGAATATGTCATGAACTTTTATTATCATATTGTGATTTACATGCCTGCGTGGATTGTTTTATTATCTTGTTATTGAGTTTACTTGTACAGCTCATGAATGGTGCGTTCGCATCATTTGCTGGGCCTTAGTCTCGTGCCCGTATTTCCGTATTTTGGGAAGCGGGGCGTGACAAAGGATATGACTGACGTTATAAAATCATACCTTCAATCATATTAGAGTGACGATTTCTTTGGTACTCCCTATGCCTTTCTCTTTCTTCATCGAGTTAATCTTCAGACATTGACAATTGTTGATTTCTCGCATATTGATGTTGTCTCTGTCTAAGCTCATCCAATTGTGATGCAGTCATATTAGCTCTTCTATTTACGTGATATTGTTTAAGGTGCTCTCTGCGTTCAGCAAGCTGTTGAGATTCTGAGAGCTGGGGTATTTCAGTTGGTGTTGCAATTTCTTGTTGATACTGTAATTCTCCTTCGTCTACTATTTTTCTGTCATTACTTGGTTGATTATTTGCATTCATATTAGAACGTCAATTTCTTTAATATTGCCGACGTCGCTATCTTTCTTCAGCTCGTTGATATTCAGACATCAACGATCGTCGATTTCTCATATATTGACGTTGTCTTTTCCTTTGTTCTTCCAACTATGACGCAGTCATATTAGCTCTTCTATTTCTGTGATGCTGCCCAAGCCTCTCCCTACGTTCAAGTATTTCTTGTTGACGTTATAATTCTCTTTCGTCTATTATATCTACATCATTGCCCTGTTGATTGTTCGTTGGATATATGCTATCCATTTACCTTGATGGAAATAGCGTGAACTTAAAGGTTAGCGATTAAAATCATAGGCAAGCATAAATTAACAAAACCAGAAACATTATTTGCAAGTGCGGGCAGTAATTACCAATATAAAAAAATTAATAAAACCAGAAACATTACAATTGGGTAAGTCATTTTATAATATAAAATGATTCATTATAAACAACATGAACTGAGACAAAAAGAGTGTTATTTGTTGGTGACAAATTCCTCGTAATTAAAATTGTAAAAGCAAAAACATTCAGACTCATAATATATTTTTTTTTTGTTTTTTTTTTTGTGGATAAAATTGGGTGGCCATAAAAGTTTCACAATTGGAAATGTGATAATTTCGAAGGGTTACTTGAATGTTATCAAGTTACATCACTTCTTGTTAAGCGTTTAATGTTTACCCAAACAATTTTTTGAAACTTTTATTTAGAATTCCTTCATGTTGTTGTCCCTTCAGGGCCCCCTCTCAATTTTGATGTGCTAGAAATGGTTAGTTTGTTACATGCATTAGTATGTCCTTTTTTCACATGGTAACAGAAAGTTGTTTCTTTTAAGCATATATAGCTTGTGTTGTTGAAAAAGAAACCTACAATATTATTTGATAGTTTCTGCAGGTTGCATATATATATAGACACCCATCTGTGATCACAACTTATGCTGCACGAATATGGAAACTACAATACATGAATTCGACATTACACAGACATGAATTTTCTCATTAATAGGATGCAAGGACACAATTATATGTGTATGATTTACTTTTTATTTATATTTAAGATTCAAATTACATAAGCTGTTACCCATATCCATTACTGAAGAGTTTGTTTATAAACCACGTTAGGTTTACTGAAGTCCTATTTTTAATCTGAAAACCCATGAAACAAACCAAGAAGCAAAATACTTACCTTGGTGAGCAATGAAATTGAAAGCTTCTCAAATCGAATTTGCAAATTAATTTTTCTTTCAATAATCGGATTTCCCTAATCTGAAAACCCATGAAAGAAAAATAAGAAAAATTGTCAACTGTTCTAGCTTTTTTAAAAAATCACAAAAACAAAGTATTAAAAATTATCAAAAGCAAAGAAACGGTCAAGTTTGGACAGGTACCTTGGTTCTACGGCGAAACGGCGACGCCCTTCGGGATTCTACGAATCGACGGCAAATTTGCGGTGTAGCTCTCGAATTTCGACAGAGAAACTACATTACATGAATTCGACATTACAGAGACATGAATTTTCTCATAAATAGGATGTAAGGACACAATTATATGTGTATGATTTACTTTTTATTTATAATTAAGATTCAAATTACATAAGCTGTTACCCATATCCATTACTGAAGAGTGTGTTTATAAACAACGTTAGGTTTTGCTAAAGTCTTATGTTTAATCTGAAAACCCAGGAAACAAACCAAGAAGCAAAACACTTACCTTAGTGATCAATGAAATTGAAAGCTTCTTAAATCAAATTTGCAACTTAATTTTTCTTCCAATAATCTGATTTCTCCTATTCTGAAAACCCATGAAACAAAAATAAGGAAAATTGTCAAGTGTTCTGGCTTTTTAAAAAGATCACAAAAGCAAAGATTTAAAAATTATCAAAAGCAAAGAAACGGTCGAGTTTCGACAGGTACCTTGGTTCTACGGCGAGACGGCGACACCCTTCGGGATTCTACGGCGAGACAGCGACGACCTTTGGTTTGACGGTGAAATGGCGGCAAAACAGTGGGGATTGGACAGGGAACTACGGCGCGACGGCGAACTGCAGAGTTACAAAATTAGGGTTTGTTTGTTTACAACCCCAACTCTCCCATTAAAATAGTGAAGATCTTGTTAGAAGACTTAAAAATGAAATCTAATTGCTAAAACCATCATGCTATCTACAGTAGATTAGTGTCCTTTGTAAACAGATAAACTGATATATGTCTTCATATCAGATATCAGCTTTACCAAAGCCCGAAGTTGATAAACTCACTACAAATCCTGGATGTAGAACCATGCGACTCATTACCTAGGTGAGCCCAAATTGACATGCTTATATGTCAAAACTATTGAATCAATAGTTTGCTGTCTTTGTCTTTTAAACTATCCATAGTATTGGCTTTGGCCATAAAAGACTTATATTGTTAAACCCATATCTAACTCGGTTAAAGGTTCAGCAATAAAAAACTGATACCCTCAAAAGCTCTGATGACTCCAATTCCACCTTAAATTCATACAACTAAGTTTATATTTACTATACGATTTATTATATGAGTAGACCTCTTCTAAAGGATGAGAAATTTAGTTTGTTTGTTTTATCTAAAATAGCACATAACAAAGTTTGAAATCAGCGGCCAGTAACAAATATGACGATATTTGTGCACAATCCATGAAACATTTTTATGCATTTGACCTTATGCAGCGGGGTAGAGTGTTTAGAAAGAAGGAATTTCACCTAGAAGAAAGACAGAGATTCATGACAGAGGAATCATTATTAACCATTTAAACATGATTTTAGTTTAAAACTTGGCCAATATGCACAATCTATCATGAAACCAAATAAACATAAACATTTACATATGATCACCTTGAGATACTTGATAACCACCAAACAATACAGAATGCATTTATCACATTTTGTACCATGCAATCAATTATGAAAGGAACACCCATTGCACTCATTCAATTAACGCATGGTCGAACTTCAGTATTATTTTTGTTTATCATCTGCTCTTGGGCAATATAACAAACACAAAGTGGTCATAAAAGACTTATATTGTTAAACCCATATCTAACTCGGTTAAAGGTTCAGCAATAAAAAACTGATACCCTCAAAAGCCCTGATGACTCCAATTCTACCTTAAATTCATACAACTAAGTTTATATTTACTATACGATTTATTATATGAGTAGACCTCTTCTAAAGGATGAGAAATTTAGTTTGTTTGTTTTCTCTAAAATAGCACATAACAAAGTTTGAAATCAGCGGCCAGTAACAAATATGACGATATTTGTGCACAATCCATGAGACATTTTTATGCATATGACCTTATGCAGCGGGGTAGAGTGTTTAGAAAGAAGGAATTTCACCTAGAAGAAAGACAGAGATTCATGACAGAGGAATCATTATTAACCATTTAAACATGATTTTAGTTTAAAACTTGGCCAATATGCACAATCTATCATGAAACCAAATAAACATAAACATTTACATATGATCACTTTGAGATACTCGATAACCACCAAACAATATAGAATGCATTTATCACATTTTGTACCATGCAATCAATTATGAAAAGGAACACCCATTACACTCATTCAATTAACGCATGGTCGAACTTCGGTATTATTTTTGTTTATCATCTGCTCTTGGGCAATATAACAAACATAAAGTGGTCATATCTTAAACAAAGAAGCAGAATAAAAACAGCGCAGTGAAGAGAATCAAAGAAGCTTTCAATTTCATTTCTCACCAAGGTAAGTGTTTTGAGAAGCTTTTGTGATCAATGAAATTGAAAGCTTCTCAAATTAAATTTGCAACATAATTTTTCTTCCAATAATCTGATTTCTCCTAATTTGAAAACCCATGAAACAAAAATAAGAAAAGTTATCAACTGCTCTGGCTTTTTAAAAAGATCACAAAAGCAAAGATTTAAAAATTATCAAAAGCAAAGAAACGGTCGAGTTTCGACAGGTACCTTGGTTCTACGGCGAGACGACGATGCCCTTCGGGATTCTATGGTGAGACGGCGACAAACTTTGGTTTGACGGTGAAATGGCGGCGAAACGGTGGGGATTGGACGGGTACGCTTGGGTCGACGGTGAACTGCGACTACGACGGTGAACTGCGGCGACACGACTATGCGCTGGCAACGGGAGTGCGATGGATAGAGCAGAAAGGAGTTGAATAGGGAGAAGATGAGTTGAGGTTTTGGATTTAGGTTTTTTTTTTTTGCTAACAGAGAAGATGAGGGGTTTTTTTTGGTTTGACGTGCATGACACGGGAATGTTTAGTGGATGTAGTTTGGCCACATATTGCACGGGTTTGCTCAGTTACAAAATTAGGGTTTGTTTGTTTACAACCCCAACTCTACCATTAAAATAGTAGAGATATTTTTTATAAAAAAATTCTGATGTTGCCTGACATCGAACCTAAGACCTCTTTTATATTAGTTATGCATGCGCATTGTACGTGTTTTTTGGGTTACAATGCACGTGTTTGTTTGATTACAAACAAAGTTTGTTTAGTGATAAAATGGTAGATTAAAATAGTTGATAGAGATATATTTTTTTAAAAAATTCAACTTTGTCTGGCATCAAACCTAAGACCTCCTTTATATTAGTTATGTATGTGTATTGCACGTGTTTTTGTGTTACAATGCACGTGTTTGTTTGATTACCAATGAAGTTTGTTTGGTGACAAACTCTCCCATTAAAATAACTAGTAATTTATGTTGGAATTATTTTTGGCATATTTTTCGGGCCAGATTGCGGTGGGCTCCGGCCACCGGCGGCCCCGGAAAGTGATTGGATTACGTTCCTCTCGTCGAGTACTATTCTATAATGTACTCATTTGCCAAAAATAGATTCTGTATGAATGAAAAATGTTGGTCCAAAGTTGGGTACTCGAAATGTACTAACTTGGGAATTTGGAGAAAATGGATAGTCCCCATCGGAAGTTGGGAAAGATTTCTCTAGTATATAAGCTAAAGAAATGGACTAAAGGGTGTAGCCTTGAGGTTCACTAACGTGTAGTGGAGAGAGAACCTAGCCAAAGTTACAAACATACAAACCCGCGCACCCGACCCTGCTCGGCTCTGGCTGGCTTGGCTTGGCTCTGGCCTACATTATTTCCGCTAAATCTATTTTTTGAGGCGCTTGAAATTTTGTAACACCAGAATAATGGATCCACCAGTTACGTTTTTGGATGCATTACTCTGCTGTTACAGAGTAATGGATCCATGGTCCATCAGTTACGCCCTCATCACCTATAAGACTCTGCAATTTTGTCTGCCAGAAACACACGTTTTTGAACTTGATAATCTTCTTCTTCTTCTTCCTCTGAGTATGAAGGTACAACACAGCTACTGGTTCGCTGATCTCTCTGAAGCTAGGGTGCTGCTCTTCAAGGAAAAGGTAATATAGTTGTATCATGGGAGGCAATTTGTCAGCTACCATCACATTACGAATTTTGCTTTAAGAACAGAGATCTTAATCTTGACTCTGTATTGAAGTGTCTGGTTTGTTCTTCTATTCTTGTACTTGTAGTTCTTCATAAATATTGTTAGGAATTTTCTATTTTATGATATTCGAGTTCTAACATTCTTAAAGCAAAATTTTTCCTCTATTCTAACAGTTTTTGTGAAGATTATTTACAGGTATTGTTATCATTTCGGGAAAAACAAAAACTAACAGTTGAATTTTAATTATTTCAGAAAAAATGGAAAACACACAAAATGACATTGTCAGTGGACTGCTCAGTGCTCAAACACCAGTGACCCAGAATGTGACTGCACAATTGGTTGCGGCAAAAACGGTTGTTCTGCCCACACATATAACTGGGGGAGAAAAACCAGAAAAGTTCAATGGAACTGGATCCAAGAAGTGGCAAGGGAAGATGCAGTTCTACCTGACCACCTTGAAGGTGGACAGGTTTCTGACTGAAACTACCCCTATGCTGTTACCTATGGATGCGCACTCCGTTGTTGCGGTTGATGCATGGACTCAGGGTGACTATTTATATAGAAATTATATCCTGGACGGCTTAGTAGATCTGCTCTACAATGTGTACTGTGTCTTCAAGACTTTCAAACTTTCGTGGAGGTCTTTGTAGAAGAAGTACAAAATGGAAGATGCCGACTCCAAGAAGTTTGTAGTTGGCAAATTTCTGGAGTACAAGATGGTTGACTCCAAGATTGTTGTGAGTCAAATTCAGGAACTGTTGGTGAAAATGCACAAAATTGCTGCAGAGAACATGACGCTGTGTGAACCATTCCAAATTGCAGCATTCATTGAGAAGCTTCCACCTGGATGGAAGGACTTCAAGAACTACCTCAAGCACAAGGAAAAGGAAATGTTTCTTGAGGACCTGATTGTCAGTTTGCAGATTGAAGAGGAGAATCACAAGGCTGACAAGTCCTATGGAAATCAGTCCGTAGAAAAGGCCAACATGGTGGAGCACGAACAGAAGGGCAAAAGGAGAAAGTTCTTGCCACGTGCCTCAAACAAAAAACCTGCCGCAAAGAGGTTTGCTGGAAAATGCCACAAGTGTGGTAAGCTGGGGCACAAAATCTCTAACTGTCGCAGCAAGGATAACATTCATGCTGGAACCGGAAAGGCAAAAGGGAATGAAAAATCGCATGCGCACATTGCTGAGAACCTGTTTACTGATCTCTTTGACTCTGACCTTTGTGTTGTTATATCGAAGGTCAATCTAGTGGGGAGCAATCCTCGTGAGTGGTGGTATGATACTGGGGCCACCAAGCACATCTGCTCAGACAAGGATATGTTCACTTCATACCAGAAGTGCAACAAGAATGAACAGTTGTTCATGGGGAATTCTTCCACCTCCAAGATTGAAGGAACATGGAAGATAGTGCTGAAGATGACTTCTGGCAAGGAACTAACACTAACCAATGTGTTGCACGTTCCGGATATTCGAAAGAACTTGGTCTCGAGATCTTTGCTAAGCAAGAATGGATTTAGGGTTGTACTTTCAAAGAATGGTGTGTACTTAGGAAAAGGGTAAGTTAAGGATGGACTGTTCAAATTCAATGTAATGACAGTCATCCCAAAATCTGTTGTTCCCAAAATTAATAAAATTAATCCTGTTGTTTATGAGTTTAGTTTTCTTTTGTTTGACATGAAAGACTAGGTCATGTTTATTTCAATTCTCTGCGTAGATTAATTAATATGAATTTACTACCAAAATTTAAGGTAGATACCTGCGACAAATGTGAAGTTTTCACATAGGCCAAACTCACTAAAACTCCATCCCGTTCTGTAGAAAGAAATATTGAAACTCTAGGTCTAATTCACATGGATCTATGTGATTTTAAATACATGCAAACCAGAGACGGTAAAAATTATTTTGTGACGTTCATAGACGATTGCACAAAATACTGCTATGTATACATGTTACATAGCAAAAATGAGGTATTGGATAAATTCAAGGATTATAAGCTTGAGGTTAAGAATCAACTTGGCAAAATGATTAAAATCGTTAGGAGTGATAAAGGAGGGGAATGTGATGCACCGTTTAATATGTTCTATGCTGAACATGGAATAGTTTATCAGACCACCTCTCCTTACTCACCTGAATCAAACAGTACTACTGAGTGCAAGAACCGAACTCTAAAGGAGATGATGAATGCCTTGTTGTTGAATTCTGGGTTACTCCAGAACATGTGGGGAGAAGCGTTGCTGATCGCCAACTATATTCTTAATAAAATACCTCACAAGAAAACTGGCAAGACACCATACGAACTGTGAAAAGGTAATGTACCTTCGTACAAATATCTCAGTGTGGGGGTGTCTAGCAAAGGTAGCAGTACCTAATCCCAAACAAGTCACCATAAGACCTATGACCATTGATTGCATATTCATAGGCTATGCACATATCAACTGTGCATATTGGTTCTTGGTATATAAATTGGATATAGCGGACGTCCATGTGAATATAATATTGGAATCAAGGAATGACTCTTTTGAATACGTGTTTCCATGCAGGGATGCTACGTATCCTAAACATACATGTCAGCGAGGGAGTGCAAGTAGTTCTGTTGATGAACCAGGAGATGATAATGATGAACCTAGACGAAGTAAATAGGCTAGAACATCAAAGTCATTTGGTCCTGACTTTGTAACGGCCTTTCTGTTAGAGAATGAGCCCAGAACATTCAAGGAAGCTATGTCTACACCTGATGCTCCTATGTGGAAGAAAGCAATCAAAAGTGAAATAGACTCCATTCTGCAAAATCATACATGGGAGTTGGTCAATTTGCCTTCTGGGTGTAAAGCTCTAGGATGCAAATGGATTTTTAAACAAAAATTGAAACCAGATGGTTCAATAGAGAAACATAAGGCGAGACTTATGGTACAAGGTTTTAGCCAAAAGGAAGGCCTAGACTTCTTTGATACTTATTCCCGGTCACAAGAATAACTTCCATAAGAATGTTGATACTTATTACAGCTTTACGTAACCTCGAAATACATCAAATGGATGTCAAAACTGCATTTTTAAATGAGGATTTAGAAGGAGAAATATACATGAAACAACTTGAGGGTTACAGAGTTCCTGGACAGGAAAACAATGTGTGCAGGCTTGTAACATCCTTGTACGGACTGAAACAAGCTCCAAAGCCACGCATGCAAAATTTGACAATGTTAATGTTATGATGTCAAATGGTTTCAAAATAAATAAATGTGATAAGTGTATCTACATCAAAGATACTCCAAATGGATACATTCTGGTGTTTCTGTATGTAGATGACATGCTCATTATTGGTAGCAATAATGACATTATCAAACAAACTAAGAATATGCTTAGTGTTTGATATGAAAGATTTGGGAGTTGCAGATGTCATACTAGGAATCAAAGTTTCCAGGACGTTTGAGAAAATTATTTTGTCTCAAGCTCATTACGCTGAGAAGATACTCGAAAGATTCAAGAATTACTCAAATGAGACTGCAAAAAGTCTTGTGGATCCCAATCTTCATTTGTTCAAAAATACGGGTGACAGCATATCACAACTGGAATATGCATGTGTAATCGGTAGTCTGATGTACTTAACAAATTGTACAAGACCAGACTTGGTACATTCAGTAAATGTACTGAGCCACTACACAAGTAATCTAGGACGAAGTCACTGGAATGGAATAATTAGAGTATTGAACTACTTGCAACATACTCAGAGTTATGGAATGCATTACACCAGATATCCAGCATTTCCAGAAGGCTACAGTGATGCCAATTGGATATCAGACTCCAAGAACTCAAAATCCACAAGTGGGTATGTCTTCACTCTTGGTGGTGCAGCTGTGTTATGAAAATTCTCTAAACAAACATTACTAGCCAGATCCACCATGGAATCTGAGTTTATTTCTTTAGATAAAGCGGTAGAGGAAGTAGAGTGGCTTTGAAACTTTTTAGAGAATATTTCTATGTCGGCAAAACCAGTGCCTGCTATATGTGTACATTGTGACAACCAGTCGGCTATAGCAAGGGTACTGAGTTGTATGTATTGGTAAGTCTCATTATTTCAGAAGGCGACACAAAACCATTAGACAACTGCTCTCAAATGGAATAATCTCTATAAAGTATATAAAATCAACCGACAGCCTAGAAGATCCATTTACTAAAGGTTTGTCACGAGAACAAGTTGTGAGATCATCAAGAGAAATGAGTTTAAAGCCTATGACGAAAGAGGATACTTGATGAAAACCCTACCTAGGAATTAGAGATCCCACGATCTCGGTTCAAGGGTGCAACCAAATCTTATTGAATCGACGTGAATATTGAGAGATTAAAATCTTGTACCCACTCTTAGGATGATAAAATAGTGCTGCCTACAAGGGGTTAGGATAAGTTTGGCTTTTAATGATTCCAATAGTTTTGAAATAAAAGTGGAGTATGGCAGGATACTCTTTATGGAAAATCACCTTGTGAGTGTGAAATGGGACTGTTTCTAGGAGAATGAAGAGAGGCTACATCCTCCAAGTTCACTCACGATTAACCAAAGTTGTTCAAGGCCAAAATGAACACAACAAGAGAACCTAGTTCTGTGAGGAGATGAAACTGTGTGATAGTTATTGTCTAGGTTCACATCAAAGCCCGGATAGTTCAAGACATCATGTTCACTACCTGGTCAAGTGAATCCGATGGCTACTCACTAAGGGTGGTTCAAAGTTGAAAAATTACTACCATTCCAGATGCAGTGATTTTTTAATTATACTCTCAGAGTCTTTTCTGTCAAGTCTTTTTCTATCGTGTCTAGATTGCATAGTTTGGTAATTTCCATTCATGTGGAGAATTGTTGGAAATATTTTTGGCATATTTTCCGGGCCGGATTCCGGTGGGCTTCGGCCACCGACAGCATCGGAAAGTGATTGGATTACGTTCCTTTCGTCGAGTACTATTCCATAATGTACTAATTTGCCAAATACGGATTCCGTATGAATGAGAAATGTTGGTCCAAAGTTGGGTACTCGAAATGTACTAACTTGGGAATTTGGAGAAAATGGTAGTCCCACATCGGAAGTTGGGAAAAATTTCTCTAGTATATAAGCTAAAGAAATTCACTAAAGGGTGTAGCCCTGGAGTTACCACTAACGTTTAGTGGAGAGAGGACCTAGCCAAAGTTACAAACACACACGCGCGTGTCCCGCCCGGCTCGGCCCTGGCTTCGGCTGGCTTGGCTTGGCTCTGGCCTACATTAATTTTTTTGCCCCGCTCCAATTTTTTGAGGCATTTGAAATTCTGTAACTGGTGCCATTATTCTGTAATAGTAAAATAATGGATCCATCAGTTACATTTTTGGAGCCATTACTTTGCTGTTACAGAGTAATGGATCCATGATCCATCAGTTACCCCTTCATCACCTATAAGACTCTACAATTTTGTTTGCCAGAAACACAGGTTTTTGAACTTGATAATCTTCTTCTTCTTCTTCCTCTGAGTCGGAGAGTACAACACAGCTACTGGTTCGCTGATCTCTCAGAAGCTAGGGTGCTGCTCGTCAGGGAAAGGTAATACAGTTGTATCCTGGGAGGCAATTCATTAGCTACCTTCACACTACGGGGCAATTTTTGCTTTAATGAGAGAGATCTTAATCTCGACTCTGTATTGAAGTGTCTGGTTTGTTCTTCTATTCTTGTACTTGTAGTTCTTCACAAACATTGTTAGGAATTTTCTATTTTATGATATTCGAGTTCTAACAGTTTACACGTGCTATGCAGGTATATATATTAAAAAAAGTTCGACGTTGTCTGACTACAAACCTAAAACCTCCTTTATATTAGTCATGCATGTGCATTGTACGTATTTTTTGGGTTACAATGTACGTATTTGTTTGATTACAAATAGAGTTTGTTTGGTGACAAACTTTTCCATTAAAATAGGAGAAATGGAGATAGAGATGAGAGATAGAGATGAATTAGATAAAATAGTATATGTTTGAAACGATCGACTTTATAATCAAATCAAGTTTAAGCAAATTGAGTCTGTGTTAGATAAAATGGAAAATATGCCTCCAACTTATTTCTCACTATATAAAATTTGTCTTTTATTTGTTCTCACCTAATTTATCTCTTACTCTTTACTAATTTGAATGGAGCACAAAAACTCGCTAATTAACTACCTGTATTCTTCAAAAAATTCTAGTTATTCATACATTGTTCTCGGGAATCCCCGCCACTTAACAGTCTAAATATACTTGTTTTGTGTTGTTTTTCTGTGTTGCTGGGCCCATTCGTTGAGCAGTTGTATGTTGTTTGTAATTTTTTGGGTGTTGGATTAGGTTGACGTTGGATGTTAGACTCATAGCGTCAATTATCTCTATACTTGTTATGTTGTTCTCCCGATATATATATATATATATATATATATATATATATATATATATATATATAGGGTAATCTTCCATTGCAAACGCTACTGTAGTGTTTGCAAATGTGCAAACCACTTAATCCGCTATTGGCAATAGCGGATTAAGGCAAAACACATAACCCGTTATTGGCAATGACGGGTTATGTGTTTTTCCTTAACCCGTCATTGCCAATGACGGGTTAAGTAGTTTAAAGCATTTGCACAACATTTGCGTTTGCAATGGAAGGTTGCTCATATATATATATATATATATATATATATATATATATATATATATATATATATATATATATATATATATATATATAAGTTTTCAAACTATTTCCTGTAGTCCTTAATAAAGCGATACTTACTTGGTTCTACAAATAGTGGCATAACTATGATATTGATTTAGAAATTTTACCTGAACTCATACTTGATTTATACGAATCATTGGTAGTCTTTCATCCAATTATCGGTAGGATGGATGAAACGGAAACATTTGAAGGATTATGTCCTATACATTTCTTTATAGAAACAAAAAAATCATGGATTTGGAAATTCAGTATTGAAACTGATAAAGTTAACAAAGAGATTGGGAAATATTATTGAGTTATTGGATTGATTATAAATGAGTACAATATCTCCTATATATAGGAGGGAACCAGATATTAAAACTGATACATAAACCGATATGAGACTAAATATATAATACAAAATCTAACACCCCCTCCCAAACTCACGGTGGGTCGAATAGTGTGAGTTTGCTCATCAAGTAACAAAATCTTTGAACATTGTGAGATTTGGTGAAGAAGTCTGATGTCAGCTGTGAAAAGGTAACAGAATGAAGTGAAATGGTGCCTACTTCAAAGCATAGACGAACATAGTGACAATCTATCTATGTGTGCTTCATTCGCTTATGAAAGACCGGGTTGCTTGCAATGTGCAATGCACTCCGGTTATCACAATGGAGAGTAGCAGCTTATGTAAGAATGACACCCAAATCTGATAAAAACCAACGAACATATACAATCTCTCTAGTAGCAGCTGCCATTGCCCTGTACTCAACTTCGATGGAAGAACATGCAACAACTGCATGTTTCTTACCTTGCCATGAGATCATCAAGAAATAGATAGAAACTTATGGTAGACCGTCTAGTAGTAGAATCACCCGTCCAATCTGAATCATAATATGCACTGAGTTCCAGTTTGGATGTAGAAGGCATAAATAATGAGCGAGTGATAGTACCCTAAAGATATCTGAGGATCCGAAGAAGAGCACCATAGTGAACTGATGTCGGTGCAGAAACAAACTGACTAACAATACTGACTGCATGAGCGATATCGGGTCTGGTCATACACAAGTAGACAAGTTGTCCAACAATTTGCATGTATCTAGTGGGATCGGGAAGGAGCTCATCATCTGTAGGACGAAGCTTCACATGAAGCTCTAAGGGAGTATCGGCTGATATACTGTCAGAGAGACATGCAGCGGAGATAATATCTGATGTGTATTTCTGTTGAGAAATGAGTATGCCTCGAGATCCATAGGCAATATCTAGACCCAGAAAGTAGCATAGTCTGCCAAGATCTTTCATATGGAACTGCTGGTGAAGATAGTTTTGGGTTGATGCAATACCTGCGGTGTCATCCCCAGTAATAATTATATCATCAACATATAATAGTAGAAGTACCTCCTCTGCATTGATGACCGCATAAACATAGAGTGGTCCTATGAACTTTGACTGAAACCTGCTTGGGTGATGACATGATGAAAACACTTAAACAAGGCTCAAGGCCTGTTTCAAGCCGTATATCGCTCGACGCAGACGGCAAACATGATGAGAAGGAGTGGTAAGATTAGAAGGAAGATGCATGTAAATAGCTTCAGATAAGGTACCATGAAGAAATGTATTCTTCACACCCATCTGTTATATCGACCACTGACGAACGAAGGCAACAGCAAGGAGAGTGCGAACTGTAGTCATCTGTGCAACTGGGAAAAAAGTATCATCATAATCAATGCCATGCTCCTGAGTAAATTTGTGGGCAACTAGACGAGCCTTGTGCTGGTCAATGGAGCCATCAGGTTGATATTTGATCTTGAAGATCCATTTACAGCTAACAGGTTGGATGCCCACAGGTAGTGGAATAACATCCCAAGTGTCAGTCTAATCATATAGATAGAACTCCTCTGCAATAGCTTCCCGCCACTCGGGGAATTGAATAGCTTCTTGATAGGTTCTGGGCTCACGTGTGGAGTGTATAGCAGTGAGATATGCATGAAACTGTGGTGAGTAAGAGGCAAAGGTGGTAAAGCCAAACTAATCAGAAGGACCAGTGGCATCAGGTGTGTGACGTGCTGGTGGGATGCCTAAGGTAGAACATGTAGACTGACAGACCGGTGGTGAATGGACAGTGTGTAGGGATGAAATAGGTGGAGTGGGTGCATGCAAATGTGGGGATGCAGGTGGTGAAGGTGCATGATGCTGTGGGTATGCAAATGGTGTCTCCGTAAGAGGAACAAGAAGTGGAATGTCAGTAGGAGATGGAAAAGGAGCAAAAGGAGTGAAATCATATGGAATGCATGAATGTATGGCCGGGGAGAGAGGCCCAACAACTGGGAAATTGAGAAAACTAGCATCCTCAGGAGAGGTCAAGTAGTAGGAAAAGTCTTCTACAAAAGAGACATGTCGGAAAACACGAACATGACCCGCCACGGGGTCAAAACAACGATATCTTTTATGTTCTGGACTGAGATCTATGTGAACACACTTGGCAGCATGAGCAGTGAGCTTCGTGTGCTTAGTGGGAAGGAGAAGGACATAACATGTGCACCTAAAAGTACATAGCATATTGTAGTCCGGTGGTGAGTGACGAAAATCCTCATAAGGTGATGTGCAAAATAGGGCAGACAAGTGAGTGATGTTAATGAGACAGATAGACGTCATGACAGCTTCAACCCAGAAAGAATGAGGAACAGAATAGGAGAGTAGAAAAGTGCGAGCCGTCTCAAGGATGTGACGATGCTTGCGTTCAGCTACACTATTCTGCTCTTGCATGTGAGGGCATGATTGCTCCTCGCATGATTCCTGAAAGAGTGTACCATGAGAGTGAATGATCGATTTCATAGCAGCGGAGTGTGTATTCGCGAATTTTGTCTGAGCGAAAGGTTTTGATACGCACACTAAACTGAGTGTGAACCATGTTTGTAAAGAACTGGCAAATGTCAGGTATCTCAGAGCGTTGACTTGACGCATAAGAAACACCCATGCGTATCTAGTAAAATTATCGATGAAACTAATGTAATAGAGATAACCTTTTTGAGAAGGTGTAGGAGATGGTCCTCATATGTCAGAGTGAATAAGTTAAAAAGAATGGGTGGTTTGGGAAATGCTTTTATGATTAAAAAGGAGTGTTATGTGTTTAGCCAAATGACAATCCTGGCAATTAGGAAAATGAGTAAAGGAAAGAGGACCAAGGGCACCACTACGGACTAAGTCTTGAGTCGAGACTCACTAATATGCGCTAAACGTTTTTGCCATAGATTAACATCAAAGAGCACATCACCAACAAAATGAGGATGAGATTTATGTGCAAAAAGAAAATCTAAATGATATAGACGACCACGTCGACTAGCACGCCAAAACTCCTGACTAGTGTGTGAATCGGTATTGGAACAAATCTAAAGAATCAAATATAATGACAAGACCACTATTGCACAACACACTAATAAAAATAAGGTTCATGGATAAATGCGAAGCATAAAGAACATAAAGCAATGTGATGTGGGAGAACTAATAGATCCTGAGTGTGTAGTGAGAAGTTGTGATCCATCGGCAGTGTAAGGCCGGAGAGTGAGGGGGAAGTGCAGTGTTGGTGGTGAGCAGTGTATAGTTACTAGTAAGATGATGTGATGCACAAAAATCTAAAATTCAGAAAGAATTCATACCAGGAGTAACAGAGAATGCAAGGGTAGATGAGCCAGCAGTGCTAGACTGACCCAAGAGCTAGAGTTCTAGCTGAGCGAGGCGATGCTGGAGATTAGCCCAATCAGCAGGAGCCGGCAAGACTAATGTAATGGTCACGGCCAAGGATGCAAGTAAAGAAATGCCACGAGAAGCAATGAGATTGGTGTTGCTGTGATAGAGATCGAAATGAGGATAGAAATGTTGCTGGTGTCGGATGTCGGATAGGGAGCTAGATGGTGGTACCGGTGTCTGAAGAAGGGGTGAAGCAGGGTTAGTAATGGTGCTGGGAATAGGGAGGAGTGATGAGGAAGATGTAGTAGCAGGGAAGTCGGTGGAAACTGAAAGATACTGGGGAGACTGAGGTTCCATTGGAGAAGAACAAGTATTCGTAATTTTATTTATTTATTATTATTATTTTTTTGCAGCGTTGGCGACGATTGTGACAACAGCAGTAGTAAACAGTAGCAAACAACAAGCAAATATCAGGTTTGGGTGTTGGGTTTGAATGGTGATTTGGATAGTGGGTTTTGATATTGGGGTTTTTTTTGTTTCTTTTTTTGTGGAAGGTAGCGTTTCAAATATATGGGTCTGGTTTGGGTTACAGGTCGGGTAAAGTTTAGGGGTATTTGGATTCGGGTAGAGGGATTATGAGGAGTAGGATTAGAAAGAGTGGGTTTCGGGTTGGAAAGAGAACAAAGGAGAACAAGGGATGGCAGCTAAGGTTTTGGTGGCGACTAGGGTTTGGGGATGCCGCCGTAGTGATGGGTTTCAGGTTTTTGGGTATTAGGATTTGGGAGGTGTCTATGATTTTGGGAGGCGGCTAGGGTTTCGGGAGGATCGACGAAGTTGAGGTTTCTATAGGATCAATGGACTTGTGGCTCTTAATGGAGTTGGGGAAGCTGACGAAGTTTAGGGAAGTCAACGACAGATGTTGTTGTTGTTGTTGAAGATTGACGACAGGTTTGTGAAGTTGACGCCGGATTTATGAAGTTGACATTACCATTGTTGTTGAAGATCTACGAGATTATGAGGAAGATGGTAGATTAGAAATTTTGTGATTGAGTGGATTTGAGATTAGGGTTAGAGATTATAGTTCTGCCCTGATACCATGATAAAGTTAAAAGATATATTAGGAAATATTATTGGATTATTGATTTATGATAATTGAGTACATCTCCTATATAGGAGGGAACCTGATACTAAAACTGATATATAACCCAAAATGGGACTAAATATATAATGCAATATCTAACATTTATAATACAATATCTAATAGAAACATCTTAAGATGATTTCATCTACCTTGTCTAAAAAAATTACTTCACAAAAAATGGTGGACTTCTATTGATATAGACACTAAGTTCTCTGAAATTAAAGAAATTATTCAGAGAAACATGAAGGTTCAAGATTAATCCTTAGTAAAGGAGATAGAAACAACAAATTTGTTGTTAAAGCCTACAAGGATGCTAGAAAGAAAGTAACCTCAGGCATCAGAGGCAGAAATAATGAAGAGATACCAAGAACACATGCTCAAACAATTAAATAATTCTCAGAATTCTGCTAAAGGCTCAGTTATCCCAGAAGAGCAGCTGCCAGATGCACAAGATCCGAATGAAGAGAAATAGTTGAAATTATTGGTTTATCCATAATTGTTATTTTCTTAAACAAAGAAATGATAGAAAAGATATTATATGATGATAATACATCGTCTGGTCTAAAAGAAAATTGATGAAAATCTCTTGTTAATGCAGAGGAAAAGAAACCTAAAATGAAGACGCCTTACATTGATAATGTCTATAAAATTTCAGAGATTCTGAATGAACGCAAGTTAGGCAAGTTAAAACTATTACTAGCAGACCTTAACAAAGAGGTTAATAATCTTACAGAAGAAGTTAAACTTCTTCAACTAGAAATAGATTGATTTTATCAAAAATAGAAGATAATAACCATATTCCAATAACTGTGGAAGACTCTTCTAAATCTCAGAACTCTGCATTATTGAATATTTTACAACCAGTAATGTCTCTAAAATGGTATATATCCATCACCTTGGTTATAGCCAAGAACCATTTTTTACCTGATTTAATAGCACTTGTTGATAGCGATGCTGATTTGAATTGTATAAGAGAAGATATTGTTTCTTCTGTATATTTTGAAAAAACCACTCAAACACTTAGCAGTGCAATTGTGAATAGATTAGATGTTAATTATAAATTAACGGATGCGCATATTTGTAGCCCCCTTTTATTGGTAAAAGATCTAACCGAACATGTTATACTGGGAAACCCCATTTTTACAACAGATCCTGCCAATAAACCAAATCGTTACTAGAGGAATAACTGCTACTTTTAAAGATATCTTAATAACCATTGAATTTATTATAGATCCTCAAACAAAGATTTTAAATGAAATCAAAGGAATACTCCTCAAAGAAAAGCAAGTCAGCTATCTAAAAGATGATATTTCCTATGCTCAAATTGAAAAGCAAATATTCTCCATATTGATCTTTTAGATCAGTGTAACCCCCGTTTCCGTTTATACGGATTTCCATTTCTTTAAAAACATGTTGATTATATCAAAATCAGGAAGCACAAAGAATTAGAATTCGTTATGGGTAGAGATGTTATTGCCGAAATAATAACTTCTATAAGAAATGCTGACATGAGTATAAACATAATGGTTCGAATAGCATCCACTAATATCACCGAAAACATTGTTAAAATACTCCTAAGAGTGGGTTTTATTTCTTTTCCTTGTATTCTTGTATTTCAATTTCCGTATAAATTCTTTTCTTTGTATTTAAATTATTTATTTGAATCTCCTATTGAAACCCATCCTAATATTTATTTAAAACCTAAATTTATATTCCAGACTATAATCTTGTTTTCTCTTCATTTTATTTATTTATTTTGAAGCCTAAACCAAGTCATGTTTCCCTCATCTTATAAATATTATTTTGATTTATTTGAAGCTCAATTTTAATCCATACTATCATATTATTTTATTGATTATTTTAATTTCATGAGAAGCTCAATTCTTTAGCCCAGATTAAACTCAAGCCTTAAATAAATATTAAGTCCATACTATAATAATTTTATCTTATTAATTGTTTAAAGCTCAATGTTATTTATTTTTGTGAAGCCTAATTCAAGCCCAAATCTAATTTTATATAAAATCCAAACTCACTACCCTATTCCAAACCCCTACCCAAACTCTCAACTGCACACACAACTCCACTCTCCTTAGTCTCCTCGACTAACCATGAATATCTCCAAACTAATTCCTCACTAAATTCGAACCATCCCCTAATTATCTCCTCATTACCCACTAACAACCTAATTAATAACCCCAGACTCTCCTTCTTCCACCCTTTTCTTCCTGCACCCAAGTCATATCCACCCTCGTCCACCGCCAACGCCACCCCATCGATCACTGCCTCCCACCCATGCCCTGCGACCCCGCTGCTCGGGCCACCGAGCGCCACCTGCAACCTCTCCCCTAGCTGCCAACCCCATCGACCACCGACGCCCCTCGCGTTCGTCCTCAACGAGCACCGCCTGAACAACGAAGCCCCCAACTATTCGCTCACCAACTCAACACTGTCTCCACGCACTTCTCCTCCTCGTCGAGCTTCGCCATTCCCATCTCATCGCCGATGCCATTGCTCCAGCTTCATCTTCCTCTTTCACTCACCGAACCCATCAAAATGCCCATTCATCTCCTTCATCCTCTCATCCACCTCGTTGCCCCTCCACCATCGATTGCTCCCTGCACCATCGACAGCCGCACCGCGAGCAACCCCCGCAGCCCCCTCGTTGCCTGCAACCAGCACCAGCACCACCACCACCCTCATCGCCCTCACCATCGCCCCTGGGCTGTTGCTCCCTAGCCACAATGCCAGCGACCACCTCGCTGTATTCCTGTGCTGCCTTGGCTGATCACCCCGACAACCACCACCGGAGCTCCCACTTGTTGCTTTTCGTTATTGCACGTGCCCTCTTGGTTCTATTATTTGCACGTGCTCTCATTATTTCCATCGTTTGCACGTGTTGCCTCCGTCGCTCATCTCGCTTTCGTTCATCGTATTAAGGCAAGTATCCCATGTACACTTTTTTGTTCCCGTACAAGCTTTTGCTTTGAATCCCGCAAGTAGTTTTGATCGAGTCATCGTGATATAATCTCGTTGTTCAATCTTTTCACATGTTGATTAAATCTTGACCCATTAGTATATGTTATCCTACTCGGTTCTTGTAAATTTCGTACACGTAAAATGATCGTGAATGTCCTTGTTATCACGTTGTAACCCTTGTTATTTTGTTTTGGATTTTATTGTATTTTCTTTTCTTTTTCTTGATTATTGTATCAAAATTTTTCTTTGAATAATAAATCTTTCTTTTCGTTGGGCTCATTTATTCTCTTTTGATCATTCCGTACTCTTTTGGCTTGAATTCTGCTATTTCTGGCTCATTACAAATTTTGCTCTGTGTGTTTTGAGTTTGAATTGATGCACTATTTGTTTCTCATTGATTTCTACTTGTTCTTTTCTTTTTGGAGCCTAAACCCATACCCTAAACCCGTTAACTCGCAACCCAAAACCCCACATCTCAATCTCCTGTTTAAATACCCCTTAAAACACTTATTTTATATTCTAAACTCTCACTTTCTCGCTCCTACCGCCGCTCTCCCTCTATCCTCTCACCCCGATCCCCTATTTTCAACCCATCCTGCTCACCTTCCCGTCCTCTGACCACCACTCCTCGCTGACCACAGCATCCACCTTCCCTTTGCCATCCCATCGTCTTCACTCTCTCTCCCAACCACCGAAGTCCCCACTTCTCATCCCAACTCCACCGAACCCATCACCCCGACGAACTCCATTGCCGCATCCCCTCGCCCTCGTCTATAACCTTCACCCCGCAACCACCGGTGACCCCTCATCATCCTCGACGTCGTCCAAAGCACCCGAACCCCCGCCATTTTCGTCTCCTCCTCTGTTTTGGTGGAGAAATAGAGCACCAGTCCTCCCCCGCTGCCGCTCGTCGCTGCATCGCCCCTCGACCGCGAGCACCACCGTCTGTCACCCCCGAGCACCCCTCACCGCCAGCGTCGCTAGTTCCCCTACCGTCGAGCCGCTCTCTCTCTTCCGTCGACCTCGCTGTTGGCTGCTTGAGAGGAGGAAGGGATTTTATTTTTGTGTTTGCTGTTTGGGTAGTGAAGAAGGATTTTGGATCCCGTGTTTGGTGTTTTGTGAAGAAGGGTAATTGCTGTTGCTGTTTTACACGTAGTTTGCACGTGTTCCATGTTCGTGGATTTGTTGCCCGGGATTCTCATCCCGTTGTTCTATATATTCAAATTTACTGTCTAATAGGCACGTCTCTTCTTGAACCCCTTTATTGTTTGTGTTCAAGATTCTTTGATCTCTGCAAGTAGATCCCAATCTTGTTATCATATTGCTATTTGAATTCCGTTAAGTGTATTGAGGGTTTACACGAGCTTACCCGATATATTCTTAACATCGTGCCTAAATCCTTGATCTAAAACCTAGTCCCCCCTGCACATTGCATATGCACGTTTACATGCAAAATAACTAGATCCATGTTATAGAATTATTTGAGGAACTGAATATGTCGATTAAATTTGATTTAATGAGTTAATTGTCATGCCTGTAAAATTGCATCTTAAACCTAGAAATATGTATGTTAAATATTTAGCATCACTTTGATTATTAATTAGCATGAACTATGTGGTTGTGTATAAAGTTGTTGCCTATTCATATCGAGTTATATTCTGGCCTGCTGTTTGTTTCTTTTTGTATCAGATTTTCGACCATGTTGCTATTGTAATTTGAAATAACTTTCCGAATATGAATTATATCCCCATGAATCCACTTTCCATAACTTTTGACGGAATTGAATTCCGATAAATAATCTCTTAGATATCAGTATTTTAGTACAACTGGGTCTGGATTTCTAGATTCACAAATTTCTGTGCATCACCTAGATTTAATAACAAATAGAACATGTTAACAGTAAAATAAAAATATGAAATTAATTTGAATGAGACTAGACATGTGTAGGAACTTCCCTAAATTTTTGTAGATTTAATTGAGCAGTTTTCTGACCTAATTCTTATGTTTGAACACAATTTATAACTTGCTGCCTGAACATAAAATCTGAAAAGAATAGGATTCTTACCCTAGTTTCTGTAACTTTTTGTTGGATCCTGTAGGCAAGACAAATAACACTAGAGGGGGGGGGGGTGAATAGTGTTATTTAAAAATTAATTAACAACTTGAACTTTTCGTACTATTAAGTCGACTGAAAATAGATATACAGTCGACTATTGCGTCAGATAAGAAGAGTATTTTACTAAAGAGTTACAAGTCTTATCGGTCGACTTATAGCGGAAAACCAGTCAACTTACCAGACAAGTTTTTGAAATAAAACTCAGAGAAATTGAAATTGCAAGTCGAGAGAATACAACCACAGAGAGTCAATCACAGCCAAACACAATGATGTATCATGGTTCGGTCCTCCCGACCTACATCCTATCCCTAAGCAACCCACTTGAGATTTTCCACAATTGAAAAAGTACAAGAATACTCTACGACCTTTGACAACAACAATGTCAGATACGTAGACCTCTCTTACCACTAGAAAGAGCAAATCCACTCTACACCCTAGAGTGAAACCGACTCTAACACCAAGAATCCTACTCTCCAACCGAGAGGACCACTCTCACAACCCGAGAGTGAAAACAACAAAAAAAATTGAGTTTACAACAACCTATAGCCTTGTATGTGATAATGCTTTTGTATAGTGGCTATTAGGTCAACTTCTGAATTCAGTCTAAAACGAAATCAATATTATATTAGACTGAAATTTAGAGAACCAAGTCTTAGAGAGTTTGTATGCTTTTGAAACACTTGTTCTTATTGAAAACAAAAGACTTGAAAGTTAAAGAAAGCTTGGAACCTTTTCCAAATGATTCCTATACTCTATTTATAGAGTAAGAATCAAGGAATATTGTAAAACAGTTCCATAAATCGTAATAATACGGATATAAAAGATTTGAATTTGAAAAACAAGTTTTAATTCAGAAAATTGTCGAAATGGCTTGAACAGTCGACTGGGTTGCCGTAATGAGTCGACTGGCCAGAGCTTGTATGAGTTCAGACAGTTTCGTATTATGACAATCATCTGGTTCCAAGGAGCAGTTGACTGGTACTCATACAGCTGAACTTATTCAAGCTTGTTTTGACATTTTGATTTTGTAAAACACTCAGATTATTTAAAGTATGTATGAGTGTGTGTGTGACAAGGCTATTACAAGTTTCTAAGACTCAAAGAAAAATAAAATATTACAAGCCACATTGTTTAAACATTTGAAGCACTTTGAATCTTGTCTTGAACTTGAGTCTTTGTCTTGAGTTTTAGCCTTTGTCTTGATGTCTTGAAGCTTGATCGATTACTCTTGAAAGCTTCATCAGATTATGTTGCCTTTGTGTATTTCACCATGGTATTGAGTTTGATATACTCTGCAAGAGATATGTGGTAGAACAACTTTGTATTGTGTTGTAGTCATAAAACCAAGAATCAACGTTCTCCCCCTTTTTGATGATGACAACACAATAACGTATAATAATAACAATATACATAGCAAGATGTCTCACATTATTTAAAGATATGCAAATGTGAAATAAGCCCCCCCTAAATAATTTACAATATGCACACAATTGTGAAAAAATAACAATATATATAAAATATGCACAAAAAACCATATAAACCACAAAACTATATTTTTCTCCCCCTTTGTCATCAACAAAAACATAAGGAGGAAGGATACATCATAAAGAACAAAATCAACATTGCATAACCAAAACACAGTTATACATAAGAAATCAAGTACATTGTGGCAGATTACAAATAGAAGATAGAAAAATAACAAACATAAAACATAATTAAAAATAAAAAATACATCAAGTTTATTCTTCTTCTTCGTCGTCGTCATCTTTGGAGGCAGGAGGAGGTTGTGGAAATTATTGAGTGAACATGTGAGTAAGGTTAGCAAGGCTAGCCTCAAGATTATCCTGTCTACCTAGGATAAGATCAGTATGATGCATGAGATAATTAACCAAGTATAAAGACTCTCGGGATCAGCAAAGACAGCTCTAGAAAGAGAAGAACTAGAAGCAGAAGATCGATGACCAGAAGTGGTTAAAGGAATAGGAGGTACATTCCTTTGTGGATACCGAGGAGGAGAGTAAAGGATTCTCATACGAGCTAAACTCGCACGATCAAAAGACTCATAGTGAGTAACAACACTCGACTCGGAATCAAGATCAACTTCATAAAAATTGAAAACATGAGTAAGAAGTGCACCAAAAGGAAGGAAAGAGGTGTGATCCTTATGAAAAACTAGGAAACTAGGAAACTAGGAATTGTTGAAAAACTAGGAAACTTGAAAAATATTAAGAGATCAGGAAAGAGTTACCCAACAACAAGATAAAGAACCCAAATAGCTTCAAGAGACACTAAAAGAACTTAGATCTGGATGGAAATCTTCAAGCCAAGAGCAGCAAGTCGAAATTGCTAAGAACTGGAAATGGGCAGCCGACTTGAATCTTCTTGACAGAAAAAATAAAAGTGAAAGAGGGGTAAGAGATTTAGGGTTTTTTACATTAGGTAGACGGCTGAGATAAAGACTAATTGGGAATGGACGGTTAAGATCCATCAATGGGTAAAAGTAAGAAAGAGAGATGCCTCAGTTAACCGCCAATTCGGAAATAGAAAAACTAAACTAATGTCGTGACAGTCGACTAGTTTTGATATTAGTCGACTTAGTCGAGAGAAAATTAAACCAAATGAAACATCAAGTAAAACTTCTGTCAGTCCACTGGTTACTGAAACAGTTGATTGTCCAGAACACAAAATTCCGCCAAAATATGGACAATGAAAATACTTTATAAGTCGACTGAAAAAGACATTTAAGTTGACTTAAACAAAATAAATTTTCAAGAAATGTCATGAAAACAACACATTTCTAGTTCTCTTCTAAAGTTGATAAAAGTGTCTTCCTTAAGTGGTTTGGTAAATATATCTGTTACTTGTTTATCAGTAAAAATAAAATCCAAAGTTATATCTCCCTTTAAAACATGATCACGTAGAAAATGATGTCAAATATCAATATGTTTTGTATGTGAGTGTTGAACCGGATTTTTAGATAGATTAATAGTACTGGTATTATCACACATTATAGCAGGTTTTGAAAATGAAATACCATAATCTAATAAAGTTTGTTTCATCCACAAAATTTGGGCACAAGCCAAACTAGGATACTGAATTTTGTTTTTTACTGCACCAAGATACTAGTGAATGTCCCAAAAAGTAACAAGTTCCACTAGTACTTTTACAATCAGTTTTACTACCAGCAAAATCAGCGTCACTATACGACAAAAGTTGAAAATTATCGGTGCGTAGATGAAACAAACCATATTCAGACATGCCTTTAATGTATCTTAAAATACGTTTCACAGCTTTTAAGTAAGATTCTTTAGGTTTTGACTGATATCTAGCACACAAACATACACTAAGCATAATATCTGGTCCACTAGTAGTTATATCTAAGAGTGAGCCAATCATACATCGATAGAGTTTTTGATCGACACTCTTACCTAAATCATCTTTGTCAAGTATAGTAGTAGTAGCCATAGGTGTTGTCTTACTACTATTGCGATCTATGCCAAACCGTTTGAGTAATTCCTTAGCATATTTTCCTTAATTAATAAATATGCCATTTTGTGACTACTTTATTGTAGTCCAAAGAAATAATTGAGTTCACCCATGTGACCCGTCTCTAACTCATTTTTCATGGTATTAGCAAACTCTTGACAGAGATTACTATTAGTAGATCTAAAAATTATATCATCTACATATATTTGTATGATTAGAATACCTGTCTCAATTTTCCTAATAAACAAGGTAGTATCTACTTTACCTATCTCAAAACCAGTTTCTAAGAGAAATTTTTTTAACCGATCATACCAAGCACGAGGTGCTTGTTTAAGACCATATAAAGCCCTTTTCAATTTAAAAACGTGGTTTGGGAATTGTTCATGTTCGAAATCGGGTGGTTGCTTAACATAAACATCTTCCTTAATAAATCGATTCAAGAAAGCACTTTTAACATTCATTTGGAAAAGTGTAAAATTCATAAAATACGCAAAAGATAATAAGATCCTAATTGATTCTAGTCTAGCAACATGAGCATATGTTTCATCAAAATCAATTCATTTTTCTCACTACAAAAGAAAGTAGCTTTCCCGGTGCTTTTTCACGTCTATACCGGCGTTTTTTTACGCCGGTGAAACTTTCACCGGCGTTTACAATAGCGCCGCTCCAACTGCCGCCGAAGCGGGCATCGCTGAAACGAAGGGGTCTACACCGGCATTTTTTATGGACGCCGGTAAATGTTAGGACTACACCGGCGGTCATAAAACGCCGGTGTATATCGGTCTCTGGGTGCCGTTCTTGTGCACCTATATACATTCACCGGCGGTTGTAAACCGCCGGTATTTATCCATTCACCGGCGTATATGAAAACGCCGGTGTAGATCGAAAGTATACCGGCGGTCAAGGAACGCCGGTGTATGTGCGTTTATGAGCGCCTGTTTTTCCCTGTTTACGAACACCGGCGCGACAAAAAAACGCCGGTGTAGTTATATACGTCGGCGTTTATAAAACGCCGGTGTACGTCTGTGCCGTGATAGCTGATAACATTCGCCGGCGTGCGTTGAAATGCCGGTGTATCACGCACTCCAACAATTAGATTATATAGACCGCCATTTTTTAAAACGCCGTTCTGGCTATGCCCGTTTATTTTCGATACTCCGCTTTTCCGTTCGATTTCAATTCACAGTTTCATTTACAAAACCTGTAAACTAATTCTCACAACTGATTCAATCAATTTCGTTGCATACTACTGCGCAAACCACAACCAAACACAAGAATAATTAAAGATAATCAAGTTTCACACGTGTCATATCAACGTCCAAATTCATTGATTAATTAACAGTGTCATAATTAACAAATTAATATAGAGACTAACATCCCAAATATCTAAACAAACCAGTCTGACAAATATCCAAAATATCCCAAATTCAAAATATGACATAACTCTCATAAAAAAAACCAGTCTGACATAACAACAGCAAGGAGGAGGACATAACAACAACAACCATACAGCAAGGAGGACATAAGAACAGCAAGGAGGACTGCAGATTCATACCCCTCGAGTAGCTTCAGCTCTGATCATTAGAATTTCCTTCATCTTGACGACCGCTCTGTGAAAAAAAAAGCAATAGTTTAATTGAACAGTAGATCACAATACAGAATATACATATTTTTTGAACTTGCAAAAAGAACTACTTGTATCTCGAATTATAAGATCAAAGTGCCAACTGCAAATGGAATTGTTAATGATATATACAGAGGTAAAATAATTACATTGCAATGCTAAAAATCTAGTACTTAATTTTGTTTTTAAATTTATCTAAAATAACAAAACAAATGAAAATTCAGTATCTAACTTGAAACCTTTATATTCTCCTCTGATTGGGAATATCCACTATCTAAAACAGTAAAACAAATGAAAATTCAGTATCTAAGCATGTCCTTCATGGATTGTTCAGACAATCCATGAAACTGTCATCGTGGACGGAAACCAAATATAAGAAAAATAAGAAAAATAAGATAGGACTCATATCAAGTGTATTTTTAGGGAACTGTCATCGTGGAAGGAAACCAAATATATATAGAAGCCAGAAATGGAAACAGAAATAAGAAAGGTAGAGACTTTGGATACACCAGGCTAACATAGCGGCATTTTCCTCATCTCTCTCTCATCCCTTATTTCCCTTCAGCACACGAACACAAAGAGACATCAGCAACCACCTTAAGAGCGACAAGAACAACAATAATAATAAATTATTATGAACAAGATGTCTCTATATGGGTTTCCAGATCTCCACTCGAGCCCACTCTTTCTAATCACAGCCCAATTAAGAACATAGACAACTTCTAACTGAACAATCCAATCATAGCCCAGTCAAAATTTACCATCCTGGATCTTAATGAAATCAGCTTCACTAATAGTGAAAGAAACTGAGGATGCTAGCAGCATACTTAGTTTGGAAGTGAACCCATTTTTTGTTAAAAAATCATGCCAAAGAAGGCAATCAGCTTCATTAACAGTATCTGAAAATGAAAATTTCCATTATCTGAGCTTATATGTTGCTCTACTAATTCACTGTGCCCAACTAAATCTAAAACCCAATTGTTGTGCGTATCCGGAGGATTTTGGCATACGTACCTATAGCATCCTCAGTTCACAGTAAACCCGTTTTGGTCAAAAAAACATGCCAAGATCACAATCAGATGCATGAAAATAGGCTTCACTAACAACAAAAGAAGAAACTGGGGATGCTATGCAGCATACTTAGTTTGGAAGTGAACCCATTTTGTGTTAAACAATCAGGTTACATTAACAGTATTTGAAAATGAAAATTGCTCCATTATCTGAGCTTATATGTTGTTCTACTACTTTTTTAGCCCAACTATATCGCAAAACCCATTGACTGTGCATATCCGGCCGGAGGATTTTGGCATACGTACCTATATAATATCCTCAGTTCACAGTGAACCCATTTTTGGTATAAAAACATACATGCCAAGAAGACAATCAGGTGCTTGAAATCAGCTTCACTAACAGTTAGTGGAAATGGGACCATAAAATAGCTTAAGAAGACCATCAGGTTTGTGAAATAAGCTTCACTAATAGTGGAAGAAACTGGGGATGCTATGCAGGATTCTTAGTTTGGAAGTGAACCCATTTTGTGTTAAAAAAACCATGCCAAAGATTGCAATCAGGTTACATTGACAGTATTTGAAAATGAAAATTGCTCCATTATCTGAGCTTATATGTTGCTCTACTACTTTTTTAGCCCAACTATATCGCAAAACCCATTGACTGTGCATATCCAGCCGGAGGATTTTGGCATACGTACCTATATAATATCCTCAGTTCACAGTGAACCCATTTTTGGTATAAAAACATACATGCCAAGAAGACAATCAGGTGCTTGCAATCAGCTTCACTAACAGTTAGTGAAAATGGGACCATAAAATAACTTAAGAAGACCATCAGCTTTGTGAAATAAGCTTCACTAACAGTGAAAGAAACTGGGGATGCTATGCAGCATACTTAGTTTGGAAGTGAACCCATTTTGTGTTAAAAAAACCATGCCAAAGATTGCAATCAGGTTACATTGACAGTATCTGAAAATGAAAATTTCTCCATCATCTGAGCTTATATGTTGCTCTACTACTTTTTTAGCCCAACTATATCGCAAAACCCAAGTGTTGTGCATATCCGGTCGGAGGATTTTGGCATACGTACCTATATAATATCCTCAGTTCACAGTGAACCCATTTTTGGTATAAAAACATACATGCCAAGAAGACAATCAGGTGCTTGAAATCAGCTTCACTAACAGTTAGTGAAAATGGGACCATAAAATAACTTAAGAAGACCATCAGGTTTGTAAAATAAGCTTCACTAACAGTGGAAGAAACTGGGGATGCTATGCAGCATACTTAGTTTGGAAGTGAACCCATTTTGTGTTAAAAAAACCATGCCAAAGATTGCAATCAGGTTACATTGACAGTATCTGAAAATGAAAATTGCTCCATTATCTGAGCTTATATGTTGCTCTACTACTTTTTTAGCCCAACTATATCGCAAAACCCAAGTGTTGTGCATATCCGGCAGGAGGATTTTGGCATACGTACCTATATAATATCCTCAGTTCACAGTGAACCCATTTTTGGTATAAAAACATACATGCCAAGAAGACAATCAGGTGCTTGCAATCAGCTTCACTAACAGTTAGTGAAAATGGGACCATAAAATAACTTAAGAAGACCATCAGGTTTGTGAAATAAGCTTCACTAACAGTGGAAGAAACTGGGGATGCTATGCAGCATACTTAGTTTGGAAGTGAACCCATTTTGTGTTAAAAAAACCATGCCAAAGATTGCAATCAGGTTACATTGACAGTATCTGAAAATGAAAATTGCTCCATTATCTGAGCTTATATGTTGCTCTACTACTTTTTTAGCCCAACTATATCGCAAAACCCAAGTGTTGTGCATATCCGGCCGGAGGATTTTGGCATACGTACCTATATAATATCCTCAGTTCACAGTGAACCCATTTTTGGTATAAAAACATACATGCCAAGAAGACAATCAGGTGCTTGAAATCAGCTTCACTAACAGTTAGTGAAAATGGGACCATAAAATAACTTAAGAAGACCATCAGGTTTGTGAAATAAGCTTCACTAACAGTGGAAGAAACTGGGGATGCTATGCAGGATTCTTAGTTTGGAAGTGAACCCATTTTGTGTTAAAAAAACCATGCCAAAGATTGCAATCAGGTTACATTGACAGTATCTGAAAATGAAAATTTCTCCATTATCTGAGCTTATATGTTGTTCTACTACTTTTTTAGCCAAACTATATCGCAAAACCCAAGTGTTGTGCATATCAAAATGGGTTACAATAAAACAAAATGGGTTCACTTCAACAACAGCAACAACAGCAAGTGGGAACCAAATATAGAACAATTGGGGTTTGAATGGAGATTGTAGTCATAGATCAATTCTTCATGGAAGAGAAATACGAATAGGGCTCATAGCAAGTGTAGTTTTAACTGGAATTGTCATCGTGGAAGGAAACCAAATACAGAAGCCAGAAAGAGGAATGGTAGAGAATGAGAATACACCAGGCTAACATAGCGGCATTTTCCTCAGCTCTCTCTCATCCCTTCTTTCCCTTCAGCACACGAACACATAGAGACATCAGCAACAACAGCAAGAGTGACAAGAACAACAATAATAATAAATTATTATGAACAAGATGTCTCTATATGGGTTTCCAGATCTCCACTCCAACTCGTCTCTTTCTAATCACAGCCCAATTAAGAACAATTGTTCACAGTCACTGTTAAAGAAACATAGATGCTCAGATTATGTAAAATTTTCATTTTCAGATACTGTTAAAGAAGTTGATTTCATGCATCTGATTGCTATCTTCGGCATGATTTTTTAGCCAAAATGGGTTCACTTCCAAACTAAGTATGCTGCATAGCATCCCCAGTTTCTTTCACTGTTAGTGAAGCTTATTTCACAAACCTGATGGTCTTCTTAAGCTATTTTATGGTCCCATTTTCACCTCCTCCAAATCAGTACAACAACACGACTGAACAATCCTTGTTTGCAGGTCATACAATGTCATTATACCAGGTTATGTGCCAAAGTGGGGTTGGGCATACGATGCAAGGCCGACAAGTATTAGTTATTTGTGAGTATGCAATAGGATGCAGCTATGAACATGGGCTCATATCAAGTGTAGTATTACGGACTGTCATCGTGGAAGGAAACCAATTTAATATAGAAGCCATATATGGAGCCAGAAAGAGGGATGGTAGAGAATGAGGATACACCAAGCTAACATAGCGGCATTTTCCTCATCTCTCTCTCATTCCTTCATTCTCTTCAACACACGCACACAAAGAGACATCAGCAACAACAGCAAGAAGGGGTTGGTCCAACAATAAGTGTAGATTATAATAAACGAGATGTCTCTATTTTGGGTTTCCAGATCTCCACTCCAGCCCTTTCTTTCTAATCACAGCCCACTTAAGAAACATAGATGAAATGCTTATAGACGACAGCCACAATGCAGACTCACAAACACTAGTACGTGTCTTTCATGCATTCAAGTAACATAATCTCTTTAAAAATACCAATTTTAAGACTTACCGATGTTTTTTGACAGTGGGCGGCGTGCCACCCTCACTCTCATATGTTTGCCTGCCACTATTATTTAGTGGTTGCTCATCCCCATGGCTCTCGTTGCCATCATTTATATTTACCCTCTTTCCACGTCTCGACATGTTGTACCTGTCAAGGATTCGATAACTTGGTTCAAATGATAGTTTGGTTCAAATGACAACGATAGTTTGGTTCAAATGACACTAAGCATAGTTTAATGTAAATAATACCAAGCAGTAGAAAATAGAAAGATAATTAAACCAGTGTATTAAATTCACAATGAACATATTCGAAATTACAGACATAATATTACAACAAGATTTAAGACATAAAATTACAGACATATAATAAACTCAATTGAAAATCATGTAAACTACAATACGACATCTTCCAGTACATCGCCCTCTTCTCCATCCTTGCGGAGCCAAGTCCCGCAAATTCCAACATCGATTGTGTTTACATCAAACACAGGAAACTCAGAAGCAATGTAACTGTTCATGTCTTTACCGTCTTCATCGTCTGAAGTATCGCCCAGTTGGAATACATCTCTTGGTTGCATAGGGATAGCCACATACGATTTTGGCAGGGTTGGATCTTCAATGTAGAACACTTGTTGCACTTGGGATGGAAACACAAATGGCTCATGGCTAATGTGTGTACCGATGTGAATCAATTTTGAGAAGTTTATAACTGTGAAGCCAAGCTTGTCCTTGTTGTTAGCAAAATTCCTATCAAACTCAGCCCAATCCCCACAAAATAAGACAACACGGAAATGGCCAAAATAATTCAACTCAATGATATCCGTGAGCACTCCATAGTAGTCGAGATCCCCATCTACAGGCCTCGTGTCCGATTTGGAAGCATAACTTCTAGTCTTAGACGTCACTACCATTCCACTATTTTGAGACTTCAAATTAGATTCACGATCCTTAGTACGAAATCTAAAACCATTGAATATGTATCCTCCGTATCTTTTGACCATCTGATAGGGACCTTTGGCAAGTACTTGTATTTCAGATGACGCACCTTCAGGACCCAAAGAATGTACCTATTAATTTTGCGCAAATCGTATCAACACCATAGAAAATGTAGATATAATAAAGATTAACTTGCATAACTGTAATTCACCTACATGAGATTCAAACCACTTATGAAATTTTTCATTCATCAGCTTGTTTTGTTCACGTGGTGGTAGTCTTCTTGGTCTAGCCCTTCGTTTGATGTCCCTGACAAATTCGCTAAAAAACAAGCAATTGAAATTAGGAATAACAAAAGTATCAAAAATATCGAACTCCGCAGTTTTCACTGTATTCGATTTACATTCAAAAGCAACTTACTTTCGAAATGGTTCCACTGATGCATGATGGTCTAGCACATATCGATGTGCCTGTTCCCACACTAAGCTATCGAGCTCAAATGCATCAACTTTACCAACAGTGGTGCCAGCGGTATCAAAAAGATATTGTGCACCATCAAGGTTGGAAATGTCTGGATTTCTACGTGGTCTACTGGAAGATGTCTCCACACCAGGCAAATACCTGGAAAAAAAATGTGAGCACTCCTCTGATAGATATCCCTGGGCTATTGACCCTTCAGGATATGCTCTATTTTTCACATAACCCTTTAGCCAGTATAGGTACCTGAACATGTACAATTAATAAACTAGAGCGGATTAGGGGATTAAAAGAAATGAGCTTTTGAAAATTCAATTTCGTAAGATGAATGAATTATTTTACCTCTCAATGGGGTACATCCACCGATAGTGAACAGGACCACCGATTCTGGCTTCACCAGCAAGGTGGATTATCAAGTGAATCATAATAGTGAAAAACGATGGAGGAAATATCATCTCCATTTTACTAAGTGTCAATGCCGCCTGCTGCTCCAATTGGTCCAGATCTTCAACACGAAGCATTCTTGAGCAAATACCTTTATATATGCTACAAAGATCTTTCAGGACAGTAGTGACTTGCTCACACATTGAAGACCTTAGGGCCACAGGAAGGAGATCCTGCATTAGGATGTGGTAGTCGTGTGACTTTAGACCCTGAAGCCTCTTCTCTTTAAAGTTGACACATTTTGCCATGTTAGAAGAATAGCCATCGGGGACTTTAAGTTCAAGTAGTACTTTGCAAAACAACTCCAACTCCGATTTTGACATTGAATAGATTGCAGGAGGTAGGAGCACTTTCCCGTTCGGCAATTCTTCTGGGTGCAACTCATGTCGGATGCCCATTGACTTCAAATCAAGTCGGCTCTTGAGATTGTCCTTTGTCTTCCGATCATCTCCCATAACTGTTCCTATACAATTCTCACCAATATTTTTTCCAATATGCATCACATCTAAATTATGTCTCAGTAAGTTGAATTCCCAATACGGCAACTTGAAGAAAATACTCTTCTTCTTCCATGCACCTAAACTCGTCAAGTTTTGATCCTCATCCTCGCCATATAGATCGGTCTCCTCACCTTGCTCCGGCCTTGCCCTTTTCTTGCCCTTTGTCCTGACTTCTGGTTCCTTTTCATATTTGAATTGATGACCATCTACCCGCCTCAAAATATCTGAACCAGAAGAAGACCCAGGAGCATGTTCCCACTCGTCGGTGCCATCAAATGTCGCTGCCTCTGCCCGAAATATATGTGTGTCAGGCAACCATCTCCTATGACCCATATAGCAAAACTTTCTGCCATTGTACAACCACCTTGAACTAGTTTGGTCAGCACAACATGGACATGCATAACGTCCTTTAGTACTATATCCAGATAAATTTGCATATGCTGGAAAATCATTGATTGTCCAAGACAACACGGCACGAAGAGAAAATGTTTCTTTAGCCACAGCATCATAGGTTGGAACACCCACCCACAACTTCTGAAGTTCATCTATTAACGGTTGTAGGTACACATCTATATCATTTCCAGAACCTTTCGGTCCAGGAACTATCATGGACAAAATAAATGAGGACTGCTTCATGCATTTCCAAGGCAGCAAATTGTATGGTATCAACACAACCGGCCATATGCTGTATGTACTACTCATTTGCCTGAAAGGGTTGAAACCATCACTAGCTAGTCCAAGTCTCACATTTCGAGGATCTTCCGCAAAATCAGGATATCTTTCATCAAATCTTTTCCAAGATTGAGAATCAGCAGGATGTCTAAGAATCCCATCATTAGTGCGACCTTCAGCATGCCATTTCATATCAGAAGAAGTTTTCGTGGACATAAACAACCTTTGTAACCTAGGAATCAGAGGAAAGTAACGCAATGTTTTGGCAGGCTTCTTTTTCCTACTTCGCTTAGTAGATCCACTGGCTCCCTCGTCTTGATTTGGTCTTTCTTTCCATTTCGAAGAACCACACACTTCGCAATTCTCCAGACTTTCCTTACCACTCGTGAAAAGCATACAGTCATTTGGACATGCTGCTATCTTCTCATATCCTAGATCGAGAGAACTTAGGAATTTTTTAATTTTATAGGCTGAGTTTGGAATACAGATTTCAGGAAATGCTTCATTCAACAATTCAAGTAGCATAGTGAAGGACTTAGCAGACCACCCGTTTAAACATTTAATCTGAAATAGTCTGACAATGAATGAGAACTTAGAAAATTTGGTGCAGTCGCGGTACAACGGGATACTAGCATCTTCAAGTAACTTAGCGAAGGATTCTTGCTGCTTATTATTTTCAGGGGTGGGGCCAGACATTTCCTCGTCCACCCCACCACCAATCTGGTTTGTTTCTGTTGACTCATTGTGAACTTCGGTTGTTGGGTCATTGGTGTGGAAAGGAACATTATGAATCCCCATGGCATCTTGTAACAAAGCATGCATCTCATCGGGAACGCTTAAGTCTTCGTTCACTAAGGGCTCAGCCTCATTTTCTAATACAACCGGACGAACAGGAGCTGCCGTATGATCCTCTCCATGACAAAACCACCTTGTGTACCCTTGAAGAAAACCGTTGACAGCCAAGTGTGTATGTACTACGTCACATGTCCTCAGCATACAATTTGTACAGCGAAGGCATGGACAAAGGATTAGGTTGGGATCACGGGAATGTCGTTTGGCAAAGATAATAAAATCTTTAATACCATCACGGTACTCCTTGGATAATCGTGGTTTACTAATCCAACTTCTATCCATTATATCAATAGCACACAGTCTGAAATTAAAATTTGATATATTAAATAGTAATAACAGTAAAAGGCATTTTGTATATTAAATTTCACCTATTTGAAAACCATCCCTAGCTGCAAATAAATAAACGATATAATCTTTAACTGTAAAATAAAGAAATTGTGGCTCCAAAAAATGTACAAAAAAAAACTACATCTTAACACAATCTACTCTATTCACCAAACCCTAAACGACCTTTTGTGGAAATGATCACAACCACCTTAGACGGTATTTTATCGCACACCCTGTGTTCGAGCATAAAAAAAATCGACTATAGTCTCCCCTGTATTTGGCTTTCCGTTCAAGGAGATGATGATGGTAAAGGGTATTTTGCTGATGAAGAGGAATCGGCCGAATAATGAGCGCGTCGTGCTGTAACTACGGTAACAAGAAGATCTGATGACTCATGAACTATTCTGTTCATGACTACTAATAATCACTTATCTCATAATAATAATAATAATAATAATAATACTAAACAAAAGAAACAGTAAAAGAAAAATTAAAATGTCTAGTATGTAAGCATATATTTTGCAGACTGAACCAATTGTTGTACATAGCCGGAGGATTTTGGCATAGAGCTATAGCATCCTCAGTTCACAGTGAACCCATTTTGGTCAGAAAAACATGCCAAAATGACAATCAGATGCATGGGATAAGCTTCAATTCATTAACAGTGAAAGAAACTGGGGATGCTATGCAGCATACTTAGTTTGGAAGTGAACCCATTTTGTTAAAAAACCATGCCAAGGATTGCAGTCAGGTTACTTTAACAGTATCTGAAAATGAAAAATTTCCCATTATCTGAGCTTATATGTTGCTCTACTACTTCTTCAGCCCAACTAAATCTAAAACCCAATTGTAGCCGCATATCCGGCCGGAGGATTTTGGCATACGTACCTATACCATCCTCAGTTCACAGTGAACCCATTTTGGTAAAAAAAACATGCCAAGATGACAATCAGATGCATGAAAATAAGCTTCACTAACAACAAAAAAAGAAAATGGGGATGCTAGTAGCATACTTAGATTGGAAGTTAACCCATTTTGGTATAAAAAACCATGCCAAAGATTGACAATCAGGTTACTTTAACAGTATTTGAAAATGATAAATTTTCCATTATCAGAGCTTATATGTTGCTATACTACTTCTTCAGCCCAACTAAATCTAAAACCGAATTGTTGTGCGTATCCGGAGGATTTTGGCATACGTACCTATAGCATCCTCAGTTCACTTAGTCTGGAAGTGAACCTATAGAAAATGGGGATGCTAGCAGCATACTTAGTTTGGAAGTGAACCCATTTTGTGTTAAAAAACCATGCCAAAGATTGCAATCAGGTTACTTTAACAGTATCTGAAAATGAAAATTTCCATTATCTGAGCTTATATGTTGCTCTACTACTTCTTTAGCCCAACTAAATCTAAAATCCAATTGTTGTGCATATCCGGCCGGAGGTTTTTGGCATATGTACCTATAGCATACTCAGTTCACAGTGAACCCATTTTGGGTAAAAAAACATGCATGCCAAGAAGACAATCAGATGCATGAAATCAGCTTCACTAACAGTGAAAGAAACTGGGGATGCTATGCAGCATACTTAGTTTGGAAGTGAACCCATTTTGTGTTAAAAAACCATGCCAAAGATTGCAATCAGGTTACTTTAACAGTATCTGAAAATAAAAATTTCCCATTATCTGAGCTTATATGTTGCTCTACTACTTCTTTAGCCCAACCAAATCTAAAATCCAATTGTTGTGCATATCCGGCCGGAGGATTTTGACATACGTACCTATAGCATCCTCAGTTCACAGTGAACCCATTTTGGGTAAAAAAACATGCATGCCAAGAAGACAATCAGATGCATGAAATCAGGTTCATTAACAATGAAAGAAAACAGGTATGCTAGCAGCATACTTAGTTTGGAAGTGAACCCATTTTGTGTTAAAAAACCATGCCAAAGATTGCAATCAGGTTACTTTAATAGTATCTGAAAATGAAAATTTCCCATTATGTGAGCTTATATGTTGCTCTACTAATTCACTGTGCCCAACTAAATCTAAAATCCAATTGTTGTGCATATCCGGCCGGAGGATATTGGCATACGTACCTAGAGCATCCTCAGTTCACAGTGAACCCATTTTGGGTAAAAAAACAAACATGCCATGAAGACAATCAGATGCATGAAATCAGCTTCATTAACAGTAAAAGAAGATGAAAATTTCCATTATCTAAGCATATATTTTCTATTAATTCTTCATCTCAACTAAACCGTTCATGCTAAGGAAATCGAAATGAATAAACTGAAAAAAGCTGCCTTTTTTTGGAAAATAAGGGAAATCAAGAGATCATACCGAAGAGAGAGAGAGAGGGAGCGGGGCGACGAGGGCGGGGGCGTAGGAGAGAGAGAGAGAGGGGGTGACTGCCGATTCACCTCCAAATAGAGAGAGGGAAGAAGGAAATCGAAAAGGACGAAGGGAATAAGGGACGATTTCGAAAGGTCGAAGGCCATCGAAGAGGACGAAGCGGCGGAGGCAAACGCGCGGGAAGTAGAGCAAGGAAGGAGGGAAACGAAGCGCCTCTTTTTTTTTTTTTTGGGGTATTGGGAAAATGGCGAGCGAAAGATTAGGGTTCGCGGGTTTTATTCCCAGTTATTCACCGGCGTTTTAATTGGAAACGCCGGTGAATGTGTCCGTATAATCGCCGGCGTTTATAATAAAAAACGCCGGTGAATAATAAACTTCACCGGCGTGTTTAGGTAAAACGCCGGTGAATACTAACATACGCCGGCGTTTTAAATCGACCGCCGGTGTATGACCATCCCATCTGGCGCCCAATTCCTACTCGCTCCCTACCCCGGCGCTACTAGTAAAACGCCGGGGAATAATCGCCGGTAAAAGCAGTATCTTTTGTAGTGTCTTGATTATATCCTTGAGTAACTAATCTAGTCTTGTTCCTAACGACTTGTCCTGATTCATCTAACTTATTCTTAAATACCCATTTGGTACCAACTATAGTATGATCAGGAGGTCGTGGAACTAGATCCCATACATCATTTCTTATAAATTGGTTAAGTTCATCTTGCATGGTATTCATCCAAAATTCATTCTCACAAGCTTCTTGTATAGTCTTCGGTTCAAAATCCGACCAGAAAGCCGTATGAGAAATCATGTTCACATGAGATCTTGTTTGAATACCACGTGAAATGTCACCAATTATTAAGTCATGAGGATGATCTCTATCTTCAACAAATGCTTTTGGTAAAGTTTGAGTCATTACAACAGGATCAACCGACTTAACAAGTCCATCAGCCGACTGATTCACATCAGTCGACTTGAGATCCTTATCAGTCGACTTGTTTAGTGTAGTTTGCTCTAGTGATTTAATAACGTTATTTAAAGTTGATGATTCAATTTCATCATCTTTAATAACAGTAGATGAATGCAAGGATTCATCAAATGAAACTGCATATATTCTTCAATTGTCAAAGTTGACTTATTGAAAATTCTATATGCCTTACTCCTATTAGAGTATCCAATGAAGATACCTTCATTACATCTAGCATCAAATTTATTTAAATTATCTTTAGTGTTTAATATGAAACACTTACATCCAAATACTTTAAAATATGATACTTTAGGAATTCTTTCATAGAATAGTTCATAACAAGTTTTCTTAAGCTTAGGCCTAATCAATATTCTATTTAAAACATAACTTGCTGTAGAAACAGCTTCAGCCTAGAAGTACTTAGGCAAATTTCTTTCAACAAGCATAGTACGTGCACACTCTTGCAATGTCCTATTCTTTCTTTCGACCACTCCATTTTGTGGTGAAGCTCTAGAAAATGCAAATAAATGTATTATACCATCCTTGTTACAATATTCTGAAAACGTTTCATTCTCAAATTCTCCACCATGATCACTTCTAATAGTGACTATGGTTAGAGATTTTTGATTTTGCATTCGTTTGTAGAATTTACAAATTCTTCAAAGGCATCATATTTATATTTTAAAAAGAAAACCCATGTAAATCTTGAAAAATTATCTACTAAAATAAATACATATCTACTTTTATTTAAAGAAACGACTTTAGTAGGACCAAATAAATTCATATGGATTAATTCGAGAGGCCTACTAGTTGAAATCATTTCTTTTGTCTTAAAAGTTGATTTGACTTGTTTTCCTAGTTGACATGCATCACATAACTTATCTTTCTTAAAAGATAGTCTTGGCAGTCTTTTAACTAGGTTGTATTTAGACAATTTAGCAATATTTTTCATATTTACATGGCCAAATCTCTTCTGCCAAAGCT
This sequence comes from Hemerocallis citrina, assembly GCA_017893485.1. Classification (NCBI taxonomy): domain Eukaryota; kingdom Viridiplantae; phylum Streptophyta; class Magnoliopsida; order Asparagales; family Asphodelaceae; genus Hemerocallis; species Hemerocallis citrina. The sequence continues at coordinate 64,403,352 of CM030364.1, read as the reverse complement.
AAGAATCATTGTTAGAAGCTACTAAGCAAAACTCATTAGAAAATTCATTTGTTTTTAAGCATAACTCATAAATGTTGTTTTTCCTAAAACCTTGAAAAATAACATTTTGCATAGATGAATCATATATTAAACATGCATCTTTGTCAAAAAAAATTTTATATCTCTTATCACAAAGTTGGCTAATACTTAACAGATTATGTTTTAATCCACTAACTAGAAATTCTTCTTCTATAGTTGGGGTAGAGTTCTTACCGACCATGCCTATTCCAATAACCTTCCCTTTGTTGTTGTCACCGAATGTGACTGTTCCTCCATCTATCTCTTGTATAGAAGAAAGAAGATTATCATGACCAGTCATATGCTTGGAGCATCCATTGTCAAGTATCCAACGTTCTCTTTTAGGTACCTATAAAATAAGCATTGTGAATATGGTACCCTTTTCATTGGGTCCGAAAGGGATTAGTTTTTTGGGAAACCAAACCCAAAGTGAGTTTGATTTACCACCAAAAGCTGGAATATATTTTACAGAATTACATACATTTAGAACATAAGAATTTATATAAGTAATTCTATCGTTTAGACTCAGGTTGAATGGAACCCAAATATTTTTAGTCTTTCCAGACGACTTTATTGTACCTTTCAGTCGACTGTTATGAGAAGTCAGTCGACTAGGAGGTAAAATAGGTCGACTTATCTGAGGTTTTTGTCTCTTTGAATAAGACTCCAAACCTCTAGATAGAAGACTGACATTAGGGTTCAGTCGACTGGTTTGAACTACAGAATTACTATTTTCAAAAAAAAAAATAGTTTTTGGTTTCTCAAAAAACTCATATAATTTGTTCTTGACACTGGAAATAGAATCAGTCTTATTACTACTAGTATTCTTTCAAGAATGATGTTTTTCAAGAGTTTTTTGAAAATCAAGTCCATATATTGTATTAGATTGAACTTGATTTTGGAGAACTTCATTTAAATTCTTCTTTCCTTTGTTAAATTTAGATACATTCTTGGATATCTCTTCATAATTTTTCTTAGGAGATACAAGATCTACATCCAAATTTGAAAGTCAAGAATTTAAAGATTTGACTTTAACATTTAAGTCAAGATTTTCTTGAGAAAGTATTTGATTGACTTTCTCTAAAATTTTAACTCTAATTTTCTCCTTCTTAAGTTCTTGAAAAACTTCATTGAAAGCATCTAATAAGTCATTTGAATCAAACTTTTCACTTACATCGTTTTGTGTGGCCATGAAACATACGGTCGCTACTTCGTTTGACTTCTCATTCTCTTCTTCCGATGAAGAGTCGCTATCATCCCAAGTTGCTTGATATGACTTCTTATTCTTCATATACTTGTTCTTTGTGTACGTGTCCTTCTTGAAGTTGAGAGCCTTCCCTTTTGATTTTGCATTTTCTAATAGTTAATTCTTCTTCATATGACTTGTCTTGTTACACTTGAAACAAGTGGGAAGTTCATTAGTATCTTTAACTTGGAATTAAATTTACTTTTTCGTAAAAATTTCTTGAACTTTCTAGTGAACATGGATATTTCTTCTTCATCTTCGAAATCCGACATGGCCTTGAAAGTGAGTGTCTTTTTCTTTACTTATTGAGGTTCTAGATCCTTCTTGCGTTCTTCAAGTTTTACTTCATATGCCATAAGATTTCCCACAAGATTCTCAAGAGAGAGTTGTGTTAAATCATTGGATTCTTCTATGGCGGTGGTCTTCTTCTTCCATTCGGGGGTTAGAGCACGAAGAACTTTCCTCACCATTTCTGCTTGGGAGTACGCCTTTCCAAGGGCCAGAAGAGAGTTTGTACTCTCCGTGAACCGTGTTATCATGTCCGACACATTCCCATTCTCCTTCATACGGAACAACTCGAACCTGTGAACAAGAACAGATATATTAGATTCTTTAACCTTAATAGTACCTTCATGAGTTACCTCAAGTGTGTGCAAAATTTAATGAGCCGTTATTGTCACGCCCTGCTTCCCAAAAAGAATACGGAATACGGATACGTAACAAAAGTCCGGTGAATGATTTTCATCATCCATAAGCTGTTCAAGAAATCTTTACAACATTCTCAAGAAACATCAGAGTCAGAAGCAAAAGAATCAATCAAATGCACATAATGAGCCAAAATACCAACAGAATACTTGAGACCAAATATATAAATCTCAAATAGTCATGATCTGAATAAAACATATGTCTTGGGTCACAATACCCAAATACAAGAATAAATCTAAGTCTCAAAATACAACTATTGTTCAAGCAAGATACAAGAATAATAATAATAAAATGCAGCACTAATACTTCATGTCTCTGATACCATCTGGAACTTGTTCTCCAAAATCGGTAATTCAACGAGTGCAGGAAAGAGAAAAAGAGAAAACACAAGTACCCGTCAATTGCAAGTTACGGGCCACTTATAATGTAGGATACAAGCACATGAGGAAACTAACTAGCAACATGGTATAAGTGTGATGTCAACATAAACAACTAGCATAGCAATGTGATCAAGTATTATGTAGCATACATCAAGAGTCAAGTAAACAAGTATCTTATAAACATGTGTCAAGTGTCAAGTGTCATGTAATCATGTATCAAGTCTCGTATATCATGTAGTCAAGTATCAAGCAAGCATGTATCATTTTCAAGTATCATGTTCAAGTATCATGTATCAAGTCTTGTAATGAATTACTGTCTAGGTAACACTTCATGCATCCCACATGACATGGTTGCTATAGAAAACAGTTTCGTTTTAGATTTCATAGTGGACCATAGAAGACAGTATACTCGGGGACAAGTCAAGTAATCAAGCTCCAAGCTCCAAGTATCATGTATCATGTAATCACGTGTCAAGTTGGGCAAGTGGCAAGTATCGTGTCTTGCATGCAAGTATCAAGTAATCACGTATCAAGTATCATGTCTCAAGTAATCACGTAGGATCAGTGGATCCCCTTCCGAGTACACATTTCTGAATTATCCATCATTAGATCTGTTCCTTAAATCCCGGCTTGGTTATTTATTATTAATGTCAAACAAGCATGCATATGTGCAAAATATATCAAGAATAACATGGCATGATCATGTGACAAGTGCAAGTTGCAAGATAAATATGTACGAGTGCAAGATAGTTCATAAAAGACTAAAATATACAAAACTCAAGTTCAAGACAGCAAGACCATACTGTAGTAAAATACTGATTTCCAGTGTTACAAACAAGAAAATCTAGATCCGTCAAAGGATTTGGAAAATAGACTTCCACACGAATCCAACAAATATAAATAAGTAATATATTAATACACAAAAATATGGCTCAAAACTGATTTGAATACAGAAAATAGGTTCAGCCAGAAATCAAGAAAACGAATTCAAGAATAGGAAAACAGCAAGAAACACATTAAATAAATCCACGAAAAAACTGGGGTAGTTCCCTATATGTCCAGTATCTAAATAAAAAGTTTCAAAATTTTCCAGCAAAATTAGATTAGTCATCAAAAATAAGAAAGCATCAAGAAACCATAGTTTGGGAAATTTGGAGTACCCAACACTGCTGTACGAAAACGATGATATCTCGCAACCAGTGAAATGAAATCCAATTCCGCCAAAGGGATAAGAAAATAGATAAAATATACTAACTTTAAAACTTTACAAACATTTTTATACAGTAAAAGGAATCATAGTGAAAATAAGGTTCTTCACAGAACAGCGAGCAAAATACAGCAAGTATAAATTTTATAAACGAGCATGAAACAACACATAAAACTCATCAATAAAATTCACCAAAATTCTGGTTAATCCCTAACTAGATAAAAAAAACACTGACCAAAGTTTTGGATCAAAATAATATATGTAGCATAGTTATTCAAACTGATTTTGTCATCAAAATTACCGAAAACAGAATCTGGAAAAGGTCGACACCTATGTAGTAAAACAGTCATAACTCAGTCATACGAAATTAAAATCAAGCAAGGTCAGAGGGATTTGAAAATAGAAGAAATTATCTAATACTCATGTTTTATATCGGAATTAAGATATTGACTTTAACACAGTCCAAAACAGCAAAGAAAACAGAACAGTGACAAAATACAGATTTTTCCCTTAAAAACAAAATCAACATAGATTCAAGAAAATTGATCCAAACACATCCAAACATGAAATCGAGTCTGCCAAGTGTCTAAACATCATGAATTAGGGTAACTAACATGTCCACGCCAATTATATCACATGGGTCTCACCAAAATCACGAATTTTCACGAAAATCTCACATACATGATCCAAATTCAAGAACAGGCGAATCCTAGGTTAATTCATGTCCATATTGTGTCATGAGTCATCTATGGTAAAATTTTTACAATAGAGACAAAACCCATCAAGCAAAACACAAATAAGAGTTTTCTCTAGACCCAACGACACTATAGGTGAACTTTTTGACTTGTATCAAACAAATGAATTGGAGTACAAGTTACTTGCCTTAATCGGGATGAAGAACAATGCAAATCGAGAGAAACGAGCAAAACCCACAAACGAGAATCTGCTAATCCATGAATCCGAGCAACCCAAGCAAGAATCTCCACACGAATGAAATTTCCAAAAGCGAGAGACGATCAAAGTGGCTTGCGGCCAAGTGAGAACACCACGAGAGAGAACTAGGGTTTGAAGTAGTGTGAGGTGGTCGGGGTATGCAAGAGAGAGATCGGGAATAGGAGATAGGGGGGTCGGGTTGTGGTGTGGCCCGGGTTGAACATAGGCCGGGAGAGAGAAGGGGGCTGCCGGCCTAGAGGGGAGGATCGGCCTGAGGTGGGTGGCCGGACTGGTTTGCGGCGCAATCAAACGAGGAGAGGGAGAGAGATGGAGGCCAGATGTGAGGGAGAGAGAGAGAGGAATTAGGGTTAGGGTTTAGAGAGAAAGGTATTATATATAGGGTTTAGTCGTGGGTTAATGGGTTAATGGGTTAATGGGCATTAGGAGTAGTAGTAGGTTTACAAATTGGTTTGAATTTGGGTTAATCAGATAGGAACACAAATAGGATTGGGAATTTCTTTGGCTTTGGTAAAAATCTTGTTAGGGATCAAAATAATAGGAGTGGGAAAAAGATAACCAAATCACCACCACAACCCCAAGAAAAAAATAAAAATAAAGATAACGAGACCAAATTGAAAGAAAGGACCAAAATAGCGAAGAACGAAACAAAAGAGACAATAAATCAAACACAAGGTGCTCAAAATGAAATAAAACGAATATATATTGAGAACAACTCCAATATACAGTTCAGAAAAATACAAGGGAGAAAAAAAACACTAAAACAAAAAATACACTCAAAAATACACAAAATAAAAAACATGGGTTACAATCCTACCCACCTAACAAGAAGAATTTCGTCCTCGAAATTCAGAAAGAGATACATAGGGTAACCCCGAAACAAAAACTACTCAAACAAATGAAGAAATTTCCGCTGAATCTCCTCCTCCAGCTCCCAAGTCGACTCACCAGGCGAGTGAGGATTCCAAGCAACACGAACCAACTTGATGACCTTGTTCTTAAGCACTTTCTCCCGCCGATCCACAATAGCAACTGGCGGAATCTCACAAGTCAAATCCGGCCGAATGGTCAACTCAGAATAGTCGATCACGTGGTTCTCATCTCGGATATATTTCCTAAGTTATGAGACATGAAAAACATCGTGCACTCCTGATAAAGCTGGCGGCAATGCAAGACGATAGGCCACCTTGCCTACTCGCTCCAAAACCTCAAACGGTCCAATAAACCTAGGGGTAAGCTTGCCCCCACTACCGAACCGAATGACACCGTGCCTCGGCGATACCTTAAGGAAAATATGGTCACCAACACCAAACTCCAAAGCTCTCCGATGGACATCGGCTCATCGCTTCTGCCTATCCTGAGCTGCGTGCAAGTGCTTCCTGATCTGAACCACTGCATCAACTGTCTTGGTGATCAACTTCGGACCTAACAACTTCCTCTCACCAATGTCATCCCAGTACACTGGTGATCTGCACTTCTGCCCATAGAGTATCTCGAATGGAGCAGCTTTAATACTGGCTTAAAATTTGTTATTGTACGAGAACTCTACGAGATGCAAATGATCCCCACAAGACCCACCAAACTGAGGCATACAGGACTTCAACATGTCCTCAAGAATCTGAATAGTCCACTCTGACTGTCCATCAGTCTGGTGATGAAAAGCTGTACTGTACTTTAATTTACTCCCTAAACTGTTCTGAAGACTCTCCCAGAACTGAGATCTGAATCTCGTATCCCTATCGAATACAATACTGACTGGAACCTCATGAAATCTAACAATCTCTTGCATATACCTCTTAGCTAGGCTTTCTGTAGATTGACCGACGCGAAAAGGAATGAAGTGGGCACTCTTCGTCAAACGGTCGACAATCACCCAAATGCCATTATGACCCTTAGGACTCGTCCGCAAAGCGGTCACAAAATCCATAGTGATATGTTCCCACTTCCACTCTGGAATAGGAAACGGTTGAAGAAGTCCAGCAGTTCTCTGATGCTCTGCCTTAACCTGCTGGCAGATCAAACATTGAGCAACAAATTGAGCCACAACCCTTTTCATACCCTGCCACCAGAAATGAAGCTTCAAATCTCGGTACATCTTAGTACTGCCAGGATGGATAGAATATGAAGACTGATGGGCTTCCTCAAGCAACCTCTGACGAACATCACCTTCCGAGACACATAATCTGGACCCAAACCGAAGTGATCCATCCGAATAAATAACCATGTCCGTCCTGGTCCCAGACTCAACCTCAGCTCGAAATCTCTACAACTGTGCATCATTAGCCTGTGCCTCTTTAATCTGATCAACAAGAGACGACTGCAGCTGAAGCAAAAAACAACTTCGATCAGAACTCGGCAACAAAACCTCCAACTCTAACCTCCTCATCTGCTCAATCAGATCCCTCTGCAGAGTCAAGAACATAACTGCTGGTCTCCTGCTCAAAGCATCTGACACCAAGTTTACTTTACCAGGATGGTATTGCAAACTGATGTCATAATCGGCCATAAGCTCCAACCAATGCCTTTGACTCATGTTTAACTCCTTCTGGATGAAGACGTACTTGAGACTTTTGTGGTCTGTAAAGATCTACACTTGGTCCCTAAGTAAATAATGTCTCCATAGCTTCAAAGCAAAAATTACTGTTGGTAACTCCAAGTCATGAGGAGGATAGTTCTTCTCATGCGGCCTCAACTGCCTCGATGCATACGCAACGACTCGGCCCTTCTTCATCAAAACTGCTCCAAGACCCTTACCAGAAGCATCACAGTGAATTACAAATCTGCCTGAACCATCGGGAATAGTCAACACAGGTGCTGACATCAATCTGTTCTTCAACTCAACAAATGCTCCATCACACTCATCAGGCCAACAGAACTTCTGATCCTTCCCAGTCAACTTAGTCAACGGTCCTGCTATTTTCGAAAAATCTTGGACGAACTTCCGATAGTAGCCAGCCAAACCGAGAAAACTCCTGACTTCTAAAACTGACTTGGAAATAGGCCAATCCTTCACAGCCTCAACCTTGGCAGGATCCACAGAATTACCATCGCCGGAGATAATGTGCCCCAAGAATGAAATCCTGTCGAGCCAAAACTCGCACTTGCTAAGTTTTCCATAGAGCTGATTCTCTCTCAAAGTCTGCAGAACCACTCTAAGATGCTCAGCATGATCTTCCCGATTCCGAGAATACACCAAAATATCATCAATGAAGACCACCACAAATCTATCCAAGAATTGAGAGAAAACCCGGTTCATAAGACTCATGAATACAGCCTGCACATTCGTGACTCCAAACGGCATCACAAAATACTCATAGTGCCCGTATCTAGTACTGAAAGCAATCTTCTGTATATCTGCAGTATTCACCTTGACTTGGTGATACCCAGAACAAAGATCCAACTTTGAGAAAACAGCAGCCCCACTCAGCTGATCAAACAAATCATCGATCCTGGGCAACGGATACCGATTCTTCACATTAACTCTGTTCAGTTCTCGATAATCGATGCACAGTCAACAACCACCATCCTTCCTGTCAACAAAAAGGAACGGAGCACCCCAAGGCGAAATACTAGGTCTGATAAAACCCAAATCAAGAAACTGCTGAATCTACACCTTAAGCTCTGCTAGCTCAACCAGTGCCATCCTACAGGGACTCTTCGATATCGGTGTTGTTCCAGGCTGAACATCAATACCAAATTCCACTTCCCTATCAGGGGGTAAGCCAGGCAACTCATCTGGAATAATATCTAAGAAATTCCGAACTACTAGAGGTACAGCCTCACAGCCTGAATGCAACTCCATCGCACAAATCTTCTGATCAACTGCAGCTCAGCCAAGGGAAGACTCCCCGGCATGGAACTCAAATTCTGCGCGATTTGGAATTTGGAACACAAATTTTTTGGCACGGCAATCAATGATGGCATGGGTTTCACCCAACCTATCCATACCGGGAATAACGTCGAATTCCAAATTCCCAATTACAATCAGATTGGCTTTGAACCCTGCACTACCAATAATCACGGGACACTGCCTGCACTCCCGGGAACAAATGATAACTCCACCATCTGTCACAATGTTCCAAGCCTCTGACATTTTGCTGCACTCCAACTGATGGCGAGCGACAAATTGAGAGGATTCAAAAGAATGGGTTGCCCCAGAATCAAACAGAACATGAGCAGGGAAAGAGCACACAAGCACAACACCTAAGACAGAAAGAAAGAGAGACAAAGAAAAGAATGGTTGACACCAAAATCAAGAAATATGGGTACGAGAAGAATGAATTCATACCCAAAAAGAAATCAAATAAGAAGGGATTAAAAAGAATGGAATAAGACTATATCCAGATCAATATTGATAATATTTGATTCATTTATGCATGCATGGTTGGTGAAATGTTGCGCAGATTCCAGCTCGAGCCAAGCTTGTCTAATATATTAGCCAACTGATACATTAGCAAAATCTGGTGCTTTGATACCACTAAAAACCCTGTCATGCCCCACTTTACAAAAAGAATACGGAATACGGATACGTAACAAAAGACCAGCGAATAATTTTCATCATCCATAAGCTGTTCAAGAAATCTTTACAATATTCTCAAGAAACATCAGAGTCGGAAGCAAAAGAATCAACCACATGCACATAATGAGCCAAAATACCAACAGAATACTTGAAACCAAATATATAAATCTCAAATAGTCACGATCTGAATAAAACACATGTCTTGGGTCACATCGCCTAAATACAAGAATAAATCCAAGTCTCAAAATACAATTATTGTTCAAGCAAGATATAAGAATAATAATAATAAAATGCAGCATTAATCCTTCATGTCTCCGATACCATCTGGAACCTGTTCTCCAAAATCTGCAATTCAACGAATGTAGGAAAGAGAAAAAGAGAAAACACAAGTACCCGTCAATTGCAAGTTACGGGCCACTTATAATGTAGGATACAAGCACATGGAGAAACTAACTAGTAACATGGTATAAGTGTGATGTCAACATAAACAACTAGCATAGCAATGTGATCAAGTATCATGTAGCATACATCAAGAGTCAAGTAAACAAGTATCTTATAAACATATGTCAAGTGTCAAGTGTCATGTAATCATGTATCAAGTCTCGTATATCATGTAGTCAAGTATCAAGCAAGCATGTATCATGTATCATGTATCAAGTCTTATAATGAATTACTATCTAGGTAGCAATTCATGCATCTCACATGACATGGTTGCTACAGTAAACAGTTTCGCTTTAGATTTCATAGTGGACCATAGAGGGTAGTATACTCGGGGACAAGTTAAGTAATCGAGCTCCAAGCTCCAAGTATCATGTATCATGTAATCACGTGTCAAGTTGTGCACTTGCATCTTGTCTTTTGTGCAAGTATTAAGTAATCACGTGTCAAGTATCATGTCTCAAGTAGTCACTTAGGATCAGTGGATCCCCTTCCGAGTACACATTTCTGAATTATCTACTATTAAATCTATCTCTTAAACTCCGGCTTGGTTATTTATTATTAATGTCAAACAAGCATGCATATGTGCAAAATATATCAAGAATAACATGGCATGATCATGTGACAAGTGCAAGTTTCAAGATAAATATGTACGAGTGCAAGATAGTTCATAAAAGACTAAAATATACAAAACTCAAGTTCAGGACAACAAGACCATACTGTAATAAAACAGTGATTTCCAGTGTTACAAACAAGCAAATCTAGATCCGTCGAAGGATCTGGAAAATAGAATTCCACACAAATCCAACGAATATAAATAAGTCATATATTAATATACAAAAACATGGCTCAAAACTGATTTGAAAACAGAAAATAAGTTCAGCCAGAAATCAAGAAAACGAATTCAAGAACAGGAAAATAGTATGAAAACACATTAAATAAATCCACAAAAAATCTGGGGTAGTCCCCTATATGTCCAGTATCTGAATATAAAGTTTCAGAATTTTCTAGTAAAATTAGATTAGTCATCAAAAATAAGAAAGCATCATGAAACCATAGTTTGGCAAATCTGGAGTTCCCAACACTGCTGTACGAAAACGATGATATCTCGCAACCAGTGAAATGAAATCCAATTCCGCCAAAAGGATATGAAAATAGATAAAATATACTAACTTTCATATTTTTCAAATATTTTTCATACAGTAAAAGGAATCATAGTGAAAATAAGGTTCTTTACAGAACAGCGAGCAAAATACAGCAAGTATAGATTTTATAAACGAGCATGAAACAACACATAAAACTCATCAATAAAATTCACCAAAATTCTCGGCCATCCCTAACTAGATAAAGAAACACAGACCAAAGTTTTGGTTCAAAATAATATATGTAGCATAGTTCTTTAAAATGATTTTGTCATCAAGATTACCGAAAATAGAATCTGGAAAAGATGGATACCTCTGTAGTAAAACAATCATAACTCAGTCATGTGAAATCAAAATCAAGCAAGGTCAGACGGGTTTGAAAATAGACAAAATTATCTAAAACTCATGTTTTATACCGAAATTAAGATATATATTACTTTAACACAGTCCAAAACCACAAAAAAAAATAGAACAGTGACAAAATACAGATGTTTCCCTTAAAAACAAAATCAACATAGATTCAAGAAAATTTATCCAAAAACATCCAAACATGAAATCGAGTCTTTCAAGTATCTAAACTTCATGAATTAGGGTAACTAACATGTCCACGCCAATTATATCACATGGGTCTCACCCAAATCACGAATTTTCACGAAAATCTCACACACATGATCCAAATTCAAGAACAGGCGAATCCTAGGTTAATTCATGTCCATATTGTGTCGTGAGTCATCTATGGTCAAATTTTCACAATAGAGATAAAACCCATCAAGCAAAACACAAATAAGAGTCGTCTCTAGACCCAAATTTTTTGACTTGTATCAAACAATTGAATTGGAGTACAAGTTACTTGCCTTAATCTGGATGAAGAACAATGCAAATCGAGAGCAACGAGCAAAACCCACGAATGAGAATCCGCTAATCCATGAATCCGAGCAACTCAAGCAAGAATCTCCACACGAACGAAATTTCCAAAAGCGAGAGACGATCAAAGTAGCCTGCGGCCACAAGAGAACACCACGAGAGAGAACTAGGGTTTGAAGTAGTGTGAGGTGGTTGGTGTATGCAAGAGAGAGATCGGGAATAGGAGATAGGGGGCTCCGGTTGTGGTGTGGCCGGGGTTGAACACAGGCCGGGAGAGAGAAGGGGGCTGCCGGCCTGAAGTTGAGGCTCGGCCTGAGGTGGGTGGCCGGGCTGGGTTGCGGTGCAAACAAACGGGGAGAGGGAGAGAGATGGAGGCCGGATGTGAGGGAGAGAGAGAGAGGAATTAGGGTTAGGGTTTAGAGAGAAAAGGATTATATATAGGGTTTAGTTGTGGGTTAATGAGTTAATGGGTTTTAGGAGCAGTAGTAGGTTTACAAATGGGTTTGGATTTGGGTCAATCAAATAGAAACACAAATAGGATTAGGAATTTCTTTGGCTTTGATAAATATCTTATTAGGGATCAAAATAATAGGAGTGGGAAAAAGACAACCAAATCACCACCACAACCTTAAGAAAAAAATAAAAATAAAGATAACGAGACCCAAATGAAAGAAAGGACCAAAATAGTGAAGAACGAAACAAAAGAGACAATTAATCAAACACAAGGAGCTCAAAATGAAATAAAACGAATATATATTGAGAACAACTCCAATATACGGTTCAGAAAAATACAAAGGAGAAAAAAAATACACCAAAATGAAAAATACACTCAAAAATACACAAAATAAAAAACAGGGGTTACAGTTGTTGCATTTGACACACGATTGAACTCCTCTTTGTGAGTGCACAGAATAAAGCATTCATTGCCTTTGCATTATTCATTGTGTTTCTCTTCATGTCATCGTTCTATTGTGCATAGGGAATTGTAGGAGCGGTGAATTCTGTCTCAGTCATGTTCAAATCTCATAGTTGATGGACTGAAGGTAGATCTTCATTCTACACTTCCAATAGTTATAGTTTGTTCCATCGAATATGGGTGGCCTTTGTGTGGATTGGCCTTCATGGTATTAGCTTGCATTTGTAGTAGATGCCATTGCACTCAACCAGGCTCTGATACCAAGTGTTGGATCATGTAAGCAAGGCAAATAAAACTAGAGGGGGGGGGGGGGGGGGGTTGAATAGTGTTATTTAAAAATTAATTAAGAACTTGAACTTTTCATACTGTTAAGTCGACTGAAAATAGATATACAGTCGACTGTTGCGTTAGATAAGAAGAGTATTTTACTGAAGAGTTACAAGTCTGATCAGTCGACTTATAGCGAAAAACCAGTCGACTTACCAGACAAGTTTTTGAAATAAAACTCAGAGAAATTGAAATTGCAAGTTGAGAGAATACAACCACAGAGAGTCAATCACAGCCAAACACAACGATGTATCCTAGTTCGGTCTTTGACAACAGAGATTCAATCACAGTCAATCCAGTTCCCAAGCAACCTACTTGAGATTTTCCAGTATTCTTTAAAAAGTACAAGAATACTCTTCGGCCTTTGCAACAACAATGTCAAATCCATAGACCTCTCTCACCACAGAGAGCAAACCCACTCTACACCCTAGAGTGAAACTGATTCTAAAACTAAGAGTCCTACTCTCCAACAGAGAGGACCACTTTCACAACCCGAGAGTGAAAATAACAACAAAAATTGAGTTTACAACAACCTATAGCCTTGTATGTGATAGTGCTTTTGTATAGTGGCTATTAGGTCAACTTCTAAATTCAGTCTAAAACGAAATTAATATTATATTAGACTGAAATTCAAAGAACCAAGTCTTAGAGAGTTTGTATGCTTTTGAAATACTTGTTCTTATTGAAAACAAAAGACTTGAAAGTTAAAGAATGCTTGGAACCTTTTCCAAATGATTCCTATACTCTATTTATAGAGTAAGAATCAAGGAACGTTGTGAAACAGTTCCTTAAACCGTAATAAAACGGATATAAAAGATATGAATTTGAAAAACAAGTTTTAAATTTAGAAAATTATCGAAACGGCTTGAACAGTCGATTGGGTTGCCTTAATGAGTCGACTAGCCAGAGCTTGTAAGAGTTTAGTCAGTTTTGTACTATAACAGTCGTCTGGTTCCAAGGAACGGTCGACTGGTACTCATACAGTTAAACATATTCAAGCTTGTTTTGACATTTTGATTTTGTAAAACACTCAGATTATTTAAAGTATGTGTGAGTGTGTGTGTGACAAGGCTATTACAAGTTTTTAAGACTCAAAGAAAAAATACAATATTACAAGACACTTTGTTTAAATATTTGAAGCACTTTGAATCTTGTTTTGAACTTGAGTCTTTGTCTTGAGCTTGAGCCTTTATCTTGATGTCTTGAAGCTTGATGAGTTACTCTTGAAAGCTTCATCAGATTGTGTTGCCTTTGTGTATTTCACCATTGTATTGACTTTCATACACTCTGCAAGAGATATGTGGTAGAACAACTTTGTATTGTGTTGTAGTCATCAAAACCAAGAATCAACACTTTTATATATCATATATATATTCACTGGAACTGGAAGAGAGTCTAGTTTCTAAAACTTCTGACGGATCTAGATTTTCTTTTTTGTGGCAGTGGGAATCTCTGTTTTTGTACAGTAACGTCCTTCTTTTCATATTGTGTGAGTTGTGTTAATTTAATATATTTGCTTCTTGATTTGTTTGTAACGAGTAGAATTAGTCACACCTAGCATGATACAACTCGGACATCTTCTTTCATGCTCACATAGGATGAAATAAAATGTTAACAAGTCGGGGTATTATGGGATGACTTGGTAGTAAACAATCGGAAACTATACTCGGTCGGGCCCTGCTGCCTAACTTGTACTGATACTGACTGATGGCCATAAAACACTGCTTGATATTGACTGTTAGTGAATATTAATCACTGATTACTGGGCCGAGTACACGATCCATGAATTCACCATCGGTCTAAAGCATTCACTGTGTGCTTGCGCCGAACCTGTAGAATGGGACGCGGTAGTATGTGTACTAAATAGGTTAATAAAATATTTAATAACCTGCTTTTGACATTTCATGCTTGATCTCGTATACTGTCATCGACATTGAACTTGAATTGAAACTATTAATTAAATGCATGATTAAACATAGACCTTTGACATTATTGTCAATCTTTGACTTTGATATTGAATTTGATCCCGCCTTTTTTGTTTTGATATACCATGTTCCTATTATTCTCTGTTTTCTCTACTTGTTGTCCATGACTTGCTCTAAGGATATTATTTTCTTTCTTTTTAGATCACGAGTTTACAGGTACTGAAGGAACAATACCAGAAGGAATTAGTGAGTACCGATTCTAGAAGATAGAACTGAAGATTGCGCTACTTGAATTAATTTATGCTAGATTATTTCTTTTAAACATTGTCTTTGACATTATACTTTGTTTTGGGCTTTTATGACCCAGAGTCTGTTTTATCCCAGATGTTGGATATTATTATTTGGATTCTCCCATTTATTATTGAAGGTAATCTTATTTATGTGATTATATCTCCTTGCGTGGTTGTGATTGTTATTTTATATTGTTGAGTTAGACTGGTACAGCTTATGGATGGTATTTACATCATTCGCTAGGCCTACGTTACATAATCGTATTTTTGTATTTTGAGAAGCGGGGAATGACAGGTTTTTAGTGGTATCAGAGCCCAGGGTTGGATAATATATCAGTCAAACATGACTAACTTATGGAGGTTTGGCTTTGGCTGATATATTAGTCAAGTTTGGCTCTAGCCAGGTTAACTTAGTGATGTGCACACCACGATGATCATATGAATATATATAATAACCAACATATAATCTTGGTGCTATCCATATTTGATCATGTTTCCGGCTATGGCTTGTGGAGCTTCTTCCTCTTCCTGACCGGGGGTTGAGCAGCTCGACAATGCTGCTATTCTTCAGATGATTCAGCAGATGATGGCCCTTCAATAGGAGCACAATGAATTGATGAGGGCCAATTTTGCGGCCAATGGACCTACTGCTGGACCAGCACCTAGGCCACTGCCACCAAGGCCCGGTACAGTAGCAGATTTCATGAGATTGCACCCGGACAAGTTTTTGTGCACTGAATTGCTGCTGGAGGCCAAGCAATGGCTTATCCGGATGGAGCAACTGTTGATCGCCACCCGAGTTACTGATGTTGATCATGTGGATGTGGTTAGCATCCAATTGGTGGATCTCGCCCACATCTGGTGGTGGGCTGAAACCGAAAGGATGGCGAGACCCATCGAGTGAGCTACTTTCTCGGAGAGCTTCATGGCAAAGTTCTTTCCCAGTGTTACCAAGGCAGAGATGGAATGAAATTCGTTTCCCTAAACCAGGTCACTAGATAGTGTTCTTAAATGTCTTTGTTGTTGCCTACTTCACCTGTGACAATATTAATTTGAGCGTTGTCTTAATCAGGGAAACCGTTTCGTGGACGAGTACACTGCACAGTTTACTCGGCTCAGTCGCTTCGCTCCTGCCCTGGTAGCCACTGATGAGGATAGGACTTGCAAATTTCAGTTGGGCTTGAGTTTTTCCCTCCAAGACTGCTTGGCTGCTCTTCGGCTTTGTGTCTATGCCGATGTTCTGGATGCTGCTTAGATCCAGGAGCAGACCCTTAGCAGGTTAGGTGTTCTTCAGTGGACTATTTTGCACCTGTTGCAGTTTGGCCTACCAGAGGACCTGTTCGGAGGCCAGTTCTGCCCCTCCAGCGAGAGTACAGCCGTACGCACCTGTTGTTCCGAGGACTGCTGAGATTTGTGGCTATTGCCAAAAGGTTAGGCATTCATAGCGGGATTGCAGGATAGCTAATCGACTATGCCTTGAATGTGGAAGCAATGATCATATGATTCGAGATTGCCCCAGGATTAAGGCAGCTGCACAGGCTGGAGGTACCATTCAGCAGGGAACACTGGCTCATGGTCAGGGTAAACCGCCTCTTCCATCGCAGAGGCAAACCTTTGAGCAGAGGCGTATGGCTCCTAGAGGAGGCCAGACTGGGAGTCGTGGTCAGGCTTATAACCTAACAGCTGAGGAAGTAGAGGCAGCTATTGGAGTGGTTGCTGATATATCACAGTAGTTGTACTATTCATTTTCTTCATTTCAGTTTTCTGCATGTTAGTTTCTTCTTTTGTACAATTATCCGTGCATATATCCTGCTAGCATCTTATCTTTTGTTTGATCATCTTCTAGGTGTCATTTTAGTCTTCTCCCTTCCAGCTCATGTTTTGTTTGACTCTGGTGCTACCCACTCTTTTATTTTCTCCCGCTTTGTTGATCAGCATAGTTTGGCAAACGATGCTATGCCCGCAACTTAGGACATCACCATAGGTGGAGGTGTCATTGTCTGTTCTAGAATATGCAAGCAAAGCCCGTTGCTGATTAGTGGTGTGGATTTCTTGGCTGATTTGATTGTGATTCCCAATTCCGGTTTTGTATTCTGGGCATGAACTGGTTGGGTATTTCTTGTGCCGTGATTGCTTGCCGAGAGAAGAAGATGACTTCCAGGCTTCCTGGTCAACCAGAGTTTGTGTTCCATGCGGGTGAGACACCGTCAGGACGTGTCAAGAGATCGATAGACCCTAAGGCTGTTTCAATTGTGTCGTTGGGCTCTGATGGGGTTGTTGCACCCTTAGTTGTGTGGGATTTCCTAGATGTCATTCTCGAGGATTTGCCCGGTTTACCGCCATACTGAGATGTGGAGTTCAGCATTGATGTTCAGCTAAGTACAGTGCCTATCTCTAAGAGTCCGTATCGCATGGCACAAGTTGAATTGGCAGAACTGAAGGTGCAAGTTCCGGAGATGTTGGATAAGGGTTTTATCAGGCCTAGTGTTTCACATTGGGGAGCCCCAGTTCTTTTCATCAACAAGAAGGATGGTAGCTGCAGACTTTGCATTGACGATAAAGAGTTAAATAATGTCGCTATGAAGAATTAGTACCCATTGTCGAGGATTGACGATTTGTTCGACCAACTGGGAGGTGCTTCGGTGTTCTTGATGTTGGATCTTCATTTTGGGTTTCATCAGGTTAAGGTGAATTCAGAAGATGTTTAGAAAACGGCATTCCGAACAAGGTACGGGCATTATGAGTTCTTGATGATGCCTTTTGGAGTTACTAATGCACCGGCTGTGTTCATGAGTCTGATGAACAAGGTGTTCTCGCCATTCTTGAATCACTTTGTCGTAGTCTTCCTTGAAAACATATTGGTGTACTCTCAGAACCAGGAAGATCATGCTGTGAATTAGAACCAGCTGTATGGGAAGCTCAATATGTGTGAGTTTTAGTTGGATTGGGTTGCTTTTCTTGGTCACATTATTTCGGGTGATGGTTTTTCTGTTGATCCGTCGAAGATTTCTGCAGTCAAGGACTGGCCGATTCCGAAGTCTGTATCTGAGGTGCGAAGCTTTCTTGGTTTGGTATGATATTATCGGAAGTTCATTTAGGATTTCTCGAAGATTGTTGGGCCTCTGACCAGTTTGATGAAGAAGGAGCAAAAGTTTGTTTGAGATGAGGCTTGTGATGAAGCTTTTGCAGAGTTGAAACGTCGGTTGACATCAGTGCCTGTGCTGACTATACCCGATAGTTCGGGTGGCTTTGTGATCCATTGTGATGCATGGGGTAGAGGTCTAGGAGCAGTGCTGATGCTCACCTATGCATCGAGGAAGTTGAGGCCTCATGAGAAGAACTATCCCACGCATGATCTGGAGCTTGTGGCCGTGATTTTGCCTTGAAGTTGTGGAGGCATTATCTGCTTGGGGATAGAGTGAAGAATATCACGATGGATTTTGTGACAGCTTTTTCCAAGGATTCCCAAGGGTCATAATGCTATCTGGGTGATAGTGGATCGACTGACGAAGTATGCTCACTTCATTCCTTTCCGTGTGGGTCAGTCCACGGAGAGTTTGACTGAGAAGTATGTTCAGGAGGTTGTTCATTTGCATGGAGTTTCTGTCAGCATCGTATTAGATAGAGATATGAGACTCAGGTGCCAGTTCTGGGAGAGTCTGCAGAAGAGCTTGGGTACTAAGTTGAGCTACAGTACAGCCTGCCATCCTTAGACAGATGGGCAGTCAGAAAAGACAATTCAGACCCTAGAAGACATGTTAAGATCTTGCGTTCTTCAGTTTGGAGGTTCGTGGGAAGATTATCTTCACTTAGTCGAGTTTTCATACAACTACAGTTATCAGGCGAGTCTCAAGGTAGCACCATTTGAGGCTTTGTATGGGCACAAGTTTAGATCGCCGAACTGTTGGGATGATCTCGGCAAAAGGAAGCTTTTGGGGCCTGAGTTGATCATGAAGACAGTTGATGCCGTGGCTCAAATTTGGAAGCATTTGTAGGCTACTCAGGATAGGTAGAGGAAATGGGCTGACTGTCATCGTAGACCTTTAGAGTTTTTGGCAGGTGACCATGTGTTCCTCAAGGTATCGCCTTTGAAAGGTGTTATATGATTTGGAGGAGGGGGCAAGTTGAGTCCCCGGTTCATCGGTCCATTTGATATTGTGGAACGTGTGGGCAAGGTAGCTTACAGGCTCGCATTGCCACGGACTTTAGCGGATGTCCATGATGTATTCCATGTTTCTCAACTCAGAAAATACATCAGGGAAGACAGTCATTTGATTGACTACTCAGACTTGTCTGTAAGGCCGGGATTTTCCTGTGAAATTCAGCCAGTCTCTATCTTAGACCGTCGAGAGAAGGTGTTGAAGGATAGAGTCATCAAGCTGGTTTGAGTTTCTTGGAATCCTCACTCGCTGGGTGAGTTGACTTTGGAGTTGGAGGAGGAAATTTAGGAGAAGTTCACTCATTTGTTTGAGTAGTTGTTTTGCTTTGTTTTATTTTTCTTCGGGGTTCGCCCTATGAACCACTTGTATGAATTTCGAGGACGAAATTCTTCTTATTTGGTGGGTAGGATTGTAACCCCTGTTTTTCTGTTTAGGATTTTATTGTATTTTATTTTCTTTTTCTTGATTATTGTATCCGAATTTTTCTTTGAATAATAAATCTTGCTTTTCTTTGGGCCCATTTATTCTTTTTGATCATTCTGTACTTTTGGCTTGAATTCTACTATTTCTGGCTCACTACAAATTTTTCTCTTTGTGTTTTGAGTTTGAACTAATCCTCTCTATGTTTATCTCATTGATTTGTACTTGTTCTTCTCTTTTTGGAGCCTAAATCCATACCCTAAACCCATTAACCCGCAATCCAAAATCCCACATCTTAATCTAATTAAATACCCCTTAAAACCCTAATTTTATATTCTAAACTCTCTCTCTCCTACCGCCGCTCTCCCTCTCTTCTCTCACCCCGATCCCCTTTTCTCAACCCATCCCGCTCGCCTTCCCGTCCTTCGACCACCACTCCTCGTCGACCCCAGCATCCACCTTCCCTTCGCCATCCCGTCGTCTTCACCCTCTCTCCCAACCACCGAAGTCCTTGCTTCTCATCCTAACTCCATCGAACCCATCTACACCTCTCGCTCGAACCCATCACCCCGACGACCTCCTTTGCCACATCCCCTCACCCTCATCTGTAACCTTCACCCTGCAACCACCGGTGACCCCTCATCATCCAAGTCATCGTCGACAGCACCCAAACCCACGCCATCTCCGTCTCCTCCTCTGTTTCGGTAACAGAGAACCAGTCCCCCCCCACCGTTACTCGTCGTTGTGCCGCCCCTCGACCGCGAGTGCCACCGTCTGTCACCCCCCGAGCACCCCTCGCAGCCAGCGTCACTAGTTCCCCCGCCGTCGAGCCGCTCTCTCTCTCTCTCTCCATCGACCTCACTGTTGGTTGTTTGAAAGGAGGAAGGATTTGATTTTGGTGTTTGCTGTTCGGGTAGTGAAGAAGGGTTTTGGATCCGGTGTTTGGTGTTTTATGAAGAAGGGTAATTACTGTTGCTATTTTGCACGTAGTTCGCATGTGTTCCGTGTCTGTGGATTTGTTGCCCGGGATTCTCATCCCATTGTTCTATATATTCAAATTTACCATCTAATAGGCAAGTTCTTCTTGAACCCCTTTATTGTTTGTGTTCAAGATTTTTTGATCTCCGCAAGTAGATCCCAATCATTTTATCATATTGCTATTTGAATTTCGTTGTGTATTGAGAGTTTACACGGGCTAACCTGATATATTCTTAACATCGTGCGTACATCCGTGATCTAAAACCTAGTCCCCCTTGCGCATTGCATATGCACTTTTACATGAAAAATAACTAGATCCATGTTATAGAATTATTTGAGAAACTGAATATGTCGATTGAACTTGATTTAATGAATTGATTGACATGCCTATAAAATTGCATCTTAAACCTAAAAATATGCATGTTAAACATCTAGCAACACTTTGATTATTAATTAACATGAACTATGTGGTTGTGTGATAAAGTTGTTGCCTATTCATATCGAGTTATGGGTTGCTGTTTGTTTCTTTTTGTATCAGATTTTCGACCATGTTGCTGTTGTAATTTGAAATAACTTTCTGAATATGAATTATAGCCCCATGAATCCACTTTCCATAAGTTTTGACGGAATTGAATTCCGATATATAATCTCTTAGATATCAGTATTTTAGTACAGCTGAGTCTGGATTACCAGATTCACAAATTTCTGTGCATCACCTAGATTTTAAAAATAAATAGAACATGTTAATAGTAAAATAAAAATATGAAATTAATTTGAATGAGACAAGACATGTGTAGGAACTTCCCTTAATTTTTGTAGATTTAATTGAGGAGTTTTCTGATTTAATTCATATGTTTGAACACAATTTATAACTTACTGCCGGAACATAAAATCTGAAAAGAATAGGATTTTCACCATAGTTTCTATAACTTTTATATATCGTATATATATTCGCTGGAACCGGAAGAGAGTCTAGTTTCTAGAACTTCTGACGGATCTGGATTTTCGTTTCTATGGCAGTAGGAATCTCTGTTTTTGTACAGTAATGTCCTGCTGTCCAGATTGTGTGATTTGTGTTAATTTAATATGTTTGCTTCTTGATTTGTTTGTAATGAGTAGAATTAGTCACACCTAGCATGATACAACCCTAACACCTTCTTTCATGCTCACATAGGATGAAATAAAATATTAACAAGCCAGGATAATATGGGATGACTTGGTAGTGAACAATCGGAAACTATACTCGGTCGGGCCCTACTGCCTGACTTGTACTGATACTGACTGATGGCTATATAATACTGCTTGATAATGACTGTCACTGAACATTAATCATTGATTACTGTACCGAGTACAAGATCCGTGAATTTACCATCTGTCTAAAGCGTTCACTGTGTGCTTGATAATGGGACGCAAAGTATGTGCACTAGATAGGTTAATAAAATGATTAATAATCTGCATTTGATATTTCTTGCTTGATCCCGTATACTGTCATCGACATTGAACTTGAATTGAAACTATTAATTAAATGCATGATTAAACATATACCTTTGACATTATTGTCAATCTTTGACTTTAATATTGACTTTGA
The DNA here is from genome assembly GCA_017893485.1 of Hemerocallis citrina. Taxonomy (NCBI): domain Eukaryota; kingdom Viridiplantae; phylum Streptophyta; class Magnoliopsida; order Asparagales; family Asphodelaceae; genus Hemerocallis; species Hemerocallis citrina. The sequence goes on along the minus strand of CM030364.1, from coordinate 64,381,239 downwards.
TCCCGCCTCTTTTGTTTTGATATACTATGTTCCTATTATTCCCTGTTTTCTCTACTTACTGTCCATGACTTGCTCTAAGGACATTATTTTCTTTCTTTTTAGATCACGAGTTTACAGGAACTGAAGGAACAATACTAGATGGAATTTGTGAGCAACGATTCTAGAAGATAGAACTAAAGATTGCGCTGCTTGAATTAATTTATGCTAGATTTATTTCTTTTGAACATTGTCTTTGACATTATACTTTGTTTTGGGATTTTATGACCCAGAGTTTGTTTTATCCTAGATGTTGGATATTATTATTTGGATTCTCTCATTTATTATTGAAGTTACTCTTGTTTATGTGATTATATCTCCTTGCGTGGTTATGATTGTTATTTCATATTGTTGAGTTAGACTGGTACAACTTATGGATGGTGTTTACATCATTCGCTGGGCCTACATTACGTACTCGTATTTCCATATTTTGGGAAGCGAGGTGTGACACACGTGCATTACATGAACACATGACAATGAATCATAGACATATAGACCCATGCTAAGATTCATGTTATGATGTGGTAGTATAAATATTTAATTCGATAATTGTTACCGCAGAAATGGGGAGTTTTCATATTGGTAATTGTAGAAATACCCTTGAACTTCTAGTCATGAATGCTCTATTAATATCTCGTGGTAGTATATGCATTTGTACATCTCAGTTGTCGTTAGATAAATTTACCATGTTGTTGTCCCGCTGCCTATCCTGTATTGTAGTGGACTTTAGACCCCATTTCTGTTAGAATTAGATAAACCCTTATAAAGGGAAGTTAGATCCCGTTGAATCTAGTTTCTGGAACATTTGTCAGATCTGAATTTCGAGCTTTAGATAATGAGTTACCATGTTTTTCGTATTGGTAGGTCTACACATTCCAGATTGTTACTTATAGCACACCGACATGTTTCACAAATTAAAATATCATGTTAATGGATGAATTAGGATTTGATATTTATCATAATACTACTAAACTTGATCAGGAGTCGTAATATAATTTTTGTAGGATTTTTTGAATATATTTTCAGAATCATTATATACATGTAAACTTAGCCTTAAACTGCTATTAGAACAGTAGACCAGTAAAGACCTGAAGTTTGACCCAGTACAGTTAAAATCATTTAGAGAAATTTAAATAGAAGTTATTGCCCTCTGTGTGAGGAATCCAGACCACTTGACCAATTTATTGAATGGAAAATATTTATGTTTTACTAATGTACTGCCGAAATTCCAAATTTGTTGTTTATAATTACACTGCCATATTAAATTAATTGGAACAGTAGAATAACTTAAGAAATTCGACCCGAGAATTTTAAGAATGTTAATTACCAATGTCAGGAACTTAATTATAATTTTCGCAAGAGTTTTAGTTAAGTTTTTAGAAGAATTATCCATATAATAACTTGATGCTGAGTTGCTGCCTGCGCAGTAAACTCATAAAGAACTAGCTAGTAGACCATGTTTCTGTAGTTGAAATGTATCGTTTAGATATGCGTTGGAACCGACAGGGAGTCTAGTTTCTAGAACACCTGACGGAACTTGATTTGCTTTCCTGTAGCAAAGGGAAAGCGAGTTTTTGTACAACAACGTTGTGCTGTCCAGAATTGTATATTTATGTTTTTAAAATATAAACATGTTATTTTCGTATTTAGTAATTGAATTGATACAGTAGATAAATCGAATGACTTTATATCATGTACTACATGGTTTATTATTGTAATTTTTTCACTGATTATACCGTTTGCCTGTATACCGATTACATGTACACGACTGAATCACATTAAAAGAATGACAAGTCGGGGTAGAAGGGTATGACCTAGTAGTGGATAATATAGGGGATTGTACTCAGAAGGGAGCTCGTGGTTTCTCTACCATGACTGAATAACTGAATAATTGAATGGCAGGCTGAACACTGTATATTGTTCATTGAACATTGATACAGAATACTGAATAACTGAATCATATTTTCCTGTCTACATGTTTTCCCGAGTACATGATCTATAGCATTCACCACTAGAGTCTAAAAGTTAACATGCTTGTATGGACCCGAACATGTGGTATGAGATGCGGGATTGCGTACATTAGTTAGGACTAATTAAGTGAATAGACTTAAGATTAACACTAAGCACATGCATACTCCTGTTTACTTGTTACATGTCCTGTTTACAAGTTATATAATCCCTGTTAACCCGTTACATGATTCTTGTTCATAAGTCAAGTTACCTAATTCTCGATTACATGTTTGTATTCCTCGTTACATGATTTATTTCTTGTACACATGATTCCATGTTCTTGCTATATTCTTGTTCTTATTTCATTTTGTTTGTACTACTTGCGGCTCGTTACTTACTTTAACGGGTGTTACTCTTCCCCAACTCGAGATGATGAATTTACAGAAGTGGAAGAAGAATTGCCAGAATGGATTAGTGATCAAGTGTTCTAAGGAATGGAGATGGATCCCACTCTGCTTTTAATTGCTTTATGTTATATTCTCAGTTCTATTTGGTTTGCTGCAAACTTTGTATTTCGGGCTTTGTTGACCCGAAATTATTTACTTTCCAGATGTTGGTTATGTATGAGACACTTCATGGATTATTCATGTTTATGTGATATTTTATTGCATGTGGTTATTATCATCTTTCATATTGTTGAGTTAAACTGTTACAGCTTATAGATGATATACCCATTATTCTCTGGGCCTCAGTTGCGTGCCCATGTTTTCGTATAACAGGAAGCGGGGCGTGACAATCAGGTAGATCAAACTTTCTGAAATCACTCTCTACTTGTAATATTTCTTCCACTGCTAGCTTGTAATAGTTTGAAGTTTAAATAAAATTGCAGAAATTATTCTTCAGGAAGGCAGCCTTAAACTGTGAATTAAGGTGTGTTCTCTTTTATATTTCTGTTATATGATCCTTTGTAAATTTGGTATCAGAGCCATGATTGGCTAAATTCGTTCTTGTGGGTTTGAAGATGTAGAGTTTAAATTATAAAATAATTAAATTTAATTAGGCTCTTTTGTTTTTCTACACACTTGGTATGAGTTTAATCTGGTGGGACGTCACAAAGTTGCGTTGAGTCTTTTCAGCCCATGTTTTTCGGATAGGCGTTAACGGCAGTTACTTATAAATCGTTGACAGATGTACTAGATGAAATTCAGATCAAGGATCTGGTAAAAATAAGAGAAAATTTAAATTTACTCGCTTTATTCTATAAACTCTGTGAAATTAAATCTACAAGAGTTAATTATGATGAGCCTTACTCCAAGCTCATCCATAAGAATTACCGGTAATACTGGTAATAGTAAGATAAAAAATGCTAAATTAGTGGAATTTCATTCTGAAGTAGATCAAGTTAATAAGTGGTCAAAACCTACTATCTCTAATCTCTAATCTCTAATATTATAATGCGAGAGTTTGGGTTGTGTAATTTGTAGAAAAATTATAATTTGTAGACAACCAACCATTAATCTCAACCACTCAATTTTAAATCGGAGTTATATTAACCATCCATTTACTCAGTTACCAAAATACCCTCAATGTTCACATTTATTTATGACATAATTATTTACAAAAATGGCACTCATATAAAATAGAAATTAGTGTCACTAAGGATAATTTGTAAAGAGTTAGTTAAGGGTTTGAGATGGGTAAAGAGATGTCTCGGGTTCGAGGCCTAGTCTTATTTTTTTAATAAAAATATTAGAAAGTGCATTGCGCATGAAAATTTCTAGTTCCTAATAATGAGATTTACAAAGTCGGATTTTTAGATTAAAAAATTTTAATTGCCATAAAAACCCTGGAACGAACCATGACGGATAACCAGGTTGAAATTTTTTTAAGGCTTCTTAGTGAAGAAGATATTCAGCCATATATTGATAAGTTTAATTATATTCATGTCGCCTTAAATGCATCTATATTAGCTAGTCTTAGAGATGCAAGGTGCCTAGAATGAGCACAATCTTTAATGGGTATCACAGAACCCAGTTTGAGCTATGGCCCAGATTATTTCAGTGTATTTCCTGATTTAAGTTTATCTTTAATCCTAATCTACTTGAAGCAGTCAATTTTAATATTAAGACTCATTATAATTTTCTACTTGGATCTGAAATGATAGTGTGTGTGTGTGTGTGTGTGTGTGTGTGTGTCTATATATATATATATATATATATATATATATATATATATATATATAGTTTGATGTCTTTTTGGCTCTATCCGAACTAGATACAGTAGAAGATTTCAAAATTCAAACACCAGATCTAGCAATGGCAACTCAGTAAATCAATCTCAACTCCAACGACAAATATTCCCATTCCCATTATTTCCCACTACACTCACATTAATTAAACTACTAATTTACACGTGTAATGTATGTCTTAATAAATATAGTTTTTCAAAAGTATAATAGCTATGCACGGGCTTGAAACTGAGTCCTTTATAATTGCCATGCACGGGTGATGCATGGGTTTGTATGCTTACTGATGATGGTAAAAATCGCAGCGAATCAGGGCAGTACGATTCTTGCACAGATCTTAAAGTTTCTACAGGCAGATTAATCATAACGGGCCTTTTTAACAGGTCCGGGCCTTCTCCAAGACATTGGCTTCTTTCAAGCCCATAAAAAGTGACAGACCAGGCCACTAGGAGAGACACCCAGCCCATGAAGGCTAGGAGTCAAATCTCTTATCCCCTAAGAAGATAACTTATCTCTCGAGGTGGAGAGACATAAAAAAGATAAGAAATTCAAATCGATCCAACGGATCTAGATCGATCTCTTGAGATGTTTCTCAGACCTATAAATACCCCTCCCCCTCTACAGTCGAAGGTAATCAACAATTCGTCAGTTTCTCTCTCATACTCTCTTTCTTTTTCTGGTTCTGACTTGAGCGTCGAAGGGTCTGTCGCTGGGGCCACCCCCTGGTGTTTCAGTCTTTTTGCAGGTCCATCGGCCGCATCAGCAACCGTCAGATTCAGATCATGGTGGTCAATCAACGATTCAGATTCAATCTCATGAGCTCTAATCGCATTTCACGGCTAAGATCAAAGGTCAGATTTTTAGTATTTTCCATCAATTATTAACTCACTATCTGTTTGCTCCCACACCAAAATAAGTAGCAACAGATTGGCTCCGTCTGTAGGAAACTACACAAGTCAGACTTGCTGCCATGCCACCAAGACTAAGAGGTAGAGGGGCGACCTCAAGCCGTCATACCAACTCTCTTCATCAACCAGTTCCTTCTATGGAAGATCTGATTGCTCCTCAACAGTCACCCTGGCAGCCTAGTCAAGCTCCTCCCAACGGAGAGGCACCGGGGGTCTCCCGAAAAAACCGTCATGAACAACATCCTTATGCACAATCGTATCTCAGTCCATAATGCTTCAACTGATTCAATGGCCTCGCGAGGCCCTCGGGGGTCTAGAAATCTCTGCCAGATCATTAGTGCCAGGCAACAAAGAACCGATCTGTGAATCTGGTTGGACGAGAGGCGCACCCAATCTGAGGCCTCACACTCAGGACATCAAGCAAACCAAAGAACCAACTCTCCTAAATAGAGATCAAAGCAATCATCCTCTCATAGGGGGCACACCACATTAAGGATCCTGACTCATGAGAGTCAAAATCTTCTTGTGCAGAACAAAGGAAAAAATGCCCCAGTCACTAAGGCAGAATTGGATAAGTTCAAGCTCGACATTCTCCATGCTATCCAAGGAAGTCAAGATCTGGGTCAGCGCCCCAACAAAGGATCCGTCGACTCAACTGGATTCCAGAGGGAGGACGACCAAATCCTTCGTCGTATCCAAGAGGTAGAGAATCATCTAGAACATATGAAGAATGAGAGAAACCCCGCTCCAACAGGGCCTACCACTCTAGTCGACCTCCTTTCAACAAAGCTATCCTCGATGCACCCATCCCAAGGGGCTTCAAGGATCCTCAATTTGAATCCTACAATGGAGAATCAGACCCGACAGACCATATAGAGAGCTTCAAAACACTCATGATGATCTATAACGTCATCGATGCACTCATGTCACGATCATTCCTTGCCACACTGAAAGGATCAGAAAGGGAATGGTATTTGCCTCTGACTCTAGAATTAATATTATCTTTCGATCAGTTCGAGGAGCTTTACATTGCGCACTTCATTACTAGCTGCAAGGCTGAAAAAACAAGTGTCTCCCTGTTAGAACTGAAGCAAAGAGATGGAGAATTGCTAAAAGACTTCGTCAAACGCTTTACAGCAAAAGCAAGGTCAATTTCCTCCTTGAACTCTTCAGTGGCGGCTGTAGCTTTTCGTCACAACGTCATGCTTAAAGAACTAAAAGCATCCCTCACCAAAAGGCCACCTGGAGATTTCACTGAGCTCCTAGAAAGGAGTGAAAAGTACATCAGAGTCGAGGAAGCTCTCAACCCACAAGTCAAGAGAGAGTCACTTTCCGGCAACAAACGTAAGAACGCAAGAGAGGAACACCTAAGAAGTACCTGATATATGGTGCAAGCCGACGTCGTCCTCCTCCAACACCCTGCTTCGAAAATTTTACTCCTTTGAACACAAGTATGTCTGCCATCCTCATGGCGGTTGAAAAAGATGGGATAGTTCGTCCTCCTCCCAAAATGAAAATGGCCTGCGATGCGCATTTCACAGAGGCCATGGACACACTACTGACAATTGCAAAGCCCTCAAAGAAGAAATTGAAGACCTAATCGGCAGGACTATCTCTCTCAGTTTGTCCTACGAAACAATAACATCGAAAACCCTCCGCCACGGGGGGCTAATAAGCATCCAGAAAGGCCTTCTAAATCACAAGAATCCGAGCACATGGCCATCCTACACACCATTAATGGAGGACCTATGGGGGGAGATTCTAACTCCTTTTGCAAAGCCTTTGTAAAGGAAGTTAATTCGGTACATAACACTCCTCCCCCAAAGGGTTCAGGCCTCTCTGTGTCCTCCGATAAAGATCTAGAGGGCGTCAAAACACCTCATTGCATTGCACTGGTTATCAATCTAGGTATGTCAAATCATGAGGTGCGACGTATCCTCGTAGACAACGGCAGCTCCGTAAACATCCTTTTCATGGTTGCATTCGATGCTCTAAAGTTCTCACGAGATCAACTCCAGCCAGTCAGCTATACACTTCACGGCTTCTTAGGTGCACCTGTCCAAGTCAAGGGAATTGTCGCACTTGACGTGACGGCAGGGAAAGCCCCAGAAAATCGGATGGAGGCATTAGACTTCCTGGTATTTGACGTCAAATCCGCGTACAATGCCATTTTTGGCCTCCCCAGACTAGCTGCTTTCCATGCGGTCACCTCTGCATTTCACATGAAAATGAAATTTCCAACAACAGCAGGCATAGGACAAGTAGTGGGAAGCCAACAGGCAGCACGAGCATCCTACACTGCTATCATGGGGGGCTCAGTTTCCCCCTCCATGCCGAAGAGCTACTACAGGATAATAATCACAATATCACCGAGCCTGCAGACGAGGTCGAAGCTGCTGCACTGGTCAGTCAAATCGAGAATTTTCAAATTTGTCAAGTTATCTCCTCCCAGTTCCAGTACGTCCACCTCAGAACCCAACAATACACCTAAATCCCTCACCCGCAGCCACTTCTCTAAGCCTACGAGAATAAACAGTGTTGCCAACACTCATTACTGCATCAGAAGGCCTCCCCTGCTCCCCACACATTCAGGGGAGGCTCACTTCGAAACAAATGACTCCAGGCAAGGTCTACCAAGTTGTTCACCTAACGGCTTTCCAACTTGAAAACCCAAGGGGCAAGGATATGGTAACAAGGATTCGGGATGAGCAACAACTCATGAAGTAACAACGAGAGTGTCTGAAATGCCATCTCCTAATAGTAGAATTTTCAACAAAAAAAAGTTGTAATAAAGGCCAGCCACTAGGGCAGCCATTTATTTTTCCTTTCAATAAAGACCGCTTTCACTAACGGTCATGCATGTAATAAGGGCCAACTGTTAGAACAGCCCCATAGTTTATTTCTCAATAAAATTAGCTAGTTCATTTTTATGCATCTCACTCAATTTTATCAAAGCAAACAATGAGCTAAAAATGCCCAACCTACACCTAGAGCGGCACTAAACACTAATTACAAGCTTTCCACACGACGGGTTCAGAGTCCATACCCATGGCTCGAAGAGATTCTAGCAATTTGCAATGATGCAAGTTCAGAGTGTGCTTCGCCATTCGATCTGCTCCTGCAATTCGTTAGCTCCTCCACGACCGGTTCGGAGTCCATACCCATGGCTCGAAGAGACTGTGGCAACTTGTAAAGAAGCAAGTTTAGAGTGCATTTCACCATTCGATATGCTCCTGCAACCTGTCAATACTCAAACTAACAAGTTCGGAATCCATACCCATGGCTCGGAGTTACTCTCGCAACCTGCAATTACACACGTTCAGAGTTTAACTCTCCATTCGATCTGTTCCTGAAACTAGTTAAAATTCTTCAAAGACAGATTAAGAGGTCCAAAATCGTGGATCGTAGTTACTCTAGCAACACTTGTAAAAAGAAACACTTAGAGTTCAACTCTCCATTCGATGTGACTCTCATAATTTGTCAGATGACCCATACAGCAAGTTTGAAAAACAATTTTCCTTCAGAGTTGCTCCTACAACTAGCTGAGTTCAAGACGGAGAAGTCCTAAACTCCGTTATACACCGTCAGCAGTTCGTTAGCTATACGCAAAAAACTTGAGGCCCTGTTATTTAGCTACAAAGAACTCAGTCGATGGCACCTTAAATCTTGATAGCAAGGATCAAGCCCATGAAAAGACTTCTTCAAATCAAAGAACTATCACAAATCTATACATTTAGATCCAGTGTCACTACAAATATTTACAAGCCCAGTCAAACACTTTGCCGGCCCCAAACAACAAGTTCAATGCTATACTTTCTTTTCAAACTCCAACAATAACTTGTCAGCCCCAAACAACCGGTTCAATGCTCTAATCACCACTCAAGCTCCATCGGCGACCTATTGACTCGGAATAATAGCTTCAACGTCTCGCTCACCCCTCTTACCTTGGGAAAATCTTCCCAACAACCTCATAACTTCATGTGGAAAGTTTAATCTCTAAGGCAAACTCAAAACTTACCGGGTAGAAACGGCAGGTTCTATAATCAATTCAGACCCAGGACTGGCTCCTTAAACATGCTGAATCTAACGGCAAGGTCTATGTTTAACTCTATTACACACTGTTGATAGTTCGTTAACCATACATCAAACTTAAAGCCTTATTATTTAGCCACAAAGAATTCAATCGATGGCTCATTAATATTGACAACAAGGTGCACCTCAAGAGTCAAGCATGCAAAGAATTCTTCAAACCACAGAACTATCACAAAATCATAAGTTCAGATCCAGTAGTGCTAAACATATTTACAAGTACAAAATCATGAATCATACAATTAGATCTACAAGTCGTCCTTGCAAATCCATGGACGAGGGATGTTGTTCCTGAGAGATACGAGCCTCCTTGTGGGTCACCTGTCAGGAACCGGTTTTTCTTGACCGCCAGCATCTTTCACAGAAAACGTCAATCTCATGGATTGAGATCGCTGGCCGGCACACGAGGCGCATGACTATCCACCAACCAAAGCCAAACTCAACAAAGCCGACACGCCACTCTGGGCATCACCAAGATGTCGAGAGGGCACCCGTGCTATTGGTGATGCTCCCTCAACGATCGACCCGACTCCTCCATCTGTTGCACTCTCTTTCACATTAGTCATGGTGCCTCCTCTGCATCGATCTCGATCTATGATACTATCAGAGTCAAATAAGGGATCTAAGGATTCCTTCACTTCAACCATTGATTCCTTTTTCACGCCGACAACATGCGAGATGCTTGATGTTCGTAACCCACCAAGTCTTGCTTAAAGGCGATACAACTCCACATCTTTCTCGAAAACTACTTCTCTGAGTAGTGCACACTCTCCAATACTATCTTTAGTCAATTTCGTGGGCAGGGGCAAGTTGGCAAGACATTGTTATTCAAGAGTTCTAACTCACAATCGCTCTCGATAAGCGCCGACTTAAGGCAAACATACTCCAACCATTCATCCTCTGACTGAACACACAAACGGTCGACTGCCGATTCCGTTATGCGCAGTCGCTTGTCAAGGCCCTCAACCTCGTCACTACAGGGGTTCTCACAGAATCCCGCGATAATTTGTCAACAGTTCTAAAAGCATGGTCAAACAAAAAGACAAAATACTGAGTGTCAAGTCCAAGCGTCACTTCAAAGCAATCAACGCAATATGACAAATAACAACAGATCTGGAAGATAATTTTTTCAACCACTAAAACAAAGATACAGGAATGCGGTGGCCAGTCCGCAATTAGGCATCACAGTAAGTAACTACAAATTCAAAACAAAGACAAATCGAGAAAATCCTGAAAGAAAAAGGACGTAACAAGGTGAATCAAGCATCCAACTGCTTCGGCACCACCACGGACAAGGGACCCCCAGAAGCTTCCTTCCCCTTGTCCTTCTTTCCAGAGCCACTCCTCGTGCCACTCGCTGGAGTGCTGATCCTGCCATCATCCTTCCTGCCTGTATCAAGGGGCTCACTAGGTAGAAGACTCATGTGGTAACCTTTCCCGTCGAAACCGAGAACACGCTCTGCCATGTGTGAAATCGCTGTGGCATAAGATTTGAGCATCACCCCTTGTAGCTTGGACTAACACTCAGCATGAACCTTGGCCACCTCGACCTTCAGCTCTTAGGCCGCATCAGCGCAAGCCTTTTCCAACTGTAGTAGAAGGTTGGCTTCCTCTTCTCTAACACCTTCTCTCTCTTCTTTGATGCCTCCAACTCAAGGCACATCTCCTCCTTACTCGCTGCCAATGCCTCCAACTCAAGGCGCGCCTCCTTTTCCTTCTTCTTCGGCCCTTCCAACTCCACCTTAGACTTCTTGACGGCATTTTTCTTGTCCTTATCGACACGAGAGATACGGGCCCTCATGTTCTTCTCTTTGGCCGCATAAAAGTCCACCAAATGCCTGAAGTGGCACATTGCCTGAAACAAGGAGAAAGCGGTTAAAACATAACACTGCAAGGGAGGAAAGCACAAGCTAAGGAACCAAGAGAACTAAATCATATCTTCATGTGTGCCCTCGCAATCTCCAAGACCGATCTCTCGAGGGGCTCCATCTTCAACCTCTCTCTGTCACCAGGAGTAGGAAAGTGACAGCAGGCCTAAAGGCAAGCAGTGGAGTTCCCCAAAAAGTTCTTCTAGGGTTTCACGTTCCAATCGAGAGTATAGACCATGTTCCCCTAATTTGCGAGCATCGCGGTAGCCGTAGCAGTCAGTGGGGCTGACACGGCACTCATCGCAACCGCAGCTAAGGAAAAACCTGTCTCAACTACAGGCGGTACCTCTACAGGGGGCTCAATCTGTGCAGTGGGAGCCAGGGGCGATAAGTCCTGCGAAGAAGAAGGATGCATCGCCAGGACTTATCGCCGACCTCTTCTGCTTCTTCGGCTCTTCTTCCCTCTAGGTACGCAGCGCGTCCAAATCCGCCAAAAGGTCTTTGTAATCCATGTTTGTTCTTCCTACAAGGAGAAACACAAAGGAGTTAAAACTTGTAAGACCAAATGAAAACAACAAAGGTATGGATAAAACAACCAGAAAGCAACAAAAGCATGGATAACATGGCATGAGGGTAACAATAGTAAAACCATACTAGAAACAGCCGGTCCAAGGCCGCCTTCAAAGAGTACTTCGTTAGTGATGTCTTGCCACTCCAACACCTTCAATCCAAGAAGGGTATCATTAACGCTCTTCTCTTCGAAGGATATTACCGTCTTCGATCTTAATGCAGAGGGAACCATCCCCCTCCAAGTAGTGGGGATCCCCCATGGCTCGGTACTGCGAACAACAAGATCCCCCACGACTCGGCACTTCCAACAACAAGAAATTTCTCCTTCCAATATCTAATTGATCAAGGAGCATCGACTAACCCCTGATTCTTACGAGGGCTAACGTACCAGTGCTCCTCCACTTTATTCAGTTGGATGAGTTTGAAATGACGTATGAACACCGCAAGACTCGGCTCAGCTCCGAGCTGACGATACTGCAAGATAAATCTGACAACGTGCCTCCACGTGTTCGGCATCAGTGGCACCGGATACAGTCGATACTAGCTGAGCAGCTCTTTAACAAAGGGGTGGAGGGGCAAGCGAAGCCCCGCGAAGAAGGCATCACATGGAAAGAAAGAGTATTTCTCAGACATGGTGTAACATGCCCTAAGTCTAGGACCTGGCAAGATTAGGCTGTATTCACAAGGAATGCCAAAGCTCGTTTTAACCACAAAAAGCTCATCCCGTGTAAGAACGGTGGTGGCATAATTAGCCTCAGTAGTGTGGATGGGATCTGGCTCATCATATTCCATGCCGCTCCTAAGAAACTGTTGGTCAACTACCGGATACTCCCTAATCAGTTCTGGGACAAGGAACAATGGGATGTTAAGCGTACATCCCTTATCTCTCTCAAGTTCGACGATCGTTTCCACAACAGTAGAACGATCGGCTTCATCACGCACACTTCTCTCTCCAGTAAAATGGTTGAACATAACACCCCATTCGCCATTTAGATCAACTAATCTAGTAGAAGCACAAATTGACGGAATGCTATACATAATGAACCGCGATCGCAAAAATGTTACCTAGCCAAGGTGGTGGAAACTCTGAATCAACAGCTAAAACTAGTGCCCCCATCAAACACCAGGAAAGCCACCAGCACCGCTCGGTAAATTTCTCAAAATTTTCTGGAGAGAGAATCTCTCAAAATTTTCTAGAGAGAGAAAGTAAGGTAGTAAATGAAGGAGTGGGAGGTGGAATCAACCCCTATTTATAGAACCCCAGAGATCAAATTGCCATGTGGCAGGATATGAGCCCTCCATAAGATTCAATGGTCAGATCGCACTACACCAGGTTCAATAAGAACAGTAACTTATCAACAGGACAGTCGACCGGCAAAACAAGCGAACGTCACAGCGCTCGGCCGATGGAAAAAGCAATTTGATGAGGCAAATAATTTTACAAAAACTTGGTGGACGTGATGAGGCAAATACTTGGTGGACGTGATGGGGTGAAAAATTTCACAAATACTTGGTGGACGTGATTAGGCAAACAATTTCACAAACACTTGGTGGGCGCCATGTTCACTACCAATAGAAGAAAACTCATCACTAATCAAGCTTCCTTGTGACAAAGTCTACAAGCCCCGCGGAGTCCCCAAGTCCGTTCAACCTCTCTCGACCAAAATCAACTCAAACTTCAAAGAGATCAAATCCAAAAACCCTAGCACTCCTACCTTGGAGTAAGCAAGAGGACTCCGTCAAAGACAACTCAACTCCAAGAGAAGCAAGCTCCTTGCTGAATTGAAGCTTCAATCTATTCTCCAAAACACTCCAAAAAACACCAAGTATATGCAAGTTCAAGTCCAAAAAATTCCCCAAAAAATACTTGCAGGTTCAACAGAAGAGAAGAAAATAGGTTCGGGTCAGATTCGGTTTCACAAACCAGACCCACAAACGCCAAGAGAATAGGATAACGGGTTGCGAGTACGGATCCAAACTCGAAATCCACAACCCTCCTCTATCTTCTTCTTCTTCTTCAAAGGCAAGAACAGGAACCAACGCTCCATCAACCCTTCTTTTTCATCGCAAAAACCAACTCGGGAGTCTCCCACATCGTCAGCGAGTCCACCCCCATGGCTTAAACCTCAACTCAGCACCGCCATAGCTCGACGAGCGAGCTCGTAGCTCAATGACTCAAAACAGGGCTATAGGATGATGAGGGTTTCACATCTTCATAGCTCGGTGAGCTATAACGGCCATGACTCGACGAAGAGTAGCTCGGAGAGAGATCCAAGGAACCATAGTTCATAGCTCGCCGATGTTCGAGTCTCCGTAGCTCGGAGAAAAGTTACTCGATGCCAACTTCATAGCTCACCAAAAACACAAAGCTCGATGAGAATGAGGAGACCCATAGCTTGGCGAATCGTCGATTCCCATAGCTCGGCCGAGCTCAACCTCCATAGCTCGACAGAAACTTCTCATAGCTCGGTGAGACGCCCACCGAAGCTCGAAGGCCATAGCTCGATGGTGCTTCAATCTCCATACCTCGACCATTGCTCGCCCACCATAGCTCAGCGAGAATTCAAGAGAAAAGAGCTCATAGCTCGGCAAAGAGAGTAAGCCGACGAAGGGGACAGCTAGACGTCGTGGTGGCTCGATGAGGACGAGAGCACATAGCTCTGCGAAGACACAGGCTCCTCGTAGCTCGGTGAAGCCCTCGAAGTTCGAAAAAATTGGCCGTAGCTCGGCCAAATGGTCGGCCTTGTAAGGGGTCCGCTATAATTTCTGGCCATTGGATCCCTCCAAATTTCGAGATCAATTAGGATGAGCGGCTTAGATGTGCCCACATCGCCCTTCTTCTTCCCTGCTTCTCCGCTCGATCCTCCGCCATCTAATCCCACTCAGCAGACGAGCTAGGTTGTGATGGGCGTCCCTCATGCCGCCATGCCACACCTCATCAGATATTTGCATCACCTCCGTTGAAATCCCTCAGCGAGCAAGTTCCCATCTGATGTTCACTCTCGATCGAGCCATGTAACCCTTCATCACAATGATTAGATCTTGGCCTCTGATTCAACTCAGCGGGCGAGTCAAAGCTGACAACGCTGCCGATTGCACCAAAATCGTGCTCATGTCTGATTATTCAATAAAAATCCCAAAAAATCATTTAAAGTTTAAAAATTATTTAAAAAACCAAAAATAATTATTTAAATTAGGAAAATTAATTTAAAATTCCGAAAAATAATTTAAAATTGGATTCATTAATTATAAAATTCGAAAAATTGATTTTAAAATTCCAGAAAATTCTAGAAAAATATGGAAAAATTCAGGAAGATATTCATTGCCTTCAGAAGCCACATATCAGTTCCAAATATCTGCGAACACCCTGATGGCTACGACTATACTCCAGAGTCCAAAAGTAAGACGTACTACTCCCCGAAAGCCAAGAAAATTACCTTCCGGGAGTGGGGGCCTTATGATGATGGTAAAAGTCACAGCGAATCAGTGTCGTACGATTCCTACACAGATCTCAAAACTTCTACAATGATTAACGGGTATCTTTAACAGGGACGGTCCTTCTCCAAGACATGGGCTTCTTCAAGCCCATAAAAAGTGACAGACTAGGCCCACTAGGAGAGACACAAAGTCCATGAAGGCTAGAAGTCAAATCTCTTATCCCCTAACAAGAGAACTTATCTCTTGAGGGAGAGATCCATAAAAGAGATAAGAAATTCAAATTGATCCAACGGATCTAGATCGATCTCTTAATATGTTTCTCAGGCCTATAAATACCCCTCCTCCTCTACAGTCAAAGGTAATCAACAATTCATCAGTTTCTCTCTTATACTCTATTTCTCTTTCTGGTTCTGACTTGAGCGTCGGAGGGTCTGTCGCTGGTTTTTCAGCCTTTTTGCAGGTCCATCGGTCGCATCAGCAATCGTCGGATTCAGATGACGGTGTTCAATCAACGATTAAGATTCAATCTTGGAGCTCTAATCGCATTTCACGGCTAAGGTCAAAGGTCAGTTTTTTAGTAATTTCCATCAATTATTAACTCACTATTTGTTTGCTCCCACATCAAAATAAGCAACAACACTTACAAATGACAACTCCAAGTCTTCCATTATAATATTAGAGATTGATATATATATATATATATATATATATATATATATATATATATATATATATATATATATATATATACTAGGTTTGCCCGTTGACACGTGCCTACGGCACGTATTCGGAATGGTGCACCTTATTTGATCATATAAAATAGTTTTAGAGGTCCAGCAAATTAATTTGAAGTAATAAACATAGAGCAAAAAACATATTATATGTTTTTTTTGATTTTTTTAAAATTATTTTTAAAGTTTTTAAAATTTTAAAATTTTATATTTTTTAATATTTTAAAATATTTAAAATTTTTATTTTCTTAATTTTTTATTAGAAGAGGGAGGGAGGGAGGGAGAGGGAAAAATTATATAAATATAGAAGTTGTTTTGGATGAGAGATTTGAATTTGAGTTTTGGGGGGAACTTTTGGGGGGAAAATATGTTTTGTAAGATTAGATCTTGACCTTTGATTTTTGGAGGGATTGAAGGAGAGCCACTTGATAGCTTTCCTTGTGTTTTATTATATATATATATATATATATATATATATATATATATATATATATATATATATATATATATATATGAGTAATGTGAGCCTCATATTTGTATGAGAAAATTTTCCTCATAAAAAGTGATTATACTCACTTGGTGGGGCCCTTATGGAAGATCCAGTCCGTTCATCATTTTTATCATGCTAATAGATGTATGTGTAGAAAAAATCAAGTGGTTTGGAGGTCATTCACCCATGCATCATATGGGTCCAATTTGTGGTTAGATTTGTATTACTGTTGAAATCGTTCACTTTTCAACCACATGATGCATGGGTGAATGACCTCCAAACCACTTGATTTTTTATACACATACATCCATTAGTATGATAAACATGATGGACGGAGTGGATCTTTTATAAGGGCCCCACCAAGTAAGTATAATCACTTTGCATGAGAAAATTTTTCTCATACTCTATACAAGGCTCACTTTATATATATATATATATATATATATATATATATATATATATATATATATATATATATATATATATATATATATATATATATATATAATGACTTTCTTTAATAATTTCTTAACATTAAGAGGATATATATATATATATATAATGACTTTCTTTAATAATTTCTTAACATTAAGAGGTGAACCTAATTTTTTGAAATGCTTTTCAGTGGCATCAAATAAAAATTTAACCTTCACCAAGTAGAATTTCTTCCAATATTGAACTACGACAACAAAGGTTGCCGACAAATATTGAAACACAAAATATATAGTCCAATTATTATTATCATATCTTAATCACTCTTTTTTCCCCTTCAAATCTATACTATTATTAAGCAAAGCCCTATTTTGGCGGCTTTTTACTATTATGCCCTCATGTACATAACACACCTAAAAAATAATGTAGGGTTAAATCTGTCAAATTTTACCCCTGAACCATACACCAAAGAAGGTCACAACCGTAATTCTAACCCAAATCAAACTTTCTCTATCAAAAAAAAATTCCCCACCCGTCCATTCCTCTCCCTCCCTCTCCAAATTCCCCCCGTCTCCCCCCCCCCCCGACAACGTTCATTCGACAATTTTCTAGGGTTTCAACTTAAAACCCCTATCCTCCCCAAATAGACGGCGACTCCCGTCCATTCCTCTCCCTCCCTCTCGAAATTCCCGTAAACCGCACGTGCATCCAATAAAAACCCAAAATCTCAATTGCACGTCTGTTCCTCTCCCTCTCTCAAAAAATCAATCCTCTCTTTGCCACCAGCCGTCCCTTCATCGGTCGTCGCAATCAACCCCACCACCGTCGCTTCGTCCGCCGTACCACCGTCGCTTCGACCGCCGTAGACGGTTCGCCGTTGTAGCCGCTACGTCGGCCGTAGCACCGTCGCTTCGTCCGTCGTAGCCGCTTCACCCGCCGTATTCACTGCGCCCGCCGCCACACCCGCCATAGCTGCTTCGCCTCCCGCAGTCGACCATACGCCATTACTTCGTTATTAGGGTAAGTGGCCAACAACTCCAAATCATGCTGTTTTCTGAATCAGTTGTTAGATCCTGGGAGATTAAGTTTTTCATTAATCAATTAACTCTTTTATTGCTCTTTTACATATATATTGGAATAAAAATTTTAAATATGGAATTGAAAATTGTATTTTCCTTTATTAGTTTAGTTACATATATTTGTTATCTTTGACAGCGATCGCTTCCTCCCTGATAGGGCTATTGACTTGATGGACGAAGCTGGTTCCTGTGTTAGGCTTCGCGATATTCAGGTACAAAACAAACACCTGCTACTTTATCGATATATCGCTTCACCCATGATGATAAACGGATAACATGTTTATTGGAGGATGCCTATGATTCGAGTAAATTTATTTTGATAAGCTTACCGTCACTAATAATCTGATAGTAAGTAAAGTCATACAACCACTCTTTATAGATTCACTTAAGATCAAAAGTATATTGATTTGATGCATACAAAGGACCTTCATGATTGATGAAGCAATCCACATAATTCTAACTAGAATAACTGAAGCAAAATTGTAGCGTAGAAAATTCTCAGTTAAAGCTCTGAAACACTAACAGCAAACTCCCTATTATTTGGTTTCAATTTTTCAAGTATTGATTTTTGAGTAGTCACAAGACAGTGCTAATTAGTCTGAAAGTAGCATGAGGAATGTACAAATTTAGTAAAAGAATATCACAGTTATTATGAAAGAACTATTGTAATAACATAAGAAGAATATTACACACAGGTAGGTTTGTTTTTTTTTCTCTAGCCAAATCTCAGTTGATATAAAAAATATTTCGTTTTTTCCAGTGCTCTTTCTTTCAGCTGATTGGGGATATCACCATGTTCCATACCTCTTGAGATCAATGTAGGATAAACTCGAGAAGTGATGCATGTTATTCCCCCACCACCACAGTTCTCTGACTGAATGATCTACTAGAAATTCTAATAGATATAACTTCCATTGGAAAATCTATTAGATATACAAATGTTCAAAAGTATGGCTTTCTTTTTTTTTTTTTTTTTTGGTATTTAATAGGGATCTGAGACCTTCCTTCAAATCTTTCATTGTGATGGTGATCAGTGTATCATCAGTGCCAACAATATCCAATCTCAAATCCAAGTTCTCCAAAGCATTGACAAGCAAAGAATAGACATCTATAGAAACTCATACATAGAATATTTTTTGAAAGACTTTGAATCAACAGATGTCACTAAATTGGTTGCAATTTTGTACTCTTTATAGAAATTCTATAACATGTATAAAAAAAAAAATTGAATTTTTTTGAATCAACAGATGTATAATTTTTTTATCAGCATTCCTCATCTATGCAGTATAGTTTCATTCGAACTTTTTTTATAAGCTTTGAGAAATTTGTGTTTATCATTAACAAACTTTTGTGGCATACTTTTGTAGTTAATTTTTTGAAAAATTTAGTTCTCATAGTGACAATATATGCTGATAGAATGAATATAGCATCCTTTTTCTGAAATGCTTCGTTGTTAATTACTCTCATCTCTTTCAGTCTAATATAGATTATGCAATGCTTTAGATTATTGACCATGAGGTCTAACTCAGTTTTTGGCCTTAGAATGTAACATAGTTTGAGTAGTTATACTGCCTTGAGTAAGGACCACAATGATTCTTAATGTTCTACGATGCAGGCAATTTTGAGTATTTTCAGTTCAACCTGTTACTTCAACATACTTCTTAAAAGCGTCGGTTTGGAATTTTGTTTATCCTACTCTAGCCTCCATGCCGACTACATGAAAATGCAGCGAATATTTAATGGTGCTTTCCGTTCATGCTTTTGCATTTGGCAGATTTCATATCTTGGACTATTTAGCTATTTAAGTCATGTTGGAGGTCTTTTCTTCCCTGGGATAATTAATTGTAAGTCTTTCTTATCTCTGTTTATGGTTTCTGAATTAACATACTATGTATCTTCAAATGCTTATTGTTTTGAAAATATTCTTATCTTAGTGTTCTATTGCAATAGGTGTTTCTTCTTGGCATTTGCTATCCCTTTATTCTTGATTTCGATATTTGGTCGCATTTCTGAATAACATAGATTTTAGTTTTTTATTTTTTTTATACCTCAAAATAGCTAAAGTTGTGTACATGTTTATGTTGTTTATGTATTTACATTGTTTGTCCAAAGAATTAGTGCAGACTTAAAAGATCAACAGAGATATGAAGTGGACGCAAAGTGCAATGCGTGGAATGTATAGGCCGAGTCAGACTCTGACACTGCTATTTATGTGATTCTGTTGGACTGAAATGCACAAGAGATACGTATGGGAATGAGGTGGGGGCAGGGGTTGGCCATTGCGGGATGAAAGTTCAGGAATAATACTTGCCATAATTGTATAGTTTTGGGCCCCCTTAAAGGGTTGATCATAGGACCACACTAACTCTCTTCATGCCTTATGTGACTTACAGTGAGATTTGTCAGCATTCCTAAATTGGTTGCGATTTTGTACTCTTTATAGAAACTCATATATAGAATATTTTTCGAAAGACTTTGAATCAACAGATGTTACTAAATTGGTTGCAATTTTGTACTCTTTATATAAATTCTATAACATGTATAGAAAATTTTTAAATTTTTTTTTTTTGGATCAACAGATGTATAAATTTTTTATCAGCATTCCTCATCTATGCAGTATAGTTTCATTCGCACTTTTTAAGCTTTTGAGAAATTTGTGTTTATCATTAACAAACTTTTGTGGCATACTTTTGTAGTTAAATTTTTGAAAAATTTAGTTCTCATAGTGTCATATATGCTAATAGAATGAATATAGTCTCCTTTTTCAGAAATGCTTTATTGTTAATTACTCTTATCTCTTTCAGTCTACTATAGATTATGCAATGCTTTAGATTATTGACCATGAGGTTTATCTCAGTTTTTGGCCATAGAATGTAACATTTTCTTAATTACGTTGTGAGTATTTGGATTTCCTTTTACCTACAACACTGTCGAAGAGAGCACTCTCTGCCATGCAGATTATATATACATCAACGCTAAATTTATAGCAAATGCATACTGACTTCAGTAAATGTGCACATATATATATTGAGCTAAGTATGTTGTTCATGTTTATTCAGTCCTTGGTTAAAAATCATTCGTATGAATCGACCAAAGAATAGTGGTTACGTAATAATTTTGATTTTTCTCTTTTATGTATTGTTGAAGTTTGACTCTATTATTGTTCACGCTGATTCTATTATTGAAGCCTGCTGTTTTGGCGGTTAAATGTTTTACTATTTCTTTTCTTATATGATATACAAATTCATTTAATTTAAAGACTAAATTTTTTATAGACGTGCATCGCACGTGCATTATATTAGTGTTAAGTAATAACATAAATAAGTAAACAAATAGACCACATGAATAGGCCTAAATTGTAGAAAAAGATATCTCAGATTCTCAAATGGTTCAACTTGCATGAAAGTTCAACAATGTAATAATGATAGACGCGTAGTTGTTGAGTTGATTGGAGTTCACATGTTTCCAATGATTTAATTAATTTAAATAACAAAAATCAAAAATCAAAATCAAACACTTATTAATTTGTTTTGTCTGTCTTCTTCTCAAAACTTTTCAACCAGCTTTACTGTTCTCAACATCTCGCATGTAGCAGCTGGTCACGGGTTTATGGGATGATATTGATGGTGAATTATTTATGAAAAAAGACAAAAACATTGTGGGTTTTCCATTTTGGAAGGGAACCCATATGCATATGCATGGTAGCTAGTCTCACTCTTTAAATTAGTCTCCAACTTGCTACTTGGGTTTCGAAGAATGATGACATATACTTCACTTGGTACCATTTTTTAGCCGACAGTTATCTAGCATACCCCTAAGGACATCAGCCACAATAGTAAAGAGGAGTGGTGACAGAGAGTTTCCTTGCTGAAGATCCTTCTTGCACGTGAACGGGTGGCTAGAACGCCCATTCACAGATATTGCCGTTTTACTTGTGTGTAAGCAGTGGCTGATCCAACTGATCCATTTGTCCCCAAAGCCTCTCCCTTTGAGTGCTTCCAGCAAGCAATCCCAGTCTACGGAGTCGTATGCTTTCTCAAAATCCAGTTTCAGAAGGAAGTTCTTAGATACTGTTCTTTTTTTTTCCTCTTATAAGAGGTTACATCTTATAAGAGATTTACAGTAAGAGCCTCTTGTAAGAGCCTCTTTTTGAGGTGTTCTTTTTATATAAAAATAACCTCTTATAAGAACCTCTTATAAGAGATTTCTGTTCTTTTTTCACCTCTTACAAGAGCCTATATCACCCCAAAGTCTATATTACCCCAAAGTATAAAAATAGTGAGATGAAGGACAAGAAAAGATAAGTTCAAATTACTAATATATAAACTAGTTTAATGGCAAGTTAAATTCACAGATCAGTGTAAATCATCAATTATAATTCCGGGCTACTATAGACTTTTAATTAGTATAAAAATTAGTATGTATAAATATAAATAATAATAATAATTTGTTTCAAAGAAGTTGGATTAAAAAAATTTAAGGTCAATGGGCTAATATAAATTCTCCCTTAGTTGTAAATAAATAAATAAATAAATAAATAAATAAATTTAAAAATTAAAAAAAAAAACTTACCTGCTGCAGGATTGAACATGGTGGCATCATAACAGGACAAATCAACTAGCCACAACTCAAGTAATGTACTTACTGGACGTAAATATATATATCTTTAAATAAATCAGTATTTCGATAGCATCCCTAACATAATTGTTCGAAATTGTAAAAAATGAATTCCCACCAGGGCCGGCCCTACCATAGAGGCGGGTAAGGCGGCCGCCTTAGGCCTCCGGAGATTTCGCGATTTTAGGGGGCCCCAAATTTAAACTTTCCTTATAAATATAGGTACGTATTTTGCACGTAAAAAAATTATATGTTATTAGGGGGCCCCATGTTGGAAGTTCGCCTAGGGCCCCCGGGAACTCAGGGCCGACCCTGATTCCCACACTTTTTCTAGGATAGCATATTACAGTCAACTACGTATATGATTACACTTTTTCTAGGATAGCATATTCCGGGCTACTATAGACTAATATATAAACTAGTTTAATTAGTAACAATTATAATATAGACTTTGGGGTAATATAGATTTTTTAAGTGATAGAAGTCTTATAAGAATTTGAAAGAGGCTACTTGAAGTCTTTTAGGCTTATAAGATATTTTGAGAAAAATGTCTTATAAGAGGTAAAAAAAGAACACTAAAAAACCTCTTGTAAGAGGGGGACCACCTCTTACAAGAGGTAAATCTCTTATAAGAGGAGAAAAAGAACATTACCTTAGACTGGCCAATATGACACTAATGAATAACTTGTTCTGCAGTGGCCACACTGTCCAATATGCATCTGCCCCTAATGAAACCGGACTGTGAGTGGCTAACTAAGTTGTCCATGATGCTCCCTAAGCGGTTGGCCAGGATCTTGGTGATAATCTTAACCGAATAGTTAAGGAAGCTAATAGGTCTAAAATCACCCACACGAGTGGACTCTTCCCGTTTAGGGATGAGGATGACTTCAGCGAAGTTGAACATGCCCAATCTAAGAGTGTTGTGGAAGAATTCGTCCATCACAGCCATAATTTCCTCTTTTATTTCTTCCCAAAATATTTGGAAGAACATCATGGGGAAGCCGTTCGGTCATGGCGCCTTGTCTGCTCCCATTTGGGCAATCACCTTTTCCACTTCCTTTTCAGAGAAAGGTGCTTCCAAATCCCTTAGGGAGTGAGCCCATTCGCTCTGAGTGCAATGCCAGAAATTATCCCTAAGTGGGACCCTAAAGTCATTCTTAGTCCCAAAAAAGTTCCTTGTAATAATCTTGAAAGGTCTTCGACATTTTAGTTTTGTCCTGGAATGTACCCGATTCAGTCTGGATAGAGAGGATACGGTTAGATCTACGCCTGGCACTAGCGACTCGGTGAAAGAAGGTTGTGTTCGCGTCTCCCTCTTTAAGCCACGAAATCCTAGACCTCTGTTGCCATCTGATCTCCTCAAGTTTATAGAGATAAGCAATATTGTCCCGTAGCTCAAGCAGTTTGTTTCTTTCCTCCTGTGATAGGACACGAGACTCTTCCAGTCTCTCCAACTCGTCGATACCCTCCAAGAAAGACTCTTTTGCACGCCAAATAGACGAGAATCTAGAACGGTTCCATCGGCGCAACCTCTTGCGAAGCCTGCAGAGTTTTTCACACCATCGAGATGCAACATCCGATCCCCGAGTAGGAAGCGCCCAGTTTTGCCATTACCATGTGGTGAAAGCTCTGAATTTGTGGCCATGCCTTCTCAAATCTGAACTTCCTTGGTTTTTGGCATTCCTGCTCTTCAATGTCGAGATAGATGGGGACATAGTCCGATGTAGGCTTCGGAATAGTTTTAGCAGATGCCAGCGGGAATTTAGCTTTCCAATCCAATGAGACTAGGATTCTATCCAACCTATCCATGATAGGGGACGCTTGCATGTTCGACCAAGTAAATAGTCTGTCATTAATGGAAATGTCGATCAGTTCTAGATCAGTAATCACCCTATTAAATTCTTCCCTGTGCCTGTCGCTCGAGCCTCTGTCCCGATGTTCAAATGCAAATCTAGTGACATTGAAATCTCCCCCCCCCCACTATCCAGGCCTCCGGCCATCGGTCTCGGATAGCAAAGAGCTCTTACCAAAACGCACCTCGAGCACTAGCTTGATTCAGCCCGTAGACCACCATGAACGTGTGCAACCAGTTGTCGGACCGACGAAGCAGTCGGATAGACAAGGAGAAAGCACCACTGAATTCATCTAGACAGGTGAAGATATCCGAATTGAATCCAATAGCAATGCCACGAGATGCACCAAAGGAAGGGCGTATCACCCATTCCTTGACTCTATTACCCCTTACCTTTTTTAGTTTAAACCCTTCTGTGAGTTTGGTCTCCTGCAACCCCACAACCTCCGCCTTGGAACTCATAATGACGTTCCTAACCATATCTTTCTTACCCCTTTTCCCCAGTCCCCTAACATTCCAGAAAAGGGCACTTATTGTGAAACCGTTTCAAGGCTGCTCATGGGCTTGGGACAGAGACCTTCCTCCAAGACCTCCGTCGGCGGAGAATTAGACCCGGGAGCATTTTGCATGTTAGCAATAGCATGCTCATGTTCCCATCCCCTAATTTTATTAAGCAGTAGAGCATTACAATCTACATTGCACACCGCTAAGCCACAATTTTCAACTACATGAAAAACATCAGAATATGACATAAAATTGAGAATAGACGCTAAAAACTTACGCGTACCTCCATCGTCGTTTTTGGCCGACTTGACCGCCACAGCAATCTCAAGATAGTCATCCAGGGACTACACATGAGCCCTCATAGGCACAGGCTGGACCCTGAAGCCAACCGGCCCCATCGAGGTCCCAGCACTACAGATAGCCGCTGAATCTGGGAAAGTAGATGTAATCATCTCTGGGGAGAGAACCCTCTGCGTATCGACTATAAACTCAAGGTCTTCAGACTCGTCATCAGAGTACAAAAACTCCTCATCCAAATTTAAATGCCCCTCCAAATCATTGTCGCTAATAGCTGATTCCTCATGCAATGAATTGTCTCTGGGCTTCTCCACAGGCTTACTGTATGGAAGAACCGCAATGGACCCCATCATAGGCTCCTAAAGTTGCTGCTCGTTCAGTGCCCCCGTGCCAATGGTAAGGGAAGTGGACCCCTCTGTGGGCCCATCACCCGGAGATGAAACAGAATCTACATTTGGGGTCGAAATGAAAACCCTAGACCCCTCTATGGGTCCATCCGAAATCACATTCAACTTAGGCCCAATACACTCCACAGTGAAATGTTCAAAACAACAAAACTCTATATCTTTGTTGTCTTTTATTTCTTTGACTACGTGTCAAAAATACTTTTACTTGTATTGGATTTTTTTTTTAGGAAAAGGTGGAATATGGCCACCATGTTTCATTAATGCAAAATTAACGATACAAACTCAGAGTACTGAGCCAAAATAACCTACAGACAGAAAATAGAACATACATGGAGCAATATGACCCGTACATACAACAAATCCCTCCAACAACCCTGGAGGGTGGGCCGACAAACAAGTTCGGACCAGCAAAATTGAATGTACGTCAGTTTAACTTCGTACAGGGTCTCCACGGCACATGCACACCTACCTGAAGCTAGTCTGACAGGATTTTATCATCTGCCGTGCCCTGCCTTCTCCTCGCTGGGGGGACCCCCTCTTTGGGCCCAAGCCCTGCAAACCGAGTTTTGACAACCGCCGAGAACACCCAACTCGCTGGGGGGACCTCATCTTTGGGCCCAAGCCCCGCGGTCGTAGTTTGACAGCCGCCAAGCACACCCTACAGCTCCAATCATCTATCAATTTTGCAATTATCACACCCTCACCTGAAAACTGCAGTCAAGGAGAGAGCCGTGGAGAGGATACCTTCACCTTTCTCACGCCCTTGCTCTCTCCAGTGATTTCTCACAAAAATAGTCCAACACCAATAAAGAGTAGTGAGGAGCAACATCTTCACTCACCCACTCTCTCACACTCTCTCTCAAACAGAAAACCAAAATAAGACCCAGCTGATTGAAGTATCACCTTCTCCTCTTGCTACATGGACAGTGGTGTTGGGCGTCAGCTTTCAGTCTGAGGGTGTAGTGGTGGTGGTGACCCGTCGACTGTGGTCATAGGTGAAACAAACTAAGTGCAGCCCCCGCCCCACTAGATCATCTTTCTTTGTCTCTGCCATCCTCACAAACTCCGACTACTTCGCCGATTACACCAACCCTGGAAGCCCAAATCATGGTTGCAGATCACCATAATCCGCCCCGAGAGCGTGGACATGGTGGTGGCGGCGAAGAAAACGGCCGGAGGTGTTTATGGTGGCGATACCGGTGCCCCACCCGATGACGGTGCGAAGGGAACTGAAGGGCGGCGAAGTCGCGAGTTCCTCACCGTGGGATCTCACTTCTCCAACTGGCAACTTCTTCCCTGACGCTTGGCGACTTTGAGGAGCGGCGGAATCGATGGAACTCGGCTACACCAACCCTGAGGGCAGCGGAACGGCCTCCCCGCCTGCGACGTGGCAGGGGGGGGGGGTGGCGCCCCTCCCGCCGAGGCCCAGATCTGATCAGATCTGGGTCGGGATTGGCGCCATGAGAGGCCAAAGTTGAGCCCCCTCTCTCGTCTGGGTCGGCGCTGGAGTCGGCGCCCAGGTAAGAGGCCCTCGTCGTGAGGAGAGCGGAGCAGCTCGGTGGCCTGGCTTCGGGATCTGGTTAGTAGCGGGTGGAGAAGATGAGAAACGCTGGCGGCCAGGCTTCGGGATCTGGCTTGTAGCGGGAGGAGACGAGGAGGAATGAAGTCGTGGTGGCTGGAGAAGGCGGTGGGTGCGGCTGGAGCAGGCGGTGGGTGAAGGGCGGAGGGGGAGGGACGTCGAACGGCGGCTGGGGAGGGGCGGCGAGATCCCGGCTGCCACCCCCTCCAAGCTCTCCTGTATTGGATATTGTCATATTGAACTTGACCTTTTTAGTAAACATCAAGAGTACCTAGTGACACAAGAACTAATATGTGCTCAGATGCACTGGCAATTATATTGCAAGAGTTTGGATTATGCGGTGTGTTATTTGGATGTTCCATCGAAAGCGGAAAACCTTAATCTACACGTACAATATACCACTTAAAAAGAAACCCTAAGGCCCCATGCAAATTAACAAGCCTACAAAAATCAACACCGAAAGCAACATGTGCAGACAATATTTATCTAGAGCTAAATCGATGGTTGTATAAAAGTACATGCATTAGGAACTTTTCAATAAGTATGTGCATGAATGAACGCAACTCACATGCAAGATTTATATCTTATAATGCATTAATTATGTTGCAAGAGTTTAGATTCTGCTGTGTGGCAAAGGTAAAACCATACTACACATGCAATTTACAATATACCACTCAAAAGAGAAACCCTAAACCCATGCAAATTAATTAACGAAAAATTTGCCAAAATGTCCTCCTTTTTAAAAAAATAATTAGTGACTTGTCCTACTTTTTCAAACAATTAGCGAGATGCCCTTATTTATGACACGTCAGCAACAAACGTTATTGGGAAAAACAGCATCAGTTATTTCGATGCCGTTCTTCCCAATAACGGCATCTCTTTTTGAAAAAATTGTCATGCCGTTATTGGGAAAAACGGCATATTTTATTTTTGTATAAAGATCTCTAAAGTATCAATCGTGACTTTAGAGAGAAATGCAAAAACTGAAATAACTGATGCCGTTCTCTGAGAGAACGACATAGATTATACTGATGCCGTTTTTCACAATAACGGCATAAGTTATAATCTTTTTGCACAGGTTCCTATAATCGAAAAACCCCTTCTTCTTCTCTTTCCTCCATTTCTGATTCGTAAACATCTCTCTCTCGCATCGCTCCTGTTACCCACAAACCCTAGATCTCAAAATCAAAATTTCCAACCATTTGAGTCCTGTAAAATTCCATACATCCTACCTCCTCACTCTCACTCTCATTTTCAGTCTTCATCCACAACGAAATTTTTACTAGTGGTTTTTTTGGTTTAATTTGAAGGTATTATCATCTTAACCTTATGTTTGATTTTTATTTCAATGTTTTGTTTATTGTGAGTAGTGAATGACTTGAATATGTTTTAATTTTTATGCATAGGTATGGAATTTGATATCCCTATTTGGTTATATTATGGGGGGTGAAGTAATTAAGGATCCGAAAATTGGATATTCTTATAGTGATGTTGATCCGGTAATTATTTGGGCTACCCCCAACTTTGGTTACGCAGAATTAATAAATAAGATATATGAAGTCACCAATTGGGATAGAAGTGAAATGAGTCTGAAACTGAGAGCCCATTATTCTGCTGGTAAAGGGGATGGGCAGTACTTCATGTTGGTACCCATAGACAGTGACAGTTCTCTAAGGTCTGTCTTGCTTAGGACACTTCATCCAAGTTGTGGTTGGAATATAGTTGAGTTATATATTGATCAAACGAGGCTTCCAAATACTACAAGAGTTGTTATTGAAAGTCCAAGGCCCACAAGGACTTTGAAACCATCTGCAGAGTCACACGCAAGGATTTCAAATACAATTGGAGATACTAGCACAACTCCAACGAAAACTGTTTCCTCCGAATATGAGCAGGTACATTCGACCCCATTAGCACAAAATATTTTGGTAGCTGGCATTGCTATGGAAGACTTTGACAATGCCATTGTAAATAACGACTTGGTAGAAGAGAAAGAAGATGAGGTACGCGGTCTCGAGGATGATGAGGAGGAGATTGCCGTTGAAGCTCCAGTTGTTGATGCCAATATTGATGTGCCGGTTAACAATGCCCGCATGTTGCCAAGTCAGGACACAAGTGCAGCTATGCGTGGATAGCAATCAAGCGAATGGATGTCCCGTGCCACCGTACATGAACATGGCCAGTCTTCCATTGGTTCTTCCAACTTGGATGAACTCTTCATAGGTCAAAGATTTCCATCCAAAGATGCTCTACAACATCAAGTGAAGATGTACGTCGTGAAGAACCACAGAGAATTCGTAACAGTAAAATCAGATCGTTGTCTATACCATGTGAAATGTAAATACGCGCCCATCCACCATTCAGCCGAGCAAATTGCAGAAAATCCATCACTTCAAAATGAAGTTGGTTGTCCATAGCGCTTGCATGCAATTGTTTCCAAAGGTTGTAATTATTTTGTGGTGAAAAAGCTTGAAGGTGTACATACATGTGTGAATCCTACATTGACTCAGGATCACAGCAAAATTGACTCGACGGTTGTATCGATGGTCATAATGGATACTCTGAAGGAACAACTCTCAATAACACCAAGAGCCATAATTGGGCAGGTGAATGGTAGGCTCCAATACACAATATCATATTGGAAAGCTTGGAAGGCAAAACATAAAGCAATTGAGAAACTATATGGTTCTTTTGAAACAGCGTACACTAAATTACCATATCTACTCAATGCAATTCAAGCTTCAAATCCGGGTACGGCTGTACATTGGGCGAAGATTACGACCGGGCAGGGTATAGAAATATTTAAGGGTATTTTTTGGGCATTCGGTCCTTCCATCGAAGGATTTAAATCATGTAGACCAGTTATAAGTGTAGAAGACACTCACTTGTACGAAAAATATAAAGGCTGTTTGTTGATTGCGGTTTCACCAGACGTAAACGGGAGGTTGTTTCCTTTTGCGTTTGCACTGGTTGAAGGTGAAAGTATAGAAACATGGACATGGTTCATGAACTGTATTCGGTACTTTGTTACAGATCGTGAAGGTCTTTGTGTCATTTCTGACCGACATGCCGGACAAGTGACACAACAATGGGAAATGAGTTTGGCACGTGGAGGGAACCATTTGCATATCATCGGTACTGTATGCGGCATTTTGCTAGCAATTTTCATAAAAAATTTGGTTCGAAATTTTTGATGAATAAACTGAAGGTAATTGCGTGTCAAAATCAGTGGAAAAAGTACGAGAAAAAGATGGCACAACTTGAAGCTAGCAATGCTGATGCGGCTAATTGGGTAAAGGAAAAAGCAATTGAGAAGTGGGCACTTACTGCTGATGGTGAGCGTAGATGTGGTATAATGACAACAAATCTGTCCAAAGTTTTCAACTCGGTTCTAAAAGGTGTTCATGGCTTACCTGTCACCGCAATTGTAGAACAGATATTTTTCCGTCTAAACATGTACTTCACCGACCGGCATGAGGCCGCGCAGACACTTATCAGTGAAGGTAAACTATGGGCACCCTGGATTCAGGACCTAATTGATGTTTGCCCTGAAAAATCCAATTTACATGAGGCCATAATGTTTAATAATCATGATGGTATTTTTGGGGTGAAAACGGGCATTAGAATGGACGGTGGATATAAAAAAGGTGGACATTGGCATACGATCGACCTAGAAGGCCGAACTTGTACATGTGGCAAATTTCAACTGATCCACGTTCCATGCTCTCATGTGTTAGCGGCATGTGCTTCACGTGCGCTTGATTATCAACCGTACATAGATCCCTTCTACTCCACGGATTCGTTAGCAAAAATATGGGCACCAACTTTCAATCCTATACCAGACGAATCTTATTGACCTACCCAAAGCGCACCGGTACTAATAGTTGATTCTAGTCTTCGTCGAGTGAAGGGGAAGCCTAAGAGTACTCGCATCCGCAATGACATGGACGCACGAGAAGGTGGGAGTAGTAGAAAAGTATGTTCGAAATGTGGTGTAAGTGGACACAATAGACGAAGTTGTAAGAATGTACAAAGTGTGGGGACTTCACAATCTACCTGCACTTGAATATTTTCCTTGTTATTGGATGTTAGTGATGTCTCATCCTTTGTAAGTGTTTGTATGAAATTATGGATATCTTTTTATATGTTGAGCAATTTAAGTTTAAATTGTTTGGAATGAGATTTGTGGTTTGAATTGGTGGTGGATATAGTTAAATTTGTTGTAAATAAACAATCACAACAAAACATGCACAGAAAACATGCACAACTGTTCAAACAACAGATGCCGTTGTTGTGAATAACGACATCTTTTTTCTATGCCATTATTCTCAAGGACGACTGTGGAGACATATAGTTTGGCATTAATCTGAAAATTTGAGATTTTGATGTTTAACTGATGCCGTGCTTCTGAACAACGGCAAACAGAATTGATGCCGTTATTTTAGAAAACGGCAGGATTTGGAGGTGCCGTTATCTTGGATAACGGCATACTTATGGACATCTTCATATATGCCGTTATCTTGGAAGGCAGGTGGGTAATACAAAGATGCCGTTATCTTAAATAACGGCATCGGTTTAGGATGCCGTTAATGTGGATAACGACTGTGGACACAGAAATATTGGCAGCATACTCCATATCTCCTGATTTTCCATCCATACTGATGCCGTTATTTGCAAGAATGTTACATGATTAAGATGCCGTTATTATCAATAACGGCATCTTTTATTCAGGGTTTTCACTTCACAGACATGCACAGACATCCAGACTTGATCTGTGCATGTCTTGATCAATTCATCAGTTCACAGACATCCAGACTTCAAAATCAATTCAATTCAATTCATCAATATCCAATTCATCTTACAAATTTAACTTAAAAATTTACAAACTTACAAATTCACATGCTTTCCTTCACAAACTTCATCAAGTTCACAGACTTAAAAATTCCAATGCTTAAACATACTTCACAAACTTAAAATTTTTCAACCAGATTTCATCACAAACTTTTGCACAATATTTGGCACTGACTTCACATGCTTTCCTTCACAAACTTCATCAAGTTCACAGACATGCACAGATTTGCACAGATACACAGATACTGCACAGATACTTCATCAAGTTCACAGACATGCACAGATACATCAAGTTCATCAATTTTTCATTAAGTTCATCAAGTTCATCCATACTTCACAAACTCTTCCCTCCAGTATGCACATCAAGTTTCAAAAAATGCACAAATGAAATCTTTGAAAACATGCACATCAAACTTAAAAATACTTAAACAATTCATCAACTACATTGCATGCACTACATCAAGTCTATAATGACAAAAAAACAATAAACATCAATAATACATAAAGTTTTCTACGGTTTAACTTGGCGTGAAGTGTTGGGGGACTCTCCTCCTTCGAGCCGGGACTTTCCGCCTACGTTCCCGGGTCTCTTGCGTTGCGGGTTCACTAGGACCAACTTCTTCTTCGTCATCACCTCCTCCTACTTCAATCTCGGGATTTGCCAATTCGCTTTACGTAGGAGGAAATCGAACGGTCTTACCCCTTTGTGGATGATGTGATGGAGTTTGAGGTTGAGTTTGAGGTGCGAGGGGTTCTCCCAATTCCAATGCTTGTTGTGGTGGAGGTGGAGCTTGGCTAGCGGTAGGTTGTACTTGTTGGCGTTGCTCTTTGGTTGACCGCATAAGGTCATTGAAACGTGGACCATCTCCAATGTCTTCAAGAGAGGTACGACAATTGCACAGGAGGTCTCGTGCCAATTCTTTGCATGCCTTATTGGTGTTGCTCTTCAAGACACTCGCACATTTCCTCGCCATGTCCCATGTGTTGTCGATCTATAATAGTAAACCAAATTAGACATAATCAAAGAAGCATAAGTAAAATTCCTCCAAATAAATGTAATTGAACAAACAAACTTATTTACCATTAAACGGTATGATGAAGCTTTTGGTTGATACACGGGCTGTGCTGATGAATGTGCGGATGGTGGTTCAACCTGGTGCGCGGGTATCGGTTGTTGGATACCCGCTGGAAGATCCATTTTTGGCGCGACATACAATCTTGTGATGCAATGGTACCATGCCATATAAGCTGTTTGCATTGATCCGTCATACGGCCGTACAATACCCTCAACTACCAACTCGTACCTCCGCTCATTCCAAGATCCTACATAAGCACGGTGGTGATTGGCCCAATCCATGTTTGGTAAACGACCTTGATCCGTGATGTTGTGTAGTCTACGATCGTACAATGTGTTTACAGGGACGGGTTGTTGTGCATTGAATTGGCGAAGAACACGGCCGGGGTAATAAAACTCCACAACTAAGAAGTTCACAAGTGGAGCTAAGGTCAACCACAACTGATTATTGGTAGTGCAAATCGGTGGTAGACGTTGCAGCCTATCATCTGTGTACGGGATCCAATTGATGAACTCTTCCCTCAACTGATCGAGTTCGTCCCTGTAATAGGTGAGGACACCACGTGGGTTATCCCTCCATGTACGCTTTCCCGCCCAGTAGGCACTGAGAGGAGCTCTCAGCACAGGATTATCCTGTAGTACTTTCCAACTCTCTGATAGTACCGTGACACGGGGTTGGCCGAGGTGTATTCTTTCCCAACACCATATTTGCAAGATGGACATCGGCCCGGTCATTTGAATCGACCCCATTGAACAGTTACAGAGTGCACGGTAGAAGGAGGCTAGAGCCGCACTTCCCCAACTATATCGGCCGGCTGTCTGCAGGTCAGCAATGAGTGGAAGGTACATGAGGTGGACTACATCACCTGCAGAGTTAGGGAATAGAATCCTTCCAAACATCGACAGGAGGTAAGCACGAGTATAATTCTGGAGTTGGATGTCTGTCGGTACGGCTGGCATCCGATTAGTGAACTCCCCATCAAGAAAAGCACGTCTAATTGATTCCCCAACCCATATTTCGTGATCCACTTCAGGCACGACCAGCCCAAGATAATCTCGTACCAAAGCCACCTTATTGAACATCAAGTTGCCGGTGATAGCCACCCCATCAATTGGAAGACCCACAATCACGGCTACATCTTGTAGGGTGACCATCATCTCTCCAACCGGCAAGTGAAACGTGTGTGTCTCCGGCCTCCATCGCTCCACAAGAGCGGTAAGTAGAGCGTGGTCACACTTGATTTTCGCCATCTTCGACATTCCGTAGAATCTGCTGCTTACCAAGTAATTTTCAATATCGGGGATCACCAGCATGATGTTGTGCATTCGGAAACTCATCTTCTCTACATTCCCGGTCCAAACGGCCTGTGATCTGTGGTCTTCTTGCAGAAATAGAACGGTAGGATCTAATGGACCCGGATGTCCCCGTGGTCCAAATGAAGAAGTAGAAGAAGCACCAACACCATGTGAAGAAGATGGTTGTGTAGGATCCATTGGCCTGTCAACAATAACAAACACTAATCAACAATAATTTTAGTAAAAGAATTTTCAAAATAAACTAAGTATAATTCATCACAAACGTGTTATTCCTCAAATCCAAATCGTTCATAACATTGTAAAAAAATGGACTTTTATAACCTAAGTAAGAATTTTGAACTACCTGCAATCATCATAATGACAATGTAACCCCCCCCCCCCCCCCCCCAACAAAATATCTCTCCAAATTCTTTGTTTTCCTAACAAAATGAACAATTCCACCTTTCTCAACAATTCAATATTTTGTAAACCCTACATCACTAACAATATATAATATTATTTCCAAAATTACTACTTCAATAACACAAATCTATATTACTTGTACTATACTACCCATGCACACATCTATCATACTATCAAAAACAACTTTACAAAATACAAATTAGAGTTTTTGGATACTTACAATAATTTCGGATTCGGAATGATTTGGCACTCTCAATGAAAGATTGAAGAGTACACACCCAAATACAAATCAATTACACACCCGAAGATTTTAGGATTTTTTTTTAAGGGTTTAGGGTTTTCGGGGCCGAAATGGGGAAGGAAAGAATCGCAAAGGAAAGGGGGAAGAAGAAAGGTTTTTCGATTATAGGAACCTGTGCAAAATGTTTTTAACTCATGTCGTTATTGTGAAAAACGGCATCAGTATAATATATGCCGTTCTCTTAAAGAACGGCATCAGTTGCTTTCAATTTGTAATTCTCTCTCGAGTCACAATTGATACTGTAGAGATCTTTAGACAAAAATAAGCTATGTCGTTATTCCCAATAACGGCACGACACTTTTTTTTAAAGAAGATGCCGTTATTGGGAAGAACGGCATAGAAATAACTGATGTCATTTTTCCCAATAACGTTTGTTGCTGACATGTCACAAACAAGGGTATCTCGCTAATTGTTTTGGAAAGTAGGGCAAGTCCCTAATTATTTTCAAAAACAAGGGCAGTACGGCAATTTTTTTCTTAATTAACAAGGCTACAAAAGATATAACACCGAAACCAACATGCAGACGATTTATCTAGAACTACATTTGGTGCCTATTGAAAACTATATTACGATGGTGGTGGCAGCTGCATGTGCGCAAGAAGGCAAGATGGGTGGCAACACTAAGGGCAGCATATCTATAGGATGGGGGGGCTGCATACTAGGAAAAGAATCAGATCTCCATGTCAAGTTTTTGGAAAAGAGTTATGCGGACCAAGGAAATCTTTCTGGCTGGTGCAAACCTCTCGATGGGCAAGGAGTGGACATTTACTTTTGAAAGGATAGGTGGTGCGGACCACCGACGCTATGAACAAAATTCCTTGAGGCATAAAGATTTGCAGGAGATAAAAACGAGCCGGTCCAGAAGCAGGAATATAACCATGAGAGGGAGCAAAGCAGAATAAGGAACTAATCTGGTACCTAGAAGACAAGAAGCCAAAAGATATCATAAGTTGCGATAAAGTGATGGAGCACGAGTACGGAAGGGTCCTTATTGTTGGGATTTTGTGGGTTTACATATTAATAAACATTATACTATGGGCTATCTAATTGGACAGGGCTATATAAGTGATCTATTTAATTGGGCTCTATAAATATCTATTGGGTATGAGCTGTAAAGTATAGAAACACATTACTAATCAATTAGAGTTTATGGGAACCTAGTTGGAATTAGTATATAAGAACCATCATATTAGGGTTGTAGTCCCCAAGCCATAATTACAAAATTGCTCTCCTCCTCCTTCCCCGTTAAAGAGAGGGAACCATGGAGCACCTAAGGAGATTTGGCTGTGGAAGACTCGATCCGTCTCTGATTTCTTGACATGGATTCATGTATGATTTGTAAATAGTTATTCTTGATAATTTAACATGATGATCTTGAGATTCAAGAATTAGGATCTATGATTATTTAGAATTAAGTCTAACAAGTGGTATAAGAGCAACTCATGTTGAATTATTGAAAATATATTTTCAATTTTGTTAATGTATAATTTCCATCATACAGTATTTAGGTCATATCTATTTTGTTGATCAAATCTATGTTAGATTAATCAGATTAATTTTTGTTGTTCAGATCAATGTTAGATTAATTTGATTAATATGGTTTAATTTTTGTATTAATTATTAATCAGATTAACATTTTATTGATTAAATTTAGGGTTTTATTGATTTCAGTTTTATCAACAACAACAACAAAAAGCCTATTTTTTGCGGACCATAGCCGAAGCTGTTGCCGCCGCCAGTCACCTCCCCACCGTCCTCCTTCCTGCCATCACCCTACCGCTCAACCTTGGGATTAATTCTGGGTTCTAGTGTGGTTTGAGTGGTGATCAGGCATAAAGGAGAAAGAAGAAAGTGGTTCAGTTGGTGATCGGGATCGAGTCAGGTTGGGTTAAGGGATTTCAAATCTGATCGGATCTGGAATAGTGCAGAACCGCCTCACCTTCCCAGGCATGTGCACAATGCATGAGTGCGTGAGGAGCATGTGCGAAGGAAGGGCCAGGGTTCTGATTCTGCGTTTCGGGCTTCGGATTCGGATTCTGGGCACACCCAAAACCCGATCCGACTTTCGATTTAAGAATTTTTTTATTATTTTGATATTAATATTCTAGTGCATAATATGCAATTCAGTCTCTGCAATTAATAACTTTGCAAATCTTTCCATAACAGTAAACTTTTGTGACATTAATCATGTTCAATTATGCTATTAAGAACCTGTTATATATTATTTTGAATTATTCTATTAATTCATGATTTCACATAGTTGTATATTTTGCAATAAAGTCTATAAAATATGTACATGTTGTATGCAATCATGATTATTTGTGAAATATGTTTTAAAGATAGTTTTGTTGTAAGGTATATGGCAATTTAGGAGGAATTTTTTCTTCCATCTGGAAATAAATTTCTTGTATTTTTAAATAAATTGATATAAATTATATGTTGCCAAAGTAGTCTCTATAATCCAAATTGGTATTTTTTTTGATATCGCGGATGGGGTCCTAAGACTCCAGCCCTCCAAATTGGTATATTTAGGAATAAAAAAATATGTATGTTTGTTATTTATGCGAATAATGACCGGCTCAAAGGAAGATTCTTATTTGGCCAAATAATGGACATACCTATGGTAATAGATATGTGAAGATTATTAGGTTTTTCATGTGAACAATTGGTCGGGCCAAAGAAAGGCTTATTGCTTGACATGATTAATTGTCAATATTTGATTACTGCATGAAGAGTACCACTTACAGTTCACATTTTTGTCTAAAGACTAAATGTCAATTTTTAGCTCGGTATCTTTTTTAATCATGTCATGTATACATTTCCAGATTAAGTTTTTTTTTTTTAAACAAATAATAACTGTGGACTTATTATTTTATTTTGTTCTTTACCTAGTTTCTGTATATCTGCCAATATCAATTCCATTCATGTGCTTAATTGCACAAACTTCAAGAATTTAAGAGAACGTTATGATTATTCTTGGTTGCAGGGATCTTGACTTTGTGCTTCAGAAAGAACGACCCACTGATCTCACTAATGATAGTTCATCTGAGGATAAAAGGAACGTTGAGAAGTAGGATCATTCTAATCACATGAGTCTGATGATCATTAAGAGTTCTATTCCGAATATCTTCAGGGGTGCTATGTCTGAGGAGAAAAATGCTACTAAGTTCCTTGTGAAAAGGATGAAACAAGTACTCTTTTGAGTGATCCTGTTTCAATGAGGTATAAAGAAAATTGGAACATAAGGGAGTACATTATGGAGATGTCTAATCTTGCTTCCAAACTAATGACACTAAAGTTAGAACTATCTAATGACTTGCTCATGCATTTGGTTCTTATCCCACATCATGAACAATATACTCATTTCAATGTGTGCAACACTCACATGGACAAATGGACTCTTAATGAGCTCATATCTCAATGTGTGCAAGAATAAGAGAGAATTAAATGAGAAAGAGCTGAAAGTGCTCACTCAGCAACCACTCCTCAAGACAAGAAAAGAAAAAGGGGGAATGGTACACTTGGAGCACCACAGAAACTGAAAATGAAATAGGATCATGAATTTACATGTTTCTTCAGCAAGAAATGTGGACACATGAAAAAACAATGTCCCAAGTACGCCGCTTGGCGTGTTAGAAATGTATGCTTCTCACTTTGGTCTATTCTGAAGTTAATTTAGTTTATGTACATAGACACACTTGGTTGATAGATTCTGGAGAAAAATACTCATATAAGTGTGTCTGTGTAGGGTTGTATGTGGATTCGAAAGTCAAGCGACGCTGAAAAATTCATCTATGTGGGAGACAACAAATCAGTTGCAGTTGAGGCTATAGGAAGCTTTAGGTTATTGTTAAAGACTAGTTAATTTTTGGATTTGGAAGAGACTTTTGTAGTATTGTCATTTAGACAGAATTTGTTTTCAGTTTCTGTATTGGACAAATTTGGTTATTCTTGTTCATTTGGAAATAATAAGTTTAGCTTTTTCAAGATTCAAATATTATTGGTATTTGTTCTTTATATATGCATGATAATCTATATTTGTTGAATACAATTGCCTCATTTGATGAAACCTTGCATATATGCTGACATGGTACAAAATGAAAATTAATTGTTAGGGATTCCACCAATCAATGGCACAAGCGTTTAGGCCATATATCTAAATAGAGAATTCAGAGACTTGTGTCTGGCGGGATTATTGATCCCCTTGATTTGACAGATTTCCAATTGTGTATTAAGTGTATTAAAGGGGAAACAGACAAACATCAGGAAATTAGGTGCTAACAGATGTTCTGACATCTTAGAACTAATTCATACTAATATTTGCGAACCATTCCCTACACTTCATGGAATGGTCAACAATATTTTATTACATTCATAGACGACTACTCAAGATATGGGTACCTATATTTGATTTATGAGAAGTCTCAGTCTCTGGATGTTTTTAAGGTCTTCAAAGCTTAGCTTGAAAACCAACTTGGCAAGAAAATTAAAGTTGTCAAATCTGACCGTGGTGGTGAATACTATGACAGATACGTCAGATCCGGTGAACAACATCTAGGAACTTTTGCAAAATTCCTAAAGGAATGCAGTATCGCCCCACAATACACAATGTCAAGTAAACCTAGAATGAATGGTGTTGCTGAGAGACAAAATAGAACACTTAAGGACATGATCAAAAGTATGATTAATCATTCTTCTTTATCAAAATCCCTATGGGAGAAAGCTCTAAAGACTGCAACATATATCCTCAATAGGGTTCCAAGCAAAGCATTAGCAAAAACCCCTCATGAACTATGGAAATGCATTAAGCATCAACACATTTGGGGTTGTCCATGTAACGCCCCTGCCCCTAGCTCAGACAATTTATACAATTTAGAAGATAAATTAGACACTATGTAGTACAACAGCCCACCACAGGCTGCCTCTCAAAAGGTGGTTAACCGAATTGGTGACTCTTGATCATAGGCATTTATTATTTATATATTATTTTATTCATCTTCAATCCCGATATGGGACTATAATAATTCATTTCCTCTATCTACTCCTAAGCCACGTCATCAAAGGAAGACTCGGCACTCAGCGCCTCTGCCTTTCTCTAACATGGGCGGGCCCCACAAGTTCAAGCCACGTCAGCCGCTGACCGAAGTCAAAGCAGCTGGTTGCTGTCTCTTTACTCCCGTGGGACCCCCACCACTGTTCAATTTTCACTTTTATTACAACATATGCCATAGTCCTTTTTTATACCAAACAGCCATCCGCATATATTATATATACATATATATTATATATGTTTATTTTGAAAATTACGGAGTGTTACACACACCCCCCCTTCAGAAATCAGCGTCCTTGCTGAGTACAGGGCATGCACAATCTAGTGCAGGATATTCTTTCTAGCCGATGTGGAGTGGAGTACCTTGATTCTGCTAGCTGCACAGTACCCCGATTATGTGGGTTGTCCATTTTAGGCCTTATCCTTGCTCCCTCTCAGGCATACTTATCCGTACATCTGCTAGCTCCATCTCAGGCATACATCTCATCCACTCTTACCCACACTCGGTGTCGAAATCGGCTCTGATATCATTTGTAACGCCTCTGCCCCTAGCTCAGACAATTTATACAATTTAGAAGACAAATTAGTATGTAGTACAACTTCCTACTACAGGTTGCCTCTCAAAAGGTGGTTAACCAAATTGGTGACTTTTGATCATAGGTATTATTATTTATATATTATTTTATTCATCTTCAATCCCGATATAGGACTATAAAAATTCATTTCCTCTGTCTGCTCCTAAGCCACGTCATCAAAGGAAGACTCAGCACTCAGCGCCTTTGCCTTCCTCTAACATGGGCGGGCCCCACAAGTCCAGGCCACGTCAGCTGCTGACCGAAGTCAAAGCAGCTAGTTGTTGTCTCTTTACTCCCGTGGGACCCCCACCACTGTTCAATTTTCACTTTTATTACAACATATGCCATAGTCCTTTTTTATACCAAACAGCCATCAGCATATATATATATATATATATATATATATATATATATATATATATATATAGCCTTCTTCTATTGCAAACACTACTGTAGCGTTTACAAACGTGCACACCACTTAACCCGTCATCCCCAATGACGGGTTAAGGCAAAACACATAACCCGTCATCCCCAATGACGAGTTATGTGTTTTGCCTTAACCCGTCATTGGGGATGACGGGTTAAGTGGTGTGCACGCGTTTGCACGACATTTGCGTTTGCAACGGAAGATAGCTCATATATATATATATATATATGTATGTACATATATATATATATATATATATATATATACATACATACATACATATATATATATATATATATAGAGAGAGAGAGAGAGAGAGAGTGAGAGAGAGAGAGAGAGAGAAATCTTCGGTTGCACACTACTTTGGTGAGCACTCCGTGAGCACTCACGAAATAGAGCACCTATGACAAATCCGAACCACTCATATTGTTCTATATAACTTAGATAGCCTAACAATAAAAAATTAAATAATTTGAAGTTCATTTGCCCATGATTTACATCATTACAAAATTGTATGGCTGAAAATTCTAACAGCATGATGGATGGACAAATGAACTTCAAATTACTTGATTTTTTATTGTTAGGCTATCTAAGGTATATAGAACAATATGAGCGGTTCGGATTTGTCATAGGTGCTCTATTTCATGAGTGCTCACGGAGTGCTCACCAAAAGTAGTGTGCAACCGAAGGGAACTCTATATATATATATATATATATATATATATATATATATATATGAAATTTCTTCTGTTGCAAACGGGTCGCAAGCGAGTCTGTTCGCACAAACCCGTGCGAACTTTGATCTGGACCATTGGATCTTTGATCCAACGGTCCAGATTTTTTTTTGTAAAAATTTGCCTTAACCCGTCGTTGGGAACGACAGGTTAAGGCTAAATTTTATTTTAAAAAATAGCCTTAACCCGTCCTTCCCAAGAACGGGTTAAGGCAATCTATATTCATTTGTATTTGCATTCAGATCGTCTTCTTCGGTGATTTCTCTATTGCTCTTTCTTCTTTCTTCGACGAACCCATTTCGAAAAAAACCCTAATCCTTCGTCTACACACAAATTTGCCCTCCTCCGTCCGCTCTCCCTCCTCTCTACTCCAAAGTTTGAGACCCTACTCTCTCATCCCCTCTTCGAAACAAAATTGAAACGCTAGTTCTCCTCCAAATTGATTCTTTGGCTTCATTTGGACCTAATTTGTAAGGTATAGAC
The DNA here is from genome assembly GCA_017893485.1 of Hemerocallis citrina. NCBI lineage: Eukaryota > Viridiplantae > Streptophyta > Magnoliopsida > Asparagales > Asphodelaceae > Hemerocallis > Hemerocallis citrina. The sequence goes on along the minus strand of CM030364.1, from coordinate 64,338,932 downwards.
TATTTCTTTACCTCAGTAATCTATATTTGTGTTTATTTTTAAATTTGTGTATACAAAAATATTTAGATGGTGGGAAAAAAATATTTTGTCTTAATGGATTTTAGATGTAGAATTGGGTTGACTTTAACTATATTTAATTGCCGAATTTTTTTGCTTGCGTTAGTAATTTGTAGAACTAGAATCGTATATACGAAATTAGTTAGATAATTTTCAGTGCGGTTATGGTTGAAAACCCTGTAAATGACCGTAAAAAAATACGAAACTTTGCGAGTAGGTTCGTCTCACGTAGTACAAGCCACCCCAAGTTGTAGAAGTGAGTTTCGACTCATGGTTCGAGAGATACGGCCGCGTATCGCTTTCGGTTGAAAAAAACCAAGTAAAGCGGTACACGGCCGTATCTCGCAAACCGTTACTCGAAACTCGCTTCTACAAGTTCGGGTGGCTTGCCCTATATAAATTTGACCAAGTTGGAAAGTTTTATAATTTTGGGATGCCGTTTGTGCGGTTTTCTCAACATCCTCGCATGAGAATTTTTCCACTTAGAATTTTGTAAGTGCGGTTAGAGTTGAAAACCCTTCAAACGATATCCAAAAAACTTGAAGCTTTGCTAGTTGGTTGGTGTCCCCTATGAGAAGCCAACCCAACTTGTAGAAGTGAGTTTCGACTCACGGTTTGAGAAATACGGCCGCGTATCACTTTCGGTTGAAAAAAACTAAGTATAGCGGTGCACGGCCGTATCTCGCAAACCGTGACTCGAAACTCACTTCTACAAGTTCGGGTGGCTTGCCCTACGTGAATTCGACAAAGTCGGAAAGTTTTATAATTTTGGGATGCCGTTTGTGTGGTTTTCTCAACTTCTTCGCATGAGAATTTTTTGACTTAGAATTTTGTAAGTGCGATTAGATTAGATTAGAAAACCCTTCAAACGATATCCAAAAAATTTGAAACTTTGCTAGTTCGTTGGTGTCCCCTATGAGAAGCCAACCCAAGTTGTAAAAGTGAGTTTCGACTAACGGTTCGAGAGATACAGCCGCGTATCGCTTTCGGTTGAAAAAAACCAAGTAAAGCGGTACACGGTCGTATCTCGCAAACCGTGACTCGAAACTCACTTCTATAAGTTCGGGTGGCTTGCGCTACGTGAATTCGACTAAGTCGGAAATTTTTATAATTTTCGGATGCCGTTTGTGAAGTTTTCTTCAATTCCTCCCATGAGTAGTTTTTCACTTAGAATTTTGTAAGTTCGGTTAGATTAGAAAACCCTTCAAACGACCTCCAAAAATACGAAACTTTGCGAGTTGGTTGGTGTCCCCTATGAGAAGTCACCCAAAATTGTAGAAGTGAGTTTCAACTCACGGTTCGAGAGATACAGCCACGTATCGCTTTCAGTTGAAAAAAACCAACTAAAGCGGTGCACGGCCGTATCTCGCAAACCGTGACTCGAAACTCACTTCTACAAGTTCGGGTGGCTTGCCCTACGTGAATTCGACCAAGTCGGAAAGTTTTATAATTTTTGGATGCCGTTTTTGCAGTTTTCTCAACTTCTTCGCATGAGAATTTTTTAACTTAGAATTTTGTAAGTGCGGTTAGATTAGATTAAAAAACCCTTCAAACGATATCCAAAAAATTTGAAACTTTGCTAGTTGGTTGGTTTCCCCTATGAGAAGCCAACCCAAGTTGTAGAAGTGAGTTTCGACTCACGGTTCGAGAGATACAGCCGCGTATCGCTTTCGGTTGGAAAAAAACCAAGTAAAGCGGTACACGGCCGTATCTCGCAAACTGTGACTCGAAACTCGCTTCTACAAGTTCGGGTGGCTTGCGCTAGATGAATTTGACCAAGTTGGAAAGTTTTATAATTTTCAGATTTCGTTTGTGCGGTTTTTTCTCAAGTTTCTCGCATGAGAAGTTTTTCACTTAGAATTTTGTAAGTGCGGTTTGAGTTGAAAACCCTTCAAATGATATTCAAAAAATTTAAAACTTTGCGAGTTGGTTGGTGTCCCCTAGCACAAGCAACCAGAACTTGTATAAGTTAATTTCGACCAACGCTTAGAGAGATATGGCCGTGTATCGCTTTCGGCTGATAAGAAGCCAAATAAAGTGATACACGGCCTTATGTTTCTAACCGTGAGTCGAAACTCACTTGTACAAGTTGGGGTGGCTTGCGCTACGTGAATTCAAGTATGGTGCACTGATGTAATAATTTTGGATGCCGTCTGTGTGGTTTTGTGACGTTCCTAACATTAGAAGATAGTGACTTAGAAATTTTTAATTGCGGTTAGATTAGAAAATCCTTCAAACGACCTCCAAAAAATACGAAACTTTGTGAGTAGGATGATGTCATGTAGCACAAGCAACCCGCACTTGTAGTAGTCAATTTGGACTCACGGTTAGAGAGATACGGCCGTGTAACGCTTTCGGTTGAAAAAAAACGCAAATAAAGTAATACACGGCTGTATTTCTCGAACCGTTCGTCGAAACAGACTTGTACAAGTTGTGGTGGCTTGCGCTATGTGAATACAATCGTGTGTCGCTTTTGGTTATAAAAACACCAAATACAACGGTTTAGTTCCCCTAACTATTCTCCTTTTCGCGGTTTCCTAGGTATGGACAGTTTTGAAGGAAGTTCTGTTGTTGGAGAGAAATTTGTTCGTGCACAAAAATTGGCGAGTTTTTTCCTCATGTTGACGAGCACCTAAAACCGAAGATTGGTATGACATTTTCCACTCTAGAGGAAGCGGAAAAATTTTATTTATCTTATTGCAAATGTACGGGATTCTCTATACGTAAGGGTAGAAATAAATACAAGAAAAATGTTGTAGTGGATGAATCATATGTTTGTAATAAAGTCGGGGAGTCACCGAATAATCATAATAAAGCTAGACGAGGAACAACTTCTAGAACGGGTTGCAAAGCTTTCGTTCGTGTCAAACTAAACCCACAAAGTAATTCACAAAGTAATTTGTGGATCTTTATTCATTAAATGAGGCACACAATCATGAATTTACTTCACCCGGTAGACGTCACTTGCTACCTCGAAACCGTGAATTGACTAAAACAGATAAAAAAGTAATTGGTCAACTTACCGAAGCTAATGTCCCTATCTGCAAACAAATGCTATTTTTCAAAGGTGCAAGTAGAGGTAACGAGAAAATTGGTTTCACTGAAACCGATGTCAGAAATCTCAGGATAGACGAGATGGAGGGTTTAAAAGGACACGATGGGCAAATTCTACTTGAGTTCTTTGAATCCAAAAAGGAGACCGATCCTTTATTCTATTTTGATTACCAATGTGATCCCGAAGGGCGATTGTCCCATTGTGTCTGGGTACATAGTATCGGTAGATAGAATTATGAAGTATTTGGAGATGTTCTCTGCTTTGATGCTACCTACAACACAAACCGATACGGGATATTGTTCATACCATTTGTTGGATTCAACCATCACTGGCAATCAATATTCTTAGGTTGTGGGTTCATTCCCAATGAGGAGGCATCCTCATTTGAGTGGTTCTTTGAAAAGTAGCGAGAAGCAATGACATTCGATCTGATGAACATCGTGACAAATGAGGATCGTGGAATAACTTCTGCAGTTTCTAAAGTTTTCCCAGCCACGTCACATAGATATTGCATTTGGCATATTTTGGATAAGTTACCGCATGAAGTGCATATGCAGAATAACGTTGACGAGTTCAGAGATGCTTTGAAGACTATCATTTATACGGTGGAATTTAAAACAGAATTTGAACAGAAGTGGAAAAATTTGATCTCCCAGTACAAACTTGAGAATAACAAATGGTTGAAGGAAAAATTTGAGATCCGCGAAAAATGGGCTCCCGTGTACGCAAGAGACTCATTTTGGGGCGGCATGTTGAGTACCCAACGTAGCGAATCGCTACATTCATCCTTGAAGCACCATACTCATAAGAAGTACTCATTACATGAATTTGCCGTCATCTTTGACCAACTCTTAGTAAAACAAAGACACGATAAACATCGTAATCGCAAGGAGAGGCCAAAATTAAAGACCGAATGGGCATTGGTGTCACAAATGGCGGGAACATACACACTGAAGATTTTCTACAAATTCCAACAAGAAGTTGTAAAAAGCTTATTACTTAATGTGAGTTTAATTGCGAGTATGGATATACCGGATAGTGCATCTTATTCTGTAACAGTTTGTAGAAATACAGAACCGGGAAGGGTGATTTCTTATTGTAAAATCACTAAAATGGCTAAATGCCCTTGTGCCATGTACAGCTTCATAGGCATTCCTTGCAAACATCTATTGGCAGTTATTCGGTTCACAGATCACACCACACTACCCGAGCAATATATTTGCAAGCGATGGACCAGGGATCAACTGAGAAGAAGCAGTATACCGGTTCCCAATAGTATGGAAGATAATTTTGCCTCTCATTATTGTGAACTGACTATGCACTCAAGACATTTGGTCATCTTGGTTGTTCTTCAGAGCGAGGGTACAAGTACATGCTCGACCACATGCTCAAGGGAATCGAAGGCTTTGCTAATACTGAATCAGTGAACAGCACACCACACGAAGGTAGCGCACAACTAGAGAGTGGTGGAAATGCACATGCACATGCACATGTAGGTGACCCCGTGCAGTGCACCACAAAGGGGAGGCCTAAAGGGAAAATGTTGAAGTCTATCAGAGAAGGCCAAAAAACAAAGAGGCCAAGACTCTGCAGGACATGCCTTCGTGTCGTAGGTCACGATTCACGGAATTGCCCAAAAAATATAGCAAGGTAATATATCAGAGACTAAGTATTTATTAATTGTACTCAATGAATCTAAACTTGTTGTAGTCGATACTAACCCATTCTTCTTCGTTATTTAGTGGATCGGTAGGGTTTGAAGAAGCTCCAAACACTGGGGAGAGTGATGATGATGAATGCGAAGGTTCGTGCTAAGGGGTTTTTCATGTTATGTATGTCATATCAAACTTTCAAGATAAACACCGAATAATTGCGTACTTTTTTATTTTGACATGAAGATAATTACTAATTTCGACTCAATTATTAACTCCAATTTATATTTTTATTTTGGTGTAGGTCCGGAATGAAACAAAATCGCGGCCCTGGAAAGAATGAATGCGTTGAAAAATTCCTTACTTTTGATTGTATATATGTGGTTAATTGAATGTATCTATTTGGTACAATTAAATAACTGATGTATTTAATCGTAGTTTAATCTCTGTATGTGTGCATTTTGTGTATTTGTGAACTACGAATGTTGTTGTGGGTTTTGATGTTGTAATTGGGTAGCGATTGTTTATTTTTGTTGAAATATGTGAATTTTGAAGATGTGTGCAATTTGGATACCGATGTGTACAGATTTATTATTTGTGTTGCAGATTGTGTATTTCTGGATGATATATCCATGTTGTGGAAAATTGTGAAAATGTATGCAAATATATGTCTGCTTTGTCATCTACAGACTTCAAATTAAAAATTTTCTGCCAATATATGTCTACTTAACCCGTTATTGAGAATAACGGGTTAAGTGATCTTAACCCGTTATTCACAATAACGGCTTAGGTAGGGATATTTTGGCAGAACTTTTTCATCTACAGACCTGAGATTAAAATTCTTCTGCCAAAATATCCCTACTTAACCCGTTATTATAAATAACGGGCAAAGTGATCTTAACTCGTTATTCACAAAAACGGGTTAAGTAGATATATTTTGGCAGAACTTTATCATCTGCAGACTTGAGATTAAAAATCTTCGAACCCAATATGTCTACTTAACCCGTCATTGTGGATAACGGGTTAGGTGATCTTAACCCGTTATTTAAAATAATGGGTTAAGTAGAAATTTTTTTACAGAACTTCCTTCTGTGTAGGCTATATCTGTTTTTGTTGATACATATACAAATTTGTTCATTCACAACAAGCTGTACAGCTGATAATTTGTTCACTCATCAAATTTCCAAGACAAAGTTCGGAGAATATAGGGATGCGGGTTATATCTCATAATAGTGTTGTACATCAATCATTACAATCTGGCAAAAACATGTTATTTGAAGATACATAGAATGCATACATAAGCGAAGCGAATTCATATTACAAAGTCATTCTTTGACACTTTCATCCAAAATTGAAATTAATTTAGTATACAAGTACATGCTGGGTTTCTTCTCAAAGAGGTAGGAAGGACTGTCAACTTTGCCTTTTTTTGAATGCATAAGTAGCAGTTACCCCCCCTGCATACAATTTAGTTCACTACTATTACACAGAGGTAAAAATTCTCCACTTCGCGGGATGGAGTAGTAGTGGGTGTAACCGTATATTCAAAGTACTTGACAACTTCTTGACACGCACTCCTCATATTCGTACTATTTGTTGCACGATCGTGAGGTGTGCATACCAAGAAGCTGAAAAGTACCATGAATACATTGTGACACCCACCACTACTCCGTCCTACGAATGCAGAGAATTTTTACACTCTGTGTAATAATAGAGAACGAATGTGTATGAAAGGAGGACAATTGCTACTTATGCATACACTCTAAAAGCCCGAAAAAAGAAGACTACGGGGAATGAAGGAAAAAAAAAGGTAGAGACGGCGGTCCTCCCTACCCCTTCGAGAGAACCCAGCATGCACTTGTACACTAAAGTGGACATGCACAAGTCTCTCTACTTCCTGCATCTTCAGCTTCTTTTTTTATAACTCAAACTTTGCACCTGAAGAACAGCAATCTATGTATTGAAGAACAACAATTGAAGGCGACCCTCTTTGAACTCAATTTTTTTTTATAACTCAAACTTCTTCCCCCTTCAAGAAGAAAAGATTATCTTGAAGAGAAGAAGAGAAGATTGGCTCCTCATACTTTTTTTGTACAATGTTATTTGAAGTGTCTCCTCCCTCTTTTTTCCCTTTTTTCTCTACATTGAACTCATTGTCATTTGAGTGATGAACTAAATAGCCTTAGTTATAGGAAAATGAAGAAGGAGGTGTGCATGACAGCAATCATGTCTGCCAAAATGCACAGCAAACAAGAAGGGATCAAAACAAGAAGGGATCAAAACAACAAGAAGAAGAAGACAAGAAGTAAATTGTGATACACTTCTCAACACATTGATACAAAAATCAAAAACTGTGATACACTTCTCCAAAAAGCAGCAACAAGGACAGCAAGCATGACCACCAAATTGATACACATCTCAAAATCTACAGACCATGTCTACAAATTACTTCTGCATATATATCTCTACTTAAGCCGTTGTTGGTGACAACGGGTTAAGTACACTTTACCCGTCGGTGCCAACGACGGGTTAAGTAGAGAAATATATGAAGTCCTTTATATTAATACTTGGTCTATACATGATGAACCACTAACAATATTTGTCGACTTAACCCGTTGTTATGGATAACGGGTTAAGTTAACCGAACCCGTTATCACCAACGACGGGTTAAGTACACTTATATTTGCAGAAGTTTATGACTACATGCATAAGTAGATGGTGAAGTTCTGCCAATATACGTTAACTTAATCTGTTATTGATGATAACGGGTTAAGTACACGTAACCTGTTATCCTAAATAACGGGTTAAGTGTACCTATATCATCAGTACTGATAATTATTAAATCGCATGAAAAAAAATTTGTAAACAAGTTTGTAAATATAACATATAAAGTAGTTCACTTAATGAAAACAATTTATGATAAATTATTCAAACCCCACTTTGACCATACTAAAACCTGCTGCAAAAATCTGCTCATAAAATTTTATATAATCAGCTTTCCAGAGATGTTCGTTACGCGATTTTAAATTTTCTTTGTAAACAAATAAATTTTTAAAACATTTACGTTCATTCAGCGAATTCGGTTTAAACAATTCTGTTAGATATAATTTTTGGTTGGGTTAGAGTACTTTGTAGGGTTAGAGTAGGGTTACTGTAGGTTAAGGGCAGGATTAGGGTTAGCGGGGGTTAGGGGTTTGGTTAGGGTTATTGTAGGGTTAAGGTTATTGCAAGGAAGACATTTGCGGTAAGATCTTGTTTTGGTTTATCCTTGGTAGTTGGGAGGTGATAGGTAATAAGTTTCCAGTAAAGAGTTTATAGATATTTAAGTTCTATCATTAATCACATGTGTCTCTCCACTCTTTACGTACATTGTCTTCTGAACTCTACAAAATAGACATTCATATGTATGTTTTTTTGTTTATATTTTTTATTTATTTCCATTCTTAGCCACGTAACTAACCAATATAAAATCGATATCATCAAATGAATATAAAAATTAACACAAATTAATTTGTATTTTGTTTCGTAAAAAACAATTAAAAAAATTTTGTAGGTTAGGGTTAGGGTTATTCTAGGGTTAGTAGGTTAGGGTTAGTGGTTAGGGTTAGGGTTAATGTAGGGTTAGGGTCTCCACTTTTTTTCTTTTCGTAGTAGAACAAGTTCAATATGGGAAAAACCTAAAGTACATAGCCAAATGTAGATCCCGACATGTAGCCTATATATGGCAAAAAAACCAAGTGTAGACCAAGTGTAGACCCCCACATGTAAGAGAAAAACCATATGTAGATTCTCTGTTAATAGAGACAGACGGAAGATAAAGATAGAGATGAAGCCTATATATGGGGAAACCCACATGTATAGGCTGGCTTAAGGAAAAAAAATTTAAAAATAAAAGAAAAAAATTTATGTGGGGATGTCTGCAATAACAGTAGGCGGGTGTTGAGTTCTGCTTTGAGATTGAATTCTGCTTGTTTAGCTTGGTGCTTTTTTCCACTTAGGTGTATGTTCAAAGTCTTCTGGCTTGTGGTGCTCACGTGGTGGTCACTTGCGGTAAGATCTTGTTTTGGTTTATCCTTGGTTTATCCTTAGTTTGGTTAGGGTCTCTCCACTCTTTACGTACATTCCCACATGTAGCTAATATATCGGAAAAACCATATGTAGATTCCCACATGTTTGTCTTGAATAATAGACATGCTACTGGGAAGAATTCCACAAGATTGGGAAGAAGAGGTGTGATCACATGTAGTACAACAAGTTCATTATGGAAAAAACCAAGTGTAGATCCCTACATGTAACGGAAAAAACCACATGTAGCCTATATGTGGGAAAAACCACATGTAGGTCCCCACATGTAGCCTATATGTGGGGAAAACCACATGTAGATTCCCACATGTAGCCTATATGTGGGAAAAACCACATGTAGATCCCCACATGTAGTCTATATATGAGAAAAACTACGTATAGATCCCCACATGTGATGATGCTGATATCCCTATTGGAAAAGCCTAACCAGATCCGCCACGCCATCAGATCCAATTACTTGGCCATGAAGAACTGGATCTGATTAGTTTCAGAGTAACCTAACCCCTTTTTTTTGGTAAAAGCAAGTTAACGACGTTCCTGCCGATCTCTCTTCATTGGAGCGGTAACGGAACTCCATTGACGATTGAAGAGAGATTCTAGGGTTTCGGATGATTTTGTTCAAAACTGCGAGATTTGGGGGATTTGAAAGAAATTCTGAAATATTTTTCTCTTCGTAGTAGAACAAGTTCAATATGGGAAAAACCTAAAGTACATAACCACATGTAGTCTATATATGGAAAAAACTACATGTAGATTACCACATGTAGACTATATATGGGAAAAACCATATGTACATCCCCACATGCATGTACAAGAAGACTAATACAGATGTGGAATCTCGCTGTGATGATGATGGTATCCCTAATGGAAAAGCCTAAACCCGTTATTAGAGTGCCACGCCACCAGATCCAATTACTTGGCCATCAAGAACTGCATCTGATCACATGTAGTAGAACAAGTTCATTATGGAAAGATCAGGTTAGAGATGAAGAAGGGGAATTAGTGGGATAGCTGCGTGACGTTAGTATAACGCAAGACTAGGCACATTTGACAAATATTAACCTAATTAATCAAAACAAAAAACAAACACTCACTACTAACCCATAACCGTACCTTACCCTAGCTCTATCTTACCCTAACCCTAACCCTAGACTAACCCTATCTTAACCTAACCCTTACCCTAGGTTACTTATGATATTTTATTTTACGAACTTTTACACCACCTATAATGTTAACAAATTTATAGTGGTTATTTACATGGCAATAAATGGAAATTAATAAAAAATATAAACAATTATGGGCATATTAATGTCACTTTGCACAGTTCAGCAGACAATTCTCGCAAAGAGTGAAGAGAAATTTGTAGAAAGCATAAAAATACCTTTTTACTTAACCCGTTATTGTGAATAACGGGTTAAAATCACTTAACCCGTTATTCACTATAGCGAGTTAAGTAGGGATGTTTTGGCAGAACTTTATCATCTAAAGACTTGAGTTTAAAATTCTTCGGCCAATATATGTCTACTTAACCCGTCATTGTGGATAACGGGTTAAGTAACCTTAACCCGTTATTCACAATAATGGGTTAAGTAGGAATATTTTGGCAGAACTTTATCATCTAAAGACCTGAGTTTAAAATTCTTCGGCCAATATATGTCTACTTAACCCGTTATTGTGGATAACGGGTTAAGTAACCTTAACCCGTTATTCACAATAACGGGTTAAGTAGGGATATTTTGATAGAACTTTATCATTTAAAGACCTGAGTTTAAAATTCTTCAGCCAATATATGTCTACTTAACCCGTCATTGTGGATAACGGGTAAGGTGACCTTAACCCGTTATTCACAATAACGGGTTAAGTAGGGATATTTTGGCAGAACAACACTCACTACATGCCTAAATTTAAAAAACTTCTGCCATTATATGTCTTCTTAACTCGTTATTATCGATGACGGTTTAGGGTGGGTAAACCGTCATCACCAATGACGGGTTAGGTAGAGATTTTCGGAAGAAAATCAGTACAGGTGTCTTGGTGAAAATACAACCTCACAACAACAATTCATAGCACAAGAATTGAGAAACTCAATTCAAAATAATACAACAACATATATTTATCATACCACAACAACTCAGAAATCCATGTTCGCAAAAATATATATGTGACATAAAATAGGACATTCATTAGCAAATACTAATCTCAATAAATCGTTCAACTTCATTTCTGTATTTTTTTCAACTACCTATTACAAGTCATTCACTACAAAAAAATTCATCTCAACAATGAAGTCCTGTACATGGATCGATTCAGCTATCTTCATGGTTGAGTTCCATGGATGCCCGGTAATTATCTACAAAATTTACAAACATAGAAACAAACAGTCGTTCTTAGTTATTTGAACGGAATAAAATAAAAAACCAAACAATAAAATACCACTAATCAAACTATTGTTAGATACTACCTTTGATGACCACACGGTTTGCGACCACTTGGTGTATACTGATCGGGTTGGTTCCTCTTTCGTTGAGGATTCTATCGTCTACCTTCGATTTCGGGAGATTGAGGGTCATCTTCCCATTGCTCCTCCTCATCTTCTTGAGGTGGTTGTTGGTGTTGAACCTGTTGCGGCTCGGTGATGCGAATTCCCGGCCTAGTCACAGTTTGTTTTCGCCGGGGAAGTGCCACGTTTGATTTTAAATATGCATCAAGTTGTGGACCTTCACCAACCTCTTTGAGACTACGGCGGCACGGCTTTAGAATCTCCCGCATGATTTCCTTAACGTTCTCGGATACCTTACTCTTCAAGACACGAGTAGCTACCCGAACGGTCTCCCATGTGTTTTTAATCTACATAAGGTTGGAAATTTCAATTTAAACAACATGTACAATAATTTATCATTCTATACTTATATCATAACAGTACATGCATACTAAATGTATGAAATTGCATAAAAAAGTACTAACCAAGTTCCGATACGTCGATGCCTTCGATTGATACATCGGCTGGGAAGAGGAATATGCGGGAGCTGGTTCTTCCTCGGCAGGGGGGATCGGAATTTGCACACCGGCTGGTACAGCAGCTTGTGGAGAAACATACAACCGTGTAATGCGCCTGTACCACATCATGTATACATGCTGGAACGAGCCATCGAACGGTATAGCGAAAGTGAACATATTCGGTGTCATCTGATACCGCATGGTGTTCCAGTTTGCCACATGGACTCGGTGAAAATCAGCCCAATCAAAGTTGGGCACTCGACCGGTTCCTCTCACCTCGTACAATTTTTTATCATAAGACCGGACTTCGGGAATCTTCTGCTGATATCCAAATTGCCGCATCACTCTGTCCGGGTACTGGAACTCAACAACAGAAAAATTGACGAGTGGTGCAGCCGTCAACCAAAGGGCATCGGCCAAACAAACCGGTGGAACCCGTGCCAACCTTGTGGGCAAGTACGATTTCGAATTGACAAACTCGTCCCGCAAGTTATCTAACTCATCTCTATAATAGGTCAGTGATTGCCGTGGGTTATCGACCCAGGTGCGCCGCCCTGCCCAATATACCCCTAAAGGGGGTAACAACTCTACAGCTGGTGGGTCGGCCAACCAAGCTGGCGTTGGTTCAATTATACGGAGACGTCCGATGTGGATGCGTTCCCAATTCCAAATCTGCAAAAGAACCATCGGGCCACCCATTTGTATGGCACCTAATGCACATGAGCACATATTCCTATATAGAGATGCTAATGCGGCACTGCCCCAACTGAAACGGCCGGCAAAAGCAAAATTTTCCAACAAGCGTAAATACATCAGTGGCATGCTCGCACCAGATGAGTTATGGAAGATCACTCCCCCGATCATGCTAAAAATATACGCATGGGCATAGTAACGTATGGATTCATCGTCCGAAGTCTCCATCAAATATCTGTCAAATTGATATTTCAACCAACTCAGTAGAAGTGATTTCCCATCAAAGATTTCGGTCCAAAATTCAACTTCGGCCTTATCTTTCCCATCGTCTAAGGCTTGATCCAATAGATCGGCATCATAATCAGCAAGAGTATCTCTGATGATTTCACTTTCAACGTCATCTTTTTTTTCGGATCAAGAACTCCTCAATATCGATACCGAGCAGATCACGAACAACTTTTACTCGGTAGAAATCCATGTTCCCCGTCACGGCGACCCCATCTATTGGTAAGCCAGTAATGATCGCTACATCTTGGAGAGTGACGGTCATCTCACCCACCGGTAGGTGGAAAGTATGGGTCTCCGGCCTCCATTGTTCGACTAGAGCTGTAAGTAGAGGTCGGTCAAGTTTCACATCCCCCATAAAGCGAGCTCCGTAGAAACCGGCTTCAACTAAGAAGGGAGTGATACGGGGGTCGAATGGAAGAAGTTCGTGCTTTCGGAAGTTGCACCTCTTCGCGGACCCAGTCCACACGGATTCCGATCGGTGTCTGGATTGCAACGAAAGTAAGCTGGAGTCCACTGATCCAGGAGGAGCAATGGATGCCGAAGACGAGGGACCGGCCTCGGCAGGTGTAGACCCACCAACCTACACGAACAAAGAGAAATATTGTTATTAATGAGACAATAAAACTCATATTCGTATTTAAAACCAATAATAATAATCAATCTTACCTCCATCATAGGTGCACCACTAGCGCTACCAGAAGGTCTTCTCGGTCGCCTTGTTCTAGCCATTTATCTGTGAATGAGAAATTTAAGATTAGTTGATACGGGTTACATCCATTTATCTATCAGCAATAAATAAAGCAAAAATGTGGCAAAAAATACACAAAACACAACGAAAAATAGCAACACCAAGCAACTTGGTCGAATTCAAGTAACACAAGCCACCCGAGCTTGTAGAAGTGAGTTTCGAGTCATGGTTTCCGAGATACGGGCCTGTACCGCTATACTTGGTTTTTTTCATCCGAAAGCAATACGCGGCCGTATCTCTCGAACCGTGAGTCGAAACTCACTTCTACAAGTTGGGTTGACTTTTCATAGGGGACACCAACCAACTCGCAAAGTTTCGAATTTTTTGGAGGTGGTTTGAAGTGTTTTCAACTCTAACTGCACTTAGAAAATTCTAAGTCCAAAACTTTTCATGCAAGGAAGTTGAGAAAACCACACAAACGGCATCCGAAAATTATAAAACTTTCCAACTTGGTCGAATTCACGTAGGGCAAGCCACCCGAGCTTGTAGAAGCGAGTTTCGAGTCACGGTTTGCGAGATACGGCCGTGCACCGCTATACTTGGTTTTTTTCAACCGAATGCGATCCGCGGCCGTATCTCTCGAACCGTGAGTCGAAACTCACTTCTAAAACTTTGGGTGACTTTTCATAGGGGAAACCAACCAACTCGCAAAGTTTCATATTTTTTGGAGGTCGTTTGAAGGATTTTCTGATCTAACCGCACTTAGAAAATTCTAAGTCCAAAACTTCTCATGCGAGAAAGTTGAAAAAACCGCACAAACGGCATCCAAAAATTATAAAACTTTTCAACTTGGTTGAATTCATGTAGGGCAAGCCACTCGAGCTTGTAGAAGCGAGTTTCGAGTCACGGTTTGCGAGATACGGCCGTGCACCGCTTTAGTTGGTTTTTTTCAACCGAAAGCGATACGTTGCCATATCTCTCAAACTGTGAGAACTTTGGATGACTTCTCATAGGGGAAACCAACCAACTCACAAAGTTTCGTATTTTTTGGTGATCGTTTGAAGGGTTTTCTAATCTAACCGCACTTACAAAATTCTAAGTGAAAAACTACTCATGCGAGGAATTTAAGAAAACCGCACAAACGGCATTCAAAAATTATAAAAATTTCTGACTTGGTCGAATTCACGTAGGGCAAGCCACCCGAACTTGTAGAAGCGAGTTTCAAAACACGGTTTGCGAGATACGGCCGTATACCGCTTTAGTTGGTTTTTTCCAACCGAAAACGATACGCGGCCGTATCTCTTTAACCGTGAGTCAAAACTCACTTCTATAACTTGGGGTGCCTTGTACTACGTGAGACCAACCTACTCGCAAAGTTTCGTATTTTTTTACGGTCGTTTGCAGGGTTTTCAATCATAACCGCACTGAAAAGTTTCTAACTAATTTCGTATATACAATTCTAATTCTACAAATTACTAACGCAAGCAACAAAATTCGGCAATTGAATATACTTAAAGTCAACCCGATTCTACATCTAAAACCTACTAAGGCATATAAAATTTTTCCTAATTTCTAAATAATTTACTACACACAAATTGAAAAAAAAACACAAATATAGATTATTGAGGTAAAAATTAGTCTATACCTTACAAAATAGGTCCAAATGAAGCCAAACAATCAATTCGGAGGAGAACTAGGGTTTGGATTTCGTTTCGAAGAGGGGATGAGAGAGTAGGGTTTCGAACTTTGGAGTTGGGAGAGAGGAGGGGGAGCGGAGCGGACGGAGATGTAGATCACGGATTAGGCGGAGCTAGGGTTTTTTTGGAGTTGGGTTCGTCGAAGAAAGAAGAAAGAGCGATAGAGAAATCGCTGAAGAAGACGATCTGAATGCAAATACAAATGAATAGAGATTGCCTTAACCCGTTCTTGGGAAGGACGGGTTAAGGCTATTTTTTAAAAATAAAATTTAGCCTTAACCCGTCATTCCCAACGACGGGTTAAGGCAAATTTTTACAAAAAAAAATCTAGACTGTTGGATCAAAGATCCAACGGTCAAGATCAAAGTTCGCACTGGTCTGTGCGAACAGACCTGCTTGCGACCTGTTTGCAATGGAAGAAAGCCCTATATATATACATACTCTATATATTTACTTTAAAAATTATAGGGTGTTACAGTCCAGCTGAGGAAAGGCCTTATAGGCCAAATGAAAAGAAACTGGACTCAAGAATTGTAAGTTGCGACTTTGTTGGGTACTCTGAATGGTCAAAGGGGTTTCATGTTTTATGATCCCACTACTAAAACATTTTTCGAGACGGGAAATGTGATATTTCTTGAGGAAGTTGAGTTCGTGGAAGGAGATAAGGTTAGAGAGTCTTTGAAGAGGAATTTGTTTCTCTTCATAATGTTGCTATTGATGATGATCAGGCTCCTATTCATGACATTATTCAAAATGAAAATCCAGAAAATCAAGAAAATGCAGAAGAACCCCCTGTGAAAAATGAAGAAATTATACTTTAAGTGCAAACTCAACAACCTCAAGAGAATATGTCATTGAGAATATCCATTAGAGAAAGGAGAAGTGAGGTTTTGGATGACTATTGTTTTTCTCCAAGAATATGAGGTGGATATAGGAGTGGTGGAAAATGATCAAATGAACTTCCATCAAGACAAACAAAGTTCTAATTCTCAAAAGTGGATTGATGCCATGGAGGATGAGATGGGATCCATGAAGGAAAATGATGTGTGGGATCACGTCGTATTGTCTGAATGTGCGAAACCCATTGGCTGCAAATGGATATTTAAGACCAAAAGGGATTCAACAGGAAATAAGGAGAGATAAATAATGTGAATTTTTGCAAGTGTACAAAATCACAACAAGTAGTACAGTTTTAGTGAAGAGAGTGTCGAACCCACAGGGACTAATTATTTTATAAAGTACCGAAATTACTAGATGAATTACTATTTGAAGAATTGAAATTTAATAAGGAATACAACTAAATTATATTTTATCTAAATAACTAACTAAATTTATTAAAAGAGACAGAATATGAATTTATATTATTTATTAATTGCAAAATCAATTATAGGGCTTTTGACTTCACCTAGTTAATCCCACACAATTTATAATTTCATATGAATAAAAAGATTATTTTTCCAAGTTGTAGACCAAAATCCCCAAATTATTTAATGCTTTCTCTCGAACAACACCAAAAATATCTCCAACTAACAGTTTGTCATATCTCTATGCAAATTTAATTAATCGAAGACTCATTAAGTTCTGTGGTTTTCTTAACGGTCACATCAATCGCGGTAAATCATCTCTAATTTCGCTCAATTAATGGTGTTTAATTTTATAGTTCTAAATTACAAATTACCTCTCGGTCTCTCCATGATCCAACAAATCATACAATAGTTGGCCAAACAATTGTAAGCATTAAACACAAAAATCAAACACACAACCATGGAAAATAGAAAAATAATATGAAATTAAAAATTGTGTTATCAAAACTAGGCTACATCGAAGCCCTAAAAAATTAAATTTAGTTCATAATGGCTTTGCAACTAGCAAACATAGTACTTGATTGCATAATGAAAAGGAGAAGAGAAGAAAGAACTCGTTTTATTGTTGTTGTTGGTTGAAGCCGTCAAGATCCCTCTTCTTCAATCTCTTTCTCTTCAAGATTTCTTTTTATCTCTCTCTAGCGTCCAAGATCCTTTCTAGAGTTCACATTCGCGTCTATATATAGCCCCCCAATGAAACCCTAAAAAGAGATATAAAAATATAGCCCATCGGACCCAAAATCCGTATTCAAAATAGAACATCAGCGCCGACGCGGTCGACCGCAACTTTGGATGGTCGACTGTCACGTTTACAGGATCTGGACAGAGAGGGGGACGGTCGACTGCGTGGTCGACTGCGACTTTGAGATCTGGACAGAGAGGGGGACGATCGACTGCGCGGTCGACCGCAACTTCGGTCGGGTGTGCGGTCGACTGTCCAAAGCTATTTTTTGCGTGCAGTCTATAGAAAAATTGATTTTCCTGGAGCTACAGAACTTCGTTTTAGACGCACGAGTACTCGTTTCAAAGAAGACTCGATGACTGACAACTTTCATTTAGAGATGAAATTCAGATCCGTCCATCTTCAAGTTTAAAATAGCCGAACAAGATCTTGATGCTGTTCTTGCTGCATTTTTGCCTTGCTTTATTCTCCAACTCCTAGCTTCATAACTTTGTGTATTTGAGTCCATAATCATAAATTACTTCTCATTCCTTCAAAAATAAACAAATAAATAAAATTGAGTAGAAATAAGATGAAATTCAAATAAATAAACACGAACTCACAATTTTTATATGTAAAATGAGTAATAAAAGCATATATAAATTACACTCATCAAATACCTCCAAACTTAAGATTTTGCTTGTCCTCAAGCAAAAAGTAAAATCATGAATCAAGGGATATAGTAATCATAATTAGGCTCAACGCATCTCACCAAGGGATCTTATCATGCAAGCATCAAAATTTCAATTTAAAACATAAACAATAGCAAATAATGTAATCATAGTATTCATTCATAATTCCCAGTGCAATTATTTGAGAGAAAGTGTCAAAGAATGCTCACTTTCTCCAGTGCAATTATTCATTCATAATTCCCAACCCAATCATATTTTTCATGCAATTAATGTAATCATAGTATGTAACAACTCCATCTATGATTACCCCTTCTCACTACTACAAATCGAGTAGTAAACTTGAGGTTTTTTTTTTTAGGTCTCTTCTCTAAGTTGTCACTTGCCTTTTTACGTAAATACAAATATTTGTGATGAATTCACCCTGTTACTCAACAAGTCACAAACTTAAAGTGCTTTGCATACTCATATGTCAAGTTGCCATTTGACGTAAAAGTAAACATTGGTGATGAATACCCCTAGTTACTAAGAAACTCAAAACATTGGAGTAGATAAACTTTATTCATTCAATTATTTGATCATTAACACTCTATTACTTAAAATCTGTTTAGGACTAGATCAAAGGAGATAATCAGAAGAAAAAACATCGCATTTTTCTTTTATGTATAATCACATGACTATCATAATTGTGTAAGGAATTTTGAAATTCAATAATTCTAAAGTAAATAGGTATGCTCAATCTTGTTTTATAAGCAAATGTCTATCCTAAAAAAAATAAACAATGCTTAGCACAATAAAGAACTCAAAAGTGTAATGGTGAGCCCAATTGAAATCCATATTGTTTTTTTTTCTTTCAAATATATATAAAATAAAATAAATTTGTAACCCTTCCTTCAAACCTGAATATCGCATTGTCCTTAATGGGAAAGGAAAAAAGAGAAACAAAAAGAACGCAAAAAGTTCAGAATTTCTCCCCTGATTCGTCTTAAAAATTCTACACGCGGGCGTTCAGTATTTCAGCGATATTTGGAGCTGTAGATGTCCAAATGGGCTAATTTTATTTTGCTGAAAATCTAAGACAATTGTCTACAATTTCTCTTTGAAGCACTTTTCCAGATTCTGACTCCATCTTGCTCAAAAACAGCCATCTATTTAGGTGTAGAAAACAGCTCCTCCCGGTGAATTTCAACCTTATGCAATCCTACAAAATAAAATCAAAATTTATAATTATAATAAACTAAAATAAAAAATCAAATCTAAATGCAATAAAAGAGAACATGGGTTGCCTCCCAAGAAGCGCTAAGTTTTAAGTCTTCAGCCAGACTTTCTCCATCTCTCATTGGGGGTTGGCTAGATCGATGCTCCACTTTTGCTTTTCAAATTTTCCATCCATATATGGCTTCAACCGCTGTCCATTTACCTTGAATATTCCTTTTTTCTCATGATGTATTTCAATGGCTCCATATGGAAAAACTTTTGTTACAACAAATTATCCCGACCACCTAAACCTCAATTTTCCTGGAAAAAGTCTAAGTTTTGAATTAAATAACAATACTTTCTCCCCTAAATTAAATATTTTTCTTAAAATATGTTTATCATACCATCGTTTAGTTTTCTCTTCATAGATCTTGGCATTTTCATAAGCATCGTTTCGAAACTCATCCATCTCATTTAGTTGCATCATTCTCTTCTCACCTGCATCTTTCATGTCAAAATTTAGTGTCCTTATTGCCCAATAAGCGCAATGCTCAAGTTCAACCGGTAAGTGACATGCTTTACCATACACCAATCTATATGGGGACAATCCAATTGGTGTTTTAAATGCCGTCCTATATGCCCATAATGCATCATCTAATTTTCTTGCCTAATCTGTTCGTGACATATTCACTGTCTTATCAAGTATACGCTTCAACTCTTTATTTGAAACATCCACTTGACCACTTGTTTGAGGATGATCTCCATACTTAGCAAGTAACGCATCAAACTGACGATTGCAAAAATATTTTCCTCCATCGCTAATAATTGCCCTTGGAGCTCCAAATCGGGAAAATGTATTTTTTCTAAGAAAGTTCACCACCACTCTTGCATCATTGGTTGGTAGGGCAACAGCTTCCACCCACTTGGAGACATAATCTACAGCAACCAAAATATATTTATTAGAAAATGAAGATGAAAAAAGATCCATAAAATCTATCCCCCAAACATCAAATAATTCTATCACTAAAATATTATTTAGGGGCATCTTATGTTTCCTAGAAATATTTCCCACCCTTTGACAATGATCACATAATTTAACAAAATCAAAAGCAACTTTAAAAATTGAGGGCCAATAAAATGCTGATTGTAAAATTTTTGCTGATGTTTTTGCTCCACTAAAATGGCCATCAACTTCCAATGTGTGGCAATGTTTGAGTATGCTTTCCATTTCCTCTTCAGGTACACATCTTCTTATTACTTGATCTATACAACGGCGAAATAAAAAAAGTTCCTCCCAAAAATAATATTTCAAGTCAGAGAAAATTTTCTTGTTTTGTTGATAAGTAAAATCAGGTGGTAGAATTTTTTATACAAAATAATTAACTATATCGGCATACTATGGAGGAGTTTGTATCATCATTAAATACTCACTGGAAATTCTTCATTGATTGGTGTAACCTGCAATTTATTTTCATCTTTTGGCTCAATGCGAGATAAATGATCGGCCCCCACATTTTCCACACCTTTTTTGTTCTTGATTTCCACATCAAACTCTTGTAAAAGTAAGATCCAACGAAGCAATCTTGGTTTGGCTTCTTTCTTTGCAAGCAAGTATTTAAGAACTGAATGATTCATGTACACAACCACCTTTGAACTTATCAAATAAGACCGAAATTTGTCAAAAGCAAATACAACAGCTAATAATTCTTTTTCAGGAGTAGGATAATTAAGTTGTGCTTCTGTCAAAGTTCTACTTGCATAATAAATGGTGTGAAAAATCTTATTTTTTCTTTGCCCTAAAACAACACCTATCGCCACATCACTAGCATCACACATTAATTCAAAAGGAAAATTCCAATTTTGTGCAATAATTATAGGGGATGAAATCAATTTCTTTTTCAATGTTTCAAAAGCATGCAAGTAATCATGAGAAAAATCAAATGGTGTATCATTATTCAAAAGATTGCAAAGAGGTTTAGTGATTAAAGAAATTTTTTTTATAAATCGTCGATAAAATCCTGCATGACCCAAAAAACTTCTCACTCCTTTAACATTGGTTGGTGGTGGTAGTTTTTCAATGACATTAATTTTAGCACGATCCTCTTCAATTCCCTTAAAGGAAACTTTGTGGCCTAACACAATTCCTTCTTCCACCATAAAGTGATATTTCTCCCAATTCAACACCAGATTTGTTTTCTTGTAACGCTGCGAAACCAAAGCTAAATTAGATAAACAATTATCAAATGAATAACCAAAAACTGAAAAATCATCCATAAAAATTTCAATAAACTTCTCAATCATATCAGAAAAAATTGATATCATGCAGCGTTGAAATGTGGCGGGGGCATTGTAAAGACCGAAAGGCATCCTTCTATATGCAAAAGTTCCATTTGGGCAAGTAAAAGTTGTTTTCTTTTGATCTTCTGGTGCTATAGCAATTTGATTGTATCCCGAATACCCATCAAGAAAATAATAGTATGAATGGCCTGCAAGTCTTTCTAGCATTTGGTCAATGAAAGGTAGTGGAAAATGATCTTTTCTAGTTGCATCGTTTAGTCTTCGATAATCTATGCACACTCGCCACCCCGTTACTGTTCTAGTTGGTATTAGCTCATTATTATCATTTTTTACTACAACTATTCCTCCTTTCTTTGGCACCACATGTATAGGACTTATCCATGCACTATCTGAAATTGGATAAATGATATATGCATCTAAAAGCTTCAAGACTTCCTTATGCACCACTTCCTGCGTTGATGGATTTAATCTTCGCTGTGGCTGCACTATAGGTTTAAAATCATCCTCCATTAAAATTTTATGCATGCATATTGAAGGAATAATCCCCTTTATATCAAAAATGTTCCATCCTAATGCTGTTTTATGTTCTCTCAAAATTCTTAGCAATTTCTCTTCTTCAACATTATTCAAAGAATCATTATTAATAACATGAAAAGTGGTGTTTTGGCCTAAAAACGCGTACCTCAAACTAGATGTCAGTGGTTTTAGCTCAAGCTTGGGGGGTTCATCTGCTAGTAATGACATTTTTGATATCCCCACCTCTTTGAATTTTAGTTGAGCTAAAAGATGAATAAATGGTGCAGCCTCCAAATACCGAACACATTCCAAAACTTCTTCATTTTCACATTCTAAAGTTGCTGATTTTATTAGGAACATTTCTAGAGGTAATTTGTCAACTTCACCTTTATGTGTCTTGCTAATGGCTAGATCGATTTCACTGACTTGAAAACATGAGTGAACTTCGGCAGAATGCTCCATAACTTTAAGTACATCAAAAGTCACTTGTTCGTTTTCAACCCTTAGAATAAGTTTTTCTTGTTGTACATCAATTAGAGTTTTCCCTGTTGCAAGAAAAGGTCTCCCCAGTATCAAAGGGATTTGTTCATCTTTCTCCATGTCAAGCACAACAAAATCAGGTGGAAATATGAATTTGTCAACTTTCACCAAAACATCTTCAATGATCCCTCTTGGATATTTGATAGACATGTCCGCCAATTGCAAGAAAATTGTGGTAGGCTTTGCTTCTCCAATACCTAATTTTCTGAAACAGAATAGGACATAAGATTAATACTTGCTCCTAAATCACATAGTGCTTTATGAAAATAAGAATTTCCAATAGTGCAAGGAATTATAAAACTCCCTGAATCTTTTAGTTTAGGTGGCAGCTTCTTTTGTAAAATTGCACTACTTTCTTCAGTTAATATTACCATCTCATGCATTTCTAGCTTCCGCTTGTTTGATAAAATTTCCTTCAAAAATTTAGCATATTTAGGCATTTGTTCTAAAGCTTCAATAAGAGGAATATTAATATGCAATTGCTTGAAAATATTTAAAAATTTGGAAAACTGATTCTCAAGCTTATTCTTTTTTAGTCTTTGTGGAAAAGGAATAGGTTCATAAGGAGAATTAGAATAAGTGTTAGAATTAAACTCCCCTGAAATTGTTTGGCTTGAACCTCCTTTGTGCTTCGTTTGTTCCTCCAAAATTTGCTCATTCTCACCCTGCTTTTCAACTACATTTTGTTCGACATTTTTGATTTGTGGCTGCTCAATTGATGTCCCACTTCTAAGTGTTATTGCTTTAACATGCTCCTTGGGATTGACCACTGTGTTACTAGGTAAGTTTTCTGCTGTTTTCTCTGTAAGAATATTTGAAAGCTGACCAATTTGCACCTCAAGATTGTGAATTGAGGCCGTATTATTTTGTATTGTCAAATCTGTCTTTTGCATGTATTGCATGAACATATCTTCAAGTGTCAGCTTCTTTTCTTGTGGTTGAAAATTCTTTTGTGGTCTAGCTCCTCCTTGATTTTTGCTCCAAGAAAAATTGGGGTGATTTCTCCATCCTGAATTGTGTGTGTTTACATAAGGGTTGTTTTGCCTTTGAAAATTTGACACATAATTTGCTTGTTCGGCATTTGATGGAGCAAAAGGATTCCCCACTTGGCAATTTGCACTAGAATGATTTCCTGCACAAAGATCACAAATGATATTAGATTGAATAGAATTAACATTCATATTACCTATTTGCTTAGATAAAATATCAATTTTTGCAGTTAAAGTAGAAATAGGGTCAAGTTCAAAAACTCCTACCACTTTTCTTTGCATTGTTCTTTTTGAGGACCACTGATAATTATTAGATGCCATATTCTCTAAAAGGTCATAAGCTACTTCATGAGTTTTGCTCATTAGTGCACCTCCAACTGCTGCATCTACTATGGATCGATTTGTAGCCCCCAAACCGTTATAGAATGTTTGCACTTGTAGCCACTTTGGAAGTTCATGATAAGGACACTGTCTTAATAGCCCTTTGTACCTCTCTCATGCATCATATAATGACTCTGTCTCGAATGGAGTGAATGTTGTAATGTCATTTCTTAACATTGCTATTTTTGCTGGGGAAAAATACTTTGCTATAAATTTTTGTGCTAAGCCCTTCCAAGTTGTAATAACTCCTGGAGGTAAAGAATTTAACCAAGCCTTTGCCTTATCTCAGAGTGAGAAAGGAAAGAGTCTCAGTCGGATAGAATCATTAGAAACTCCATTGTGTTTGAAGGTATCACATATTTCGAGAAAGTTCGCGATGTGAACATTTCGGTCATCATGTGCTAGTCCTCCAAATTGAACTGTCTGCTGAATTATCTGGATAATTGCTGGTTTAATTTCAAAATTATTTGCTTCAATTGCAGGCCTTGTGATGCTTGATATTGTTCCATTGACTGAGGGCATTGCATAATCCCTCAAAGCTTTGTTCTCCTCTTCATTCGCCATGGATAAAGAGGATGTGGTGTTTGCTTTCTTTTCCTTTCTGATCTGACTTTCTTTCTCAATGGTGACATTGCCGAAACAATATATATGATTCAACTAGAAAACATTGTATCCGGTGATGCATAAAAAAAAATGGTCTGCAAACTGCAAAAAATCATCTATGGTCTCAAACAAGCTTCCGGTCAATGATATCACAAATTTCATCAAGTCATATCTCATATTTATTTAAGGAAAATAAGATTGATGATTGTGTATATCACAAGTTCAGTGGGAGTAAGTATGTATTTTTTGTGTTAAATGTCGATGACATACTGCTTGCTAGCAGTGATATTGGCTTACTGCACAAAACCAAGATATTTCTGGCCAAGAATTTTGAGAAGAAATATCTTGGGGACGCCTCTTTTGTATTAGGCATACAGATTCTTCGAGATCGCACTCAAGGTATCCTTGGGTTATCACAAAAGAGCTATATCGAAGGAATCTTGATAGATTCGACATAAAAGGTTGTGCACCAGGAGATACCCCTGTGGCTAAGGGAGACAAGTACAATCTCAATCAGTGCCCCAAGAATGAGTTGGAGTGAAAAGATGCAAAAGAATCCTTATGTGTTAGTTGTTGGAAGTCTTATGTATGTTCAAGCATGCACTAATCCGAATATTGCATTTATAGTGGGAATGTTAGGAAGATATTTAGGTAATCCTGTGATGTATCATTGGAAAGCAGTCAAACGGGTTATGCATTAATTTCAGAGAAAAAAATGTCACATGCTCACTTATTGGAAATCGGATATTTTGGATATCATTGAATATTCTGATTCTGATTTTACTAGATGTCAAGAAAGTAAAAGATCCACTATGGCAGTTGGATATATAGCCTGTTATGAGGCATCCAATCATGGGATCTGGCTGCAAATTTTTTTCACTAGATTGAGAATTGTGAATGGTATTGAAAAACCATTAAAGATGTATGGTGACAACAATTCGGCTATGCTTTATTCCAATAACAACAGAAGCTCTACGAAGTCGAAGCACATAGACATCAAGTTTCTATTTGTTAAAGAAAGAGTTCAGAGTTCAGAATTATCAGGTGTATATATATCATATCAGACAAACTCCGTGATTTCTTATCCGTTTACTAAAGGTTTACCACCTAAAGTCTTTCATGAGCACACTGCTCATATGTGTATTGTTTTGGATGATGTGCAAGTTTAGTGGGAGTTTGTATTTTTGATGTTTTTTGCTATAGACACGTTTTATATATTTTATGCAGAATAAAGTGTATGGTTCATTTATAAACTCAAAATATTATTTGTGTTTGATCTCACAAAAGAATAAAACTGGACAATTGAAAATATGCATGTTTAAGATCACATTGCATGTAATTTCCATGCTACACATCCATACTCGATCTATAGTAATTGAATATATTAGTATGGTGACCATTGATGGGTCTAGTTACGAATATATGTAACGAAGGTCACTTTGATTCCATGCTTAGAACCATATTGTAAGATTTTTCAGAATAGATAGCTTTCAATGCACACGCAGGATTATATAATTGTTTCAGGATACATATGTAGCCCAGGTGGGAGTTTGTTTGAATTTTGTGGGCTTACATATTATTAACAATTATATTATGGACTATCTAATTTGATAGAGTCATATAAGTGATCT
Organism: Hemerocallis citrina; assembly: GCA_017893485.1. Lineage (NCBI taxonomy): Eukaryota > Viridiplantae > Streptophyta > Magnoliopsida > Asparagales > Asphodelaceae > Hemerocallis > Hemerocallis citrina. Next base: position 64,312,853 of record CM030364.1, on the reverse strand, counting down.
ATTTAATTGGGTTATAGAAATATCTATTAGGTATGGGTTGTAATGTGTAGAAACTCATTATTAATTAATTAGGGTTTACAGGAACCTAGCTGTAATTAGTTTATAAGGACAACAATATTAAGGTTATAGTCTTCAAACCATAATCATAATATTGCTCTCTTCCTCCTTCCCCATTAAAGAGAGAGAACCCAGGAGAACCTATGGAGATTTGGTTGTGGAAGACTCGATCCTTCTCCGATTTCTCGACATGGATTCATGTATGATTTGTCAATAGTTATTCTTGATAATATAACACGATGATCTTGGGATTTAAAAATTATGATCTATGATTATTTAGAATTAAGTCTAACACTTATCAGTTAAAGCAGTCTACGCATTTCTTAACAATGGAGGGGTCTGAGGGATCCCATTTGGAAGGCTAGGGCCCCTTTGAAAGTCAGATTGTTTGGATGGTTGGCGGTTAGGAACGCGATGCTCACAAGGGATAACTTGGCTAGGCATCAATGGCAAGGGACACTGGATTGCATCATGTGTGGCCGAGAGACTGAGCCAGTGGATCATCTGTCTGTGTTCTGCTCCTACGTCATCCCTATATGGGTGGAGGTTATGCATAAGATCGATATTGTCACACCACCTCCAACTTTGTTGATGCACGTTTTGGGTGATTAGGCTAAGCTACATGTTTGCATATGCGACGCATATGCGACATGGAGCTCCGGGATAGTAGGGGAATTAAGCAATTTGTTGAGCAGTCTGGCTAGAGAGAAACAATAGAATTTTCAGGAACGCTCACAACCATATCAAGCATGAGCATTTATTCCATATCATAAAGGCTATTCTGGTCTTCTGGTCAACAATTGCAGGAACTCCGACAAAGAAGAAGGTCAGGGATCATTTACCTACGAGGTAAAGTCATAGGAGGAGGTGGGCATGCAGGAGGGGGAGTGATTGGCATGCGGGTTCTACATCTGCTAGGCTGGGTGATGTACAGTTCTAGTAGGCTTATGTATTTTGGGGTATATCGGGGAGGGATATATTGTATTCTGGGTGATAGGTTGTTTTTGGATATTTTTTCCAAAATAAGTATCATGTCACTGTCTGTGGGGTAGCTTGAACATCATTCAGGAATCTTTGGATGTATTTGATTCGTTAAATCCTTTTTAAAGGAACACGAGAACGTCTCCAGTCATTTTATGAACAAAACAAAAATACATTTTGAATTCAAAGATGTATGTGCATGAATGAACTCAACTCACATGCCAGATTTATCTTATAATGCCAGAGGTGATTAAGAGAGTGTGCCAAAAAATTTAGATTGTTGAACTATAATGAAAGTGATCAAGAATTAATGCTACTATCACTTCCGCTATTTTATTCCTTTAAATGTTACAATTATCCACAAGTTTAGCCTAGGTGAGAATGGTTCCTAACATACCATATGTCTGAGCACTACAATCCACATGCCCTACCCCGGAGTTTGGATAGAAATACCAGGTAGGAAATTAAAATAAAAAATAAACAAAAAAATTGCTTGCCTTCCCCCGGCGTTTTATTTATTAAATGCCGGGATAGGCGGACCCTCAAATTTCACTCCTATCTTCCCCAATTTATTTCACTCTCATTCCATCCATCTTATCTCCCCCAATTTATTTCACTCTCTCTTTATCCCGTTCAAGCCTTATCCCCAACTTGACCCCCATTTTCGACCACCGCATCCTATTCCGTTGTGCCCCCGTGCCCTCACCATCGTCGTCGACCACCATCGTTCGCTCACCAAAACCCTTTCGATTCTCTCTCTCCCTCTCTCAAATCAAAATCCTAACCCTAGGTCTCAATCGATCTCGATTTCATCGTCTTCTCCGACCGATCTCCGTCCCCGATGCCAACACCCTCCGTCGTCGTACTCGATGGCAACACCCACCGTCGCCGTGCTCGACGCTAGCCTCTCCTCGCCATCACCATCCCTCCCCTCGCCTTGCCTTCACCGTCCCTTCACTTTCAGGTACCGCTACTGATGTGGGTCGGATGACGTGGCCCCTCTTGGTCCACAGGATCCCCTCAGGAAACGTGCACCTCCAGATCATCCGGATCGGCCACGTTAGCGTCGGAAAACCGCCCGGGCCTCTGCCACGTCAGCCTGGAAACCGTCCAGACCTCTGCAACGTCAGTCCTATACCGCCCGGGTTTCCACCGCTTCAGCCCCACGGGCAACCGGGTCCAGTCCCGACCCCAAACGGGTCCAGACCCGATTAGCTTCTCCTATAAATACCAGACCCCTACCCCTTATCCAGGTAATCGATCTTTCCCACTCAAACCCTAGTTACTGTTACTCTCTCTAGTAGCTGACTAGATCGTCGGAGGGTCTGCCACCGGGACCAACCCCGGTGTTCCTAGACCGTCTGCAGGTAAACGAGACCTCGAAACCGAGCCCAGCATTCAGCCTCCACCTCACTCCCGCCTACTTCCGTACTGTTCGCCCGGCTGAGGGTCGTCCGCACAGGAACTTCCTCCACCAATACAAATCGAGTAAGAACTCACACCTGGTGCATCCACATGCCTCCTAAAAACAAACCGCATCAGGTTGGCACCGTCTGTGAAAACTTCTATTGCAGACGCCTACCCAAGCTCAGATCAACGGTACCCCGTCAACCCGAGCTCAGATGGCGCCCAAAGCCACGAGAGTTGTTACCTCAGCGTGTCGGCAGGACGTTCCTCCACAGGGCATCGGTGCCGATGCTCAAGTATCCAACAACCCGGGGGTCAGTCACAGACTCCAACCGGGTGCCTCCCGACCAGTCCAGCCCGACCTACGGGGGGTAATCCAGAATCGACAGGTAAGCCAGAGTAAGGGAGGGGCTGCTTCCAACTCGGCCTCGAACCATCCTAAACCTCCGTCCCAAGGGCAAGGGCCGGCACTCAGCTGCATCGGCCGATGCCCACTGGCTTAGCAAAACTGAGCCGAGCGAGCCCCAGTCGCCCACCAGGAGTTTCAAGACTTTTGGAAAGAAATGATGGAGGCCATCCGGGGAACCCCCGTTGATGAAGACGTCCGCCGCTCTCATTCCCGGTCGGATGCCGAGGCCAGCATATCTCGCATCCCGACAGTCCAGCCGGAATATGATGACGACATCTTGAAGCGCCTCCAAGAAATGGAAGACAGCCTCGACAGCTTCAGGGACGGCGGGCCGAGGTCGGCCTAAGGATACAGGCCCATCCGACCTCCTTTTTCCACCGCCATCTTGCAGGCAGAAATACCCCGGAACTTTCGCCCACCTCAATTCGAGACTTATGACGGGGAGGGCGATCCTGCTGATCACATGGAGGGCTTCAAAACCCTCATGATGATTCACAGCGCATCGGATCCCCTCCTGTGCCGTGCCTTCCCTGCCACCCTCCAGGGTCCGGCTCGAGAATGATTTTCGAAGCTCACCCCCGGCTCCGTCCATTCCTTCGACAAGTTGGAGGGCAACTTCCTCGCCCACTTTGTGACAAGCCGAAAGGTCGAAAAGACAAGTGCGTCCCTACTTGGCCTCTGGCAGAAGGAAGGAGAGTCGCTCCGGGTGTTCGTCTGAAGATTCACTACTGAGGCGAGATTAGTCTCCTCCCTCGACGTGAGGGTCGTCTCGGCAGCATTCTGGCACAACATCCATCACAGACAGCTGAGGGCCTCCCTGGCGAAGAGGCCCTGAATCCAGAGGACTCGAAAGAAGTCCCCGGGAAGGGAAAGCGCAAGGCTGACGAGGTCGAGCCCACAAAGAAAGCTCCGAGAGACGGGGGCACCGCGAAAAAGGTCCTGCCGGTCCCTCGCTTCGAGAGATACACTCCTCTGACACAGAATGTGTCCACCATTCTCTTAGCAATCGAAGACAGGGACCTCGTGCAGTTCCCATCTCGACCGTCCAACAACACCAGCAAGAAGAGGGATCAGCGTTTCTACTGTTGCTTCCACCAGGACAACGGGCACAACACAGATCATTGCCGTGCCCTGAAGAATGAAATTGAGGCCCTCATCTAAAGAGGGTACCTCCAAGAGTTCAAACGGGAAGACGCCCGGGACCAGAGGGATACGAGAAACAGGAGGGTTTCCCTCCTCCTCGAGCGCCCAGACAGCACCCCGAGCGGGACCAGGAGCCTGAAGAGCCCGAGGGTCAGGCCATCTTACATTGCATCCACGGAGGGCCAATGGGAGGGGTCCAACACTTCCAGCAAGGCGTTCATCCAGGATGTCAATGCCGTCCAGGACCCCCTCTCCCCCCAGGTCCAGCATCTCTCTGTCTCCTTTTCGGGGGAAGACCTGGAAGGAGTTTGGTTCCCGCATCGTGACGCACTCATTTTCGGCCTCAGCATGGCGAACTTTGAGGTCCAACGCATCCTCGTTGACAACGGTCCTCCGTAAACATCCTCTTCCTGGAAGCATTTGAGAACTTGAAGCTCTCTCGGGACAAGCTAAAACCAGCCAAATACACACTGCATGGATTCTCCGGCGTCCCGGTGGTAATAAAGGGTATCGTCCTTTAGACGTCACAGCGGGTACCACCCCAAACAGAAGGACCGAGTCCATGGACTTCATGGTTGTGAATGTCAAGGCAGCCTACAATGCCATACTCGGTCGCCCCGGGCTCTGCTCACTCTAGGCAGTTCCCTCGGCCTACCACCAGAAGATGAAGTTCCCTACCAACACTGATGTCGGGATTATCTGAGGAAATCAAGAAGCAGCACGCTCGTGCTACATGACGGTGTATTTCCCCTCGATGCCGTCGAGCTACTACCCGAGAGAACCCAACCAGAGTCGGAGCCGACAGATGAGTTAGAAGATGTCTCGTTCGAGACCGGGGACACGTCGAAGTGCTTCCGAGTGAGCTGCTCCCTCACCCCCAACCGTATGTCTGCCATGATCGGCTGCATCCGCCGCAATGTTGACCTCTTCGCATGGAAACCTTCTGACATGCCCGGCATCTCCGAGGACTTCATCATGCACAAACTCAGCGTGATCCCCGGGTCGAAGCCGGTTGTCCAAAAGCGACGCAAGTTTGCTCCGGAGCGACAGCAGGCGGTGAATGCGGAAGTGGACAAGCTATTGTCTATGCATTTCATACAAGAAGTCAGCTACCCTGAGTAGCTGGTGAACGTCATCATGGTCAAGAAGGTGAGCGGGAGCTGGAGGATCTGCATAGATTTTACGGGCCTCAATAAGACATGCCCCAAGGATCCGTTCCCCCTCCCCCGCATCGATGCTCTTATCGACGCCACATCGGGTCACGAGCTCCTATCCTTCATAGACGCCTTCTCAGGCTATAACCAGATCCGGATGTTTCATCCTGACATCGCAAAGACGTCCTTCGTCACAGACCAAGGACTCTACTGCTACCGGGTTATGCCCTTCGGCCTGAAGAATGCCGGTGCTACTTACCAAAGGCTCGTTAACTAAGTCTTCAAAGATCAAATAGGGCATAACATGGAGGTGTATGTCGACGATATGCTCATCAAAAGCCAACAGGGATAGAATCACGTCGCCGATCAGGAAGAGGCCTTTGGGGTACTTCGAACCCACAACATGAGGCTCAATCCGGCGAAGTGTGCATTCGGCGTCTCCTTGGGAAAATTCCTCGGGTTCATCGTCAGCCAGCGCAGCATCGAGGCAAACCCCGAAAAAATCCAGGTCATAATAGACATGGCCCCTCCCAGGAACATCAAAGAAGTCCAGAGGCTAACGGGGAGACTGGCGGCCATCGATCGTTTCCTCTCCAAGTCTGGAGAGAAGTCCCTTCCATTCTTTAAACCGCTGCGCGGAACCGGAGGGTTCGAATGGGGTACTCAGCAACAGGAGGCCTTCTTCCAATTAAAAGAGTACCTCACCAACCCTCCTCTCCTCAGCAAGCCCAAATCAGGTGAGCCACTCTGGCTCTACCTTTCGGCTTCGGAGAACGTGCTCAGTGTCGTCCTCATTCGAGAAGAGGAAGGGGTCCAAAAGCCCCTATACTATGTAAGCAAGGTCCTGTTCGATGTCGAGACCAGATATTCCAGGATGGAGAAAGTAGCATATGCCTTGGTCATGGCCGCGCAAAATCTCCGTCCATATTTTCAGGCACATTTGGTCCAGGTACTCACGAATTAACCCTAAAGGTGGTGCTCTATAAGCCCGAGAGCTCGGGGCGACTAGTCAAGTGGTCGATCGAGCTCAGTCAGTACGACATCGGCTACCAGCCAAGGACGACCATCAAAGGCAGGCCCTCGCCGAGTTCATCACAGAATGCACCATCTCCGAGCAGCCGACAAGCAAGGAAGCCAACCAGACGTGGGAAGTTTACGTCGACGGTTCCTCTTGTGAAGCAGGAAGTGGTGTGGGCATCATTCTACGGGGGCCAGACGGTTTTCTCCTTCAATACTGCCTTCGCCTCAACTTCCCAGCCTCTAACAATGAGGCCGAGTACGAGGCCATGATCGTCGGGCTTACCCTGGCTCATCAGGCCAGTACCAGATAGTTCAGGGCCTTTAGCGACTCTCAGCTAATGGTCAACCAGATCATCGGGGAGTACGAGGACCGTGACGATCGGATGATCAGATACTTGGCCGTAGTCCGCCGGCTATTAATGTCCTTCGATGAGTTGGCCGTCTTAAGAATTCCCAGGGAGAAGAACGCCCAAGCCGATGCCCTGTCAAAGTTAGCTTCCTCATCCTTTGAAGGCCTCGACCGAACCGTCCTGATTGAAGTCCTGCTGAAGCCAAGCACAGACTTCCCTGAGGCTCTGTGCATTGAAGACGAAGCTCCTCCCGAAGAATGGACCGCTCTTATCAAAAAATTTCTAATCAAGGGAGAGCTCCTTAAAGACCGGGCCGAAGCAAGGCGGGTTAGGGTCTGTTCAGAAAGGTTCACCATAATCGACTCATCCCTCTTCAAAAGGTCCTACAACGGATGGCAGACCCTACCTCCGCTGCCTGACCCCCGACGAAGCAAAGTACGCCCTCAAGGGGTTACACGAGGGAATCGGTGGATTCCATATGGGAAGCCGCTCGCTAGCACGAAAGGCTTTGAATCACGGGTACTACTGGCCCACTATGCTGCAAGACGCCCTCGCCCTAGTGAAGAAGTGTGGTCCCTTTCAACGGTTCTCCCCTATGAAGAGGGCTCCGCAAGCAAATCTTCGTTCCATGGCCAGTCCGACTCCCTTTGCAATGTGGGGGATGGATCTGGTAGGCCCATTTTCGAAGGCAACGGGCCAAAGGAAGTTTCTCATAGTGGCGATCGACTACTTCACGAAGTGGATCGAGGCAGAGCCGTTAGCAACGATCACCGAGCAACAGACCCAACAGTTTTTTTGGAAACACATCGTCTGTCGGTTCGAGATCCCACATGTGCTCATCACGGACAATGGGACTCAGTTTGCGGGTAAACATTTTCGAAAATTCTGCAAAGATCTCGGGATCCAACAGTGCTTCTCCTCGGTATGCCATCCCTAATCAAATGGTCAGGCCGAGAACGCGAACCGCCAAATCCTCGACGGACTCAAGAAATGACTCGATAGCTCTGCCAAAGGGTTATGGGTCGATGAGATGCCAAGCGTTCTCTGGGCCCACCGGACGACAAAGAGAATCCCTACGGGGGAGTCGCCATTTAATCTGACATATGGCACGGAGGCCGTCATTCCACTAGAAATCGGGATCCCTTCACCCCGGATTATGGCTTTCGACGACGCAAGTAACTCTGCTCAGCTGCAAGCCGACCTAGACCTCATAGACGAGTCAGGGAGAAGTCCGCAATCAGAAGGAGCATCTACCAACAAAGGGTTGAAAGGTTCTACAACAAGAAGGTGCGTCCCACCGACATCAAACTCAGAGATCTCGTCCTCCGAAAGCTGGCGGTATCCAACCCTGGGCAGAAAAGGAAATTGGCCCCAAATTGGAGGGGCCCCTACAAAGTGTCGGAGGTCGTGCACCCAGAGACGTACCGCCTGACCAACTCAGAAGGCAAGGCCATCAAGAGGCCCTGGAATGCGGAGCACCTCATCAAGTTCCTAGTAGGAGAGGACTAGTTTCCATCTCCTGTAAATTATGAAGAATGTAATCGGCACGTCGTGCCTCGTTTTGTGTAAAGTTCAATTTTATTATAAATATGCCAGCTTTCTTAAAACAGGTTTTTGGCTTCTTATTTGGTTACCATCAAGAGAACACGGTTCGGCACTCGGATGGCATCGCGAGCCACAAAAGCTTCCTTTGTAAGCTTGGGGCTCAGCCCTCGGATAGCATCGCGAGCCAGTAAAGCTTTCCTTACAAGCTTGAGGCTCAGTGCTCGGATAGCATCGTGAGCCAGAAAAGCTTCCCTTACAAGCTTGGGGCTCGGCCCTCGGATAGCATCACGAGCCAGAAAAGCTTTCCTTACAAGCTTGAGGCTCGGTGCTCGGATAGCATCGCGTGCCAGAAAAGCTTCCCTTACAAGCTTGAGGCTCGTCCTTAGATAGCATCGCGAGCTAGAAAAGCTTCCCTTACAAGCTTGGGTCTCGGCGCTCGGATAGCATCGCGAACCAGAAAAACATCTTCCTAAGAACAAGTACGGGAGCTCGGCATCGACCTCGAGCAAGGTCGGGGCTTTCTTCAAAGCACCTCGACCTTAACACTCGGCGACGACCTTCAGCTACGCCGGCTACTGGCTTTCTCACCGGTGTGGAGGCTCGGCACCTGTTCCTAGCATGGTTTGGGCTTCTTCAGGCCCATCAGCCTATGCACAAGGCGGCAACCACCAGCTACACCCGTGCCGTCTTCCTAAGAACAAGTGCGGGAGCTCGGCATCGACCTCGAGCAAGGCCGGGGCTTTCTTCAAAGCACCTCGACCTTAACGCTCGGCGATGACCTTTAGCAATGCCTGCTACTGGCTTTCTCACCGGTGTGGGGGCTCGGCACCTGTCCCTAGCATAGTTTGGGCTTCTTCAAGCCCATCAACCTATGCACAAGGCGGCAACTGCCAGCTACACCCGTGCCGTCTTTCCAAGAACAAGTGCGGGAGCTCGACGTCGACCTCAAGTAAGGCCGGAGCTTTCTTCAAAGCACCTCGACCTTAACGCTCGGCGACGACCTTCAGTTATGCCTGCTACTAGCTTTCTCACCGGTGTGGGGGCTCGGCACCTGTCCCTAGCATATTTTGGGCTTCTTCATGCCCATCAACCTATGCACAAGGTGACAACCGCTAGCTACACCCGTGCCGTCTTCTTGAGAACAAGTGCAGGAGCTCAGTGTCGACCTCGAGCAAGGCCGGGGCTTTCTTCAAAGCACCTCGACCTTAATGCTCGGCGACGACCTTCAGCTATGCCTGCTACTGGCATTCTCACCGGTGTGAGGGCTCGGCACCTGTCTCTAGCATGGTTTAGGCTTCTTCAAGCCCATCAACCTATGCACAAGGTGGCAACCGACAGCTACACCCGTGCTGTCTTCCTGAGAACAAGTGCAGGAGCTCGGCGTCGACCTCAAGCAAGGCCGGGGATTTCTTCAAAGCACCTCGACCTTAACACTCGGTGATGACCTTCAGCTATGCCTGCTACTGGCTTTCTCACCGGTGTGGGGGCTCGGCGCCTGTCCCTAGCATGGTTTGGGATTCTTCAAGCCCATCAACCTATGCACAAGGTAGAAACTGCCAGCTACACCCGTGCCGTCTTCCTAAGAACAAGTGCGGGAGCTCGGCATCGACCTCGAGCAAGGTCGGCGCTTTCTTCACAGCACTTCGACCTTAACGCTCGGCAACGACCTTCAGCTATGCCTGCTACTGGCTTTCTCACCGGTGTGGAGGCTCGACACCTGTCCCTAGCATGGTTTGGGCTTCTTCAAGCCCATCAACCTATGCACAAGGCGGCAACCGCCAGCTACACCCGTGTCGTCTTCATTAGAACAAGTGCGGGAGATCGACGTCGACCTCGAGCAAGGCCGGGGCTTTCTTCAAAGCACCTCGACCTTAACGCTCGGCGACGACCTTCAGCTACGCCTGCTAATGGCTTTCTCACCGGTGTGGGGGCTCGGTACCTGTCCCTAGTATGGTTTGGGCTTCTTCAAGTCCATCAACCTATGCACAAGGTGGCAACTGCTAGCTACACCTGTGCCGTCTTCCTAAGAACAAGTGCGGAAGCTCGACGTCGACATCGAGCAAGGCCGAGGCTTTCTTCACAGCACCTCGATCTTAACGCTCGGCGACGACCTTCAGCTACGCCTGCTACTGGCTTTCTCACTGGTGTGGGGGCTCGGTACCTGTCCCTAGCCTGGTTTGGGCTTCTTCAAGCCCATAAACCTATGCATAAGGTGACAACCGCCAGCTACACCCGTGCCGTCTTTCTGAGAACAGGTGCGGGGGCTCGTCGTCGACCTTGAGCAAGGCTGAGGCTTTCTTCAAAGCACCTCGACCCATACGCTCGGCGACGACCTACTCGCCACGAATGCTTCAACAAAATTTTTCATTAAGGTTTAGAGCATCTGCCTTCGACAAATGCCCCGAACTTTGAGTCAATTGATAGACCCTCCTCTCGCCTGCGAACAACACAGGGTTTACCGCTTTCACAAGCCAAAACCCCGAACTGTTCGAGGACGGCAGGGAATCCACCGACCCTTGGTTCTCTCCAAACCCCCGAACCAATTGGTCGGCCCACCACTCACCAATGAACAACCTGGGGTCTTACGGCTCTCAAGGCCCAAACCCCGAATTGTTCGAGGGTGATTGGTATGCCTCCAACCCGGAGCCCTCGGAAAAGTATTAACTTCATGGTGCCCGCCTACGGCAGGCACCCAAGTCGAGCGGCTAATCAGACACTCTTACTTCTTGGCAAACAACAAGGGGGAGGCGCGCAGTTATTGCGTCTGGGAATGCAAAATGGCGGGAGGCAAAATGTTGCCATAAATGCTGATGGGGAGGCGAAACGTCGCCATTAATGACTTATCGAAAGACGAAAAGCCGCAACATATGCGCCCGCTGCAAAAAGTCACCTTGGCAGCGACCTCCCACGCTATGAGCTCGGCAACCATTCCCGGCAACCGAAACAATCAAAGTTCAGAAAATCAAATGTTCTTACTATTACTCATTGCTTACAACTCAATGAATGTCGGTACAAATACAAAGAACCGCTTACAACTCACTCGCACTCGGCTTGAAACTCAAACTCGGCGCTCCCTTCGAGGCTCCTCTCATGCTCGGCCAGACCGACCAGGGAAGAGACCCCTGCCACCGAGCTTCCCATATCTTCAGGCTGGGCCGCTTCCAATAAAAGTGTTAGAGACCGCCCCGGGGTGGAGTTGCTCGTCTCCTCGATCAAACCTGCGCCCAACACCAGCTTTAGCCTTTGGATCTCCAACTATTTCTCAACAACGGCCTCACGAAGGAAAGACTCTGAAGTCGACCGCCTGCTCGAGGCATCCGAGATAGACCAGTCCGTCTCGATTACCCACCAGTCCTGGTCGGCTATGGCTTTCTTCAGACGAGCCACCTCCAGATCGAGCTCCCTAGACTTATTCATGAAGTAGTTTACTGTGGCCGCTCGGTCTCGAGCCTGTTTTTGATGACAAGCCAAAGCCGCCTCCACGGCCTCCTTCCCTACTCGAACCAGGGATACCTCGACAGAAACAGGGTTGGCTCCCAAGGTCTCGTGCGTCTATCAAAAGACGAGAGAAAACAAACAATCACAAGGAGAGCGAGAAAATGCACAAGCTACGAAGCCTCGGCCCAAAAAAGTATATTTCATTTTTTTCGAAAAATGGTGATACAAAAACCGCGGTGGCCAGTCCGCTCGAGACATTTACATCAAAAAAGTAAAGAAAACCTAGTCTATGCTTGAGGGGGGGGGGGGGGGGGGGGGGTGGCACCTCATCAGCAACAGGGTCATCCCCCGTCTCCTCGTTGCCAGGGGTCGGAGGAAGGTCCGGCTGCCAACCATAGTGGAGGTGATCCACATTTTGCTCTGGGTAAATCCTCCAGAAGTGCTCCTTGGCCTGGTCATAGGCCTTGTCCTGGGCCATGATCAGGGCTTTCGCCGAGGCGGCCTCCATCCTCTTCAAGGCCTTCCTCCCCTTCGCCACTTCCTCTTCAGTCCTTTCCTCGAGGCGATCAACGTCCTTCTTATGATGTTTGAAGATTGAGGCCATCTGGGCCTTGTGGACGACCGCCATGTTCTGGGCCTCCTTCAGGTCGTCGTTTACTTTGTTCAACTCGCGGAGGTACTTGTCCGCGTTCCTCCTCTCCACCATCACCTCCCTCTCCAAGCACTTTTGGAAGTGCTGCCCATGAAGCATCACCTATCCGAAGGAGAAAATGTCAGGAAAAGATTTCACCAAGTTCAAAACCAGAAAGAAATACGAAGTCTCAAGCACTTACCGAGACCGACGCCTGAGACCAGCGCATGAAGGCCTGGTCGGCCGTTTGAGATGCCAGCGCCATGAAATCTAGCTCAGTGGCGGCCTTCCAGACAAACTTCATCGACACGGGAATGTCAAGAAGAGAGTCCCCCTGGACGATCGACCAGTCGGGAACAAAGGAACGCAGCCCCTTCTGTCCAACCATCTGCTCGGCAGTAAGCCGAGGGGGGAGAAGCCCTTTCCCTGGGGCCTCGACAGTCTTGCCCGAGCTACCCCCGCATCCCAGGGTGCCCTCGGGGTGGGGGGGTGGTGCTTCTTGGCCCTCTTCGGGGGAGAAGGCTCCTCGACTACCGGGGTCGGTCCCTTGGCGGACCCCCCAGCCTGGGCGGCCAGCCTCTCCTGCTCCGCCTTCTTCTTTTCCTCCGCCCTCGCCTTCTCGGCGACAACGAGCAAAACGCGCCTATCGTCAACTTGCTTGGACGTCACCCCTGCAAAAATGAAAGAAGAAGGGCTAACGCTAACACGAAGGCAGAAAGATGCAAAAATTAAGAACGAAACATACTAGGGTCGGCAGGGCTCAGTCCGGCCCGGGCTAGGTGTAGCTCGGTCACTCGAGGCCACGCGATAGTGTGCCCCCCTACTATCTTCTCAACCTTCTTCCATTCCTTCTCCGTCAAGCCACTTCACTTCGGAGGTTTATGGTTCGGCTTGAAGAAATTCCACGAGGTCGGAATCCCCCAAAACCTCTCGCTCCAGACCACAAAATACTTCTCCTTCCACCCCTTGATGGAATCTGGATGGTCGTGCATCACCTTCTTATGTGGCCTGGGCGAGAAGTAGAATATCCCCTCCTGATCACCGAGCGAGCTGATCCCTAAAATGGCTCGGAAGTAAGTCAACCTCGGCTTCACGCCCTTCTCTTGGCACTTCAAGATGAAACAAATCAAGTGCTTCCAAGAGTTTGGGCCGTACTGCATGGGGCACAGCTTCGCCCAATTCAAAACCCTCTTGACAAAGGGGTGCAATGGCAGCCTCAGTCCCAAGGCAAAGGTGTCCTCCGGAAACATACAATAGCCTGGCGCAAGAACAGTGGTGGGTCGAATGCCAGGGATCGGAATGAAGACTTCAAACTCCTGTGGAATGAAGTAGGCCGCCCTCAGGATATGGAGATAGTCCGCCATTAAGATACACGGGATGCCGTCCATCCGAATCTTCACATGGCCCTCCTCGCCCGGCACATGAGGAATGGGGCCGATATCCTTGATATCATCAGGGTACATCCTGATCGACCCCGGGTTCTTAAAGAAGACCGGGGGAAACTCGAGCCCCGGTCTAGGGGCATACTCATCCAGAGGAGTAGGGCTGTCCGGAATACTTAGCATCCTCTTCTTCCGACGGGGACGAGCCTTCCTCTCTGGAGACGGCGTCAACAAAGGCGGAAGAGGCAAAAAGTCGTCTCCGACCCCGACCGACCCTCTTGCTGTGCCTTTGCCCGCAACTCCTTGAGCGCCCTGACCCTCAGGATCCTGGTCCCCCTCGTCCTCATCCTCACCCTCGGGATCCCAATCCTCCTCGTCCTCTTCCTCACCCTCGGGATCCTGATCCTCCTCGTCTCCCTCCTCACCTTCGGCATCCTGATCCTTCCCATCCTCGTCAACCTAGTCATCCCCCTCTTCCTCTTCCTCCTCCTCCTCTTTGCCCTCGTCCACAGGCTCCTTCCCCAGCCTTCGGGATCTCAGCGGCGAAACTACGAAGACTACATCGTCACCATCCGACCCAGGGTCTGACAGGACCTCCTCCTTGACCTTATATTTACTAAAGGACGAAGACGTCTCTGACTCGGATTCCTTTGCGGAGCGGCCCAACGAGCTAGCCTCGGATCCGAACTGAGTGCGCGACATTACTAAACGAAAATACTAACCTGAAGCATAGACCATGCGATTACCGGAAAAAGTCGCCGACGGCAAGTAAGATCCTGTTCTTGTAAAATTGGAAAGTAATAGTGAAGAAATGAAGAAGAAAAATTGGGGAGGGGAGGGGGGATTTATAAGAAGAAAGCGACTCCTCAATTTTTGCAATTAGATCTGGCCGTTGGATCTTAATCATCAAGATCTAACGGATGCCAAGATCTGGAGTCGCTTTGATTCTTGTGCTCATGACGTCAGCAGAAGGAGCAAAATTACCCAACTACCCCCAAGCCTTTTTCCAAACAAGCAAGCTTTTTTCGACAAGTCAAGAAGGGTCGACGCTCAGATAGATTTGCGAGCCATAATTCCTCTTCTATGTTCATAGAAGGGTCGACGCTCAGATGGCATCTCGAGCCACAACTCCCTTCTCTATTATTCAGGAAGTTCGGAGCTCGGATGGCATCGCGAGCCACAATTCCTCTTCTATTTCACAGAAGGGTCGATGCTCGGATGGCATCGTGAGCCATAACTCCCTTCTCTATTATTCAGGAAGCCCGGAGCCCGGAAGGCATCGCGAGCCACTAATTCCTCTTCTATTCAACAGAAGGGTCAACCCTCGGAAGATATCGCGAGCCGCAACTCCTTTCTCTATTGTTCAGGAAGCTCAGAGCTCGGATGACATCGCGAGCTACAAACGTCATCCCATATCTCACGATAGGCTCGGAGACCGGTTACCAATGCCAGCCGTCAAGACTCCTACTCCTAAAAGCATTAAATGAAATAAAAATCATTTAGTCACGGCTACCAAGTGTAGAGGCTCGGAGCTCAGATGACACCGCGAGCCCCAAGCACCCTCCTCCACTCACAAAGGGCTCAGAGCTCGGATGATACCGCGAGCCCTAAAAAACCCTCATCTACTCAAGGGGGCTCGGAGCTCGGATAACACCTTGAGCCCCAAAGCACCCTCCTCTCCTCAAGGGGGCTCGGAGCTCGGATGGAATCGCGAGCCCCAAAACCCTCCTCTGTCCTACAAGCAAGGGGCTCGTCTGCCGACCCCCAAAGCTCGACAAACCGAGCTCCAGCTCACCAGACCTCGGCGTCCCCTCGCTCTTCCATCTAGTGAGGGGGTCGTCTACCGTCCCTCTGAGCACGTCTACCGACCCTCGGAGCTCGTCTGCCGAACCCACACGCTCGGAAGATCGAGCTCTTCTCCAATAGACCTTGACGTCCCCTCGCTCTTCCAACTAGCGAGAGGGTCGTCTGCCGACCCTCGGAGCTCCTCCACCGACCACAGACGCTCGGTAAACCGAGCTCCACCTCACCAAACCTCGGTGTCCCCTCGCTCTTCCAACTAGCGAGGGGGTCGTCTGTCGTCCCTCTGAGCACGTCTACCGACCCTCGGAGCTCGTCTGCCGACCCCACACGCTCGGAAGATCGAGCTCCACTTCAACAGACCTCGATGTCCCCTCGCTCTTCCAACTAGCGAGAGGGTCGTCTGTCGACCCTCGGAGCTCCTCCACCGACCACAGACGCTCGGCAAACCGATCTTCAATCGGACAGACCTCGACGCCCCTTCTCTCTTCCAACTAGTGAGAGGATCGTCTGCCGACCCTCGGAGCTCCTCTACCGACCCCAGATGCTCGGCAAACCGAGCGTCAATCGGACAGACCTCGACGTCCCCTCGCTCTTCCAACTAGCGAGAGGATCGTCCGCCAACCCCCAAGGCTCGTCTGTCGACCCTAAGGCTCGGCAAGCGTCACTCCGACTCTTCTACACTTAGCATCCTGTGCAAAACTCCAATAAGGGATCCCTTCCTCCTACCCCCTGGCCTCTTCTGGAAGTAGCAGATCCTACTTTCTCACCGCACCCTGCTCTTCCTGCGGAGGCGAAGGACCACTCCTACACAGCTAGCTCACCCAGCCCTCTAGGAGTGTGGGGCTTGTGATGTGGGTCGGATGACGTGGCCCCTCCTGGGCCATAGATCCCCTCAGGAAACGTGCACCTCCGGATCATCCGGATCCTCCACGTCAACGTCGGAAAACCGTCCGGACCTCTGCCACGTCAGCCTGGAAACTGCCCGGGCCTCTGCCACGTCAGTCCTATACCGTCTGGGTTTCCACCGCTTCAGCCCCACGGGAAACCGAGTCCAGACCCAGCCCCAAACGGGTCCAGACCCTGTTGGCTTCTCCTATAAATACCAGATCCCTACCCCTTATCCAGGTAATCGATCTTTTCCCACTTAAACCCTAGTTACTGTTACTCTCTCTCAGTAGTTGACTAGGTCGTCGGAGGGTCTGCCACCGGGACCAACCCCGGTGTTCCTAGACCGTCTGCAGGTACACGAGACCTCGGATCCGAACCGAGCGATCCGAGCCGAGCATCCAGCCTCCACCTCACTCCCGCCTACTTCCGTACCGTTCGCCCGGTTGAGGGTCGTCCGCACAGGAGCTTCCTCCACCAATACAAATCAAGTAAGAACTCACACCTGGTGCATCCACACGCCTCCCAAAAACAAACCGCATCAGCTACCTAATTGATTCTTAAAGTTAGGTTTAGATTTTGATGTGATTCCTATTTTAGTAGTGATTTAGGAATTTTTGATTTTGCCTTTGTTTCTACATGCGAATTGGTTTGGGTGTGTGGGGAGTTTGTGTATTGGTCTAGGCGTGTGCAGGGTTTCTACATGTGAATTTAGTCAATTAGCTGAACTGCTTTTCGAATCTTGTAATTGTATAAATTAGTTATTTTATTTTGGCAGTCATTCTCATAATTCTATCTTAACTCACAGTATTTTATAGCATAACTCTTAATAATATTAACTTTTATGTAAATTTGGTTTGCAAGCATCTCTATCCTTTTAGGTCATCAAATATAGGGATTTTCATCCGTGTAAAATGCTCATGTGTACACATATCTTGAATGTAATTCACACAACTTTTTTTTTATTAAGGTTATTGCGTTCCTGAACCATGAATGTACTAATGCGAAGATGAAAATCAAGCAAAATGATGAGTTCTCTTACTGCTGGAAGGTTTATAGGAATTTCTTTCAATGACTTCAAAATTAATTACTCTGCATCGAAATATAGATTGAGCTCAATAATATGTTCTACTCAACTTTTGTTTCTCTTCTCTCCTCTTCTTACTTGATTGTTATATAGTTCCTCTTTGAAAACCCAATATCCTTTATACTTAAGAATGACAGAACCATCAAATTATTCTACTGACATGAAGTATCTAGGCTTATATGCCCTAAGTGAACAATTTTGTGAATTGTCATCAATGTCTTTCGATTGATCTAGTTCGTTTTTGATGTGTTTGGATGTAGTAATTGATTGAACTCTACATGAACATATTTATCCTTCTGTGAAGTAAGTTGGTGTTTTCTTACTAATTTTATCTAAGTTGGTGTTTTCTTACTAATTTTATCAATGTTAATTTGAGTACATTAGTGCAGTACAAGAAAGGGGCATTGCAAACTAAACTATAGAGTAATGAATATCTAAAAGCAAGCTAGGATTAACTTATGCCGTTAAAAAGAGAGCTTAAAAAATCTATGATTTACTAAGCAAATAACATCAAAATCATGCTACCATCATTTCTCAAATTAAACAATTCTAGGAAATATTTTTCACCAATTAATTATCTACTAGTTGTAACATACTATCCAAAGTCGCAATTTATTGTATTTATGGTGGATCTTGTTCAAGGTAAATAACTAAGTACATATTAATACGATGTATATGCATAACATGCTTCCATGGATGACATTTGTCTTCAAAGATATGAATATTTCAATCAAGAAATAGAATATTCTACTACCTTTGTATATTTATGATCTACAAATATTAATCGATTATGTGATTACTATACACTCATCCTACTACAAATTTATAGCTGATTGTATCACATTTGCTTCAATGTAATGTCTCATTCTTTGCTGTCTTTCCTTACACCTACATCATGAAGTACTACCCACATCATTAATCCAACAAAATTAGGTTATGCAAATTAACAGAAGGTGTCCCAGTAGTGTTAATCACTCTAGGGGGGTGAATAAGGTGATTGTGTGGAAATTAAAAATTCAAGTTAAATTGCAAAGTAAATAAAAAGAGTTAGAGAAAGAAAACGCAGCAAGTTGGTAAGACACATTGATATAACGGAGTTCGACCCCCAGGTCTATGTCCACACCACCTACTTGTAGCAATTCTTCGCCACAAGCGTTCCACTATACTTTAAATCCTTGTACAGTGATTCTCGGAATTCAGGCCGAGAGACTTATTACACCCGCAGGGCTTCTACAGATAAGTCCTACAAAACTCACCGAAGTGGAAATAAAAGAAAAATCCCAAAGATCCAAAAAGACCTTGACAGAAAAAGAATAATGAATATCTCTCACACTCGAATTGATGATTGATTAATTAATTTAGAAGTTATAATTAAGTTATAATTGCAAGAGGAGAAGAATACTCAGTAAATTTACCTTTATTTATAGAGTAGGAAAAAATATCTTTCCAAAAATGAAAAGATTTCTTCGAAACAGTCAGATCTGTACATCGACAGTCGACCGTACATGTGAGCAGTCGACCGTTAATCTTTCAACCTGAGAGTCGAGAGATGACCGGTCGACTGACTCATCTTTTAAACTAGAATGAGCGGTCGACTGTGGTGATGGTCGACCGACATTTGTGCGGTCGACCGACATTTGTGCGATCAATCGCTATCGTGCAGATTTATCTTTTACTTGGCGAATCTACTTTATATTCTTACCAAAAATTAATCAATCAATCAATCAATCATTACATAGTATTTTCTCACAAGAAGGAAATAAATAATCCAGCCATGTTTGATTCTTTGTAGATTTGAAGCACATATTTCTTATGGAGCACTCCTATTTGAATTTCCAAATCTTTTTTATTCATGCCTCTTTTGCACACTTTCATATCTTTATTTTGGTTTTTTTTTCCTATTTTTCCTGTATATCTTAACTGAAACTTATTAGTTGGATATAGTATGTTTTGTACACACCAAACTCAAGATCAACAATCTCCCCGTTTTGGTGTAGACAAAACATACCTTTATAATTTAAAACATAAACATTCTTCAGAAAGATAATACTGGAGAAAACACAAATGCTCCCCCTAAATTCAACACTCCCCCTAAATTCATGCATTGAACATGTTAATGAATGAGAGTGCATAATGTGAATCTAAAGAACAAGTATTTTGATAAATAAGTAATTTTGGGGAATATTACATTTGTGAAAACCAAAGGAAAATATACTTACAAGATAACGTTGATCGTGAAACTCTTTGATGTACAGTGAGAGCTCTACATGGTATCATAGATTCGAGATTTTTTCAATACATATAAATAAACATCAAAAGATCCAAACTTTTAAAAGAGGGAATATGGATAAAAATAGTAGAATTCTAAAAAAATACTTAAATACTTCTCCCCCCTTTTGGAACACACCAAAAGAAGAAAATAATCACATTAGTCAGAAATATAAAAAAAGACGAGACCGCTCTACCGCACGGTCGACCGAAGAGAAACAAGGGCAGGTGTATGGTCAACTGCAAGAGACCAGAGATAGGACCGGTCGACCGGGAAATATAATGATCAGAATAAGAAGCATAGTGCGAGATGATTTAGGCATTCCAAACATAGACATTTGATTTCTAGATAAATATGGTTACATAGCACAAGAAAGGTCTAGATAAGAGCAACATTATGTAAACTAGTCCATATTACAATCATCAAAGATGTATTACAATCTATTCCTCATCATCATCATCATCATCGCCATCATCATCTTCGTCTTCATCGTCTTCATCATTGTTCTCCTCTTCATTAGGAGGGAGAAGAAGTTCCCAATCGTCTTTGCCTGCAAGGATTCATTAGTGTTGACATAGTAACCATATACTTGCCTTTGATGGGCGGCAAATTTCTCATGAGTCACGAACGAGGATGAGGAGGAAGAGGAAGTAGCATTTTTGCGCCGAGAAGTGGAAGGAGCTTGTTGAGATTGTTCGGCTTGATGATCTTGTTAGGCTTGACGACGGCGAGCCCGTTGGGTAAACGGAATGTCAATACCCATTTGTTGAGGAAGAATTGACATAGGATTTTTACTAAGGAGAAAATTCCCAACATCAATGCGGGAATCAATAGCTAGATTGTAGATAAGGGAGTTAAAGGGAAGGACATGGTTTCGAGAGGTTGCAAAATTCATTGTGAAAATGATAAATGTAGCGAGATCAAATTTGTATTCGCCAAGGATAAGAAAAATTATGAACGATTGATCTACCCTAATTTCTTTCTTATCGTTCTTTTTAGGCCAAATATTGGCGTTGATAATTTTGTTTAGGACACGGGCACTATCATTAAAATTTGTGGGAGTGGGACGGGGAATATGAAGAAAGTCGGGTTTAACTATCATGGATTTGACTGTTGTTTTGTCATGGCCGGGTTTGTAATCAATTGTTTTGAAGTCAAGATGGTAAGCATCAAAATCCTCTACGGGCAACTCATATCTCCTACGAAGATATTCGGGAGTAATTTTAACCTTTTTCCCAAGAAAAATTGAAGAAAGAATGAGATCATTATCTTGGATGCCCTTAAGATTTGCGAAGAATTGGCGGGTTAAGGATTCAGAGTGGGTGCTAGGTGTAGTAAGATAATTCGCCCACCCAAAATTACGAAGAATTCTATCC
Organism: Hemerocallis citrina; assembly: GCA_017893485.1. Taxonomy (NCBI): domain Eukaryota; kingdom Viridiplantae; phylum Streptophyta; class Magnoliopsida; order Asparagales; family Asphodelaceae; genus Hemerocallis; species Hemerocallis citrina. The sequence continues at coordinate 64,291,916 of CM030364.1, read as the reverse complement.
ATATCATTGAATTGCCCACCCAAGGTTTCTAGGTTGATTTCACGGTTAGCAACAACCAGAGTATGACATTAGTTCTTCAGATCAAGTTAAAGCATATCAAAGAGCATTGTTTGTAGTAGCACAGTACATGCATTTAGATAAATAACTAATGTTTTAGATATTTTAGTTGGATACATGTCATCCATAAAGTGAAAATAAATTAAAGTTAGTTTAGATTTTACCCAGTAGTGTGCTTATCTGAAAAACTGATGTCCTTCCCTTGTTCCCTTGATAGAGATGCAGATTTGTTGTTGTAATTGGTTGTGTCTTTCGAGCATCTGCCATCAAAATACTTATGATCTTTTAAGTTGAAGACGTAGATGCACCTACATGAAGGTTTGTAGGTGTCCAAGTAGACGTTGTTCCTGCATTTATATTTTTTGTCACCCAAACAAAATTAGTATTATGCCTTAATTATGAAATGAATAATTATGAAATGAATAATTATAAGAAATATGCCTTAATTTACAACAATAGTGACATGTGATACGATTATGCCTTGGATCATGCACCTGTGCATAGCTTTGTATTGATTTGTAGTTATTTTGATGACAATGCATATGTGTACGACATGATTGCTTAGACTTTTGTTGTTGTGTTGGCTATGAAATGAATAATTATAAGAAATATGCCTTAATTTACAACAGTAGTGACATGTGATACGATTATGCCTTGGATCATGCACCTGTGCATAGCTTTGTATTGATTTGTAGTTATTTTGATGACAATGCATATGTGTACGACATGATTGCTTAGACTTTTGATGTTGTGTTGGCTCATCGTAACCAAGCCCTCGATTATCATGATATGATCTTGAATTCTTTGTAATAAGATAACTTGGACTTTCATATTTTTCAACAATTTTATCGAGCTCAATTACTCTTTTATAAAGTCTTTTTCTAGTCTTCTCATCGTCATTTGTGTTTAGAGTAGTGATGATGGTAAAAATCGCAGCAGATTAGAGTTGTACGATTCCTGCACAGATCTCAAAGCATCCAAAGGTAGATTAGCCATCATAGGCTTCTTTTACAGGTCTGAGCCCACTCCAAGACATGGGCTTCTTCCAAGCCCATACAAAGTGACAGACTAGGCCCACTAGGAGAGACACCCAGCCCATGCAGGCTAGGAGTCAAATCTCTTATCCCCTAACAAGGATCTTATCTCTTGAGGGGGAGAGACATGAAAGAGATAAGGTAGTTAATTCGATCTAACGGACACAAATAAATCTCTTGAAATGTCTCTCAGGCCTATAAATACCCCTCCCCCTCTACAGTCAGAAGGTAATTAACAGTTTGCCAGTTTTCACTCTCTTACTCTCTCTCTCTCTTTCTGGTTCTGACTAGAGCATCGGAGGATCTATCGCCGGGGCCACCCCCCCGGTGTTTCAGGCTTTTTGTAGGTCCATCGGCCGCATCAATAATTGTCGGATTCAGATTACGGTGGTCAATTAACGATCCAGATTCATTATCAGGAGCTAACAGTCTTTAACGGCCAAGGTCACAGGTTTGACTTTTAGTAGTTTCCTTCAATTATTAACTCACTCTTTGTTTTTTCCCACACCGAAATAAGTAGCAACAAATTGGCGTCGTCTGTGGGAAACTACACATGTCAGGCTTGTCTCCATGCCACCAAGACTAAGAGGTAAAAGGATAGCCTTCAGCCGTCGCACTATCTCTCATCATCAATCAGCTCCTCCTATGGATGATCAGATTCCTTCTCAGCAGTCACCCCGACAGCCTAATCACACTCTTTCCAATGGAGAGGCACCGGGGGGCTCCCAACATGAACAACATCCTCAGTTCGACCGCATCTCAGTCCATAATGCTTCAACTGATTTAATGGCCTCTCGAGGTCCACAGGGGTCTAGAGATCTCCGCCAGATCATCAATAACAAGCAACCAGAAGCCGACCTGCGAATAAGGCTGAACGAGAGGCGCGCCCGATCTGGGGCCTCCCATTCGGGACAACAAGCAAAACAGAGACCTCATCCTTCTAGAAAAATATCAAGGCAATCCTCCTCTCACAGGGGGCATCCAGCAATGAGAAGCCCAACTCCTGAGAGTCAGAGTCTTTCTGTGCAGAACAGAGGGCAAAACGCCATAGTCACTAGGGCCGAATTGGATAAGTTCAAGCTCAACATCCTCTATGCTATCCAAGGGAGTTAAGATCTGGGCCTCCCCCCTAACAAAGGATCTTCCGACTCAACTGGTTCCCAAGGGAAGGATGACCAAGTCCTCTGCCGTATCCAAGAAGTAGAAGATCTTCTGGAACAAATGAAGAATGAGAGAAACTGCTCCAGCAAGGCCTACCGCCCTAGTCAGCCTCCCTTCAGCAAAACCAACCTCGATGCACCCATTCTAAGGGACTTCAAGGCTCCTCAATTCGAATCCTGCAATGGTGAATTAGACCCGACTAACCATATCAAGAGCTTTAAAATGCTCATGACGGTCTATCCTGCCACCGATGCACTCATGTGTCGGATATTTCCCACAACACTGAAAGGATCAGTAAGGGAATGGTATTCACGGCTGACTCCCGAATCCATATTTTTCTTCGATCAGTTCGAAGAACTCTTCATTGCACACATTGTTACTAGTCGGAAAGCTGAAAAAACCAGTGTCTCCCTGCTAGAACTAAAGCAAAGAGATGGAGAACTGCTGAAAGACTTTGTCAAATACTTTACAATTGAAGCAAGGTCAATTTTCTCCTTAAACACTTCAGCAGCGGCTGCAGCTTTTCGCCACAACGTCACTAACAAAGACCTGAAAACCTCCCTCACAAAAAAGCCACCCAAAAATTTCACTGAGTTCCTGGAAAGGAGTGATAAGTATATCAGGGTCGAGGAAGCTCTCTATCCTCAAGGCGAGAATGATTCATCTTCCGGGAACAAACGGAAGAATGCAACCGAGGAAGAACCCAGGAAGTTTCAGAAAAACAATGCAAGTTCACGCCATCCAACTCTAGCGCCATGCTTCGACAAGTTCACTCCTCTCAATGCATGTGTATCAGCCATCCTCATAGAAGTTAAGAAAGACGGAATAATCTGCCCTCCCTTCAAGATGTCAACGTCTAACATGAGAAGAGATAAAAATAAGTGGTGGGCATTTCACAGAAATTATGAACACTCTACTGACAACGCCCTTAAAAAAGAACTGGAAGCCCTGATTCGTAGGGGTTATCTCTCCAACTTCGTTCAGAAAGACAAAGATGCCGAAAACCCTCCATCCTGGGGGGCTAATAAGCGTCAGGAAAGGCCATACGAGCCGCAAGACTCTCAACACATGGCCGTCCTCCGCTCCATTTATGGAGGCCCGATGGGGGGAGATTCCAACTCCTCTCGCAAAGCTTTCGTCTGGGAAGTCAACTCCATAAATAATATTCTGCCTGCCAAATGCACCAGGGTCCTGGTATCCTTCTCCGACAAGGATTTAAAAGGCATCCGAACACCTCATTGCGACGCATTGGTCATAAACCTTTGCATGCTAAATCATAAGGTACGCCGCATCCTGGTGGACAATGGTAGCTCAGTAAACATCCTCTTCATGGCCACATTCGAGGTTCTCAAGCTTTCTCGAGATTGACTTAAGACAGCTAGTTACACACTCCACGGATTCTTCGGTGTCCCCATTCAAGTAGAAGGAGTCGTCACACTGGATGTGACAGCAGGGAAAGTCCCTGCTATTCGAACGGAAGCACTAGACTTTATGGTAGTCGATGTCAAAGCTGCATACAATGCTATATTCAGCTGTCCCGGCTTAGCGCATTCCATACAGTTGCTTCCACATTTCACATGAAAATAAAGTTCCCAACAACAGCTGGCATAGGCAAGGCTGTGGGAAGCCAACAGGCAGCACGAGCATGCTACACCGCTACAGTAGGGGGCTCGGTTCTCCCCCTCAATGCCATAGAGCTACTACCAGAAAGCAGTCACGATAATTTCAAGACTGTAAACAAGCTTGAAGCCACTACCATAAACAACTCTACCAAGAACTTCCAAACCTGCTATATAATATCTCACCAGGTCCAAACTATTTCTCATCATGACCCAGTAATAAACCTGAATCCTTAACTCGAAGCTACTCCGCTCATTCAACGGAAACAAATAATCTTGCCTAAACACATTGGTGCATCAGAAGATTTTTCTTTCTCTGCACAAAACAATGGTGGGCTCCCTCCGAAACAGGCAAGTCCGGAAAAAGTCTACCAAGTTGTTCGCCTAACAGCCCATCAACTTGAACGCCCGGGGGGCAGGGAGATATCAACAGAACTTGGAAGGTGGAGCACCTTGAAGGTGAACGAGGGCATCTCAAACATTCTATCTTAATTGTAGTAGCAAATTCTCTCAATTTGTAATAACGGCCAGCTACTAATGCAGCCGCTTAGTTTTATTTTCCAGCAAATTTGTTAGATTTGTAATAACCTCCAGCCATTAGAGCAGCCACCTAGTTTTATTTTCCAATAAAATGTAGTATGAGTTTTTGGAAAATTCTTGTACAACTCTTTAGATGCTTACAATGAGTTGAGTGCCAAACTTGTACACAAAAACGGCACCAAAAACTCGTTAAAAGCTTCCTACAAGACAGGGTCAGAATCCATACACACGGTTCGAAGTTACTCTAGCAATTTGAAATGAAGCAAGTTCAAAGTGAGCTTCGCCATTCGATCTGCTCCTACAACCTATTAATTCATTAAAGCAAACAACAATCTAAATGCCTAACTTACACTTAGAGCGGGGCTAAACATTCGTTATAAGCTTTCTACAATACAAGTTCAGAATCCACATCTAAGACTCGGTGTTACTCTCGCAACATGTAATCCTGCACATTTTAAGCATAACTCACCGATCGATCTGTTCCTGAAACTAGTTAAAGTTCCTTAGAGACTTATACAACGAGTTGAGTGCCAAACTTATACACATAAACGACACCAAACACGTGTTACAAGTCTACCCGTAAGATGGATTTGGAGTCCATACCCATCACTCGAAGAGACTCTAACAATTTGCAATAAAGCAAGTTCACAGTGCACTTCGCCATTCGATCTACTCCTGCAATCTGTTAGTGCCTCCACAACCAGTTCGGAGTCCATACCCATGGCTCGACAGAGAATCTCGCAATTTGCAAAGAAGCAAGTTTAGAGTGCGCTTCACCATTCGATCTGCTCCTGCAACCTGTTAATACTCAAACTAACAAGTTCGGAATCCATACCCATGGCTCAGAGTTACTCTCGCAACCTGCAATTACACACGTTCAGAGTTTAACTCGGCATTCGATCCGTTCCTGCAACTAGTTAAATTTTCCCAATGACAGATTAAGTGGTCCAAAATCATGGATCGCAGTTACTCAAGCAACACTTGTAAAAAGCAACACTTACAATTCAACTCTCCAATCGATGTGACTCTCACAATTCTTTAGAGGACCCATACAACCAGTTTGTAAAACAACTCTCCTTTAGAGTTGTCCCTACAACTAGCTAAATTCAAGATGGAACAATGCCAAACTTCGTCATACACCGTCGGCAGTTCGTTAGCTATACGCAACAGACTTGAGGCCCTATTATTTATCTACAAAGAACCCAGTCGATGGTACCTCAACCATGACAGCAAGGATCAAGCATATGAAAAGGAATTATTCAAATCACAGAACTATCGCAAACTCATATGTCCAGATCCAGTACCACTACAGACATCTACAAATACAAAATAGCTAGTCCAGAGTCTAACTCTCTCTAAGAGCAGCTCATACGACCAACCGACCCCCAAGATGATGAATCACAGGACAAGACACCGGCACGTAGAAGACTTCTTATTCCACAAACTACAAGTCTCATTAAAACAACAGAATTACATTGAGTCTATGTTTCATGTCTAGGAATTGCTACCAAAAGTCTTGTGAACACTGTGCGACAAACTGTCATGTAAGCTGTTCTTCCGCTACACACTGGAAAGATGCTCTATCTAAGGGAAACAAACATCTTCACCGGCCTCCTACCAGCTAACAGCTTCATAGGGCTGCCACAGCTCTTGATGATGAAATTCAAGACAAGTCTTCTTTAGGTAGGCAAGCTCCAGGTTTATCCGACCAGCTTTACTTGAGCAAGCTCCAACTCTGTCTCCCGTAAAGCACCGTGTGAACGGAAGAGTCCCAACTCTTTCAAAGCACAACGTATCACGAAGGAGAGCAATCTCTATGTCCCAAGGACCTCGTTCGATGTATGCAACTACTTGTCAGCAACGAGAATGATGGAATCACCTCAACGCTGAAAAAACACAAGGGACTTCACTCCAGTCGAAGAAGATTCAGAATACCCACAACTCATTCACTCTAAAAATGAGTTCAGCGCTATGCTTGCCACTTGAGTTCCTCTGCCCCACTACTCGTCAATATCGAGTAACAGTTCCAACACCCTGATCTTCGCTCAGGCTCCATGAACAACTCGTTGGCTCAAATAATGAGTCCAATGCTCTGCTCTTAGAATGAGTTCCGTCAATAGCTTGTTGGCTCTAAATATTGGGTTCAACGCTCTTCTTTCTGCATGAGCTTCGCCTATAACTCAGTGGTCCCAAATAACGAGTTCAACGCTCTACTTTCCACATGAGCTCCGCCTACAACTCGTTGGTTCCAAATAACGAGTTCAATGCTCTGCTCTCCGCATGATCTCCGTCAATAGCTCGTTGGTCCCGAACAACGAGTTCAATGCTCTGTTTTCCGCACGAGCTCCGTCAATAGCTCGTTGGTCCGAAACAACGAGTTCGACGCTTTGCTTTCCGCATGAGCTCTGTCTACAACTCATTGGCTCCAAACAATGGGTTCTATGCTTGGATCATCGCTCGAGCTCTATCAGCAACTCGTTGACTCCAAACAACGAGTTGAACGCCTTGGTCTTCGCTCAAGCTCCACCAAATAACTTGTTGGATCTAAACAACAGGTTCAATGCTCTGCACTCTACTTGAGCTCCGTCAACACCTCGTTGGTCCCAAACAACGAGTTCGACGACGTGCTCTATGCTCAGGCTTCGTCAACAACTCGTTGACTCCAAACAACGAGTTCAATGCCTTAGTATTCGCTCAAGCACCATCTACAACTCGTTGACTCCAAAAAATGAGTTCAACGCTCTGCTCCCTTCACGAGCTTCATCAATAGCTCGTTGGTTACGAACAACGAGTTCAATGCTCTGCTCTTCGCATGAGCTCCGTCAATAACTCGTTGGTCCCAAACAATGAGTTCACACCCTGATCTTTGCTCAGGCTCCATGAATAACTCGTTGGCCTCAAACAATGAGTTCAACACTTTGCTCTCTGCTCAGGCTGTATCAACAACTCGTTGGCTCCAAACAACGAGTTCAATACCTTGGTCTTTGCTCAAGATACATCAACAACTTGTTGACTCCAAACAACGAGTTCAATGCTCACAAGCTCCATCAACAACTCATTGACTCCAAATAACGGGTTCAATGTTCTGCTAACCGCTTGAGCTCCACCAATCACTTGTCGGCTCCAAACAACAAGTTCAAAAGACCAGCTCCACTACCAGTTGTCTCTCTAAACTCGCCATGATCAAACGGTAGTTTCCAAATCAACCTGATCAAGGAGTAACCTCTATAAACTTGCTGGGGCCGAACTGCAAGTTCAAGCTCAAGTTCATTTCATAGCTCTCCCTACAAACTCGTCGGGATCAAACGGCTGATTCTGCACAAATCCATCACGAAGTTACCTCTCCAAGATTGTTGGGTCAAATAGTAAGTCCAACACCTAATTCTGTCTCAGAGTTCCCCCCTAAACTTGTCGAGCGGAAACAACAAGCTCAGACATCTGACTTCATCAGAGAGTTGTCTCGCAAAGCTTGCTGGTCGCAAACGGAAAAGCTTAACACACAACTCTATCACAGAGTTCTCTCCAAACTCGCCTGGATGAAACAGTAGTCTCTACATTAACTCTATCTCAGAATTGCCTCAAAATGTGCTGGGATCAAGCAGCAGTTTCTGAACCAACTCCTCCTATGAGTTGTCTCTGAACTTGCCGGGATCAAACGGCAGTTTCTACATCAACTCTATCTCAGAGTTGTCTCCACAAACTCGTTGGAATCAAACAATGAGCTCTATACCAACTCAGTCAAAGAGTTGTCTCTACAAACTTGTTGGGAACAAGCAACAAGTTCAACACTCCATTCCATTGTAGAGCTTTCTCCACAAACTCGCTGGGATCTAACAGCAAGTCAGCAACAACTCTCCTAGGACGGCTATCTATGTGCAAGATCCACCAATTGAGGGTGGAGTAAAAATCTGGATACACACACACACACACACACACACACACACACACACACACACACACACACACATATATATATATAATTATATGCAGATCCAAGCCCAAAAAACTTCAAAAAACCCCAATAAGTGCTTAAGGTTCAATGGAAGGGAAGAAAAAGAAAAACGGGTTCGATTCGGGGTTGGGTTCGCAAACCCAAACCCAAACAAAATTAAAAGAAATGATATAACGGGTTGCGGGTATGGATCCAAACCCAAAACCCACTGTAACATCCCAAAAATATATATATACATATAATAAACTAATTTTCACATTTTGCACATGTAATGCACGTGAAAAATTGTCTATTCATGTTCTTCTCAAGAAATCCCCAAACCAATTCATTCCTCACTATTTCCAAATATAAAAAAAACAAAAAAGTAAATGGTGAGTGAGTAAGAGTTAGAGCGCTAAGGGCTTTCAGAGTGGGATACTGTGCTTTTTGTTTTGGGATTTTGGCTAGCTTTGATGCAGTTTCGGATGACTTTTTGAAGGCGAAATCACTTTTAACATTGTCCTATTAGGTGGGAGTTCCTTTATACTCTTAATTTTATTGAGTAGATGCATGTGTAGTTGTCTAGAAATTTAAATTTGTAGATGTAGAGTGGTTAATTTATTCTCTTTAATTGTGATGTGTGTGATAGGTGAAACCCTAAAATTTTGAGTGAAATGCATTTTTACTAAAGTAGACTTGAAGAATTACGGTGTAGAAATTGTGTAAATTAGTATGGGAAATGTTAATTTGTGTTCACTTTAGAGGAGAAAATATTTTCATGAAATGCGATTTTAATGGACTATAAAGAAAAAATTTCTCTTATTGCTAATTGTCACGAAAGAAGAAATATATTGAAGTAGAATTGACTTTTCGTAGATTATAGTGATAATTGAGTTACTTTTCATGTGATTGAAAATTTCAAATTGTGTGAACTTATTGTTGCATTAGAATTCAGTATATTGTTCCTCTGATTATTTCAGAATGTGTAGATTGATTGTATTAAATTTTAATAGGAGGGATAATATCGTTGAATGTGTATATGTGTGAATAGAGAAAATTACATGAGGTTAGTTACTTGGGGATTTAAACACCATACAAGACGTGACCTGAGATACGGCTCAGTGGGTGGGCGCTGTGTTGTCTCCCTGTCAGCCTGGGTTCGACTGGGGCGTTGCTCTCGGGTTTCAAATATTTAAAAAAAAAAGATGAATGAAATGACCTAGAGTATTTGATTACCATTGGGGGCTTTGAACCTTGGGCGAAATGGGCCCATTGGTTGGGTGATGGGCTTTCTTTGTGCTGACCCTCGTTCGGTCCAGAGGATGGCCAAACATTTTTCTTCCCCTTTTAAACACTTTTTTGGGACTTTTGAGTAGTTCTTTTTTGGGATATTTTGGGACTTTTGAGTAGTTTCTTTTACGGGAGAATGTGCTTATATTATGAAACATTAGTAAAATAAATTGGAGATTTTCATATATTATTCTAAAAGAAAATTTTAGAATAAAAAAGGGTGTATTTTGTTTATGTGTTGAGGTGGATTTCAAATTTGAAAATGCATATGATTGAAGATTATAATAATTGATGTTCTTTAAAAGTGGGATCAAGTGGAAATAGAAATAGATAATTTTGGGGGATGATTTTCTAAAGAAGTTCACAAATTTAAAAATGAGTTTGGTTTGATATATAGATTAATGTAAAGGAGTATAAATGTTCGAAAGAGAAATAATTTGAAGAAAAATGAGTTTTAGAGGGATTTGGAAGTGATTGTCTTGATTGGATATTTTAAAGTTAATTATGAGGATTTTGATTTGAGAATTATTAATGAACAAATTATGAAAGTCGAATACTTCAGGGTTGAAGAAAATTGTCATTTTGAAAATGTAAATGTTAATGTTGAGATTGAATTCAACCTATTGTTGATCTCTGGAATGAGATAGTTGTTGGAATATAGAGGCTATGTGAGACCCTGATAACTGGCAGTTTTATTAATGAGACTTTTTAGGATTAACTAGTGTGAGTTGACTCTCTCTTTGAGAAGTAGCCAGTGTGGGCTGACTTTCTCTTATGTTTAAGTTCGGTAGGGTAAGCTAGCTCTAGGTTGTGATGATTTTCAAAACTAAAACTTAAGTTTAGGCACTAAGGGAGATGTGATGAGGTATGAGCAAACACGAGTATGAGGGCCTAGATAGAGAGGTACGAGGTATCTCCAGAATTACCGGGGTTAAGGCTCGCGATGGGGGATATTACTCCAGAATTACTGGGATCAAGGTGATGCTCGTACGGTGTTTGTGTGATGAGGTACTGATGACAGCGCAGTGTGGGTATTTACCTCCAGAATTACTGGGTGTGAGGCAATGTGTCCAAAATCACTTGAAGTGGGAGTGTGATACTCAAGAATTATCGGGGTCAGCTCGCGATGTGGGTTTTCGTCTCCAAAATTACTGGGTGTGAGGCAGTGTGTCCAAAATCACTTGAAGTGAGAGTACGATACTCAAGAATTATCGGGGTGGTACTAGATACTCACAGAATATCTAAAACATACATTAGTCACCATAGTAATTCATGGCAAGGGATCAAACCCTATATTAAGGAGTACGATAAGGGCTTGTTCTCGGACCTATGTAGTATGAGATGCATAGAATCCGAACAAGTAAGCATTAGTACATCGTAGTGTAGATCTATATTAGGCATCTAAGGCATATCATACACTGACATGGTCAGGGTAGTCACTCTTCACACCTTGTTTTGCATTCAAATTGTGTTTGTGTTTTTGTTTGTATGTATAAAGAATCGTTATATCATGGCATAGTGAGGATGGCCGTTTATAATATTGCATCGGTTGTAAGCAACTGACGTGCCCACAGTTTTCAGTGCAGGATTGGGATTTGCAAAAGAACACAAAGATGATTTGGTGCTAAAGATTTCTTTCAGATTTTAGTGGGTGTTATTCATGTTGTACTTTTTATCGTGTTGTAATTATTTATTTTCTGCTGCGTTAATGGAAAAGAACATGTATGAATAAAAGTTTTAAATTCCTTGTAAAATTGTACGAATTTGAAGTAAAAGATCCTGTTGTGCTATGAATTACCGTGTTTTGGAATTTGAGGCGTTACACCTGCAACCCTCCTCCTACTATCCTTCTTCCTCTTCCGAAAAGATCTTTTCCCGCCAAAAAGAAAATTCGAGCTCGACTGAAGTCCCTTCTTCTCCTCGCTTCAACTCTGACCTCGAAGCACTCACCTCGTTTAAACACTCCATCTCCAAGCTCCGCTTTGTCAAAAGCCTCGTCAAAAGTCCTAGTCGATAACTCGCATGCCATACTCGCCATGAAACGGAGCTCAACCAACTCTTCAAAAATTCAAGCTCGAAGCTCGACGAGACTCTGAAACAGAGCTCGATGAGAGACTTACACAACATCTTTGATAGCTCAGCGGAGCGCTCCCATAGCTCAGTGAGGTGAAAATCTCCATGGCTCGGCCATAGAGAGCTATTGCCATAGCTCGACTGAAAGAGGAGCTCAATAGCTAGACAAGGTGAAAATCTCCATAGCTTGGCCATAGCGAGCTATCACCATAGCTTGGCCGAAAAAGGAGCTCAATAGCTCGGCAAGTTCGTCAAACCCATAGCTCGGCGAATTCAAAATCTTCATGGCTCAACGAGGCTTCGATGCTCCCTAACTCGACCAAGAGGAGGTAGCTCGACACTCCCATGGGTCGACGGAGAGTGGAGTCGATGCTCGAGCGAAAAACAGAGCTCCATCCAAAAAATAGAGCATCGAAATCTCAAGCGAGGCTCAATCCCATAGGTCGACCAAAAAAGCTCGATGACGACCCCTTACCATTGCTCAGAGGCCGCACTAAAGCCTAGTAGCTCAACGAGATCCTGAATGTCGAAGAGATCGCCCATAGCTCGGCGAAATGGTCGGCCGATCTAAGGGGTCACTCACAGTCGTTGTTGACCATTGGATTTCTCCAAAAACCAGGTTCGAGCGCGAGGGACGGCTCGAATTCGTCCACATCGCTCAATTGTCTTCCCAACGCCTCGTTTGCTCCTCTGCCGTCTGATCTCCCTTAGTGCGCGAGCTCCGCTTGATCAGCGATCCAGATCTATCCACAATGCGTGCTAGATCAGCAGAATCAGAGTGGGCGAATCTCCACCATTCGATATCCTCAACATGCGAGATCTCTATAATCAGCGATCCAGATCGCGTCAAGATCAGTTCAAGTCTGACTTATTACAAAAAACCACCTAATTCCTTTTTTAATTCAAAATAGTAATTAAAAAATTCAAAAATAATTATTTTAATTCGTAAAATTAATTTTTAAAATCCAAAAAAATAATTAAAATTGAATTTATTAATTATAAAATTCAAAAAAGTGATTTTAAAATTGGGGAAAATTCCAGAAGATTTGAAAAAATCCGAAGACCTATGGAAAATTTTTTTAAAATTCCAGAAAATTTGGAAAAATCCGAGGAACTATGGAAAAATCCAGGAAAATATTCATTGCCTTCAAAAGCCACGAATCAGTTCCAGGTATCTCCGAACACTCCGACTGCTAAGATTATACGCCAGATTCAAAAAATAAGACGTACTACTCCCCGAAAGTCAAGAAAATTGCCTTCCGGGAGTGGGGGGCTTATTATGATGGTAAAAATCACAGCAGATCAGATCCGTATGATTCCTGCACATATCTCAATGTATCTACATGCAAATTAGCCATCGCAGACCTCTTTTACCAGTCTGGACCCACTGCAAGGCATGGGATTCTTCCAAGCTAGTAAAAAGTGACAGACTAGGCCCACTAGGAGAGACAGTCAGCCCATGCAGGCTAGGAGTCAAATCTCTTATCCCCTAATAAGGATATATTATCTCTTGAGGGGGAGAGACATGAAAGAGATAAGGTAGTTAATTCGATCCAACAGACACAAATCAATCTCTTGAAATGTCTGTCAGGCCTATAATACCCCTTCCCCTCTACAGTCAGAAGGTAATCAATAATTTGCCAGTTTTCACTTTATTACTCTCTTACTCTCTCTCTTTCTAGTTCTGACTTAAGCGTCGGAGGGTCTGTCACCGGGGCCACCCCTAGCATTTCAGATTTTTTGCAGGTCCATCGGTCGCATCAACAACTGTCAGATTCAGATCATGGTGGTTAATCAACGATCCAGATTCATTCTCGGGAGCTCTAACAGTTTTTAACGGAAGGGTCACAGGTTTGATTTTTTGTAGTTTCCTTCAATTATTAACTCACTATCTGTTTGCTCCCACACCGAAATAAGCAGCAACAAGTAGCATCAAGTATTCTATTTTGTTCGAGAGCCTCTTTATAACCTTCCACTACCTCATCAAATTTTCTTTTGCATTCATTTAAATCATCAGTGAGTTTAACAATATAAACAGATTTCTCATGAATTTCTCTTAGATTTTCTTCATGTGTTGCTAAGGATTTTTGAATTTGTTATTTTAAGTACTCATTTTCCTCTATCAACACATCATGGTTTTTTTTCTAGATGACTCGAATTTTTCAATAATCAAAGAATTTTTAATTTTCAGCTTTTGATTTTTAGCAATGCAAGAGTCATGTAATTCAATTGACATTTGTTTATATTGCCTCAATTTATGACTTAATTTCTTAGCATAATCTTTTAACCCAATACACATGTTTACTAAATCATCATAGGTGGGTTCTTCGATTACATCTTCTTGAGATGATAATTGCACCTCACCATTCCAAGAGCCATGAATCCAAAGTAGTTGTGATCTTGTTCTTCTTCGCTGGAGTCTAAATCTATCCATGTTGCATTCAATGCCTTCTTTCTCAATCCTGGATTGGAGTGGTAGTAGTTCTTATTTCTATCCTATGAGATGGTACAGTTTGCGCGAATGTAACCTGGCTTCCTGCATTTGTAACATATGTCCTCTTTGTCCTTCTCCCTTCCTCCTTGAGACCTGCCATATTTTTTGTGTTTGAAATTATAACGCCCCAATTTCTGGTAACTGGAAAACCGTGACATAAGCCAGAAACTTTTCTTCAATTAGCCACAATGCACAGAAAAACAGAAAAATTTAAAACTTTTTATTCAACACAAATGTATTATAAATCCGAATATTATAAAATTGTAATACATTACAACAGTATTACAATAATACCTTTACAATCCCAAGTGTTATAACTTTCAACAAATTACATCAAAGTACAATGAATAGAGAACAACACTTGGTATTCCACTTGGATGCTTTCCAAAATAAATAATTTACAACAATAATTACAAATGAAATTACAACATATTTACAGCGGAAAACTTTAATGAAATCGACTCCTTGCTCTCTCGCCTTGAGTCCTCCTGAATCATGTACCTATACCTGTACCTGTACTTGTACTTCTGCAATCCAATACCTGTACCTCTGCAATCCAATACATGTACTTCTACAATCCAGTACCTATTGAAGTGGGGACATCAGCATTCACTGACGCTTTAAGGCTGATAACTAGCAGCGGATCTCAACTATAGCAAACAGAATGATGAAAAGGAAAACGTGTATATATATTTGATGTGTTAGTGTATGTTATGACTTAGACACTAATGCAAGATTACTAATGCAATGATGCTCTTATTCTAATACAAGCAAGTCTCCGGAACAGTATGCAGTGCATACTACATACGCCTCATCTCAAGCCATTTTTTCATATATAAGGATTTGAACCCACGTTATGAATTCTACTTTGTACACAATCCTGTTCCTGACAATACAACGTGACTAATGAGGTTTCAGGTGGGTCAAGTCCCACCAATGCAGTATGCTTATGGTGTTTTCATTTGCCACTACTACCCGGCGTACCGGACCTCACTCAAAAATAAGATTGCATGTACGGCCTAGTTCCATTACTGCAGTCATATAGTGGTGTCCATGTTTGCCAATATTGCCCAGCGTACCGGGCCTCATTCAAAAATAAAAAAAAGCATAGGGTCTCGCATGCGCAGGATAGCGCGAAGCCTACCCTATGGCACCCCTGGGGTCTCGCAATTGCAGGACTGCACGTAGCATCCTATGGCACCCCAAGCCATGGTATTTCAGGAATTAACAGACGAGATACGCAACCTGTGCTTCCAAATCGTGAGATGAAACCGTACGTATCCCTTTGACGGGAAGGTACAACCCAATAACACCTCCTAGTATCAGCCTATAGGACAGGTCGGATCATAAGAAATCACCTTTAACACCAACTCGTTCCCTTCGGCAAAAAATGATAATAAGTAATGGTTAAGTAGTAATAGCCATAAGTTACTACCCTAACGATGTCACTAACCCTGAACAATCCTAGGGATGACAACAGTATAAACACAACATGCTCAGTCTTAAGTTTAGACTTCGCACGATAACTCTACTAGGCTGCTCAACCTAGATTTACCAGAATCCCTAAGGATCTGGTTCATGGCCTATTGATCCAAGACCTCGGCAATACAAACGTATTCGCATGCTACTACCCTGAACTAGGATTCCGTCATACTCCGGTCCGCGATCAACCAACTCGGTTAAGATCTAATGGTACACGCGAGTTACTCGTCCACAGTCCCTTAGGAGTAAGGTATACACATGTCTTGATGGTCGATAGCCCTAAGGCAATGATATCACCCTAGATGAGCACAACAAACTACGTATTAGCTAAGAAGCTATATTCGAGTAATCAAAAACACATACGAGCTAAACAAACTACGTATGGGACCAACAGCTACATACGGGCCAGTCGAGCCGCGATGAGATAACAACATACATACGAGCTAAATAAGCTACGTATGAGACCAACATCTACATACGGACCAGGCGAGCCACGTATGAGACAACATACATATGAGCCACATAAGCTACGTATGAGACTAACAGCTATAGGGACCAGGCGAGCCACGTATGAGCAAAACCACACATAAAAACAACCATACAGTTAATCAACCTAGAAACAACCAAATGTGCTCGCTAGAAAAACTTTATCTTCTATAATTAGAAGCAACAGAAGAATCTACAAACAATCTAAAATAAGCATTCTGCCAATGAGAAGCCCAAAGCGACATAAAAGCCTTCTGATAGCCTAGAAACAATTAGTGCTACGCTTATCGGATTTTAACAGAAATATACTTTTTGGAAAGGTAAGAATATCTACCACAACTCTCTAGTGAAACATTATTTCAGATTCTGTAAGGAATCCAAAATCCGGTCCACTGAACACATGCAAACAGTTTAACCCAACTGCAGATTTTCAACAAAAAGTTGAAACTTTACAAGCTGGTAACTTTTGCTCCACTCGTTGGAATCTAATGAAACTGGACAATTTGAAAAGTGGGAACATCTCCTAAAACATTCCAGTTGACAAGTTGCTCAGATTCTGTAAGGAAATCCAAATTCCTACCCGTCGAACATACGCAAACAGTTACCAAACTATCGATTTTCAACAAAAGTCAAAACTTCTGTAGCTTGTAACTTTTGCTCCACTTATCAGAATCTATCAAAAATGGACAATTTGCAAAGGTGGGAACACCTGCTAAAACTTCCCAGTTGACCAGTTGCTCAGATTCCGTAAGAAAATCCAAGTTTCTACCCGTCGAACATACGCAAACAGTTACCAAACTACCGATTTTCAACAAAAAGTTGAAACTTCCGTAGCTTGTAACTTTTGCTCCACTTATTGGAATCTAAAAAAATGGACAATTTGAAAAGGTGGGAACATCTACTAAAACTTCCCAGTTGACCAGTCGCTCAGATTCTGTAAGGAAATTCAATTTCCTACCCGTCGAACATACGCAAACAGTTACCAAACTACCGATTTTCAACAGAAAGTCGAAACTTCCGTAGTTTGTAACTTTTGCTCCACTTATCGGAATCTAATAAAACTAGACAATTTGAAAAGGTGGGAACATCTACTAAAACTTTCCAGTTGACCAGTTGCTCAGATTCCGTAAGGAAAACCAAGTTTCTGCCCATCACACACAAATGGTAACAAAAGCAGCCGACTTAACTAAGAAAAACTGAACCTTTCAAAGCCCATAACTTCTACTCCACTTATCAGAATCTAGTCCGAGAGGCCAATTCGGAAAGGGGATAACGTCTACTACAACTTCTGTAATGGGTCGGCTCCTTAGATTCATCACGAAAGACCCTCAAAAATGACCAAGAAGTTAAACAGCAAGAACCTAGTTTAAACAGCTAATTGCTATATTTTGCAAAGGGCATAACTCCCACTCCGCTTATCGGAATTTAGCCTGAGAGGCCAATTCGGAAAGGGGAGAACGTCTAATACAACTTCTCTGATGGGTATCTACCTCAGATTCAACCATTAAGACCCTCAAAAACCTCAATGAGTCAAAACAGTACCTACTCAGTCAGACAGCTTTTTGCTGTATTTTCCAAAGTTATAACTCCTACTCCGCTTTTTAGAATTTAGCCCGAGAGCCAATTCAAAAAGGGGAGAACGTCTACTACAACTTCTCCAATGGGTCTCTACCTCAGATTCGACCACTAAGAGACTCAAAAACATCAATCAACAAAAACAATGAGCAATTCAGTCGAGTTGCTGCCCTAATTTTGTAATGACCATAACTTTTGCGTCTCTTAACGGAATTTGACGCGAGAAGTCAATTCGGAAAGGGGAGAATGTCTACTACAACTTCTTTAAAGAGTCCCTACCTCTAATTTCGCAAGGAAACCCCATTAAAAGCCTCTTGAAGCCACTGTGACACTACCCAAAAACACAGCTCACTGTGTTTACCCTAAAAGCTCGCTGTTTTGGGGAAACGGCTTGTTTCGCCCATCAAACCAACTCCAAAAAATCTCTAAAAATTACAACATACTAAAAACACCTAGGAGAAGCTCCTACATAAATTTTGGGTCGAGATTCCACCGTTTACATAGTTAATTAAAATTAACCCTACAACCCTAAAATCCATTCTTTTTCGTTCCATTTTGTGTTCTAACACTACAACTTTACATGCCTTATAGTTCTAGCCCAACTACTAATGAAATTAGCTCAATACCACAACATACAACAATAAAAATACCTAAAATAACTAAAAAGGACATGAGAATGAGAAACCCCCACCTTGATTTTGGTTGGGATGACTTGCTAACTCTTCTCCTCCTTGCTCCTTGTTCTTGCCACTTCTCAAGAACACCTCCTTGAAATGGAACCCATGAAAACTCCACTCTTTTCTTTCTCTTTTGATCCTCTCTTTCTTTTACTTTCTTTTTCCTTCTCAATCTTCTTCTAAAGAAAACTTAGTAAAGAATAGAAGTAGAAAAGATGGATTTGAGATAAAATGGGGATGAAAACACAACAAATGAAGGGAGAGTTTCTTCACCCTATAAAGGGCCGGCAAATTTGGGAAGAGGGAAGGGTTTATATGGGGCAAGGTGAAAGGTTTTTGTGGGTAGAATTGAAGCCACCTGTCAATTTGTTCATGGCTTGAACAATTGATACATCAATTTGCAATTATATATTACAATCACCCCCCTAACTCATCCTAACCCTCCATCTCATCATGATGGATAAAAAATAAAATATAATTTCCCAAAATCGCATACTACACGATTTGTTCAAACGCCTGAAATCGACACGATTTGATGTACCTGCACTGTACATGTGAGCGGTCGACCGTTCATCTTTTAACCTGAGAGTCGAGAAATGACCGATCGACCGACTCATCTTTTCAACTAGAATGAGCGGTTGACCGCTATCGTGCAGATCTGTCTTTTATTTGGCGAATCTACTTTATATTCATACCAAAAATTAATCAATCAATCATTACATAGTATTTTCTCAAAAAAAGGAAATAAATAATCTAGCCATGCTTCATTCTTTGTAGATTTGAAGCACATGTTTCTTGTGGAGCACTTCTATTTGAATTTTCAGCTCTTTTTATTCATGCCTCTTTTGCACACTTTCATATCATTATTTTGGTTTTCTTTTTCCTGTTTTTCCTGCATATCTTAACTAAAACTTATTAGTTGTACAAAGTATGTTTTGTACACACCAAACTCAAGGTCAAAAGGTAGTAAGTTGTTAAGTTTTGATAACAGTAGTAGTAGTAATAGTAATAGTGATGTATTGGATGATGTTGTATAATATAATTATGAAACTGACTTGTTGATTGAATGCTTTTAATTGAGTTACTATTATTTCATTTCAATTGATTGATAAAGCATTCTTTTAATCAATTATTAACTTGATTTCCTGATAATTTTAGAGAAATCTTTTTTTTTAATAAATTTAGAAATGTCATATCCCATATAGTAGTACCAGTAGTATACATGTCGTCATGCTATCATAGTGATGTGGTATAAATAACGTGGCCCCATTAGGGCCATCAGATCTCCTCAGATTTCAATCCTTCATGATCATCGAGTCAAACAGGTCCAACGGGCTTCTACTAGTTCAGGCCCATAGGCTAACGGGTCAGACCCGGCCCATTAAGGTCTGAGACCCGTTATCCCCTGCCTATAAATACCAGACCCCCCCTCCCCCTCCCCCTCCTTGCCCAAGGTAATAAACTTTTCTCCACCTGAACCCTAGCCACTGTTACTATTCCAGTGAATGACTAGATCGTCGGAGGACCTATCGCCAAGATCACTCCCGGTGTTTCTAGGAATTGTGCAGGTACCAAGGTCCGAGCCGAGCCACTGAGATCCGAGCTGAGCACCCAGCCTCCGGCTCTCTCCTGTTACCCTCGGGCCAAACATACGGCCCGAAGATCGCCTCGAGGCCCAGATCAGTTCCAGTGTCGCTCCTTCCAACACAAAATAACACGAACTCACACCTGTTGCCCCCACACCAAAAACAAACATTATCAGGTTGGCGCGGTCTGTGGAAAACTTAAGTTACTAAAACCAATCTGACCTCGGCCTTGGATCTCTCTTCAAGCCAACCCCTCCCATGGCTCCCAAAGCCAGAAGAGCCTTCTCCGCTGGACATCGTCCAGACCCTCCCCCCTCTCACAGCCATGCGAACACCCGTGGCTTTAACCGTCCACAGGCCAATGGTGCAACAGGACCCAAACCAAGTGCTTCACGCTCGGTTGCCCGCGATTTACGGCAGGTTATTAATAACCGGCAGCTTGGTCGATCGATGGGAGGGGCCACTTCCAACTCGGTTCCGATCCATAGCATCCAGCCAACCCAAGGATGGGAACAAGGACACAGCCCCAGGAGAACCCGCCACCACGTGGCCGAGCCGAGCAGACCCCGGTCACGAGAGTCAAATTCCTAAACTTTAGGAATGAGGTTCTCCAGGCGAACCGAGGTGACCCTAGAACCAAGACGCACAACCACGCTAGTCCTCGACAAGAAGCCCATGGTCTGACTCACCCACGGAGACAAGACGAGGCCGTCCTTCGGCGCCTCCAGGAGATGGAAAACCGTCTCGCCCACATTGGTGAAGGCGGACCCCAAATTGGGCAAGGGAACTGGCCAAACCGACCTTCGTTCTCTCCCCAAATTCTTGACGCTGAGATTCCTAGAAATTTCAGGCCACCCCAGTTTGAGACCTACAATGGCGAGAGTGATTCAGCTGATCATATAGAAAGGTTCAAAACCCTCATGTTGATTCATAGCGTATCAGATCCTCTTCTATGCCGCACCTTTCCTGCCACCATGGGCGGTCCGGCTTTGGAATGGTTCTCAAAGCTCACCCCTGGCTTGGTCTTCTCATTCGACCAACTCGAAGCAAACTTCCTAGCTCACTTCGTGACCAGTCAAAAGGTCGAGAAGATAAGCGAGTCCCTTCTGGACCTCAAGCAGAAGGAAGGAGAACCCCTCCGCGAGTTCGTGCGAAGGTTCACTACCGAGGCAAGGGCGGTCTCCTCTCTTGATGCGGGTATCGCTTCCGCTGCATTCCAGCACAATGTTTGCCACGGCCAGTTAAAGGTCTCACTAGCCAAAAAATTGCCCCTAGACTTTCCCGACGTCCTCAACAGGGTCGAGAAGTACATTCGAGCAGAGTAAGCCCTGCACCCCGAAGGCGTTAAAGATATTACTGCCAAGGGGAAGCATAAAGCGCACAACTTCGAGCTCGCCAAGAAAACCCCAAAGGACGCATCTGGTCAGAAGAGGCCACCTCTGGTTCCCCATTTCAAAAAGTACACATCACTGACCCAGAACGTGTCATCCATCCTCTTGGAGATCGAGGATAAGGGGATGGTCCGACACTCTCCTAGAATGAGCAACAACAAAAAAAGGGACCAAAGGTTCTACTGCCGGTTTGACCGAGACCACGGGCATGAAATAGACACCTTCCGGGCCCTTAAAGACGAGACGAAATAGAACCCCTCATCCAGCGAGGATACCTAAGGGTGTTCACTTGGACCAACCCAAGAGATCGGAGGGACCTGAGGAATCCGAGGCCTTCGCCTTCACATCGAACGGTCAGCAGGTAACCCGAGCAGGAACCTGAGCCCAAAGAAATCGGAGGGTCGGCCATCCTACACTGTGTCCATGGCGGACCCATGGGAGGGGACTCCAACACCTCTCGTAAGGCATTCTTGTGGGAAGTGAACTCGGTCCATGACCAGCCGCCCCCCAGAGTCCAGCAGCAGGTGGTCACTTTCTCAGGGGAAGACCTGGAGGGCATCCCACTCTCGCATTGTGATGCCCTCATCATCAGCCTCGACATGCAAACCACGAATTCTACCGGATCCTCGTATACAATGGAAGCTCGGTCAACATTCTCTTTTTGGCCGCTTTTGAAAACCTCAAGCTCCCCCGCGAGAAGTTAAAGCCGGCCGGTACACCATTCACTGTTTCTCTGGCATCCCCGTCCAAATTGAGGGGATCTTCACACTTGATGTGATGGTCAGGACGTTGCCAATTATGCGAACCAAATTGATGGACTTCATGGTGGTTGATATCAAGGCCGCGTATAATGCTATTCTGGGCCGACCCAGCCTCTGCTCTTTTCAGGCAGTCCCCTCCGCCTACCACATGAAACTAAAATTCCCCACCGACCTTGGGGTCGGTGATGTCCGGGAAAACCAGGAGTCCGCTCTGTCGTGCTATATGACCGCAGTAAGGGGCGGTGTATTCCCCCTTGATGCAGTGGAGCTTCAGTCCAAAACGAACCAGCCTGAGTCGGAGCCAATGGACGAACTGGAAGAGGTCTCTTTCGGTACGGAAGACAAATCCAAATGGTTCCGCGTGAGCTGATCCCTGTCCCCAGACCTGAGGCCGACTATCATCGATTGTGTTCACCAGAATATCGACCTCTTCGCCTGGACCCCCTCAGACATGCCCAGGATTTCTGAAGACTTAATCAGGCACATGCTGAATGTCCACCCAGGCTCCAAGCTGATCCAACAGAAGCAACGTAAGTTCTCTCCTGAGAGGCAATAAGTAGTGAATGCGAGGTGGACAAACTACTGTCCGCACAGTTTGTACAAGAGGTCAGCTATCCCGAGTGGCTAGCTAACATCGTAATGGTCAAAAAGGCGACCGGGAAGTGGAGGATCTGTATAGATTTTACGGACCTCAATAAGGCCTGCCCTAAAGATCCATTCCCCCTCCCAAGCATTGATGCTCTGATCGACACGACATCGGCCATGAACTACTGACCTTCATGGATGCCTTCTCAGGCTACAACCAGATCAGAATGTCCCCCCTAAACATAGCCGAGATAGTCTTCGTAACCGACCAAGGTCTCTATTGTTACCAGGTCATGCCATTCGGGCTAAAGAACATCGGCACAACATATCAAAGGCTCGTCAATCGGGTATTCAAAGAACAAATCGGTCGAAACATGGAGGTGTACGTTGACGACATGCTCGTCAAGAGCCGTCGAGGGCAGGATCATGTGGCCGACCTCGGGAAAGCTTTTGGTGTCCTCCGGGTCCATAACATGATGCTCAATCCCGCTAAATGCGCCTTCGGCATCTCTGCTAGGAAGTTTCTCGGATTCATCGTGAGTCAGCGCGGCATGGAGGCAAACCTTGACAAGATTCAGGCCATAATCGACATGGCCCCTCCAAGAAACGTAAAGGAAGTTCAACGGCTTACGGGGAGGCTGGCGACCATCAGTCGCTTCCTCTCCAAATCTGGGGAGAAGTCACTTCCCTTTTTTAAGGCCCTGCGAGGGGCGAAAGGCTTCGAATGGGGAGACTCTCAGTGATGAACCAAATATTATTCACTTTTAGGAGCAATAATCTTAAGGCAATTAGACATTTAAATGCTCTATATGTGGTATTTATGCTTCTTTTCTCTTTTTCCATAGGAAACAACCAAAAGCAGCAAAACGAAGCAGATTCCAGACTAACACAGACTGAGATGATGATATACAGGGAACAGCAGAGATCAGTCGACTGACTCTTCAACCAGTCGACTGGGAAGAGAGTTTGATAAGGCTCGGCACAGTCGACTGGTATGCGGCGAGTCAGAAGATAAGAACAGATGCATCCTCATCCAAATCCGAATCAAAATTAAGTTATCCAAACCCAGGTGTTTTCTGCGAATAACAACTTCTCAAACAATCAAAGCAAGAAGCACGTGGTGAGCAGATAAGGAAGGAAAGAAGAAAAAGAGAAAGAAATAAACGGCTGATGAAGATAAGGAAAGAAATAACAAAAGAAGAGGACTTCTCTGCAAAAAGTACAAACCCTAATTCTCTTCTCTTGTTCTATAAATACCAACCAAGAAGCATTATTCAAAAAGGAGGCTCTTCCACGTTCCTAAATCACCGAATCGCAGAGTTCCAAGTCATCAACAAAGAATAGTACTGTATCGGCATAGAAGAAGGAGAAAGGAGATCAAGTACTAAAGAAAGAACGGCCGGTCGACTGTGTGACAGCCAGCCGATCCATCTAGCCAAACTACATCAGTTTATTCCTTCTCTTTTTAATTCTTTTATGTTGACCATGTATTCAAACTTGTTGATTAATAAAAGTACTATTATGTGGAACTAATTTCATAGTTGGGTAGATTGAAGCCGTAGTTATGTAATGCTATATTCTTCTGAAATCTTCTATTTTACTTATTGATTGAATCTGATTGAAGTGATATAGATTGATGGTAATCAAACTTGTTCTCAAGTTCTGAGAGCAGTCGACTGGGGTGAGAGCCAGTCAACTGACGTACAGAACTTGAGAATATCAAGTTTGCATTACCATCTATCTGAATCTGTTATATGAGCATATTGAGACGACCCGTATCTCGTGTTCATAACTTGTAACAAGGAAATCTTTAGGGATTCTTGGTTCAATCAACTTAAGGGATCTAGATCTGATACCAATTTCTAGAACCTTGAGTGTTTGATCGTTTCCACTGATCTTATGTTTTCTTTAAGTACAACTTAGTAGATACCATGCTAAACACTTGATGAAAGAAACGAATTAGAGTAGATACCATGCCTAATTCTTGGCTTAGGGAAACATTACTTTAAGGAGTAGATACCATACCCTTGAAGAGAACAAACATGAGTAATAAGAAGAAGTTCAGAAGGTAACTTAGCATTATTGACTATTGGTGGATATCTAAACCCAACTACTTCATAAATACTTGTGATTCAACACTTCTTAATTTAGTTTTAATCTTTTTATTTCTTTTAGACTTTTAAAACAACTCTTTATGATTCTTAGTCTTTTTATTGATTAGTAAGTTAAAGTCTACAATCTCTGTGGGATCGACCCTTGCTATTGCTACGCTTCTATAAACGATTCGTGCACTTGCGAGATTTTTAATTTGTGTCTAGTTTATCTATATATTTAGGTCATTAGACTGCACAACACTCAGCAGCATGCGTTCGAACAACTAAAAACTTACCTTGCCAACCCCCCACTTCTAAGCAAGCCCGAGCTGGGCGAATCCCACTTGCTCTACCTTACGGCCTCGGAACACGCGCTCAACGCCGTGTTGGTCAGAAAGGAAGACGAAGTTCAGAAGCTTCTCTAGTACGTTAGCAAATTCCTACACACGGCCCAAACCCGTTATGCAAAGATGGAAAAGGTCGCCTACGCTCTGATCATGGTAGCACGGAAAATCCGCCCGTAATTTCAAGCCCACTCGATCTAGGTCCTCATGGACCAACCCCCTCAAGGCCATCCTCCACAAGCCGGAGAATCCTGACCGCTTAATCAAGTGGTCGATCGAGCTGAGCCAGTATGACATAAGCTACCAACCCAGGACAGCTATTGAAGGACATGCCCTCCCCGAATTCATCACAGAGTGCACCATTCCCGAGCCTTCTAAAATTCAAGAGGCGGAACGAATATGGGAGGTTTATGTCGGCGGCTCGTTCTGCGAGATTGGAAGCGGCGCGGGAGTCATACTCAGAAGTCCCAACAACTTCATTCTCTAGTATTCTCTGTGCCTCAACTTTCCCGCCTCCAACAACGAGGTAGAATATGAGGCGATGATTGCAAGGCTCACGTTAGCACAAAGGGCAGGGGCAAGGCAAACAGGAGCCTTCAACGACTCCTAGCTCATGGTCAACCAGATCACCGGGGATTATGAGGCTCGTGACGCCCGGATGGTGCAATACTTAGCACTAGTCCAGCAACTCTTAACCGCCTTCGACTCTACTTCGGCAGAGAGAATCCCGAGAGAGCAGAATGCCCAAGCTGATTCTTTGTCCAATCTTGCCTCATCATCCTTCGAAGGCCTCGACCGCACTATCTGAATTGAAGTCCTCCTAAAGCCTAGCATTAACATCCCCGAGGTCCTTTGCCTTGCTCTTAAGGCCCATACGGATACTTGGATGGCTCCTATCTGAAAGTTTCTGGTAGAGGGCATAGTCCCTGAGGATCGGGCCGAGGCAAGAAGGACCAGAATCCGTTCGGAGAGATTCACTATGATTGACGGGACACTCTTCAAACACTCATACACACGAGTGGATGGGAGGCCTTATCTCTGCTGTTTGGAGCCCGATGAGGCCAAATACGCACTGAAGGAGCTACATGAGGGGATCGGATGATGCCACATGGGGAGAGGTCACTCGCAAGAAAAGCACTAAACCACGGATATTATTGGCCAACCATGTTACAAAACGTTCAGAACCTCGTCAGAAGGTGCAGCCCTTGCTAGAGACTCTCCCCGGTCAAACTGCTCCCACTAGCCGATTTCAAGTCGCTGGCTAGTCCGACCCCCTTTTCCACGTGGGGGACGGACTTAGTCAGCCCGTTCCCAACAGCCACTCGCCAAAGGCGATTCCTAGTCGTAGCCATCGATTACTTCACCAAGTGGATCGAGGCGGAACCCCTGGCCATGATCACGAAACATCAAACCCAAAAAAATTTCTAGAAGCACATCATCTGTCGGTTCGGGATCCCACAAGTTCTCATCACCGATAACGGAACCCGGTTTGCTAGTAAAAACTTTCAGAAATTTTGCGAAGCCATCGATATTCAGCAACGCTTCTATCGATATCTCATCCCCAGTCAAATGGCCAAGCAGAAAACGCCAATCGCCAAATGCTTGACGGGCTCAAGAAACGGTTGGATAACTCTCCCAAGGGACTGTGGGTCGACGAGCTACCGAGCATTCTCTAGTCGCACTGTACAACTCAGAGAATCCCCATGGGTGAATCACCGTTCAACTTGACCTACAGAACCGAGGCGGTCATCCCCTTGGAAATTGGGCTCCCCTCGCCTAGAATCATGAGCTTCAATGAGGAGACGAACTCAACTGAAGTCAGAGCAAATTTGGACCTGATCGACGAACTCAGAGAAAAATCCGCCGTCAGAAGAAGCATATACCAGCAGCAGATCGAGGGATTCTACAACAAAAATGTTCGTCCCACCAACATCAAGCAAGGTAACCTCGTGCTCAGAAAACTTGCTATTTCTGACCCCAACAAGAAGCGAAAGTTGGTTCCAAACTGGGAGGGCCCTTATAACGTCTCCGAAGTGGTACGCCCCGGCACATACCGACTTCAAGACCTGGGGAGCAGGGTTGTCAAGAGGCCCTGGAATGCTGAGAACCTCATCAAGTTCCTCGAAGCGGAGGACTAGTCCTTCTTTTGTAATCGGTCTTTTGTAATCAGTCTTATGTAGTAGGCAGTACGTGCCACCCCTTGTATGCAAACATAAATAGTAAAAAGAATGAAGTGTAGCCTTATTCTTCCCCTTTTTTGGTTCAAATTTCTATGTATTATCACATGCTGGAAACGCTCGATGCTCGGCAGTGAATTCGAGCAAAGCGCTAGCTTTCTCACAAGCTGTAAACGCCCGAAGCTCGACAGTGACTTCGAGCAAAGCGCTAGCTTTCTCACAAGCAGTAGACGCCCGATGCTCGGCAGTGACTTAGAGCAAAGCACTTGCTTTCTCACAAAGCTAGCGACGCTCGGCGCTCGACATAGACTTCGAGCAAAACCCTAGCTTTCTCACAAGCTGAGGGATGCTCGATGCTCGACGCTCAGCGCTGACTCGAGCAAAATGCTAGCTTTCTCACAAGCTGGAGATGCTCGACGTTTGGCACTGACTCCGAGAAAAGACCTAGCTACCCAGCCCCACATCCTTGCTACTTGGTGTGGACTACAAGCGACAAACGGGAGATTCCTTAGTCTTCCAAGTCCTTGACCCTCGGCTTGGTTCATGATTCAAACGGGGCTCCTCAGCCCCACGTCCTCATTACTCGATGGGGACTACAAGCGACAAACGGAAGATTCCTTAATCTCCCTAGTCCTTGACCCTCGGCTCGGTTCATGAGTCAAACGGGGCTCCTCAGCCCCACGTCCACGCTACTCGGTGGGGACTACAAGCGACAAATGGAAGATTCCTTAATCTCCCTAGTCCTTGACCCTCGGCTCGATTCATGAGTCAAACGGGGCTCTTCAGCCCCATGTCCTTGCTACTCGGCGGGAACTACAAATGACAAAGACGCAAAGATGCTCGTGGGCTTGAGTCGCGATCTCAACCTGAAGGGCCTGTTCGCGCCCTTGAGACGAATCCAGCTCCAGCTTCAGGTCCTTCATTTCACGCTTATACCGCCGAGCATTCCTCACCTCCCTCTTAAGGTCCTTTTCTTGGCACCTCTTCAGCAAGGCCCCGACCATAGATGCCTACGAACAAGGATCCAAGAGTTGTTATTTTTTAGAGAAAAGAATGCTGCAAGAATGAAGCTATCGGACAAGCAGAGCCTTACCAATACGTGGGCCTGAGCCCACCTCATGTAGCATGACTCGGTGGTCTCGGTCGCCAAATTCTGCCGGTCGCGCGGCATGGAAAGGTTGTCCACCACCTCGACCGCCACTGGCCCCTCGGCCAGAGTGTCGGCCATTTTCACTCACCAATCGGGAGCCCACGGCATCAACCCCTCCTCGCCTACCATCTCACGCCCGTCAGGGCGAACCGGAAGGACTCTGCTCTTCAAAGCTTCACCAACCCTGCGGTTACTAGTGCTCGGCTCCCGCTCTCGCGACCCTCCAACAGAGAGGTTCTTCACCCTCTTAGGAGCCCATTCCGAGGGGCCTTCAAAACCACCCTTAGTGGGCCCCGCCTTCTGCTTAGGCTGCTCTACCACCCTCTTCCTGGCTAGGTCCTTCAGAGCTCTTCGTGTATCAATCTTGGCCTTGTCCATCGCTGCAGAGGAAAGAGCGGACTGTTAACACGAAGGCAGAAAGTTAAATAAAAAGAAACAAAAATGTATAAGGGTTAACTGTGCTCAGTCCGATCCGAGCCAAGTGCAACTCGGTCACATTGAGCCAGCCAATGCTATGACCACCTACGATCCGATTGACATCAGCCCACTCCTCTTCCGTCAACTCTCTTCGCCTCGGGGGCTTGTGGTTCGGCTTGTAAAAATTCCAAGCGTTGGGAATTCCCCATGGCACCGGACTTCGGATGACGAAGTACTTTCCCTTCCACCCTTTTATGGTGTCTGGGTGTCCGTCCACTACCTTCTTGTGAGGACGAGGCGATATGAAATATATGCCTTCCTGCTCTCCCAACGAGCTTACCCTAAGGACGGCCCGGAAATACTTCAACTTCAAAGGCACTCCCTTCTCCTTGCAAGTAGCATAAAGCAAACTAGCTGCTTCCAGGAGTTAGGACCATACTGCATCGGGCAGAGAGCCCCCCAATTTAGCACCTTCTTGATGAACGGGTGCAACAGTAGCCTTATCCCGGAGCTCAAAGCATCTTCGGGAAACATGCAATAGCAAGATTCTAACTCGGTCGTCGGCCGAAGGCCAGGGCTGGGAATCAACACTCGTACTCCAGCCCTATGAAATTGGCTCTTATCACGGGCAAGTAGTCAGCCGTCAAAACAGTCTGAATCCTGTCCATTTGGATCTAAGTTCGACCCGTGAGGAGATTTCCACTCCATACCGAACCAAACCATCGACGTCATCCGGGTACATCCTAATAGATCTGGGCTTGAAGTACGGGACGTCGAGCCTGTGCTTAGGCATAAACTTGTCTGGCGTATCCGGACTGTCCGGGAGATGCCATTTTCTCCTCCTCCTTCGAATGCGAAGACCCCTCGCAGGAGGCGGTGTCGCTAGGGGCGAAAGAGTAGGGTCAACTTCCGCGGCATCATCCCCACTATCCCCATCAAGGGCACTCTCAGCTCCCTCATCCACTATGCCTTCCTCCGCTACCTCTGCCACATCCTCGTAATCACTCGACTCCACCAAAAATGACTTACGACTACAAAGTGGTGCTACATCATAGACCATGTCACTCATATCCAGGACATGGAGACTAAAAGACGATCCTCCTTATCTCGACCAGAGGCACTCGCTTCAGAACCGGACTGAGACTGCGACATAACAAAATTAATACTAACCTGATTTTCGTAAACAAAAATGTTCACCGAAAAGGTCGTCGCCGGCCACTAGAGAGAGAAGCTCCAAAGGTTACATAGAGAAATCAAAGTGAAGAAATGAGAAGGGGGGTGGGGGACTTATAGAGAAACTGTCGACACCTCGAATTCCTCAAAAGGAATCAAATCGTCCAATCTTGATCACCGAAATATAACGGTTGAAAAGATTTAAACGCCTCGATCCCCCCCTTTGACGTCAGCATAACACGTGTCTCTCACAAACTGTAGACGCTCAACACTCAACATTGACTTCGAGCAAAGCGCTAGCTATTTCACAAGCTGGAGACGCTCGATGCTCACCATTGACTTCGAGCAAAGCCCTAGTTTTCTTATAAGCTGAAGGTTCTCGACGCTCAACACTCGGCATTGACTTCGAGCAAAGTGCCAGCTTTCTCACAAGTTGGAGACGCTCGATGCTCGTCGTTGACTTCGAGCAAAGCCTTAGATCAACTTCAATGTAATAGTACACATAGCCCAAAAACACAATAATTTTTATTCCAAACTTTTATTACAACAATCATTTACAAACACAGCGAAATACAAAACACCTTGAATTACAACACTTCTTTTTACAAAATTTTACACAAAGTTCTATTACATTAGTTTATATCCAAAACAATCTCAAGCATCCCAACCTCCAAACTCTAAGCAACAACCTGTAATAAATGAGGATAGAGATGATCCCTAACCCCCCAAAACTAAAGGGGTCAGCCATAAATGGTGTGAGTGACATAAAAACATACAGCATAATTAAATCATAAAACATAAAGTCGTCAACAGCAAGTATTAACAACAAGGATAAAGGAATGAGAAATAACAAAGATGTAAAGCATGAAAACATCATGGAGTGAAAACAACAAGTGAAGCCAGACTAAGTGTCAAGTGTAGAAAAACTGGAAAATACAAGCATAAAACCAAGAATACACCCGGCACAAATGCACCCTGCCTAAACAACAACCAGAGAATCATCTCCCTACCGTGTACCCCACGAATAGGCCTTCAAGACCCCCAACGTGCAGATACACCCGGTACATACAAATGCACCCTGCCTATCCGGAGAATCACCTTCCTGCCATGTACCCCACGAATAGGCCTTCAAGACCCCAACGTGCAGATACACCTAGTACAAACAATGCACCCTGCCTATCCGGAGAATCATCTCCCTGCCGTGTACCCCATGAATAGGCCTTCAAGACCCCAACGTGCAGATACACCCGGTACATCCAATGCACCCTGCCTATCCGGAGAATCATCTCTCTGCCGTGTACCCCACGAATAGGCCTTCAAGACCCCCAACGTGCAGATACACCCGGTACATACAAATGCACCCTGCCTATCCGGAGAATCATCTCCCTGCCGTGTACCCCACGAATAGGCCTTCAAGACCCCAACGTGCAGATACACTCGGTACATACAATGCACCCTGCCTATCCGGAGAATCATCTCCCTGCCGTGTACCCCACGAATAGGCCTTCAAGACCCCAACATGCTGATACACCCGGTAAATACAAATGCACCTTGCCTATCTTAAGTAGGTTATTATTAAAACATCAAAACTCCTTATCTCTAGAGTTAGTGTACCCTGCCGGACTTCAACAACAACTAAACCAAAACCCCTCAGGTCTAACTCAATAAATCTCAACTGCCGGTTCACAGGACTCCCACTCAACTCCTAGAGATCCCAACAGAACCAAAACACACTAATCCATCGTCAAACGATCAAAGGAGAAATCTCTCCTCTCAATCAAAACCCAAATCTTATAATTTCCAACATCCAAATCCAACGATGAAGTATCTTGAAAACATATGTTCTATAAAAGAATAATATTTAGAATAGTAAGTTTTAGGTCCGAAACATTTAAAGAATTAGTCGTTTAAAGATCATCAAAATATCTTAGGAAAAGTATCAGGACCAGTCGACTGCAAAGGGTCACCAGTCGACTGTCCAAAGGTAACTATCATCTTTAAGAAAATAAAATCTAAGTATCTACAGTCGACTGCAAAACTCACCAGTCGACTGTCCACAGAGAAATCAAGTAATTTTCGGAAAATAAGTCTAAGTATAGTAGAAGTCGACTGCTAATAGTATAGGTCGATTGTCCAGAGGAAATTCCAACATTTCTTTAAGAAAATATTCTAAGTGTTGTAAGTCGACTCAAAAAATCATAGGTCGACTTACCAGAGAGAAAAACTACGGTAACTTTAAAAGTAATCTGGGTAGTACCAGTCGACTGTAAAAGTCGTCAGTCGACTGTTCAGACCCGATTTCAAGAAAACTAATAATCGTAGCAGCTGGGTCGAATCAGTCGACTGGAAGGTCGTACCAGTCGACTGTCGGCCTATAGTCTGAAGAATTTAGGTCGTACATATGTCAAACTAGGGTTTTTATGAATCAATCATATAACAAAATAACTTTGTATTATTTTCCAAATCTTATTAATACCAAAATAAATAGATTTAAACTTAGCATTTGAGAAATCTAAGTCCAAACAACATCTTTTACAAAAATCACAAATCCCCAATTTAAATCCTCATAACTCAAATCCTCAAAACCTGGTTCTCTAGACCATTAATCATTCACAACATTCCTCAACCAAATCTCAACTATTCTCTATAGTTGATCCATGAACAAAACCAATTTATCCTTAACATGGTCAAGTTGTTTTTATCCAACTCACCAATAGTCCAAATTTTCATCTCTAATTTAATTTATGCATGGCATCTCGAACTCAATCAAATCAACATTAATCCAATATTTTAAGAAAATATGACCTAAGCAGTAGCAGTCGACTGTTTCGACTCACCAGTCGACTGTTTACCACGAAAATCTAACATTATTAGTCCACTGACAGTTTATATTAGGTTCTCAACAGATCTAACATCATTCATATGCAGATATCCAGAGTTCTTCTCGGAGATCCAATTTTTCATCCATTCATACATATACATATTCATCATCCAATCAATCTAAACATTCATATTGTTTTCGTATGACGTACACAAATCAAAGAGAAACAAACAAAACAACCAAATAATTCTATCTACTTATCTACAACATACATAAACAAAAACAAACCAAAACAATATCACTCACCTTAGAAATGAAGAGATCCAACAAGAAAGCTTCTCCTTTTGGGAGATCCAAAAATCCTCCTCTTGATCACCAAGAAAATAATAATAAAACTTGAGTTGTGCAGCGAAGGACGGCTGCACACCCTCTTTTAATACAGGCCGGAAATAAGGATTTAAGGTTTTAGAAATGTATTTGCAAAATAGTCCTCCCAAAATATAACTTTGCATGTATAACCTTTTCTTAGTTAAAATAGGTTGACTAAATCAAAACCAAATCAAATATTCTTATCACTAAGCTATTCAGCAATCCCGCACGGCCCAGCAAATAAGAAAATTTTGGATTTACAACTCAGGGTGGCGATTTTGCATAAAAGCCCTCCCTTTTGTAATATTTGCAAACATATCATAAAATATTCATAAAAATCCAGAAAAATCAGAAATAATATCTAATAATACATATTATATTTTCCAATCAAAATATTTGACTTTTACTTTCCAGAAAAACATTTGTACAAAATTCTACATGAATTCCATATTTGCAAAAACACCCTTTTTGTTTAAATCTTCACCAAATCGACTTTAAATAAAATCTAAATATATTAAATCATTGAGAACAAAAATATCAGTAAAAACAAATTTTCATAATTTATTTAAGATCCAAATGACTTTTACATAAAAGCCCCTCCCTTTCGAGGTATTTATAAAAATAGTTTCTCTACTCAGAAAAATCCCAAATTTTAGAATATACTCCATTATAATTAGGAGAATTTACAAAAAATATAAAATTGGTTATTTACACCAAAAATATTTGCACATGTTTCGCACGTGTAAAAGAGATAGATTTTCAGAAAATATTTATTAAATCTCCAGAAAATTATTTTAATTCGTTTTCAAATCTTTAAAATAATATTAGAAAATACGAGGTTCTACATCACTCCCTCCTTAGAAGAGTTCTGTCCTCAGAACTACTGCTAATGAGGTCCAAACAGACACACCAACAAGGAATGAAAACTCATGGATAGAAACATAATTTAAAGAAATACAATCACACGAAAGAATGCATTCCAACAAAAGAAATACAAACATTCAGAAGAAACACAATCATGCAAAGAATTCAGAAAATCAATCTTCCGCTGCGCAACTCTGATAACTTGTCATCGGAAGCCATGCTGCAACAACCTCTGAACTCCTGCATCCAACTCTGACCTTCCACATTTGCTTCATCCTTCCGAGAATCAGTGGCCACTCCCTCCTTAGAAAGGACATGACTAAAGATAGCCACCTCAAAACCTTGCCTGGAAACACCTTAAGCTCCACACTTAAGACTAGTAATACATGGGCGACACAATTGCATGCAAGAAAACAGTATCAAATAAAATCTTTTGTTTTTATTCCCTTAATCCAAATAAATCTTGTTACATGATGAAAGATACTCAATCTCCAATTATTCCCAAAAATAAAAGTTTTACTTAATACAAAAGAATGAATTTCTAAATTCTTGCACACACGAGTCACAATCTTGAGTTATCCGCACCCTCCTCAGTCAATGCGAACACTCGCCCCTACTTCAGATCCTTGCCTTTCCCATGCACCATCTTTCTTCAGCTGTGGACAGTTTGATCGAATATGCCCTTCACAACCACAACGATAACATGCCTTCCGAGGTTTGGTGCATGTTGCTCGATAATGACCTGTCTCTCCACAGTTGAAACAAGTCGCACCCTGAACTGCGGGCGCCTTCTGCACTGGCCCACTGAACTTACCCTGCTTCACTGGGAATTCCTTCCCATTCTGATCATCTGCTGGCCTCTTTTCCTTGAAAGACTCGAACTGCTTGATAGGATCAGCGTTTATAAACACTGGTCCAATCCTATAATTTCGATTCTGGTTCTGAGTCTGCGCCAAGTTAGCTGCTATCAGTGCATTCAGAGTCTGATACACCTTGGCAAATTCGGCATCGAGATTAATTCCAGTTCCTCGAGAACTTCCAGATCCATCCTCATTGTTACCACCATTCCTGGTTCTGGGTCCTGTCATTCTACTGAATACTGCAAAACGAGGGTAAAGTTAGACCACCACACACAATTCACATTCACATCCATACCCTATGGCAAAACCATAACCATAACCCAAACCAAACATCATGTTTTAACTCTATGTGATACTCACACTCTGATGTCCACACCTAGGTACTCACTCTCTAGTGTCCACACCTAGGTTGGTTTTTCATACTATGTCTATTACTACTATTGAAGCATGCTCTGATACCATTTCTGTAGCGCCCGGAATTTCTAATATAATATCTTAGAAAATACGAGGCACAATCCCAGCATCAACTTCAATGTAATAGTACACATAGCCCAAAAACACAATAATTTTTATTCCAAACTTTTATTACAACAATCATTTACAAACACAGCGGAATACAAAACACCTTGAATCACAACACTTCTTTTTACAAAATTTTACACAAAGCTCTATTACATCAATTTATCTCCAAAACTATCTCAAGCATCCCAACCTCCAAACTCTAAGCAACAACTTGTAACACATGAGGCTAGAGATGATTCCTAACCCCCAAAACTAAAGGGGTCAGCCATAAATGGTGTGAGTGACATAAAAACATACAACATAATTAAATCATAAAATATAAAGTCGTCAACAGCATGTATTAACAACAAGGATAAAGGAATGAGAAATAACAAAGATGTAAAGCATGAAAACATCATGGAGTGAAAACAACAAGTGAAGCCAGACTAAGTATCAAGTGCAGAAAAACTGGAAAATACAAGCATAAAACCAAGAATACACCCGGCACAAATGCACCCTGCATAAACAACAACCAGAGAATCATCTCCCTGCAGTGTACCCCACGAATAGGCCTTCAAGACCGCCAATGTGCAGATATACCCGGTACATACAAATGCACCCTGCCTATCCGGAGAATTACCTCCCTGTCGTGTACCCCACGAATAAGCCTTTAAGACCCCAACGTGTAGATACACCTGGTACATACAATGCACCCTGCCTATCTGGGGAATCATCTCCCTACCGTGTACCCCACGAATAGGACTTCAAGACCCCAACGTGCAGATACACCCGGTACATACAATGCACCCTGCCTATTCGGAGAATCATCTCCCTGTCGTGTACCCCACGAATAGGCCTTCAAGACCCCCAACGTGCAGATACTCCCGGTACATACAAATGCATCCTGCCTATCTGGAGAATCATCTCCCTGCGATGTACCCCACGAATAGGCCTTCAAGACCCCAACGTGCAGATACACCCGGTACATACAATGCACCCTGCCTATCCGGAGAATCATCTTCCTGCCGTGTACCCCACGAATAGGCCTTCAAGACCCCAACGTGCAGATACACCCGGTACATACAAATGCACCCTGCCTATCTTAAGTAGGTTATTATTAAAACATCAAAACTCCCTATCTCTAGAGTTAGTGTACCCTGCCAGACTTCAACAACAACTAAACCAAAACCCCTCAGGCCTAACTCAATAAATCTCAACTGCCGGTTCACAGGACTCCCACTCAACTCCTAGAGATCCCAACAGAACCAAAACTCACTAATCCATCGTCAAACGATCAAAGGAGAAATCTCTCCTCTCAATCAAAACCCAAATCTTATAATTTCCAACATCCAAATCCAACGATGAAGTATCTTGAAAACATATGTTCTATAAAAGAATAATATTTAGAATAGTAAGTTTTAGGTCCGAAACATTTAAAGAATTAGTCGTTTAAAGATCATCAAAGTATCTTAGGAAATGTATCAGGACCAGTCGACTGCAAAGGGTCACCAGTCGACTGTCCAGATGTAACTATCATCTTTAAGAAAATAAAATCTAAGTATCTACAGTCGACTGCAAAACTCACCAGTTGACTGTCCACAGAGAAATCCAGTAATTTTCGGAAAATAAGTCTAAGTATAGTAGAAGTCGACTGCTAATAGTATAGGTCGACTGTCCAGAGGAAATTCCAATATTTCTTTAAGAAAATATTCTAAGTGTTGTAAGTCGACTCAAAAAGTCATAGGTCGACTTACCAGAGAGAAAAACTACAGTAGCTTTAAAAGTAATCTGGGTGGTACCAGTCGAATGTAAAAGTCGTCAGTCGACTGTTCAGACCCAATTTCAAGAAAACTAATAATCGTAGCAGCTGGGTCGAATCAGTCGACTGAAAGGTCGTACCAGTCGACTGTAGGCCTATAGTCTGAAGAATTTAGGTCGTACATATGTCAAACTAGGGTTTTTATGAATCAATCATATAACAAAATAACTTTGTATTATTTTCCAAATCTTATTAATACCAAAATAAATAGATTTAAACTTAGCATTTGAGAAATCCAAGTCCAAACAACATCTTTTACAAAAATCACAAATCCCCAATTTAAATCCTCAAAACCTGGTTCTCTAGACCATTAATCATTCACAACATTTCTCAACCAAATCTCAACTATTCTCTATAGTTGATCCATGAACAAAACCAATTTATCCTTAACATGGTCAAGTTATTTTTATCCAACTCACCAATAGTCCAAATTCTCATCTCTAATTTAATTTATGCATGGCATCTCGAACTCAATCAAATCAACATTAATCCAACATTTTAAGAAAATATGACCTAAGCAATAGCAGTCGACTGTTTCGACTCACCAGTCGACTGTTCACCACGAAAATCTAACATTATTAGTCCACTAACAGTTTATATTAGGTTCTCAACAGATCTAACATCATTCATGTGCAGATATCCAGAGTTCTTCTTGGAGATCAAAATTTTCATCCATTCATACATATACATATTCATCATCCAATCAATTTAAACTTTCATATTATTCTCGTATGACGTACACAAATCAAAGAGAAACAAACAAAGCAACCAAACAATTCTATCTACTCATCTACAACATACACAAACCAAAACAATGTTACTCAACTTAGGAATGAAGAGATCCAACAAGAAAGCCTGTCCTTTTGCGAGATCCAAAAATCCTCCTCTTGATCACCAAGAAAATAATAATAAAACTTGAGTTGTGCAGCGAAGGACGGCTGCACACCCTCTTTTATACAGGCCAGAAATAAGGATTTAGGGTTTTAGAAATGTATTTGCAAAATAGTCCTCCCAAAATATAACTTTGCATGTATAACCTTTTCTTAGTTAAAATAGGTTGACTAAATCAAAATCAAATCAAATATTCTTATCACTGAGCTGTCCAGCAATCCCGCACGGCCCAGCAAATAAGAAAATTTCGGATTTACAACTCAGGATGGCGATTTTGCACAAAAGCCCTCCCTTTTGTAATATTTGCAAACATATCATAAAATATTCATAAAAATCTAGAAAAATCAGAAATAATATATAATAATACATATTATATTTTCCAATCAAAATATTTGACTTTTACTTTCCAGAAAAACATTTGCACAAAATTCTACATGAATTCCATATTTGCAAAAACACCCTTTTTGTTTAAATCTTCACCAAATCGACTTTAAATAAAATCTAAATATATTTAAATTCAAATGATAACCATAGAGAACCAAAATATCCGTTAGAAAAAATTTTCATAATTTATTTAAGATCCAAACGACTTTTACATAAAAGCCCCTCCCTTTCGAGGTATTTATAAAAATAGTTTCTCTACTCAGAAAAATCCCAAATTTTAGAATATACTCCATTATAATTAGGAAAATTTACTAAAAATATAAAATTGGTTATTTACACCAAAAATATTTACACGTGTTTCGCACGTGTAAAAGAGATAGATTTTCAGAAAATATTTATTAAATCTCCAGAAAATCATTTTAATTCGTTTTCAAATCTTTAAAATAATATTAGAAAATACGGGGTTCTACAGGATACGCTCAACATTGACTTCGAGCAAAGCACTAGATCGATATGCTCGATGTTGACTTCGAGCAAAGTGCTAGCTTTCTCACAAGATGGAGACGCTCGACGCTCGACGCTCGACTCTCGATGCTCGGCATTGACTTCGAGCAAAGTACTAGCTTTCTCACAAGCTGGAGATGCTCGACGCTCGACATGAACTTCGAGCAAAGCCCTAGCTTTCTTACAAGATAGAGACGCTCGATGCTCGATGCTTGGCATGGACTTCGAGCAAAGCACTAGCTTTCTCACAAGCGGGAGATGCTCGATGATCTCCTTTGACTTCGAGCAAAGTCCTAGCTTTCTCACAAGCTGAAGGGTCTCGACACTTGACGCTCGGCATGAACTTCGAGCAAAGCGCTAGCTTTCTCACAAGCTGGATACGCTCGATGCTCGACACTCGACGTTCGGCATTCACTTCGAGCAAAGTGCTAGATTTCTCACAAGTGGAGACACTCGATGCTCGCCCTTGACTTCGAGCACAGCCCTAGCTTTCTCATAAGCTGAAGGATCTCGTTGCTTGACGCTCTGCATTGACTTCGAGCAAAGCGCTAGCTTTCTCACAAGCTGGATATGCTCAATGTTGACTTCAAGCAAAGCCCTAGCTTTCTCAAAAGCTAAAGGGTTTTGATGCTTGACGCTCGCTGTGGACTTCGAGAAAAGCGCTAGCTTTCTTATAAGCTGGAGACGTTCGATGCTCGGCATGGACTTAGAGCAAAGTGCTTACTTTCTCACAAGCTGGAGATGCTCGACTATCGACGCTAGGCATGGACTTCGAGCAAAGCGCTAGCTTTCGCACAAGCTGGAGACTCGATGCTCGACACTCGGCATTGAT
Source organism: Hemerocallis citrina (assembly GCA_017893485.1). Classification (NCBI taxonomy): domain Eukaryota; kingdom Viridiplantae; phylum Streptophyta; class Magnoliopsida; order Asparagales; family Asphodelaceae; genus Hemerocallis; species Hemerocallis citrina. The sequence goes on along the minus strand of CM030364.1, from coordinate 64,251,975 downwards.
TTCGAGCAAGGTTATAGCTTTCTCACAAGCTGGAGACGCTCGATGCTTGGCATTGACTTCGAGCAAAGTACTAGCTTTCTCACAAGCTGGAGACGCTCGGCATTGACTTCGAGCAAAATGCTAGCTTTCTCACAAGCTATAGATGCTCAATGCTTGGTGCCGACCCCAGTTGCTTTTCAGGGACTCAACAACTCATCCTCGCCAAATACTCCCCTCCGCTCTTCCCACAAAGACAAACTACTCCTCTACAGCTGGTTCACACAACCCTTCAAGAGTGGGGGGCTTATGATGTAGTATAAATAACATGGCCCTATTAGGGCCATCAGATCTTATCAGATTTCGCTCCTCCATGATCATCGAGTCAAACAGGTCCAACAGGCTTCCACCAGTTCAGGCCCACAGGCTAACGGGTCTGACCCGGCCTGTTAATGTCTGAGGCCCATTTGCCCCTACCTATAAATACCAGAACCCCCTCCTTTCCCAAGGTAATAAACTTTTCTCCACTTGAACCCTAGCCATTGTTACTATTCCAGTGACTGACTAGATCATCGGAGGGTCTGTTGTTGGGATCTCACCCGGTATTTCTAGGCATTGTGCAGGTACCAATGTCCGAGCAGAGCCACCGAGATCCGAGCCGAGCACACAGCCTCCGCCTCTCTCCTATTACCCTCGGGCCAAACATACGTCCCGAAGATTGCCTCGAGGTCCAGATCAGTTCCAGTGCCGCTCCTTCTAACACAAAATAACAAGAACTTACACATGTTGCCCCCACACCAAAAACAAACAACATCACATAGTATTCATCTTGCAGCACTCTTTATCAATTGTGGTCAGGTAAATACTTTAAAATATTCTCTTTTCCTATTTTATTTTGTTTCTCAAAATGTAGTGGCTGAATGTTCTCTTTTTTACTGCAGTACTATTGTGTATTTGGTGACCCAAATTTTGTTCTTCGTTTTGGTTTTATTGAATTTACCGATGATGGTACTTTCCACCACTATTCATACCTCATAGATGTGTTTCTATTGAACCTTTATTCGGTATCAGTGGTTATGTAATTGCAGAAAGTGCAAGGGCTACCTTAAGTCTGTCAGCAACTATGCTTGGCTTTTATCCTGTGAAAGTGCTTCCTTCAAAAACTGCAAGCACAGGTTTTTTTTGTTGAAGAAAAGGTAGAGTATGGCCACCCTGTTTCATTAATAAGGGGTTAATAAAATAAACTTAGAGTACTGAGCCAAATACAAGGTCCTACAGTCAAATCAAAAGTACATAAACTCCACCCTAAACATGGGGGGTGGGACAAAAGAAGAACAAAATGAGCGCAACATACATGCTTCTGAACAAAATACATCATATCCACCCAACAAAACCTGGGGCAGTGGAATCAATCTACAGTAAAAGGCTAATCTAGCAGGCAATCGATCGTCGGGCCTATCTGGACTTCGTCATCATCAAAGTCGTCAACCTGGAATACGCTCGCTATCCTCCTTCTGGGACCTGCTGCGGCCACATTTGCCCAAAATGAAATAAAATGCATGGTGTGAGTCAACTTACCAGAAATATTATTACAAGTTTTGCGAAAATAAAGATTATTCCTGTCTAGCCATAGAACCCAGGTCGTTGCGGTGATAGCGATAACCACGCTTCTCTCATAGTTCTTCTTTCAGTAGCAAATTTTGAACATACCTACAGATCCTCATACACAGTAGGGTACTGATTCGTTCCCAGAGCATTGAGTACCTCAACGAGTACCACTTTGCTCCTAGAATACTGTAGAAAAAGGTGGTCTCTAATCTCTGGGGCAGCATGGTAGAACCCACAACAAGAATCCACGTTCGGTTGGCATTTAGTAAGATTTTCTCTAGTCAAAATCGCATCATTCAGCTCTAGCCATAAGAATGCTTTGATTTTCAACGGAGCTTTCATCCTTTAAATGATGCCTGACCATTTTGGGGCACATCCCCTAGAGTGGATTCGGTTATATAAGGAGTGCACGGTGAACGTGCCATTCTTTTCCATTTCCCAAGATTTCCTGTCTGGACCCTGAGAGCAACTAATTCCAGTGTTGGCTATTTAGGTCTGAAGTTTCTTGAGCCTAAGCTGAGAGTCCGGGTCCAACGGTTGTTTAAAGGTTGGATTTCAGGTGCCTCTTTTCCAGGTTGCAGTCACCGTGCAGTGTGGTTGAGACGCACGATCATATAGGTTGGCGAACAGAGCTCAAAGTGTGTGATCACCACACCACTTATCCCACCAGAATCTGGTGAGTGTGCCATTGCCGATATATGATGTCCTCGTCACCATGGACCATTCCCAAGTCCGAGTGGATCGAGTGAATGAGGTTAGATCTACGTCTGGCACTGGCAATAAGATGGAAGAATGCAGTATTCGCGTCTCCCTCTTTGAGCTACAAAATTCTAGACCGTTACTGCCATTTGATTTCCTCTAGCCTATAGAGTTGGTCAATTTCTTGTCTGAATTGTAGCAACCTACTTCGCTCTTCCTGTAGCAGGTCCCTAGTTTCTTCATGCTTCTCAAGTTCCTTAATACTTTGAAGCAGAGATTCTTTTGCCCTCCAAATCAGCGTAAATCTGGTCTGGTTCCATTTTCTGAGCTTGTCCCTAAGTCTTCTAATTTTCTCACACCATATTATGGTTGCTTCAGTCCCCTTAGTTGTATGGTACCAACTCTCGTAAACCATGTGATGGAAACCTTGGATTTCTAACCATGCTCTCTCGAATCTAAACATTGGTATTCTCCTAAGTTGAACTTCCCCGGAAGACAAGATAATAGGAATATGATCCGAGGTGGGTTTAGAAAGTGATTTGGCCGAGGCCAACGGGAACTTGGTCTCCCAGTCAGTGGAGACCAAGATCTTATCAAGTTTAGCTAAAATGGACATCGCTTGCATGTTTGAGCAGGTGAAAAGCCTATTAGAGACGGGAATGTCAACCAGTTCGAGGTCCGTGATGACCTCGTTGAACACTTCCCTATCCGAGTCCGTGGTTCCCCTGCCTCTGTGCTCGTAGGCGAATCTGGTAATGCCCCCTCCCCCCCCCCCCCCCCCCCCCCCGGGGTGATGTTGAAAAATTTCTGGTAATGTTAAAGTAGCACAAGTTGACAAGAGTGATGTTGATGTGGTATACTAAACTACTAAACTACTTTCATTTACTTTTGTTCTCGATATATGTGTGTATATTCTCGATACATATTTGAAGCCCTTCATTTTGTTTTGAACGTTCTGCAGTATGTAACAGTTGCCCATGACTGCTCAATGTCAAGGTTAACATATAGGTGTTTCTCTATTACGTACTTAAGTTTTCATAATTTTGTGCTCGTAAGTATTTATACATATATGTAATTATTGGAATAAATTAGATTTGTGGATGATTTGGATTAAATTGTTTAATTATTAAGCTTGATTATTGGAATGAATTTTTGCTCTAAAGTAATTTTCTATTATTTATTATGTTTGATTCATGGATTTGTGGAAGATTATTAGATAGAATTCCTACCAACACACACCAATAAATAAATAAAAATAAAAATAAAAATTAATAAATTAATAAATTGCCTATGTTGACGTTTTTAAACGCTGGGATAGCCTATTTAATGGGGAAAAAATAATACTATCTCGAAATTTTCAGATGCCGAGATAGCTAACAGGGTTATCCCGGTGTTTGCAAACGCAAAGATAGCCATTTCGCATGTCCAACGGGGGGTATTCCGAGCTTGTAGCGGCATTTTTCAAAATGCCGCCCGTATCAAACATGGCACCCCACCCATAAAAAAAATTAAAAATAAAAATAAAAATACCCGCTGGAAATGCCCTCTTTGTTGGTAGTTGGCTCATCTGAGAATTAATTAGTTTATCTTTTTGAAAAACTATATTTCGATCAGCAATAAGTATTAGAGTAATGCTTTAGCCACTACCAATTTCACTATCATTCACTTCACTACCTTAGGTGGCATATTCCTATTGGAGAGTTCTCCTACCTACTCTATCTTCTCCTACCTATTGGAGTGTGCCACCTAAGGCAGTGAAGAGAAATGTAGTGAACTTGGTAGTGGATGTAGCATTACTCTATGTATTATTTCCTCATTTATCATTCACAACTTACATTAAATTTTGAGCTTGCTAAAATGGTTTTTATTTCATAGTTGGCTATGCAATGTATGGAAGTTAAAGATGCATGGAGTTATCAAGATTGCTTTACATAAACTTTTACATGCCTAGGATGTAAATAATTTTTTTTAAAAAAAATTAAAAATATATTAAAAAAAGATAAAAACTTTATGTCTTCTAAAAATTTATCTTATCTTTACATGAGGATCCTGTTCCTGTACCAAAATTTTAAAGTTCTTGTAATGATTTAGGAACTCATATCTTTTTAAATGCTCTTCTTGGCCTAAGTTTGAATGTAACTTCATCACAAGTTTTTTTTTTTTGGATAAAATGGATAGAGTCTAACGACTCCAGTCAGACAATCAATAAATAAAACGTAACATTACAAAATGGATTTTACCATAAGTAAAACAGGAAAGCAGAGAAAACGCCAAAATAATGGAGTAAATACAGATCTCCAAGCTAGCTGCGACGGACTAAAAAAATACCATGTACATAACATAGCCTAGCTTGCATCTTCACCAAAATTTCTAACAAGTTGGGACAATATATATTTATGTTTTATCATCAACAAAAAAAAAACTTCATTCACATGATTGTTTGTTGATGAGTTGATAGTTGGAAAGAATAATTGCTCACATGATTGTCAACATCGTTAGTTGATGAGGAGTAGCATATCATAACATATAGAGAGTAGATTCAATGAAGTTAACTTAGTTTGAAGCAAATGGATATCATATAAATAACTATATCTGATTATTTATTTAAGAGTAACACTATACCTACATTCTCGTACACTACCAGGTAAACACACCTAGATGTGGGAAAGCTAATCGACACCGCCACATTATCAGCGTAATATGAATCTAACTTGACTTTCAATCAAGTCTCAGACCCCGATTAATCTCCAATTGATTTCTTTCAAATTAATTACTTAAAGATTAATTTCATTAAAAAAAAAATTTATAGCAGGATAGAGTGAGTCAAACGACTCCAACCCAAAAATAAATATATTAATAAAAGAAAAGAGTAACATACAACAATTAAGTTAACAATAAGTAAAACACAGAAGCACAATAGCTTAATACAACAAAACGGAAACCGAGAATGACATATAAGAAGGCTGCATGAAACTCAACCCACTGCTGCCCACAAAAGCACAATAACAGCCAACAAGCAAATAAGGAGAACAAGCAGTGACAACACATGCACGTGGCAGCAGCACCCAGAGAGCATCCAACAGACACAACACGGGGAATCAACAACGCAAATAACAAAGTGCAGCAGAAACCATCCCAACTAGCCACGAAACCTCGACAAAACTGAAGAGTTAGAATCCTCCGGAGACCCACAATAGTAGCCAAAAACACATACAAAGAAGACAGGGAGTCACAACCTGAAGCTATGCAACTAAATTGAAATAAAATGAAAAGAAGATGGCAGGAAACTCCATAAACTTAAAATCAGAACAACAGTAAAAGAGAAAGAATATCAACATCACAAAAAGCAGAGGAAGATGCAGACCAGAAGCTAGTAAAATACACATAACCAGCAAGAGACGGCTTAATCAAGGACCAAAAGAGTGAAAAATCTGCACACAAAACAATCAAAAAGAAGAAACCAAAGCAAGAAAACAACCTCGGCCTTCAGTGTTGCATAGATCTGCAAAGAAAATACTCAGTATGTGAGAGTAAAAGAATAAAGGAGAAAAAAGATAAGTCAGTATAAACCACTAAGGAACGATAAACAGAAAAAGAGGCGACAACAATATCAAGATTGACGAACCGAAGCTTAGCCAATTTGTTATGAGGGAGAATACAAATCCATAAATTAGTGAGGAAAAAAAAAAAGATAAATCTATTAAGCAATTAATGGGGTAGAAGTATTGGTGAAGATTCTATTATTTCTTTCTTTCCAAATGATCCAAATCATCGCCATCATAGTTAAATTTCACGATGACCGAATAGAACGCTTGAGACGAAGCGATCTCCAACTATCCCAACAAGAAGTCATAGAACAAGGCTTTCCATGCACATGCCAAACTTTCTTGCAAATGTTCCATAATGGAAGAATGAATGAGCAATTAATAAATGTCTAGTATTCTCATGGCAAGCAAGGCATGAAACACATTTTTGGCCAAGAGCGAGATTTTTTTTGTTGTGAATATCAACTGTGAGAAGTTTATTGTGAACAGTCAACTACGTGAGGATACGGATCTTAAGCGGGGCGATACACCTCCACACAATATTGGAGAAAGGAGAAACAGTACCTCCGTGATTGAGGAACTTATAACATGACCTAATTGTATAGGATCCCGAATTATTCCACCGCCATAAAATATCATCTTTAGGATGTTAGTGATAAGATTTTAATAACAAAAGTAACCTGAGATAATGCAAATACAGAGCAATAGAGAGATATATGCGGAAAGTGATGTTCTAATCTGCCACCGTAGCAGGGGATTGGCAGTAGGATGGAAAAGTTCAGGGAAATCAAAAGCAATTATGATATTGCCAATCCATAAATCTGTGCAAAACTCAACAGTGAGCCCATCACCACAAATTTTAAACAACCCGCATTTGAAGGGTTGAACAACCTTCTAGACTCATTTCCAAGAAGGAGAGGCCAGAGAAGAAATGATAGGATGAAGTTCCCAAACGTTGTGGCGTTTATGGTATTTATGGACAACGAGGCGTCTCCAAACCAACTCTTCTTGCTTAAGAACTTTCCACAGCCTTTTTTCGTGAATGGATAAATTCTGATGTTTGAGGTTCAGAATACCCAGACTGCCTTTACGCTTCGATTTGCATAATCGTTTCCAAATATAGGAATGTTGACCGATTCTCAGTACAGATGATCCCAACTAGAAGAAGTTTCATCAAACTTAGGACCAAAGTTGTGATTAATTATATTCATTTTGATGAGGTGAAAGTACCGATTAAAACTGCTACTTTATGGTGTATTCATTTAGTTGTTTACAACGATATGAGTGATATGAGTGTAGCATTACTCTTTATTAGATACAATATATACTAGTATTTTCTAAAGTCCTTTTGAGTCTATTACTCGCAAAAATAGTTAAATAATTTATCACATGATAGTGAATGGAGAAACGGTGTTCGTCGTTATGCTAAGTGAAGAAGCGGTGGATACATCGGTACATGTTTTGTCTGCCATTTTAGTTCAAGACATGCCACTTCAAAATTTGGGAACAAAATTCTTTGGGTGCAAGTTCATATGATTCTTTATAAATCTTCTCTTTCACCCTTTAATCGTATATGATGGAATGCTTTAAATTGTGCGCTATTTTGTATCTAAGGTTAAAAAACGATTTGTGTAAAAACCTGTGTGCATTAACCCTGATAAAACTGAAGTTTGCAAGAAGAATTGATAACCCCGCGCTTAGCGAAAATTTTGTCGTACTGACCCACTTTTTGAAAATATTTAACGCTCTGACCCACTTTCGAAAATAATTAGCGAACTGATTTAATTTTGGACACGACAGCAAAAATCATCATTGGGAAAAACGGCATAGGTTATTTACATGCTGTTTTTTCCAATAACGGCATCTATATTTAAAAAAAGTGTCATACCGTTATTTGGAATAACGGCATATGTTATTTTGTTTTTCGACAGCTTGTAGTCTTCATTTAGAAAAAAAATTGTAAGTGTGAAAACATTATAACAGATGTCGTTTTTTGGAATAACGGCAATCTCAATACTGATGTCGTTATTTGGAATAACGGCATCAGTTTTAATTTTTTTATTATAAAAAAGTAATTTATTATTCATCATCTCTGACGAATAAGTTAATTTAAAAAAAAAAATTATAACTGATGCCGTTATTCCAAATAACGGCATCAGTTATAATTTTTTATTATTTTAAATTAACTTATTATTCATCCTCTTTGTTTCCAAACAACGGCAACAGTTTATTTATATATAACTGATGTCGTTATCTCCAATAACGGCATCAGTCATTCAAATGCAGTTATTGGGAATAACCGCATTATTTATAAGTTTTTTTCACACTTATAATTTTTTAAAATTAGAAGATTCACACTTATAAGAGAAATATACTGATGCCTTATTTCAAATAACGGCATGGTAAAAAAATGTAAAATAGATGTCGTTATTGAAAATAACGGCACGTAAATAATCTATACCGTTATTTTCAATAACGGTTTATGCTGACGTGTCCAAAATTTAATCAGATTGCTAATTGTTTTCGGGTCACACTTCCAAATATTTTCAAAAAGTGGGGCAGTATAGCAAAATTTTCGCGCTTAGCTTCAGTCCAAAAGGGTAATGCTACACCTACAACCTTTCTTACAACCTTTTCTTTTACAACCTTAGGTGGCACAATCTCATTGGAATGTATTGTAGAGTAGGTTGTAATGAGTTGTACATATCTCCAATGAGATTGTGCCACATAAGATTGTAAGATTGTAAAGGTTGTAGGTGTAGCATTACCCAGTCCAAAAATACAAACATTACTCTTTGGAAATATATGAAAAAGCAGCCTTGAATCCGTGTAGTTCTATTTTTAATACAGTGTGGGCCACCCTACGTTAATCAATAAATAAATACCAAACAGCCGTAGTAGCACGCCCCCTTCGCACAGACTCACAACTAATCGACAATTGTGTAAGATGTTGGTTCGAACTCCAAATTTTTTAATGTTCAACAGTAAAGAAAATTACCACTATACTATAATTCTACTAGAATATTTACTAACAGTAAAATTTTAGACCAAACAAACAGCTAAGAAACATGCATCTTCAACATTCATTTATGATCTAAAATTTGTTCTTTCACCATACTTCTATCATTTTTATCAATACTAATAATTTGCATGTTCAAAGCACTGGTCTTTTTTTTATAGCTCACACTACCATTCTCTTCACCACACCTTAGGTGGCATACTCCTATTGGAGAATTTTCTCACCTACTCTATCTTCCCCTACCTATTAGAGTGTGCCACCTAAGGTAGTGAAGAGAAATGTAGTGAAATTGGTAGTGGATGTAGCATTACTCCTGTATAAATTACCTCTACTAACATTAACTTTCTTTTTATAATATAATTGGATAGAGCACGAGGATCCAGTTGGTTAAATATAATATATATAGTAATGAAAAAGAGTACAAAAGGATATAGTAGCATACAACTCCGTCGAAGACGCAAGGAAAAAAAAAACAACCAGTCCCTACTACAGAAAGAAGCAAGAAAAGAAAAAGAACATTAAGAACACTGAACATAATCCTAGACATGCATCAGAAGCAGCAACCTGAACAATATTAATGAAAGATTACAATGATGCAAGCCAGTACAACCGCATCAGTGAAAGAAACAACACAGCGCTGCAGAGCTACAATAAAATGACAGCCATCGAGCACAAGCATAGAATCATGCCAACTCAGAAGCCTAAGAAAGTTTCAACATAGCAGCAAGTCAAGATACCATCATTAGTGCAAAAGAAAAAGCACACAGACATCCTGACCAACAAACAATTATGTCACTTTTGCAAATAATGGCATCAACATATAATTTATACGAATGGCACTTTTGTAAAAAATTATGTCGTAAATAAATTTGAAGTTTGAGATAATATGATAATTGATTAATTAATTAGAAATAGATGATTAATATGGTATAGTAGTAGAGAAGAGATACAATTCTTTAAACAAATTTTAGAGCCAATTGTGTTGATATTTAGTTCATTTCCATTTGTAGCAATTTGACGTCAAATTTGCTTAATTTGATATCCTACTTATTAGGGTGATAAAGTCCAATTTTTTTTTAATATGCCACTTTTCGAAACTATTTGCAGAAAGATGATAGTTGACAAAGTATTTGCGCTCGTGGACTCCACAACAAAGCTCGTCGTTCCCAACGGTGAGTTTAGTTGTTTCATACTTGTCGTTGGAACACGACGAGTTTATTGCTAATTTTTTGAGAAACTCGTCGTTCCCAATGGCGAGTTTAGTTCAAAATTTTCAATGAAGACTCATTGTTCTTAATGGCGAGGACATTTATACAAGACTCGTTGTTGGGAATAACGAGTTTAATTCAAAATTTTCACTAAAAGCTTGTCGTTCCCAACCACGGATATCTATACTAGACTCGCTGTTGGGAACGGTGTAGGAAATTTCACAGAGAGTGACACACTCTGTTGGACTTAGTGAATTTTAAAAAAAAACTCTATATAAATTTTTTTTTAACTAAACTTGCCAACAGCAAGTTTAGAGTAAATGTCATCACTATTGGAAACGGCGAGTCTTCAAGAAAAAAATGAAACTAAACTCGCCTTACTCAACAACGAGTCTAGCGTAAATATTTTTGCCGTTGGGAACCACGAGTCTTCAAAAAAAAATTGAACTAAACTCGCAGTTCCCAACAGCAGATCTAGTATAAATGTCATCGCCGTTGGGAACGGGAGTCATCATTGAAAATTTTGAACGAAACTAGCCTTGTTCTAAAAAAAAAAGGTTACACCCGCCGTATTCCACTTAAGCATGAAACAACTAAACTCGCTGTTGGAAATATCGAGTTTAGTCATGAGTTTATAAATACAAATGTTTTGACAACTATTATCTTTCTGCAAATAACTTCAAAACTGTTATCTTTCTACAAATAACTTAGAAAAGGGATATATATAAAAATAAAATCGATAAAGTCGGATCAAATTAAAATTATTTCATAATCAAGGAGCAAATCTATATGCCTAATGCTATACTAGATTTCCTCCTACCCTATATGTTCTTTATTTCTAAACTACAACTTTCAGACTTTTCTGTGTCACGTTATATCATCCTCGTAATCATAAAAAAACACTGTCCTCTTCGAAGATTTCTAAGTGAAATTCAGAAAGATATTTCTCTTTAGCAATAATATCTGCATTGACTACTGCAAAACACAATTCGCTACTCCGTCACATCAATTTTGGCTCATCCAAACCGGAAGGAATTTTCCCAAAAACACTGTGCCAAAATTAAAAATAGGGACTATTTTCTAATATAATTCTTGTCTAACAAATTTGTAACAAAACAGAGTTGATTTGTCATATCTCTAATCTCTAATATTATAATGGGAGAGTTGGCATTGTAATGTTATCAACATACAAACTCGTTTGTTGTACGTACAATTCTAACTCTCTCATTAATTACAATAAAAACAAATAAACAAAAAAAATCATCTATTTAAAACGTGCAATGCATATGCAGTACAATTTTATAATATTTTTTTAATACTAAACATTCACATATATTGTACGTACAACTTAAATTCTACTTATAAATTCATACATTGCACGTACAAATTGCAGCTTTTTCTTCAAAATATTTTTACTAATTACATGCAATGCACGTCCAACTTCAAAACTATTTCTTAATACGTAAATTGTACGTGACAATCCTCCAACTCTTATTAAAACGCACGTGAAAAATACTAGTTATAATAACATATTTCTACTCTAACAAATTCATAACAAATGTAGTTGATTCGTTGCCGACATAAAATTCCAAATGTTGGTATGAAAATACAAAGATTACATGTACACATACAAAATCATACACTATATTTAGCTGCCGTTACCAAAAGACTCCAAAATTTTTAATGCAATTAATTTTTCAACTAGGTACTTCGTTTATAACTTTACTAGTATAATGCACGTGCGATGCACGCGTACATAAAGCATATTCACATGACTTGAAAACTTGAAACATGAATGTCACACATGAATGCATGACATTACTCATACTAGTAATTTCCACGTGCGATGCACGCCTTAATAAATATATTTTTATGAATAGTAAAAACTTCAATGTAGTCTAGCCTTAAATCTAATACTTCTTTATATTAGATTAGATATGCACGGGACAATACACGGATTTGTTTGTCTACAAATGTTTCAATTAATTGAATTTAATTTGGACATATATTGCACGGGTTTGGTTAGTTACAAAATTAGGATTTGTTTGTTTACAAACCCAACTCTCCCATTAAAATAGTAGAGAAGAGGAAATACAACTTCATGTGGGAGATAATCTTGACTAACTTAAAAAGAAAAGTAAAGAAAATGTCATGACTAACTTGATCTTCAACCTGGTTTGTAGCACTTAATCAATTAATTGGTCACAACAGTTGCTTAATCCATCAACAAACTCAAGATGTATAGAGAACTAATAAATATTGTTTTTATGTTTCGATATCAGCAACATTAGGTTAAATTTAAATAATAAAAATAACAAAAAACTTAGATGTTTATGTATATATAACTGCAGTTTATATGAACGCTTCATTGTATGTCGTTCGCCCCGGAAAACAGAGATAAGCAGTAGAAGGACGATGTTGAAAGTATTTAAAACAACAAATACTATGAACTATAAGAGTCACTTTAATATATCTCTTCTTAAAACAAACTGTAGATCTTCCAGATTTGTTAAAACAAAGTGATGGGACCAAAATTAAACTGGAGTGGACTAACGCAACAAACTAATTGATAGTATCGTCCTTAACCTTTTATTATTTAAAAAATCATAGCAATTTTTCATGAAAAAAAAAAATATAATCACTATCGAATAAAACTAATCAAACCATTAACAAATACGCAGCATAAACAGGACTAATAAATGACCGTTTCACATGATTCCAGTTCAGCAAACCATCCTCAAAACGATCAAGATCAATCATGAAATCATCTTCATACTCAAGCAAAGTCATAATATAAACCAAAATTAATTCAAAAAAAAAAATTTGATGATTGGGCTTACCTTTGAACTGAAGCCAAATCCACTCAGCCAAACGTTTGAGAAAGAAAGAGGAAGAAGAGCGATCTATAAGTAAATGAAAGAGCATTAGTTTTAGCTTTTGAGTTATTTTTGTAGGTACGGTTGGGTTTTAATTGTAGCACACGAATGCATGACATTACTCATAAGAGGAAATACAACATCACGTGGGAGATCATCTTGACTAACTTGGAAAGAAAAGTGAAGAAAATGTCATGACTAACTTGATCTTCAACCTGTTTTGTAGCACTAAATCAACTAATTGGTACCGACAGTTGCTTAATCTATCAACAAACTCCAGATCTATAGAGAACTAATGAATGTTGCTTTTATGTTTCGATATCAGCATGTCCAAATAGACAACATCAGGATAAATTTAAATAGGAAAAATAATCAAATACAGATGTTTATGTATATATTACTGCAGTTTATATGAACGCTTCATTGTATGTCGTTCGCCCCGGAAAACAGAGATAAGCAGCAGAATGACGATGTTTAAAGTATCTAAATCAACAAATATTATGAATTATAAGTCACTTTAATATATCTTATCCCAAAACAAACTGTAGACCCTCCAGATTTTCTTTCATTATAGTATGTTAAACTTCAACATCAAATTATAAGATCTAAACCATGCAGTTCAAACATGCGATTGTCAATAACTGTTGTACTAGGGGTTGGGTTGTATACTAAATGTGTTACACCCCGAATTCCAAAATACAACTGAATTTGAAGTTCCACAGGATCTTTACACTTCTTTCGTACAATTTTACAAGAAAATAAAAACTTTTTTGTTACATCAGAGTTTACACTTACATAACATGTTTACAGCGAAAGCAATGTACAATAAATTACATGAATTGAAATGTACAACACCTGGATCCTTCTTTAATCAGCATGCATTCTTTAGTTTTGTTAATCACTTTACCCTGCATAAAAACTGTGGGCTGTCAGTTGCTTACAACCGACGAAATATTATACACGGCTATCCTCTCTATGCCGGAAACAGTATAACGATTCTCAAATACTTAAATAATCACAAACTTGATCACAAACAGAAACTACAAGAGGCTATCCTATAGATGTCGTGTAGTGCGGTGCACTTAGTTCTTAATGCAATTATGTATATTATATGACACTAATGCGCACTTGTTCAGATTCTATGTATCCCATACTACATAGGTCTGAGGGCAAGACCTTAACCGTTCTTCATCTTGTAGGGTTCAATCCCTCGTCATGACTTAAACTACTACTGTAACTACGATAAGTATCCTAGATGTTCTATGAGTTACGAGCTCATGTCCAGATAGCCTGGAGGAGAATCCAACGTCATGTCACGATGCATCGTGAAGAACCAATAGATAATTCAGCCTCTGTCATGGGACATGACACCACCCGCAGTCACCAAACACGCCACGAGCGTCGCTTGCGGTACGGACTCCTGGAGACATATCCACGTCATGCCACGATGCATCGTGAAGACAGCTTGTGAATATTCTCATACCGTAGCTCCGAGGCCCTCATACTCGTATTTTTCTCTTATTTTCATCACGTCTTCACTATGAATCTAGTCCTTAGTTATTTGAATCATGAACAAAATCAATTTTTTAGAGTTAGCCCTTCCACTATACCGGTCTTAACTATTTATTCAACATGACCCAATTCTTGGTCTTTTCATCTCAAATTTCATTTTAACATATTTCTTTTCAGTGCCGGTATAAGGCTTAACTACACTCTAGTTCTCAATTTCAATTCATAATTACAAAATTCAGTCTTTATACTCATAAATTCTTTTTTTCATAATTAACATGTTTTCCTTTCATTTCTATGGATCAAAAACTCACATATCAAGTTCATTTTCAAATCTTGTACTTCAATCTCACAAATTTCTTTTCCATAAGCACAATAATTTCTCATACTATAGTTTCTTTCCTTACTTAATTCCATAATCATAAAGTCGTATTTCCCACTCATATATAATGTCCAAATTAGGCAATAAAATCCATAGATAACCCACTTAAATTTTTCTTTCATTCAAAATTTCTCTTAAATAACTTAGTGTAATCTTTTCATGAAAATAATAACCTTTCATTTTATACAAATATTAACTTTATACAATTTTTACTTCTAAACCATCTTCATTTTAGTCAAATCTTGCCCCAAATATTTTTTATTAAGTCCATATAATTTTAGAATAATTGTAGTATTTTTCGCAAATTTTATAAGCCACAAATCAATTTTTAAAACCAAAAAAATCAAAAAAGTTAAATTCTTGCCGAAGCCGGGAATCAAACTCACAACCACAGGGTAACCAACCGCCACCGAGAGCCAGAACAACCAAGGCGCCACTTCGATACAGAGTAGGATCAATTTAAGATAAGTTGTGTGCTTCGGTTTTTGAATTTTTCGAAAAATGAAACAAAAGCTCACACCAGGTTTCGAACCCAAGACCACCAACCCAAACCCGCTACTACAGTAACCGAACCCACCGCACCGACTAACCAATATGGCCATGGTGCTAAACTGATATGGTTTAGATTACTGGGGTTATAAGCGAGCTCTCTGTTCTTTTCGAATTTTTACAAAAACAAATATTTTTGAGTTATTTTCTTCTCTAAATTTATTCAAAAATGCCAGATTCTATTTTTCATCTCAGTACAGTATTTTAGTAA
Source organism: Hemerocallis citrina (assembly GCA_017893485.1). Taxonomy (NCBI): domain Eukaryota; kingdom Viridiplantae; phylum Streptophyta; class Magnoliopsida; order Asparagales; family Asphodelaceae; genus Hemerocallis; species Hemerocallis citrina. The sequence continues at coordinate 64,236,393 of CM030364.1, read as the reverse complement.
ATAAAAAATTAATTTTTGACACAAAAAACATAATTTGCTCTCTAATTCATTTTGTTCTTTAATTTTCGAATTTGGGGAAAAAAGGCATATTCTCCATATAATTTACTATTCAAATTTTCCTAAATCACAAATAGTATTTTTGTTAACATTGTAAAATTATCTCAGTAATAAATTTCATTTTTCATGTCATTTAACAACACATTAATCAAAATCACCTATATCCATAGTTCTTTATTCAATTGTTCAATATACAAGCATGTATTTGTTTATCTAGAACATCACAACAAAATTGAGCATGGTAACATGGTAATCATTTAACAAATCATAATTTGGCAATCAATTTAATACTCTTTTAACATATAATCAAACTAATAGTAATTTGTCTTATTTTCATAATGCATGGCTGTATTAGTTAGAGTTTCTTCTTAATTTGTCAATCACATCCTAACATGATGTCTAATTAGAAGTTTAAGAGAAACACCCACCTTAAAATGGATTGAAAAATCAAAAGAACTCCTAGAGAATCTCCTACAACGAATGAACAAAGTCTTCTCCTACATCAAGCCCTGAAAATCGCCTTCTCCTTGATCAAGCTAGAACCCGAGCCTTCTTGGTCCTTGAAATGCCGGCCTCCTCCTTGTTGTTGAACACACACAATACTCTCTCTTTTCAACTCAAAACTCCTCAATCTTTTGCCTTACTACTTGTATTTTTTTTTCTTTTCTCTTTCTATTCTTTATTTTTAAAATTTTCAAGTGTGAGAATGAAGAGTGGGGGGGGGGGGGGGGGGGGGGTATGGTATTTATACAATTTTTTAGGGTGAATGGAGGTCCAAGATTAGATCAAATGGTTAGAGATTAAAGGCCAAGATGCATTAGGGAATTATAGAAACTACCCACGATGAGCAACTACCTCTCCACCACGTCCATCTCTCCCACTCCTCCTATCCTCATCCGGCCTAGGTGAGAAGTGCAATGCACACTCCATTGCATGCACATGCCACCTAGTGTTCCTCATTTACAAATCTGTTAATGTGACAATTTTAATTGTTCATGAAATGAGTCTACACTACAAGTTAGACCATTTCAAAAGAGAATTAAAGTAAATGGGCTCACTAATGGGCCAAACTAACCATGGGCTTTAAATAATTAATTTAATTAATAAAATAGAGTGGGCTTAAAAGAGAATTAGGCCTAGATTTAATTAGGTTTTTAAAGAGAATAGTTTTTTGGGAAAATAAAGAGAACAAATACTATATAAAAATATTTAATAAAAGAAATTATACAAATAAAATCATACGTGCACAACACGTAAAATCACAAAATCTCATAAATGAAAACTAGGGTGTTACAAAATGTCATCACGTGAAGGGAGCTTCAAACAATCTGAGTTTTTTTTTAAGTACAATTTTAATTGTCACACACGAATGCATGACATATGTCCCAAAAGTGCTATTTGGTTTTAGTTCCTTCATTCAATCAATCAATCAATCAAACACCTAATATGCATCAAATATTTACAAATTGGAAGATAAAATAAGATGAAGAAGTTACCTGGTGGCGTTTCGGGTATATGGCGAGGGTAAGAAAACCCCTAATTTAGAGGACGATGAGCAGCACATACACCCTCTCCGTCAGGACCTTCTCCATCGATGGTCGCGTCTTCCAGTCTGAGTACGCCGCCAAAGTTGTCGTCGAAGATGATGAACCACTTCGTCATGGCCTCCTCCCCCATATATCCTAGAATTTGGGGGGTTGCGAAAGAGAGATAGAGGAGTATAGTGGAGATTTAGGGGGGTCGCGGTGGTCGCGCGACGCGAGGCAGGAGGTCTGGAAGGCGGAGTAGCTGTTGACGGTTGGCGAATTTGCGCGGAGGGGGGGGGGGGTCGCGGTGGTGGCACGACGCGAGGGAGGAGGCCTGGAGGGCGGAGTAGGTGTTGGCGAAGTCAGGGGGGATCGCGGCTATCAAACAACGCAATGGAGGAGGGTTCGAGGGCGAAGCGGGAGCAAGAGGAATCGAGGGGGGGGGGGGATGAGGGGAGATAGAGGCGGTGGGGATTTTGAGAGAGAGGGAGTGGAATCGACGGGAGGGGGGGTGTTTTTTGAAAGAGAGAGTTTGATTTGGGTGAGAATTACAGTTGTGACCTTCTTTTGTGTATGGTTCAGGGATAAAATTTGACAGATTTAACCCTACATTATTTTTTAGGTGTGTTATGTATATGAGAATATGATAGTAAAAAACCGCTAAAATAGGACTTTGCTCAACAATAGTATAGATAGATATGCTTGATCCAATTTCCAAGTAGTCCCTTATCCATCTCCTTCCCCAAAAACATCAAATAATCACATCAAATAATCTTTATCTCATTACATTTCCAACTAAATTTCCTTAATTTCTTTATCTCTACTACTATAATGGGTGAAGGCCTTTGTCCTTAACCCAACCCGTACAACGCACGTGTAGGTAAAATTTTTTTTTGCACTTTTCATTCCTCCCAATTTTTCTCCACGTGGACAGCACGTGTATAATACTAGTATAATAAATCCAACTTCCAACCATCTCCATTGCATTAATTTGCTTCCCAAAAACACACAAACTCAATCCTTATTACGATTATTATTATTATTTTCTTTCTAGACCAACGCTTTGGCACATATCCAAACGTATCTCATATATATATAATTATTAATAAATTTATTTATTGATTTATTTATTTTTTAAACTGGATTTAAACTCTGAACATCTTATTCACCAGAAAAAATTACTCACCAGGGAACTTGTCAACACTTGAACTCGATCTTTATTTATACCATCCCCTCCAAAACCTTACGCCAACCAGCAGTCCCCCTCTATCATGCTTCCTCCCTCTCACTCCATCCTCCTCTCATTCCTCCTCCTCCTCCTCCTCCTCATCCCTCCCTCTCTCTCCTCCACCACCACCCTTAACACCACCACCACCTCCCCCTACCCTTCTTCTTGCTTCACCTCTCTCCAACTGTCCATCTCCATCACCCTCCCCCCTCTTCTCTCCTTCCTCCTCCAATCCCTCAACTCTGCAATCTCGCACTCCACCTCCCTCCTCCCCATCCTCTCCTCCCCCAACCTCAACCTCATCCAACACCAGAAGGACTCTGTCCAAGACTGCCTAGACCTCCACCACATAACCATCTCCTCCCTACAAAAGTCTGCCAACATTCTCACCAACAGTGCAGGAAGAAGTACTACTGGTAAGGATTTGAACGATGTGAAGACACATTTGAGTGCCGCTTTGACGAACAAGAATACTTGCCTGGAGGGTCTTGAGAGTGCTAGTGGGAATAGTAAGAGTGGAGTGGTTTCGTCGTGGGAGAATGCGTATCGGTTTGTGAGCAATTCATTGTGGATCATGTCGAAGCAGGGAGGAGGAGGAGGGGTCAAGAAGCAGAAAGGGAGGAGGTTGATGGGTTTGTTTCCAGCGTGGGTGAAGAGGAAGGATAGGAGGTTGCTGCAGAGTGGTGATTATGATGGATATGACCCTTCTTCGGTATGCCATTTTTTCTTTTTCTTTTTCTTTTTCTTTTTTCTAGTTTTTTTTATAAATTAAATATTAAGAGAGACGGTGAATTTGTAGGTTTTGTAGGTTTTTTTTTTTTTTTTTTTTTTTTTTTTTTTTTAATTTGATTTGTTAGAAAGGAATTGAGTGGTTTGTGGTTGAGGAATGGAACAGAGGAACTCTGTTTAAGGAATCCAAGAATGTAGTAGGTTCAAGTTTGATAAAACTTTTAGCATGCAATGTGATTTACATTTATATTTTTTTTAAATGACTTAAGATAAAATTTCAGATCATAATGGTGAGATTCATGCATGAATCATTTTTACCTTAAATTTGGGTAATTTTACATACATGTTTTTGATGTAAGCGGATAGAGTCAACAGACTCCAGCCCAATCAAAAAATATATTTTTTTACCTACATGTTAAGATTGAACTTTTGGTCTTATGGAACCCGGATAAAACTAGTGAAAATAGTTGATATATTGGCTTTTTTTTAAATTAATGTAGATTGAATTGATTTGTGTGACTGAAATTTCATTCTAGCTGTTCCATCATTAGCTTTTAATTGATAATAACTGCATCCTCACAAATGTTTGAAGTTCATCTCAAATCTAATAATGATTCAAGATTCTTTTTTTGTTTTTTGGTTGAATTGAATAAATTGTGTCATTAATATACTTTGTCTAACATATTTAAATTATCTTGGAATTTCTGAAACTATTTCTTGCGAACAGATATTGACGGTGGCTGCAGACGGGAGTGGGAATTTTACAAGGATCTGCGACGCAGTGGCATTTGCACCCAATACTAGTGACTATCGAACAATTATTATAATTCAGGCAGGAGTGTATGAAGAGAATGTAGAGGTGCCTGTTTACAAGACCAATATTGTGATGATTGGCGAAGGAAGCGATGTCACTGTGATCAAAGGGAACAGAAGCGTCGGGGATGACTGGACTACCTTCCGATCAGCAACTGTTGGTACGTGTTTGCAAGAAAAGCACATTTTCTGTTTTGCCCTTTTCTAACTGTTGAAATCTAACTTTCCTATAAAATGCACATCATCATTTTCTATTTTGCCCTTTTCTTAAATCCATTTGAACTTTTCCTCTATGTTAATTTGTCATTTATGATTGTGGGATAGTTTATTTTGGTCCATAACTTTTTTATTTATCAGTTATCTAACTGCCACTGAAATTTTGTCGATTTTTTTGAGGACCCTAAAAGGCTAGAATGAATGTGGATATTTACTGACCACGATGAATTGTCGGTGAGATTTCATTTGGTACATTGTCTGATTAAATGCTGATGCTGCAGTCCTAGCAAAACAAACTACTGATGCATTATGTTGACCAAAACTGATGAAATACTGAAGCTAGGACAGTGACTAGATCCGATACAACAAATATCCGTCTGTGTTTTAGTACAGTAGTGTTTAGAGACTAGTCCAAATTCCAAATTATTTCATAGAGACCCCATACTTCCCTTTCCGTTTTGTAAAAGGAATCTGCATGTTATATTTCGGGCCTACTTAATAGGTTGAAGATGGTGGGCTATTCTACTGTCATTGACAGGTTGAGTATATACGGACCCTTTTCTATTAAAAATGTATCGAATGTATCTAATGTTCCATAAGGATGAAATTTGAGATACACTTTTTCATTAAACAAATTCAGATTAAGCTAAAGTGTAACTGTTATTGAATTACAGTTATTGTTCTCAGAGTTTCGTCGTAACTTCAAACAAGAATTGAACAGATTATTTACAAGTTCTCACCACAGGTGATCACAACTGTCATCAAATGAAACTATCGTCTACGTTTTATCAAATTATTAAGTTTTGTTTTGGAACTCTAGAATATTGCACTGAAAGTTTTCTGCCCAATTTAAGCATTAAACCGTTCATGATCGCAAATTGTTAATATCTGATTTTCCTATAATCTAACTCGGTGCATAATTTGAAATATTCCAGGTATATCCGGTGAAGGCTTTCTAGCCCGTGACCTCGCATTTGTAAACTCCGCAGGCCCAGCCAAGAGGCAGGCTGTAGCCTTACGCATCAATGCAGATCTAGCTGCAGTTTATCGTTGTGTCATCGATGGTTACCAGGACACCCTCTATGCCCACTCCTTCCGCCAATTCTACCGAGACTGTGACATCTATGGTACTGTTGATTTCATCTTCGGCAATGCTGCTGTCATCTTCCAGAATTGCAACATCTACGCAAAACTGCCACTTGCAGGCCAGTCAAATGTCATAACAGCCCAATCTCGTGATGACCCAAATGAAGTGACTGGCATTTCAATCCAAAATTGCACAATAGTCGCAGCAGACGACTTAGTAACAAGTAATGGTGCAACAAAGACTTTTTTAGGGCGACCGTGGAGGAATTATTCAACGACTGTGTATATTGAATCGTACATTGACGGGATTGTAGATCCAGTAGGATGGACGAAATGGACGGCTAATGATAGTACGATATTAAGTACACTGTATTACGGGGAGTATATGAATTATGGGCCTGGGTCTGGAACTGAAGGGAGAGTGACATGGCCCGGGTTTCACTTGATGGAGTACGATGAGGCATATAGTTTTTCGGTGCCTCAGTTTTTTTATGGGGATCAGTGGTTGGATTCGACGTCGTTCCCATATGATGATGGGATTTGAAATTCCGGAACTAATTATGGGATTGTTAATAAAGGGGAGACTGGTTCTTACTTTGTGATGAAGTTGTTCAGAGAGTATGTAGACATCAGCAGAAGGATAAAAACAAAATCCTTGTTCTTTCCCTAGCTAGCTTAATGTACAAAGCTTCGATAATCTAGGGTTGGTTTTTCATGTAAGATTCACATATATATCAATTATATCTATTCATTTTCTAGAATTTTAAGAGTAAGATGCTCCTACTCTGATCGACAAAGAATCAGGATTCCTTGTGAGATCAGGATGTTATACTTTAGCATGTTATAGTTCATTGTATACTGTATTGCTCGATTATCAATGAAGTCGACTATCACTCTCATATCTTTTTGGTCCAGCTGATTAAGTGGGATCCTCATAGGCATTAGTGTTAATTGGATACAGAAATAGACTAGAAATTCAAAATAACGATATATTAATGCAATTTGGAAGATCGGTGCCATGGCATATTAGTAAGATTCGTTTCTGAACCTATATTACTCAGAAATGATATAAGAGCATTTATTAAACAAGCTGCAAAATTAAATCACAGTTTTGATTAAAGTAACATATATAAATCACGCCCCAATTTAATGAATGCACTCATTCAATCTCGTCACCGGAAGGGTGCATAGACAAGTCGTCGTCTGAATAGTGAACAAGCAAGTAGTCTCCAGAATATTATATGGGCTAGGCATCGCCGAATGGCATACAGGGAGTCGTCGCCAAGAGGTAATTTGGCAAGTTATCTCTGGGATGGGTGATAGATGAGTCATCACGGCTGTACTGGATTGGGGCTTATGTTGCACGATATTTGTGGGTGTAGAAAACATGTTCCAAGTTTGTTTTCTACAACTATTGATTGGGGAGAGACAGCAAGTGAAATTTGTAGTTTTGGTTTTGCAACTATTTTCCGATGTTCTTTTTTTAGGAACAACTTTGATGTATTTTGTTTCACTATATCTCTTACCTCTAATCTCTAATATTAAAATGAGAGAGTTGGATTGTCATTTGTAGACAATCAACCATCTAATATCAATCATTCTTTTTTAAGTGGAAGTTATATTAAATATTCATTTACTTAACTGTTGTTAGTTACCATAAACCCCTCAAAGTTAAAATTTATTTACCATAGTTATTTACGAAAGTGTCACATTTAAAATAAAAGTTGGTGCCACTAGTAATAATTTGTAAAAAGTATGTGATGAGTAGAGAGAGATCTCAGGTTCGATGTCAGATTACATCTTATTATTTACTATATAAAAAAATTAATTAGAGCATGCATTCACGTACGTTGTACAGATTACTAGTAAAAAAAAAAGCAAAAAAAGTGATCTTCATTTGGATGATCCGAAAACGCCAACCTGGATCCGACAATTCATTAATTTCTGACTTCTCACCGTGTTCGGATCTTGCTACAAAACCTTACCGGATCCGTACGTCAACCTCGTACTAAGAGGATCTCCAACCATACTAGCTAAAATGGCTAGCCAAATTGTTCAAATTTTTGCCTAGTGAATTTGGCTAGCCAATTTGCTTCATCTCCAACCATGCTTCTTCCTCTATATTTTGCCTCTTGCTCTCTATTTTGCCTCTTCATGTTCATGGCTAGGCAAAATGCCTAGCCATTATGTTTAACCATTGGAGATGTAAAATGAGTATGGCTCTCCAAATATGGCTATGCCTCTTCATTTTGGTTAGCTGTTGGAGATGCTCTAATAATGGAACAACGGAACAGGTGAGATAATTCGCACCTTTTTACTCAAAAAATAAAATAAAATAAATTTCGGGCCTCATTCAGTTACTCACAAATATTTACAAATGTACAATTTCTACAACCAAAACCGTTAGCAAGAAGAAATAGGTAACCCCACGAAAGGAAAAAAAAAAAAAAAAACCAGATCAGTAGGAGCAGGTAAAGGAAATTAAGCTGGGGAAACTACAATGCCTTGGTGCATATTGTTGCTGCTTTTTACTGTGTAGAAGAAAACAGATAATGTGAATTTTTTTTAAAATAATAAAAAAGACTGAACTTTTAGTTTTCCTCAATATTGACTATTTTCATTTGAGCTTTACTTCTAAATCTGACTCGTTTGAACCGTTGGATATGATAAGGATGGTGATGATTGCTCCAATTGACCTGCAAAAGTTTGAAATACTGTGGTTGACCCTGACAATAGACCCTCCGATGCGCAAGTCGGACCTCAGAAAATATAAGAGAACTTTTGGTGGCAAAATACTGATTACCTTGTTCTTGTGGAGGTCACGAGGTATTTGTAGTCTTTTTGGGGCCAATTTCAAGATAATGATTTATCTTCACTTTCCAATGTTTTGGATAGAGTTGGCTATCTCTTCTTCATGAAGATATGATAAGAGCGGTTGTGGAAATAGAGTTAAAACTCTTTCTTTAATAAGAGATATGGTTTTTAAACCGTCTCTTATGGATAATTATGAATTTAAATCATATTTAAATAATTATGGACTCTTGGGCTGTTATGACAACACAATTAGACAAGTCTGTTTTAAATTGTTGGGCTTGAAAGAGCCCCAATTCCTATTTACGAACCCGTTTCTAGTGGAATTTACTGTTTTATCTCTGATAGCTTTAAGATTTGTGCCCAATTTGAACGGTCCTGATTTGGTTTCATTTTTTTACCCATATCACAATCTCCCACTCCTCAAACTGAGTTTCACAGCCTTCGAGGAGTAGTTCTCCTGTTTTTAAGTGTTCACAAAACTTATCGGAATTTTCGGGAACGTTTAAATCTTGCCCGGGGTGTAACGGTGTTATTTCGAGTTTGTAAAGTACCCAAAATTAATTTTTAGAATTTTTTGCATTTTTTGTGACTTTTCCAGATTTTTCTAAAATTTTCCTATTTTTAAACATTTTTCACATTTTTATTCAATTTTTGAATTTTTGAATTGATTATTATAAATTTATAATTACTTTTTTGGAATATTAAAATATTTTTCCAAATTAATAATTACTTTTTAGAGTTTTTAATTAATTATTTCGAATTTTTAATTACTTTTACAGAATTTTTAAATAATTAATTCAATTTAAATAATTAAATAAGAAATATATAGTACATGATGATGTGGCAGCATCAGAGCCGTTCATCGCGGGCATGCTCGCACGTCGAGGAGATCACACGGTGGTGCCACGTGTTGATATTACCCGGTGCCTCACATTCTGTATGCTTTTTAGGCGATCCAGACAGTCGATCGTGTTGGGCTTGAAGATTGGGGAGATCGGGTGGCCCATGTGGCGTTTCACTCGTGAGTTACCCGGTGTCGCTCATACCTAGTGCGGCGCCGAATAAGGTGCCACGTGGCCTACTGGGAGCAGCGACACGTCAGCGTTGACTGGTCAACATTGACCTCCCCCTAAAAAAAATTCTTCTTCGTCTTGGGCTTTTCTCCCTTTCTTTTCTTTTTCTTTTCCTTTTCTTCATGAGCCTGGGCTTTTCTTCATGTCTTTTCTTTTTCTTCTTTTCTTTTATTTTTTTGATGAGCTTTCCTTTCATCTGGATCCCAAACAATTTTTTTTTTCGAAGCTAGTTTTTCTCATCAGATATCTACACGTATCTGTAGTGTAATAAACTTATCCGGTGCTATAGAGGTCCGATTGGAGCATGTGGTCCCTCGTTTCGAAGGTGAATCATCCGTCTTCAGGGTCAAAACAGAACTGCAATATTTTTTCCTCTGTTGAAGTTGAGAAGTGTTTTGGCGTCGAGAATCTATGAAGAGGAGTCCCGGGGAGGTACGAAAAGGAGCTTTTCTCCTAGTGGGCTGAGAAGAGGAGCTATGAAGAAGAGCTTTATAAGACCTTTGGGAGGAGCCATTCCGGTGGTGAGTTTAGGGAGCAACTCTATGGATGAGTTGAGCTCTGAAATCACTTGTGGAAGAAGAAGGCTGCACAGGAGGTAAGCGGGAGAAGACTACCAGGCTCTGGGGGAGAGCCATTTGGGAGGCGAGTTTAGGGAGCAGCTCTAGGGACGAGTTAAGCTCCAAAAGTTGTTGTAGAGGAAGCAGGCTGCTCGGGAGGTAAGAGGGATGCGGGGTATCATCGGGCTCTTGGGAAGAGTCGTTCGGTAGGCGATTTTGGGGAGCATCGCTAGGCGAGTTGGGCTCCGAACTCATTTTTAGTGAAGATGACCGCTCGGGAAATGAGCGAGATGAAGAGTATCGTCGGGCTCTAGGAGAGCCATTTGGGAGACGAGTTTAGGGAGCAACTCTAGACGAGTTGGGCTCCGAACTTACTATTGGCGAAGATGGACCACTAAGGATGAGAGCGAGATGAAGAGTATCGCCGGCCTCTAGGAGAGAGCCGTTTGGGAGACAAATTTGGGGAGCACTGCAAGATGAGTTGGGCTCCAAACTCGTTGTTTGTGAAGATGGCTGCTCGGGAAACGAGTAGGATGAAAGGTATCTCTAGACTCTAGGGAAGAGCAGTTTGGTAGGTGAGTTTAGGGAGCACTAGACTCATTGTAGGGAGCAATGAGTTTTTGGGGGAGCTAAAGTGGCGAGCTGAGCATCTGACTCATTTCCTGGAGTCGATGAGTTATTGGTGTAGCTCTGAAGAATGTCTAGGAACCGAACTCATTGCCTTAAGTTATTGAGTTGTGAAGCCCTTTATGTTTGTTGCTTGGCAAATAGTTGCACCTAAAAGTGGACTGACCACCACTTGATGTATCTTTATCTCTTTGAATTGCAATGAAATCTTCTTTTGGTATTTGATACTTTTGTTCTTTGTTGGTCGACAATAGTTTCTGGTGTGTTGGATTTTAACTCTTGAGTCTTTACGTTTTTAGTAGCTTTGATTACCACCGTTGTAGTAACCCCCTGCTATTTCCTTCTAGCAAGTTGTTGTGTATGTTAGGAGCGATCCCCACAATGGCGAGATTGCCCATCTCCGTACCAGGCTACGCGTGGCGGAGTTAGGGCTTACTTGCTTATGGGAGAAGCTATTCAAGGTAGAAGTGGAGCTCGGTTACTTGAGGAGAGTGTTAACCAGGAGGAATATCGAAATGCGCGTCTTGGTGACTATCTGCGGGAGACGTCTCTTCCCGATGTGGAGGGGCGCTCATGCGACGATGAGATTCCTCTTGCTGAGATGGTCGCCAGGAGGGACTTGAGATTAAATCTTTTTGTTGTTCTTTTCTTGCGGCTAAAACTAAGAGGGATGAGTTGAAGAACATGGTGCTTGAGAAGATCTTGAAAGTTTCTCATATGAAAGAGGTCATCTCCGAATTCTTGGGTGAGACTCATCCGGAATGTTCGGCTCGCATATGTTGGAAAGTTAGGGTGAAGGATGCCCGCCTCAAGGAGAGACTTTTCAAGCAGGAGGTGAAAATACACTGAAAATACACTGGTTGAAGTGGCTTGAAGTAGCTTCTTGAGGGGACTAGGACTAGGACTAGGAGCACCTCTTGCTCCCATGAGGAGCTAAATCAAAGGAGGTCATTCCATGAATTGGCTTTACGCCCGCATGGGATCTCGAGAAATCTGGGAGATGCCCAAAGTGGAGTGGCCTATTCATCAAGTGTTGCCTCGGCTGGAAGGGCAGCGCCCAATTGTGGCCACGCGGCTCGGACTCAATCTGCACGTTTGGTCTATCTTCAGATAGTTTGAAAGATCGAGGCACTGATTCGGTAGCCAGGGGGGGTGTAGGTTACGCATGATCCTTAAAAGGAATACCCTCTTACCACGGAAGAGTAGGAATAACTCTGAGGGAGACTTATAATTTTGTTGAATGCTTCTTTTGATCTTGTATTCAGATGCCGATGTGAAATAAAAAAAAATCTTCTAATTGTTCAAGCAATGTCTCTTGTTCTCTTTGAGTAGCATCTCTTTTGTGTATAGAGTAGTTGTGGAAACTTTAGTAGAGAGCTGGACCTCTTGTACTATTGTTGTGGTTTGTAGGGGTGTCCTTCAGGAGGGGGTTGGCCCCATTTTTGTTAATCGGGTGACTATCGCATCGCGATAGATTTGTCTGAATGGCGAGTTATCCTCTAACTCAATTGGTTGTACGTTGCTAAAGCAACTTCGTGCCAGAGGTGTAAAATCTGGGTTTATTCTTTAAGCGTAGCAGATCAAATGGCGAGGTGTGCTCCGCCCTTTCTCGGTGGCAAGTGGCTAAAGAGACTCTAAGAACCACGAGTATGGACTCCTCACTTGTCCGAGGGTTGTTTTGGGAGAAGATTGAATGGCGATGCGTGCCTTGCCCTTACTTGGTGACAAGTGGCTAAAGCGACTACAAGAACCATGAGTATGGACTCAAAACAGGTTGACAACAAATTTTGGGAGTAGATCGAATATTGAGGCATGCTTTGCCCTTGCTCGGTGGCAAGTGGCTAGAGCGACTCTAAGAAATATGAGTATGGACTCCGTACTTGTACGGGGGTTATTTTGGGAGCAGATCCAATGATGAGTCGTGCCCTACCCATGCTCGGTGGCAAGTGGCTAGGGCGACTCTAAGAACCGTGAGTATGGACTCCGAACAGGTTGACGACAAGTTTTGGGAGCAATATAATGGTGAAGTGTGCCCCGCACACTTACTCATTGGTAAGTGGCTAGAGCAACTCTAAGAACCATGAGTATGGACTCCGCACTTGTCCAGGTTGTTTTGGTAGCAGATCGAATGGCGAGGCATGCCCCGCACCCTTACTCGGTGGCAAGTGGCTAGTGCGACTCTAAGAACCATAAGTATGGACTCTGAACATGTTGACTCTAAGAACCATGAGTATGGACTCCGCACTTGTCCAGGTAATCCTACTTCCAAAAGGATGAGGGCTTCTGTGCCGAAGTTAAGGTTGAATGGGGATTCTTCTACTGGGATTATCTTTGTGGTTTTGTAGGACCATAACACACTTGGGATTTCTTCGACCCATAGCCCTTTCAGTGCTTCACCAAGTCTCATCTTGCCATCCAAGATTTTCTGATTGGCGTTCTCTGCTTGACCGTTGTCTATGGGTGCATGATAGATGAGAAGCGTTGTTCAACCCCCCATATCGGTGCAAAACTTGCGGAACCCCTTACTAGCAAATTGAGTTCAATTGTCATTAACTAGTTTGCAGGGGATCCCGAACCGACATACTATGTTCTTCTAGAAGAATTGTTGGACTTTATGCTATGTGATGGTTGCAAGTGGTTCTGCCTCGATCCACTCTGTGAAGTAGTCATGGTGACCACTAGAAAGATCCGTGGTCCAGTGGCTGGAGGAAATGGTCCGAGCAAGTCCATTTCCCACATTGCGAAGAAGATGTGGCTTGTCATAGAGCTGAGGTTGGCTTGGGGTCCCGCTTGATGGAGGAGTACTTCTGGCCGGGATGCATTGCGGACGTATGCTTGGGAATTGTTGAGAAGAGTGGGTAATAATATCCATGGTTGAGAATTTTTCGTTCAAGAGACCTCGCGCCTAGATGACAGCCTCATATTTCTTCATGTACCTCTTTGATGGCATAATCAACCTCTTTGAGGGAGAGGCATCTTAGGTAAGGTCGGCCATCAACTTGGGTATATGAGTGCTTGTAGAGGATTCCTTCAACGAGTGTGTAACGCCCCGATTTCCGGTAACTGGGAAACCGTGACATAAGCTAGAATCTTTTCTTCAATTAGCCACAATACACAGAAAAACAGGAAAATTTAAAACTTTTTATTCAACACAAATGTATTAAAAATCCGAATGTTACAAAATTGCAATACATTACAACAGTGTCAAAATAATACCTTTACAATCCCAAGTGTTACAACTTTCGACATATTACATCAGAGTACAATGAATGAAGAACAACACTTGGTATTTCACTTGGATGCTTTCCAACAAATAAATAGATTACAAAATTGGTACAATGGAACAATAGTAAACAACATATAATGCACCAGAAATGAAGACGACTCTTGCTTCTCTCGTCATGAGTCCTCCTGAATCCCGTACCTGTACTTCTGCAATCTAGTACCTATTAAAATGGGGACGTCGGTACATATACTGACGTTTTTTAGGCTGATAACTAGCAGCGATTCTCCACTTAAGCAAACAGATTGATGAAAAGAGAAACATGTATATATAATTGATGTGTCGGTGTATACTATGCCTTAGACTTTAATACCCGATTGACTAATGCAAGGATGCACTTATTCTAATGCAAGCAAGTCTCCAGAACAGTATGCAGTCCATACTACACACGCCCCATCTCAAGCCGTTTCTTCATATATAGGGATTTGAACCCACGTTATGAATTCTACTCTGTACACAATCCTATTCCTGATAATACAACGTGACTGTGAGGTTGCAGGTGGGTTAAGTCTCACCAATGCAGTACGATTATGGTGTCTCCGTTTGCCACTACTACCCAGCGTACCAGACCTCACTCAAAAACAAGGTTGCAGGTACGATCTAATTCCGTTATTGCAGTCACTATAGTGGTGATCGCGTTTTCCACTATTGCCCAGCGTACCAGACCTCATTCGGAAACCAAAAGAACATAGGGTCTCGCAAGCGTAGGTTAGCACGTAGCATCCCCTGTGGCACCCCTGGGGTCTCGCAAGCGCAAGACTGCACGTTGCATCCTGTGGCACCCTTAAGTCATGGTATTTCAGGAATTAACAGACGAGATACGTAACCCGTGCTCCCAACTCGTGAGAAGGCACCGTATGTATCCCTTTAACGGGAAGGTACAACCAAATAACACTGCCTAGTGTCGGCCTATAGGGCAGGTCGGATCATAAGGAATCACCCTTAACACCAACTGTTTCCCTTCGGCGAAAAAATGATAATAAGTAGAGTTCAAGTAGTAATAGTCATAAGTTACTACCCTAATGATGTCACTAAATTCAAACAGTCTCATGGAGTTTTCAATAACTTTCTTATGATTATCCCGATCCAACTCATGGCCTATCGATCCAAGACACCGGTGACGAAAATCTCTCTCTTACTCATCATTACCCCTAACTTGGATCTCGTCAACATTCTCGGCCCGCGATCAACCCACATCAGTTAAGATCCGTCGGTGCTCGAGGTGTGATTTATCCACAGTTTCTAAGGTGGTAAGATGTGGTTCTTGATGGTCGATGGCCCCTACGGTAACTATGTGACCTTATCACTACCCCTAACTCGGATCTCGTCAACACTCTCGGCCCACGATCAACCTATGTCAGTTAAGATCCGTCGGTGCTCGAGGTGTGATTTATCCACAATTTCCAAGGTGGTAAGATGCGATTATTGATGTTCGATGACCCCTAGGCTAGCTTTTATCTAGCTAACATTACTAGTGACTTTTCCAACCATTATTTACCATATATTGAAGATGAAGCATGTGCACATCATATGGTCCAATTTCAATTAGAAACACATACAACTAGAACTCATGGGTTCTTTTTCCAAATTTGAACTAGGACAATATGCGATTAGGTTCATGGGTTCTTTCTCAAAGTTGAGCTAGAATCACCTAGAACCTAATTGCATGGGTTCGCCAATTCGAGCTAGAACTATCACGGAGCTAGTTTCATGGGTTTCTTCTTAAAAATCGAACTAGAGCAAATGCGGAACATGTGTTCATTTCAATAGTTCCATTGGATTAGCATGCAAGCTAAACTCATGGGTTCCACTACAACATACAACTTAGACACGCATGGATTCTTTTGAATCTAAAACAACTACACATCTCAAACATGAGTTCTTTACTAGAACTACTACAATAACACAAGCATGCGTTATTTACTTAGAACAACTACAATAACTCAAGCATGGGTTCTTTACTAGAACTACTACAATAACACAAGCATGCGTTATTTACTTAGAACAACTACAATAACTCAAGCATAGGTTCTTTACTAGAACTACTATAATAACACAAGCATGCTTATGACTTAAGCATGGGTTTCGTACTATAATCAACCTACAACAACTCAAGCATGGTATCTTTCTACACCTCAAGCATGGTATACTTACTATAATCAACTCAAGCATGGTATACAACTTAACATGGGTTTCTTTACTACATCAACCTACAACAACTCAAGCATGGGTTTCTTACTATAACAACCTACAACAACTTAAGCATAGTTCTTTAGTAAATAATTAGCAACTCAAGCATGGATTTCTTACTACAATGATTAGCAACTTAAGCATGGATTCCTATAACTACTTAAGCATGGTTCTTTACAAAAATAATTAGCAACTCAAGCATGGTATTCTTTTGACATAGAACAATGAAAACTCAAACATGGGTCTCTTTTATTGCATAAACTCAAGCATGATTCTTTTTGACCTAAAACAACATAAAAACTCAAGCATGATTCTTGTGTCCTTTACTAGAACAATCCTACAACAATCTAAGCATGGTTTCTTTACTACAAAAATTAGTAAACTCAAACATGATGGGTTCTTTTACTAAAACAACTAAAAATCTCAAGCATGATGGGTTCTTTAGCACATACAACTTTAGCATGATACATGGATCCTTTTTGAAACTAGAAGAAGTACGAAACGGATTCATGGGTTTCACAAGTATGAATAGGCTCTCGTTTTGAATCTAGAACTACTACATAAACTCAAGCATGGTTCTTTCTACAACTCAAGCATTGTATACTTACTATAATCAACTCAAGCATGGTATACGACTTAACATGGGTTTTTTTACTACATCAACCTACAACAACTCAAGCATGGTATACTCACTATAATCAACTCAAGCATGGGTTTCTTACTATAACAACCTACAACAACTTAAGCATGGTTCTTTACTAAATAATTAGCAACTTAAGAGCATGGATTTCTTACTACAATGATTAGCAACTTAAGCATGGATTCCTACAACTACTTAAGCATGGTTCTTTACTAAAATAATTAGCAACTCAAGCATGGTATTCTTTTGACATAGAACAATGGAAACTCAAACATGGGTCTCTTTTATCGCATAAACTCAAGCATGATTCTTTTTGACCTAAAACAACATAAAAACTCAAGCATGATTCTTGTGTCCTTTACTAGAACAATCCTATAACAATCTAAGCATGATTTCTTTACTGCAAAAATTAGTAAACTCAAGCATGATGGGTTCTTTTACTAGAACAATTACAAATCTCAAGCATGATGGGTTCTTTAGCACATACAACTTTAGCATGATACATGGATTCTTTTTGAAACTAGAACAAGTCCGAAATGGGTTCATGGGTTTCACAAGTATGAATAGGCTCTCTTTTTGAATCTAGAACTACTACATAAACTCAAGCATGGTTCTTTCTACAACTCAAGCATGGTATACTTACTATAATCAACTCAAGCATGGTATACGACTTAAGCATGATGGGTTTCTTACTACAACAACTTAAGCATGATGGGTTTCTTACTACAACAACTCAAGCATGGTATCTTTCTACAACTCAAGCATAAATACAATTTAAGCATGGGTTTCCTTCTACAACAACTCAAGTATGTCATCTTTCTACAACTCAAGCATGAATACAATTTACGCATGGGTTTCCTTCTACAACAACTCAAGCATGGTATACTTACTATAATCGACTCAAGCATGGTATACAACTTAAGCATGATAGGTTTCTTACTACAACAACTTAAGCATGATGGGTTTCTTACTACCACAACTCAAGCTTGGTATACTTACTATAATCTACTCAAACATGGTATATGGATTCTTTTTGAAACTAGAACAAGTACGAATGGGTTCATGGGTTTCACAAGCATGGTTCATGGGTTCACAAGTATGAATAGGTTCTCTTTTTGACATAGAACACAAAACTCAAGCATGGTAGGTTTCTTTACTAAAATAGTTAGTAACTCAAGCATAATGTTCTTCATGGGTTCCACAAGCATGAATGGTTCATGGGTTTCATGAGCAAGAATGAGTTCGTTTTAATCTATGATTACTACACAACTCAAGCATGGGTTCTCTAGCAACCTCGAATAGTTTAGGACATGGTACTACGGCATTCATCTCCAGCATGGGTTTCTCTAGCAACCTAGAATAATTTAAGCATGGCTCTTTACTTAAGCATGGGTTTTCTAGCAACCTAGATTAGTTTAGGACATGCTACAAAAGACTAATATACATTATTACAAAGACTACTTCTTTAGGAAAATTACAAGTCATATACATTACAAGGACTACATTTATTTAGTCTACAAATTACTACATACTACAACCCACTTTTCTTCAATCCTATAAGTTCCTACATACAATAAGTGTAACGCCCCGAATTTCAAATAAGGATAAATTCGAGATTTACAGGATCTTTACTTCACTTCGTACAATTTTATAAGGAAAATTTAAACCTTTTTCAATAGTACATCAGAGTTCAATTACATCTTAACTTTACACAGCGGAATAATGAAATTTACAATAATTCATTTACAACATCTTTTAAAATAAAAGCAGCATCAGCATATCCACTTCATAGCTTCATGTATGGTCCTTTACCTGCATATTAATCTGTGGGCACGTCAGTTACTTGCAACTGACGAAATGTTATACACGGCTATCCTCTCTATGCCGGGAATAGTATAACGGTCTCATACTTTAACAAATCACAGAAAGATTGAATGAACATATAAAGTGTCAAAAGTGATTATTCTAAACATAAGTGCATGTCATGTCTTAATGCCTAATGCATACCATTCTACACTAGGATGACACTAATGCACACTTGTTCGGATTCTATGCATCCCATACTACATAGGTCCGAGGGCAAGCGCCTACGTTCTCCACAATAAAGGGCTCGATCCCTCGCCATGAAAACTACCCGGTAGCAAAACAAAGTTCAGACTATTCCACGAATGTGAATCCCAGCCTTGGAGTCCACCGCCGGCTGTTATAACAGATTCCACATCGTGCGAACCGTCCCGTATGTGACCCTCTAGCCCAGTATATATATATATATATATATATACATTGGAGACGGTAAACACAAAAATCCATCCGTCCGACTACTCAAGATCTTGGAGTCCACCGCCGACCCGTCCTCATAGTCCCGGATTAAAATATAATAATCCGTCTCCCACAGGGCAACCTCAGTCCACCAACTGGGTCTATAGTCTTGGAGTCCACCGCCGACTATATAGAGCACCCCACTTACGTTTCCCTAAGTTTACTACATCTTCACTTATGTGCCTAAATTTTCTTAAGTCCAAGACATGAACAATTTCCATTCAAAGAATTAGTTTTACCTCCTACCGGACTTAATCAACAACTGCGAGATAGCCCCATGGCCATATCTCCAAATCATATCTCAAATATTTCTTTCAATAATGCCGGTATCGAGGTCTTACTAACTCTAAGTCATAAACTTTCATGTACAAGAAAACATGGGTACATATACCCTTTAATAATCATGTCTTAACTCAAAGTATTCTTTATCTTCAAACTATTCACAACTTGGTGTATGTCTTGTTTTTGTATCATTCATACTACTCATTCACTATCTTTTTAAGGCAACAATTCTTTTCATGAGTTTGTATCATAATAATTTGACAATCTCCAAATGAGAATTAAAAACAAATGCGAAAGGAACTATATGATAAAAGCAAAAGTAATATTATTAAATCGGACTTAGTATTTATTTACCTCAGAAAAAAAAAGCTTTGGTCCAAGAAACAATTATATGAAGTCCGATTACAATTATATAGCTTTTCAAGAAACAATTATATGTTGACTAAGTTCTGACCAAATGCAAAGGTATGTTCCTTTAAGTTGGACTTAGTATTTATTTACAAATTTAATATTAAAACTATTATTTGGTCTAAGTACATTTATATAATTAGGCTACATAGACAATATTATTTGATCACATGTACAGTATGGTTTTAAAAAGTAAAACTATTATACACTAACAAATAATGTTACAATTCCCATATTTTCTTGTACTATTGTAATGTAAACCGATAATCATAGTATAATAATTTTAATTTGTCACATGCTCTCCAACTTTTACGATCTTTTTAAAATAAATATAGAATTCTCAGATCTCTTCCTTCTCTTCATTTGGAAATTTCACTAGCATGTTTTGAAATTGGATTAAAAATGCTCTGACATGAA
Organism: Hemerocallis citrina; assembly: GCA_017893485.1. Classification (NCBI taxonomy): domain Eukaryota; kingdom Viridiplantae; phylum Streptophyta; class Magnoliopsida; order Asparagales; family Asphodelaceae; genus Hemerocallis; species Hemerocallis citrina. Next base: position 64,216,128 of record CM030364.1, on the reverse strand, counting down.
TATGTGCGTAACTTTTCCCTCATCTTTTGCAAAACTTAGATCTTTCTTTTAGAACTAAATCCTACAAAAGAAATGAAAACTAGTATCCATGCCTATTTGGTTATAATCTCATTTTGACATAAATCATATTTTATATTGAAAAAATGAAAGAAGCCTTTTTCATGCAATAGTTCCCATTCTTTAAAAAATATAGAACCTACAAATTATACATTTCGACATTTACAATCATGCATACTAGTATGGTTTATGACAGTAATTTGTTTTATTATTTTTAACTATCACGATGGAAAATTGTTCTCTTAGTCATAACAAGATTTCTACCATTCATAAGCACAATATATTTATCCCATCAATTTTACTTTCTTCTTTCTTAGTCATTAGGCCCTAAGGCATGATTTGCATATGTCATTCATCCATCAATTTCCACATACCCATCAAGTACAGAGATTGCACGCATATAAACAAGATTCATAGTATAAAGCATTTCTTCTTTTTAATTAGCATGATATCCACTATTTACTTATTCAACAAAATTGTCCTCATTTATAGCATGGTAACATGGATCTTATCAATAATTTTCTCATTAATTCATATTATACATTCATATGATTTTAGCATGCATAGTCTAGATGAAACCACCCACAAACATAATATTAGTCCATTTGTCAACATAGCATGATTCACCACATGTATAGTTATTCTATTTTATAAACTACTCATTTATTTTTATTAGTATGCACATAAAAAAATTTAGAAAGTAGGAGACACCCACCTTATTGAAGCTTGAACAATTGAAGGGAAAGATGAGACACTTTTTCTAGCTCCAAGACAACTCCTAACAAGCTCCCTTTCCTTAGCAATGGCTTCCTCTAGCAATTCCTCCAAGCAAAAGGACCCTCTCTCTCTTTCTTTTCTTTCTTTCTTTCTTTCTTTCTTTCTATATTGTTTTTGGTGCAAGAGAAATATAGGAAATGAGGCTCTATTTATAGGGTATGGTTAGGGTCTATTATGCATAATTTTGCACCTAATAACTCTCCATAATAATTCTTACAACTCTCCATGTTCTAAACTCCTAAAACCTACAACTCTTCATCTCCCCACTACTCCATACCTTAACTCACATTCATTCTCTCTTCTCTTCATGAAAACCGCCCCCCCCCCCCCCCCTTGCCCATGATTTGGTCTAGGTACATTTGTGTGTACATGCACATATGCACAAACAAATATGAACACATTTCTATAACTCAAAAATGTGTACTAATATTGTAACTTGTCATGTATTAGTACATGTTTAACTAAAAATGTGATCTTAATAATGGGCTTGCTACATGGGCCCATTACTAATTAATTAATTTTAATTATCTAGTGGACTCTTTTCTCAATGGGCTACATTTTAGTTTATAGGCCCATGGATCAAAAGAAAGGCTAAATAAAACCAATACATGCTAAAAATAGAAAATGAGAGTAGCAAAAATGAGAATAAAAATTTGCACGTGCACCATACGTGCAAAAATTGAAAAATGTATTTTAAAATGAAAAAAATATAATTGGGGTGTTACAACACTCCCTCCTTAGAATAGTTCCGTCCCCGGAACTACGCTTAGGAGCGAGAAACTACTAAGAAGGAAAGAAAAGTCTACAAAAGAAAATTTAGTCGAAGAGTTCGGGATGGTCCTTCCGCATCTTTTCCTCTGATTCCCAAGTTGCTTCCTCAACAAATTGATTTCTCCAAATGACCTTTACCATGGGTATCGTTTTGTTTCTCAAGACCTTTTCTCGGCGATCCACGATCTCAACGGGACGCTCAGCATAGCTCAAATTCAGTTGCAAACCCTCAGGCACTTCTGGCAGATGATGACTTGGGTCAGCAACATAACCCCTTAGCATGGACACGTGAAAAACATTGTGCACTTGGGCCAACTCTTCCGGTAGTTCTAACCGATAAGCTGTCTTCCCGATTCTCTTCAGTATTTTGTAAGGTCCAATGTATCTCGGGGCTAATTTTCCTCCTCGCCCGAATCGAATCACTCCTTTAGTCGGAGATACTTTTACAAAGACATGGTCACCTTCATCAAATTCCAAGTCTCTCCTTCTATTGTCGGCGTAACTCTTTTGCCTGCTTTGCGCATCGACCAGCCTCTTTCTGATCAGCTCGATCTTTTCTGAAGTTTGCTGCACAATCTCTGGTCCAAACAGCTGCCTCTCCCCCACTTCATACCAACAAACCGGAGTCCTGCACTTCCTCCCATATAGAGCTTCATAGGGCGCCATTCCAATGCTCGCCTGGAAACTGTTGTTGTATGCAAATTCCACCAAAGCTAAGTGTCTCTCCCAACTACCACCAAAATCTAGCACACAACACCTGAGCATGTCTTCCAGCACTCTGTTGACCCGTTCAGTTTGCCCATCTGTCTGAGGATGGAAGGCTGTACTGAAATCAGTCCTTGTCCCCATAGCCGCTTGTAGACTCTTCCAAAAATGTGAAGTAAAACGCGCATCTCTGTCAGATACTATAGACATCGGGACTCCATGCAATTTCACAATTTCATCCACATACAATTCTGCCAGCTTTTCCATTGACCAAGTAAGCTTCATTGCTAAGAAGTGAGCTGACTTGGTGAGTCTGTCCACTATTACCCAAATGGTATCATTGCCTTTGGAACTCCTGGGTAAACCCGTGATGAAATCCATGCTGATACAGTCCCACTTCCATTCCGGGATAGGTAAAGGCTGCAACAATCCTCCAGGTTTCTGATTTTCTGCCTTGACCTGCTGGCAAACCGCGCACTTGGCCACAAACTCTGCCACATCTCGCTTCATACCTGGCCACCAGAAGTGTAGCTTTATATCTTTGTACATTTTGGTACTCCCTGGATGTACAGATAATAAGGTAGCATGTGCTTCCTGAAGAATACTTTCCTTTAGTTCCGCTACATCAGGCACACAAAGTCGCTCCCCAAACCAAAGTACTGCATCCTTCACTTGAAATTCTGCCAATCTGCCTAAGCCAACCTGTTCTACCATCCCTTGGATCTCTGGATCCGTCTTCTGGCTGTCCATGATTCTGTCTCTCAAAGTGGGTTGAATCCTCAATTGAGCTAAGGAAGCCTCCACACTCTGCAGAACCACTTCAATTCCTGCTCGATCTAGCTCATCCGCTAACCTTTCCTGGGTTGTGATCAACCGAGACAAACTGACCTTTCTGCTAAGTGCATCTGCTACCACATTAGCCTTGCCCGGATGATATTTGATTTCAGGTCGGATGTCCTCCAACACTTCTAACCATCTCCTCTGTCTTAAATTCAAGTCCCTTTGTTGATAAATATACTTCAAGCTTTTATGATCGGTGTACATGTTGACTTTTTCCCCGTACACATAATGTCTCAATTGCTTCAAAGCATAGATGATCGCTGCTAGTTCCAAATCATGGGTTGGGTAATTCTTCTCATGTGGTCTAAGTTGCCTAGACCCATAAGCAATCACCTTTCCTTCTTGCATTAGTACGCAACCCAGTCCGCGATGTGAAGCATCGCTGTAGATGTCATACTCAACTCCTGCTCTGGGCAATGCTAGAATAGGGGCTGTAGTCAATTTCTCCTTCAACGCCTGGAAGCTTGCTTCGCATTGCTCTGACCATTCGAAATTCACATTCTTCTTTGTGAGCCCGGTGAGTGGCACCGCTATCTGAGAATACCCTTGAATAAACCTTCTATAGTATCCGGTTAGACCCAAAAAGCTTCTAATCTCCTTCACCGTGGTTGGTCTTGGCCAGTCTTTAACTGCTTCAACCTTTTGCGGGTCAGTAGCCACTCCCTCCTTAGAAAGGATGTGACCCAAGAAGGCGACTTCGGTTTTCCAGAAGTCACATTTAGACAATTTTGCATATAACTGGTGCTCCTGGAGTTTCTTTAGGACCTCTGTCAAGTGCTTGGCGTGTTCTTCCTCGGACTTGGAGTAGACCAAAATGTCATCAATAAATACAACGACAAAGGAATCGATGAAAGGTCGTAGAACTCTGTTCATCATGTCCATGAAAATAGCTGGTGCGTTTGTGACTCCGAAAGGCATAACTAGAAACTCGTAGTGACCATGCCTGGTTCGGAAAGCCGTTTTATGCACATCATCTTCCTTTACCCGGACCTGATGATACCCAGACCGTAGATCTATCTTGGAAAAGACTGCTGCTCCCTGCAGGCGATCGAACAAATCATCGATTCGGGGAATGGGGTACTTGTTCTATATGGTCACCTTGTTCAACTCTCTGTAGTCGATACACATCCTCATAGATCCATCCTTTTTCTTTACTAAAAGAACTGGGGCTCCCCATGGTGATGCACTTGGCCTGATGTATCCTTTGCTCAGTAACTCTTCGATCTGCTTCTTGATCTCGTCCTGTTCGACTGGTGCCATTCTGTATGGGGCCTTGGAAATAGGAGCACTTTCCGGTTGAACCGTGATGCTGAACTCTACATCTCGACGAGGGGGAAGCCCTGGTAGATCATCCAGAAATACTACTGGGAAGTCTCGAACAACTGGGATCTGTTTCACTTCTTCTGGAACTTTCTGCTCGGACAATGCTGCTACTATCTGCTTACCCTTTCCCTTGCCTTGGAAAGTAACAACTGGTCCTCCTGGTGCCTTGATTATGACTTCTTTGTCCTTGCACTCGATAGTTGCACTGTAGACTGACATCCAGTCAATGCCAATGATGATGTCAACTCCGAGAACTGCCAATTCAATGAGATCGATGCCAAAGAGTCTGCCCCCAATCTCGAGATCACACCCCTCATAGTATCGATCGGTTGTCAAGTTCTCTCCTGACGGAGTAGCCACAGATAAAACCTTGCCAGGAAATATTTTCGGCTCAACTCCCAATCTTTTAGCAAAAGAGGGTGACACAAAAGTGTGTGAAGATCCTGTATCAAATAATACTGAAGCTTTTATTCCATTTATTAAAATGTTCCCTGTTACATATGAGTATTCTCATTACATTACACTTTATTACATAAACGGAAAATATAAGTCAATTAAGCTTCGTCTTCCGTACCCGTGATCACATGATCCACCTCATCCGCATCGGCTTCTGTCAAGGCAAACACCCGCCCCTGCTTGAACTGTTTTTGCTCGGGCTTGAACGGCCTTTGACTTGGTCCTCCCCGCTGAAGCTGGGGGCATTCTGACTGGTAATGGCCTTCCTTTCCGCACCTATAGCAAGTCTTGCTTCGTTGAGGCTTGGTGCATCCAGTGGACATATGTCCCGATTCTCCACATCTGTAGCAAGTGGGTACCCTTCCGGCCACAGCAATGGCATTGGCGCCAGTGGGTTTGAATCGTTGCGCGGGGGGCTGATTTTTGTAGTTGCTGGGTCCTGCGGGCCTTTTGCCCAAGTTCCAATTATTCTTCCTGGCTTGCACTGCCTGGAATTGGTTCATGTCCGTCTCTGTTGCAGCGGCCCTTCGGACTAGCTTTTCAAACCTCCGAATGCCTAGAGGTATCATCCTGGATCTTAGGCTGGGCCTCAGACCTTGCTCGAATTTGCGGGCCTTCTTAGACTCCTCCTGAACCATCTCTGGTGCATAACGGGAAAGTTGATTAAACTTGGTTTCATATTCCCTCACCGTCATATTACCTTGTTGTAAGCTCAAGAACTCCATGGCTTTCTTTTCTTGTACATCTAGTGGAAAGTAATGGCTCCTGAACTCTTCCAGGAATTCTTCCCATGTAAGTTGCACATTTCCCAAATTTCTCTTCAAGGATTGCCACCATACGCCCGCATCCTTTTCAAGCTGAATGGTAGCCAATTTCACTTTGCTAGCTTCAGGGGTTTCAAGTACTTCGAAAATTGTTTCGATCTGTCGAACCCAGTCATCTGCAGCATCGGGGTTCGTCTGTCCTCCAAATACCGGCGGCTTCATTCTTTTGAATGCTTCCACCAGTTTGATGGCCTCAGGTATAGGGATAGCTGGTCCTGGTCCTCTATTTTGAGGGATATTAGCGGCGAGGGCATTGAGGGTCTGGTACACCCGAGCCATTTCTGTTTCCAAATCCAATCCATTTTCCCCGCTGAAGCCTTCGCCATTTCCAATTCTTCGTGCCATTTCTGAGTCATAAAATTCTTCATTAATCATCACAAATAACATAACAGCAAGATTGTATTCTTTATTCAGAGATAAAACTTTTATTTTAACACTTCCATTACAATTGCTTAAATAAAAGATATCCTAGATTCTACGGTTTTTCTTGGCTTCTCTGAGCTCTTCCCGCAGATCTTGGACTTCCTTTCTTATGTTTTCAATCTCGTACGGTCGCTTTTCTTTATCCCTGTCGCGATGTTGGGTCTTCTTGAGCTCGTATATCAGGTGGTTTAGTTTCCAGACGCGTACTTTATCCTGTGCCAGGCGTAATTCCAAGTAGTTAACCTTCCTCTTTTGTGCATCCAGTTCTCGACGAAGGGATGCAACGAGGTCATCTGGGTGATCCGGTATAAATTCCTCGTCTGGGAAGTCTTCGGGAGAGTCAGGTGGTGGCGGAGTAATTTCCCTGGACTCGGGAAACTCTTCATCCTCTATCTCGAAGGGTTCCTCTTCTTCTTCCTCCTCCGGGTCTTCTTCTTCCTCTGGGTCCTCTTCCTCCATTGGTTCTTCTTCTAAGTCCTCAGGGTGGACAAACCAAGGAAGTTCGTTTTGGTTGGCCATCTTATAACAAGGGAAAAAAAAAAGTTATCTTACAAAGCAATGTAAATATGAGTCTAATTCTACAGGTTGAACTCACACTCTAGTGTCCACAGGAACAAAATTGTAACTACTCACTAAGGTGTCACGGGTTCTAAACTATAGTTAATGGTCTTATTACTGTTCTTTAGTTTATCAAGTTCGGATTCACTTGGGTTAGCCGTAAGAGTCGGTTCCCAGCTAGCGGTGGTCCGAAGACGCTTAAATACCGTGTCGCTTAGGGTTGTTTACACCCGGTTGACAGAAGGACTCTCTTGGTTTGTTCCCAAATTTATCGTCACTTTTTATCGTTCCTTATAAACTTGTACTACTTTTGAAGCATGCTCTGATACCATCTGTAACGCCCCGAATTTCAAATAAGGATAAATTTGAGATTTACAGGATCTTTACTTCACTTCGTACAATTTTACAAGGAAAATTTAAACATTTTTCAATAGTACATCAGAGTTCAATTACATCTTAACTTTATACAGCGGAATAATGAAATTTACAATAATTCATTTACAACATCTTTTAAAATAAAAGCAGCATCAGCATATCCACTTCATAGCTTCATGTATGGTCCTTTACCTGCATATTAATCTGTGGGCACGTCAGTTACTTGCAACTGACGAAATGTTATACACGGCTATCCTCTCTATGCCGGGAATAGTATAACGGTCTCATACTTTAACAAATCACAGAAAGATTGAATGAACATATAAAGTGTCAAAAGTGATTATTCTAAACATAAGTGCATGTCATGTCTTAATGCCTAATGCATACCATTCTACACTAGGATGACACTAATGCACACTTGTTCGGATTCTATGCATCCCATACTACATAGGTCCGAGGGCAAGCGCCTACGTTCTCCACAATAAAGGGCTCGATCCCTCGCCATGAAAACTACCCGGTAGCAAAACAAAGTTCAGACTATTCCACGAATGTGAATCCCAGCCTTGGAGTCTACCGCCGGCTGTTATAACAGATTCCACATCGTGCGAACCGTCCCGTATGTGACCCTCTAGCCCAGTATATATATATATATATATATATATATATACATTGGAGACGGTAAACACAAAAATCCATCCGTCCGACTACTCAAGATCTTGGAGTCCACCGCCGACCCGTCCTCATAGTCCCGGATTAAAATATAATAATCCGTCTCCCACAGGGCAACCTCAGTCCACCAACTGGGTCTATAGTCTTGGAGTCCACCGCCGACTATATAGAGCACCCCACTTACGTTTCCCTAAGTTTACTACATCTTCACTTATGTGCCTAAATTTTCTTAAGTCCAAGACATGAACAATTTCCATTCAAAGAATTAGTTTTACCTCCTACCGGACTTAATCAACAACTGCGAGATAGCCCCATGGCCATATCTCCAAATCATATCTCAAATATTTCTTTCAATAATGCCGGTATCGAGGTCTTACTAACTCTAAGTCATAAACTTTCATGTACAAGAAAACATGGGTACATATACCCTTTAATAATCATGTCTTAACTCAAAGTATTCTTTATCTTCAAACTATTCACAACTTGGTGTATGTCTTGTTTTTGTATCATTCATACTACTCATTCACTATCTTTTTAAGGCAACAATTCTTTTCATGAGTTTGTATCATAATAATTTGACAATCTCCAAATGAGAATTAAAAACAAATGCGAAAGGAACTATATGATAAAAGCAAAAGTAATATTATTAAATCGGACTTAGTATTTATTTACCTCAGAAAAAAAAAGCTTTGGTCCAAGAAACAATTATATGAAGTCCGATTACAATTATATAGCTTTTCAAGAAACAATTATATGTTGACTAAGTTCTGACCAAATGCAAAGGTATGTTCCTTTAAGTTGGACTTAGTATTTATTTACAAATTTAATATTAAAACTATTATTTGGTCTAAGTACATTTATATAATTAGGCTACATAGACAATATTATTTGATCACATGTACAGTATGGTTTTAAAAAGTAAAACTATTATACACTAACAAATAATGTTACAATTCCCATATTTTCTTGTACTATTGTAATGTAAACCGATAATCATAGTATAATAATTTTAATTTGTCACATGCTCTCCAACTTTTACGATCTTTTTAAAATAAATATAGAATTCTCAGATCTCTTCCTTCTCTTCATTTGGAAATTTCACTAGCATGTTTTGAAATTGGATTAAAAATGCTCTGACATGAATATGTGCGTAACTTTTCCCTCATCTTTTGCAAAACTTAGATCTTTCTTTTAGAACTAAATCCTACAAAAGAAATGAAAACTAGTATCCATGCCTATTTGGTTATAATCTCATTTTGACATAAATCATATTTTATATTGAAAAAATGAAAGAAGCCTTTTTCATGCAATAGTTCCCATTCTTTAAAAAATATAGAACCTACAAATTATACATTTCGACATTTACAATCATGCATACTAGTATGGTTTATGACAGTAATTTGTTTTATTATTTTTAACTATCACGATGGAAAATTGTTCTCTTAGTCATAACAAGATTTCTACCATTCATAAGCACAATATATTTATCCCATCAATTTTACTTTCTTCTTTCTTAGTCATTAGGCCCTAAGGCATGATTTGCATATGTCATTCATCCATCAATTTCCACATACCCATCAAGTACAGAGATTGCACGCATATAAACAAGATTCATAGTATAAAGCATTTCTTCTTTTTAATTAGCATGATATCCACTATTTACTTATTCAACAAAATTGTCCTCATTTATAGCATGGTAACATGGATCTTATCAATAATTTTCTCATTAATTCGTATTATACATTCATATGTTTTTAGCATGCATAGTCTAGATGAAACCACCCACAAACATAATATTAGTCCATTTGTCAACATAGCATGATTCACCACATTCATAGTATAGTTATTCTATTTTATAAACTACTCATTTATTTTTATTAGTATGCACATAAAAAAATTTAGAAAGTAGGAGACACCCACCTTATTGAAGCTTGAACAATTGAAGGGAAAGATGAGACACTTCTTCTAGCTCCAAGACAACTCCTAGCAAGCTCCCTTTCCTTAGCAATGGCTTCCTCTAGCAATTCCTCCAAGCAAAAGGACCCTCTCTCTCTTTCTTTTCTTTCTTTCTTTCTTTCTTTCTTTCTATATTGTTTTTGGTGCAAGAGAAATATAGGAAATGAGGCTCTATTTATAGGGTATGGTTAGGGTCTATTATGCATAATTTTGCACCTAATAACTCTCCATAATAATTCTTACAACTCTCCATGTTCTAAACTCCTAAAACCTACAACTCTTCATCTCCCCACTACTCCATACCTTAACTCACATTCATTCTCTCTTCTCTTCATGAAACCCCCCCCCCCCCCCCCCCCCCCCCCCCCACCCCCCTTGCCCATGATTTGGTCTAGGTACATTTGTGTGTACATGCACATATGCACAAACAAATATGAACACATTTCTATAACTCAAAAATGTGTACTAATATTGTAACTTGTCATGTATTAGTACATGTTTAACTAAAAATGTGATCTTAATAATGGGCTTGCTACATGGGCCCATTACTAATTAATTAATTTTAATTATCTAGTGGACTCTTTTCTCAATGGGCTACATTTTAGTTTATAGGCCCATGGATCAAAAGAAAGGCTAAATAAAACCAATACATGCTAAAAATAGAAAATGAGAGTAGCAAAAATGAGAATAAAAATTTGCACGTGCACCATACGTGCAAAAATTGAAAAATGTATTTTAAAATGAAAAAAATATAATTGGGGTGTTACAATAAGAGCAACTTTTTATGAACTTGGGTTAGTAAAGAATGATCACTTACCAAGGTAGAGAACAACATACAACAAAAACTTATCTTTTAAAAAGCTAGATGAGTCCTACAACCCCAAAAATGGGTAGTAAATATTCTTCATACACTAATCTTTATATGCACATAGTTATAGTCCAAGTCAGAGTTTAAGTTCAACCAAACAACCGTAATAACAACAATAAACATACAAGGTTAAAGATTCAACCTTTATGTGTTTTAATTAAGTTCCACCACCCATCTTTTTCATGGGATCCTTTTGATCCCTACAACCACCTTATGCTTAATACTTAGTCCAAGTCATTTTTAGAACACACATACAACAAAAGTGGACAAGAATTCACACAAATAAAAAGAGAGAACTTCATCTTGTTTTTCCACCGTTCTTATGCACAAATCTTAGTCCAATTAATTCAAAATAATCATCATAACAACAATAACCATAGCAAGGTTCAATACTCTATCTTTATGTGATCTTGTTGAGTTATACCAATCCATCTTTTTTATGGGATCATTTTGATCCCTACAAATATGCTTATACTTAGGAATTAGTCCAAGTTATTTAGGAACATATATATACAACATCCACCATCATAAAGATGGGTTCTTTTTATCCTACAACAGCCAACCATCAAAGATGGGTTCCTTTTCACATACAACCATTTCTAACCCTTAAAGATGGGTTCTTTTCTACATACACAAAATAAATAAGAACAAACAACCTAAAAATTAGAAGTAGAGAATCTCCACCTTTTGAATCTATGTAGGAAGGACTGGCTAGCAACCTTCTCCTTCCTCCTTTGCTTCTACTACTACTTGTATGAAGAACACTTATGAAAAACCCCCAAATGAAGAACACTTAGGGTTTTCCTTCTCTTTCTTTTCCTTTCTTTTTTTTCTTGTAAAAGAGGCAAGGAGTGAAGGGGAGGGGTTTTTATAGGATAAATGAAGGGTTGAAGGTGCAAAATGACCTAGGGTTCTTTGCATACACCCCCTTGGGAAATTTTTGGGGGTTTGGCCGGCCAAAATCATGGTGAGGTGGAGGGGTGAGGTGAAGGGGAGGGTTCTAGTAGAAGTTAACTTAGGTGAGAAGGAACAACACCTATTAACTCTTATGTAACTCTAATTAGTCTTAACTCTAGGTTTAAGCCTCCAAACAAATCCTCGCCATCCAAATTTGATTAATCATGACAAAAATAAGATATTTTTGTTCAAAACACATACTACATGATTTGTACAAACGTACGAAATCGGTACAATACGCTTACGTATGTATATATCTATATACCGATAATTTCCGTTTGTAAAACCGCTCAATCCGTACAAAAATAATTTAATTCTGAAAATAATAATAAAATAAATTTTATTATCAGTTCGGAAGATTCCAGTACCAATTTGATACAATACAGATGCATACAGACTGGTATATATATATGGATAATGCTTATTAACAAAACCGGGTGATATCCACCAAAAACATTTCAATTCTAGAAATAAAAATAAAATAATAATAAAATAATAATTTTAAATACCTGTCGGGGATTTTTCAGACATTGTCTAAAAAATGCGTTTTTCAGGGTTTTGTACATGTGCACAAAACTGATACAATACTTGTATATACATACTAGTATATATGTCCAGGTAACTTTTTATGAGTGAAACCAAGAAATTTCCATTTAAAAATATTTTAATTTTAAAATAATAATTTATACAATATAATATCCGTCCGGGATATTACAATACTCCCTCCTTAGAATAGTTCTGTCATTAGAACTACGTTAAGTCAGGAAAACAGAAAGTTATCCATACTCTAAATAACTCGGGGAAAGAAAAGCTTATACAGCTTTCCGGCTCCCAAGTGGCTCTTCGACAAACTGGTTCCCCAAAGAACCCTGACCCCGATCCCCCAAGTTGCCTGCGAATCTGCCAGAATCGGGACATAACTCTTGAATCTTGATCAGAATCGATGATACTGGTACTCCATGCTGCTTCCTTACGCCTTTAATGTGGACTTCCGCTAATTTCTCTAGCGTCTAAGTCATCTTTATTGGAGAAATGTGCAGACTTTCGTCAATCGGGTCTCCAATAACCTAAATTGAGTCATACATTTTTGAACTTCTGGGTATTCCTATGATGAAGTCCATACCGATATTCTGATATTTTCCTTCAACAACTTGCCGCTTCAGTGCTTCATTCCCGACATCTCCTGCCTAAGCCTTCTGACTTGCTCCCTTACATTTGGTTGTGGCTTCAATTGTGCCAAAACTGAGCTCCAATCTTCAGTAATTACTCCAATACTAGCCTGCTGGATCTCATTATCTGGCTTCTTACTTTCTTCACGGTCCTTGGATGAGGCTAATTCTTCACCTATCTCGATCTTTTGCACTTCGGTAGCCACTCCCTCCTTAGAATGGGACATGGCCTACGAACATCACTTCTGACTTTCAGGATTCTCTCCTATAATTTGCTCAAGCTTACGCTCCAGATGGTGTAATCAACAAAACCAAATCTAGAGTTGCCTCCCGCACACATCTCACTTCTTGAAAAATAATTCAGACAAAAGAATATGATGAACCTCAATTGAGTCAAAACAGTTGCGTGGATTTCATATATATATAAATCTAACTGGTCACAAAAAGTATTACATCATATATTACTTCTTCAGTCCAAAAAAATAAATTTCAAAAGGTACAACTTTTAAACTTAGTTGCAGTACCATATGCATACACTAGTAATGGCTCTCCTGCCTTCTTTAGCTTGCTTTTAGTAAATGCGAACTCTATCCTTGGTGAACAGGCTCCTTTCCTTTGTTGTTTATTTCAGGGCTAATATTTGTTGTTCCTTCCCTCTTTTGTGAAACTGGAGACAGTTTGGCCTGATATGACCAATCTCCCCACAATTGTAACAGACACGGGTATCCATTTGAGGGTCCTTCCTCGGACACTGGCTCATGAAATGACCATGCTTATCACATAGGAAACAACTTCCTGTCTTGGCGCCTCCAAGCTTGCCCTTCGTTTTCTGAGTCTTCTACTTCTGACCTTGGTTCTCGAACCCTGATGCTGGTGCAGATCTTTTCCCTTGTCGTCGTGGACAGATCGATTTCTTGTGCCCATCCTCCTCACAGAAATGGCATACTACAACCTTGGCGGTCTTCAGAACTTGCCTCCATTCCTGCTGTAGTTGTGCCAATCTGGCGTTGAAGTACTCCCGCTCCTCTGTTATGCCTGCTAATGCAGCTGTGCAAGCATCACCCAGTTGCTTAGCTAGATGATCTTTCCTGGCCACTTACTTCCTCAGCTTCCTCATCTCTCGATATATGCTAGCTGCCGCTACCATGCGTTGATCCAAATTTAGCCCTTGCGATAGTGAAGGCGAGTCCGTCTTGAGGTTAACTTGTAGTGAAATCTCCTTTAGCTCCTCGCTCGAGATCATCGGATCATCCCTTGAAATTGCCTCACTCTCTTCCATCAACACATCCTCGGTTAGGATATCCTCGAACACCATCCTATCCTTAAAAAAACACACATACTGGAATTAGTCCAGATATAGGAAATTTATAAAACATAAGTTGAAAGAAACAACAATATGAATTATAATTGTCTACAACTAGCAAAAATTCGACTCCTAAAATGCATCCAAGTTTAATTTTCCTACTGTATTGGACTGTAAATTGAAGTCGGCTCTGATACCACTCTGTAACGTCCCGATTTTCGGTAACTAGGAAACCGTGACATGAGCCAGAATTTTTTCTTCAATTAGCCACAATACACAAAAAAACAGGAAAATTTAAAACTTTTTATTCAACACAAATGTATTACAAATCCGAATATTACAAAATTACAATACATTACAACAGTGTTACAATAATACCTTTACAATCTCAAGTGTTACAACTTTCAACATATTACATCAGAGTACAATGAATGAAGACAACACTTGGTATTTCACTTGGATGCTTTCCAACAAATAAATAGATTACAAAATTGTTACAATGAAACAATAGTAAACAACATATAATGTAGCGGAAATGAAGACGACTCTTGCTTCTCTCGTCTTGAGTCCTCCTGAATCCCATACCTGTACTTCAGCAATCCAGTACCTATTGAAATGAGGACGTCAGTACATATACTGGCATTTTTTAGGCTGATAACTAGTAGCAATTATCCACTTAAGTAAACAGATTGATGAAAAGAGAAATGTGTATATATAATTGATGTGTCGGTGTATGCTATGCCTTAGACTTTAATACCCGATTGACTAACACAAGGATGCACTTATTCTAATGCAAGCAAGTCTCCAGAATAGTATGCAGCCCATACTACATACGCCCCATCTCAAGCCGTTTCTTCATATATGGGGATTTGAACCGACATTATAAATTCTACTTTGTACACAATCCTGTTCCTGATAATACAATGTGACTGTGAGGTTGCAGGTGGGTCAAGTCCCACCAATGCAGTACGATTATGGTGTCTCTATTTGCCACTACTACCCGGCGTACTAGACTTCACTCAAAAACAAGGTTGCAGGTACGGTCTAGTTCTGTTACTGCAGTCACTATAGTGGTGATCGCGTTTGCCACTATTGCCTAGCGTATCGGAACTCATTCGAAAACCAAAAGAACATAGGGTCTCGCAAGCGTAGGTTAGCATGTAGCATCCCCTGTGGCACCCCTGGGGTCTTGCAAGCGCAGGACTGCACGTAGCATCCTGTGGCACCCCTAAGTCACGGTATTTCAATAATTAACAGACGAGATACGCAACCTGTGCTCCCAACTCGTGAGAAAGCACCATACGTATCCCTTTGACAGGAAGGTACAACCCAATAACACCACCTAGTGTCGGCCTATAGGATAGTTCAGATCATAAAGAATCACCATTAACACCAACTCTTTCCCTTCGACAAAAAAATGATAATAAGTAAAGTTTAAGTAGTAATAGTCATAAGTTACTATCCTAACGATGTCACTAAATCCAAACAGTCTCACGGGGTTTTCAATAACTTTCTTATGATTATCCCGATCCACCTCATGGCCTATTGATCCAAGATACCGATGACGGAAATCTCTCTCTTACTCATCATTACGCCTAACTCGGATCTCGTCAACATTCTCGGCCTACGATCAACCCACATCAGTTAAGATCCGTCGGTACTCGAGGTGTGATTTATCCACAGTTTCTAAGGTGGTAAGATGCGATTCTTGATGGTCGAGGGCCCGTACGGTAACTCTGATACCTTATCACTACCCCTAACTCGGATCTCGTTAACACTCTCGGCCCGTGATCAACCCGTCAGTTAAGATCCATCGGTGCTCGAGGTGTGATTTATCCACAGCTTTCAAGGTGGTAAGATGCGATTCTTGATGTTCGATGACCCCTAGGCTAGCTTTTATCTAGCTAACAATACTAGTGACTTTTCCAACCATTATTTACCATATATTGAAGATGAAGCATGTGCACATCATATGGTCCAATTTAATTTAGAAATGCATACAACTAGAACTCATAGGTTCTTTTCTCAAATTTGAACTAGGACAATATGCGACTAGGTTCATGGGTTCTTTCTTAAAGTTGAGCTTGAATCACCTAGAACCTAATTGCATGGGTTCCTCGCCAATTTGAGCTAGAACTATCACAGAGCTAGATTCATGGGTTTTTTCTTAAAAATCGAACTAGAGCAAATGTGGAACATGGGTTTCATTTCTATTGTTCCATTGGATTTGCATGCAAGCTAAACTCATGGGTTCTACTACAACATACAACTTAGACACGCATGGATTCTTTTGAATCTAAAACAACTACACATCTCAAACATGTGTTCTTTACTAGAACTACTACAATAACACAAGCATGCATTCTTTACTTAGAACAACTACAATAACTTAAGCATGGGTTCTTTACTAGAACTACTACAATAACACAAGCATGCGTTCTTTACATAGCTTATAGCGGCATTTTTCAAAATGCCGTCCGTATCAAACATGGCACCCCACCCATAAAAAAAATAAAAATAAAAGTAAAAATAAAAATAAAAATACCCGCTGGAAATGCCCTCTTTGTTGGCGTTGACTCATCTTAGAATTAATTAGTTTATCTTTTTGAAAAACTATATTTCGATCAGCAATAAGTATTATTTCCTCATTATATATTATATATATATCTTAAGCAAATAGGCTCACCCTCTCTCTCCTTTCTCCATTTTGAAATAGAAAAAGAAGAGCAAAAGTGATAATTAACACGTGCAACCCACACTAATTGTTAAAACACAAATAATTTAAAAAACACCTAAAAAGACATTCCATCTTCCTCATCTTCTCAAAACACACAAACCCTAATCAATTCTCTCTGCCCCAAAACCCACACTCCCAAAACCTTCCATCGTCACGAACCCGGCGGTCACCCACCCTGCCGCCGGCCGTCGCCCACGATGCCCCAGTACCGGTCGTCCCGTCTCCCACGACGCCGCAGTCACGGTCGTCCCGTCGCCCACCCCGCCCGCCGGCCGTCGCCCACGACGCCCCAATCCCGGTCGTCGCTCACCCCGTCCCGACCCCGGTCGTCGCTTACCATTTTGAAGGTCAGTTCAGTTATGGGTCTGTCTCTTGCAATTGAACCAGCACTATCTGGAAGTAATTGCAATAGGAGTAGAAGGTGAAGGATCAATCGAGAAGATTGTCGACTTCCTTCTATTCCAGATCATCCACATAGAATGCACTAATTAACAGAAGCAATAATTCGATAGTGTTTAGCAAATTAATAATAATAATTAGATAAGTATCCTCGCTTAAGGAGAAAAGGAATATGCTAATCGATAATGCTACGAACAATATATATTGGTAGATTTCCCTTAAAAGCAGATCTTTTCCCAGGTGCATTTGAGTGCTTGCAAATTATTTGATAGAAGCAAGAAGTCTATAGGTTGATTAAAATATTGAAGTTTGGGGTTTTAAGTTTAGGGTTGTACTGTTGTTATTAGTAGGATTTTATTTAGATAATATCTTTGAACAACTTCTCTTTAAGAAAGCAAACATTTATCCTTGAATCTATTTGTGCTTGGTTACTTATTAGAGACTATAGTTACTTAAATTAGACCATTTGGTGTTCTATCTTAACAAAGAAGCTTTGGGATGAAAAACTTCCTATCAATTTTATTGCGTAGTTAACCTTGGTCCACGGATTAACAAAAGTAAAGTAAATCCCGTGCCTTTTTGATTTGGTTTGTTGTTTTGATAATCCATTTTAAGACTTTGATTTTGAAAACAAAATATTTTTTTTATAAACTGATTTCATAAAATAGCTCTTTTTAAAAATGAAGTATAAAAAAGCGTTTGGTAAACTTTCTATGAAGATAAGGTGTTAAATTGTTGATCAGCAACAATCAGACATGATCCGTACATAATATGGGTAGCCATAGCCATTTACCATGTAAACCACGTTCACATTCACGTTCAGCAAACTAAAAAAAACAGTTGAGGGATTTTAAATGATAATCCAACAACCAACGACCAACAAAGATGCAAAGTAGATTTTCAGGAAACATAGGGTCTCAAAGTGGTAAATGAAAATAATTGTAAAATGCAATACTTATTAAGGTATCTAAACAATGGTCTGTTTAGTTTTTATGCAGCAAATTTTAGCCTTTGTAAGAAAATCATACTAAGTAATCAAGTTAGAATTTAACTGTCTGAAAACCACCTGTTCAAACACAGTTTAAAGTAACTTACAAAATTATTTCTATGTTAAATAAATTTGTTCATCATGTTTCCAGAATTATTTCTATTAAGTCATGTAAAAGTGCTCTCCTCTCTTCATTTCCTCTGTTCTCTACCTTGGTTTGAGATTGTAGCTGGTTTGTAGTGTGTAGAAGGATGTGATTGTTAATCTTCATGTTAGATTAGTATCAGTTATTTTCTTTTCATATTTTGTTGTTTTGGACTTTGGACTTCTTTTGGTTGTATGTATTTGTTACATATGATAAGCTTTTGATCATATACTGTATAAACAAAATTAATGAGAAAAAGTATTGCATAAAAATATTATTTTATTAAGAGTTGGGTGACAAGAAACTGTAATCTAAATAGTTCTCTGATACTGTGATAACGTTAGTTGCTTTAATTCACACAAGACTAGATCAGTATTATTAATTTAATTTAATTTGGTTTAATTTAATATAATATTTATATTTATATATATTTTAAGCAAATAGGCCTACCCCCTCCCTCCTTTCTCCATTTTGAAATAGAGAATGCTCATGAATAGTGAATTTTGGTGATAAGTATAAACACTCAGAAATTTGATAAATGGATTGAACATATTTTTTCCATGAGAGAATTATATGTAAATTTCATTGAAATAGTCAATGTTGGTGATAATTCATGCCCACATAAAAATTTAATAAATGGAGCGAACGTTTTTTTTCCTTAGAGAATTATATGTAAATTTCAGTGAAATATAGTGTTTTATTGAGTATAACGCGGTTGATTTTATTTTCAATAGTAGGTGTGAAGATTCAAAGATAGTGGGAGATTTTTAATTATATTGAGGGAAGACAAACTCTTTCATTACATCAGGTATATTATATGTATTCTTATCTCCTACTATACTTTCTTTTGAATTAATCCTTATTGTTATTTATCTCAATATGTAATGTTTCAGTATATTTTTCTACATGTTTTTTATTGAGTATAAAGTGGTTGATTTTTGTTTTCAGCAGTAGGTGTGAACATTCAAAGATAGTGGGAGATTTTTAATTATATTGAGGAAAGTCACTCTTTCATTACATCAGGTATATTATATGTATTCTTATCTCCTACTATACTTTCTTTTGAATTAATCCTTATTGTTATTTATCTCAATATGTAATGTTTCAGTATATTTTTTCTACATGTGTTTTATTGAGTATAAAGTGGTTGATTTTTGTTTTCAGCAGTAGGTGTGAACATTCAAAGATAGTGGGAGATTTTTAATTATATTGAGGGAAGTCAGACTCTTTCATTACATTAGGTTTGTTACAGTTGTTCTTATCTCCTATTATACTTTCTTTTCAATTAATCCCTATAGTTATTTATCTGAATATGTAATGCTTCATTATATTTTTTCTACATTGTGTTTGATTACATATTTATTATTCATATTTAAATAATTGTCCAAAACTACACTTACTAATGTAGGATGCAAGACAAAAATAATATTTCGTCTTTCCAACTTAATAAGACAATTTCTGCATGTGCACGACGTCGAAGAATTGAAATATTGCGGCGAAAAAAGGCATCGTCCTATGAGGGCACTGCTGACTTCAGATCCACATATAATTGTGATGAAAGATTATTGTGATTGAGTTTGGATGTGCCTTATTATTATTAAATATTTGTGTTTGAATCATTTGTTTTATGTGCGAAGCTTTACTAAATAATTGTTGAATATTAAATTATAATTATGATGATTTTGAAGTTGTAAATATGGGGAGGTTTTGTCGATTTTTTTTTAAAATGTTATTGATATTTTAATTTATTTTTTGGTAAAATCTGTGCAATTTACACAAGGGATATACTAGTTTATCATTCACAACTTACATTAAATTTTGAGCTTGCTAAAATGGTTTTTGATTCATAGTTGGCTATGCAATGTATGGAAGTTAAAGATGCATGGAGTTATCAAGATTGCTTTACATAAACTTTTACCTGCCTATGATGTAAAAAAAAAAATTAAATTAAAAAATATATTAAAAAATGATAAAAACTTTGTCTTATAAAAATTTATCTTATCTTTACATGAGGATCCTGTTCCTGTACCAAAATTTTAAAGTTCTTGTATTGATTTAGGAACTTATATCTTTTTAAATGCTCTTCTTGCCCTAAGTTTGAATGTAACTTCATCACAAGTTAATACCATGTACATAGCCTAGCTTGCATCTTCACCAAAACTTCTAACAAGTTGAGACAATAAATATTTATGTTTTATCATCAACACAAAAAAAAACTTCATTCACATGATTGTTTGTTGATGAGTTGATAGTTGGAAAGAATAATTGCTCACATGATTGTCAACATCGTTAGTTAGTTGATGAGTAGTAGCATATATCATAACATATAGAGAGTAGATTCAATGAAGTTAATTATTTTGAAGCAAATGGATATCATATAAATAACTATTGAGGATGACTATACATATATGAGTTTTTGCCCCAAACATATATTATAAATGTATTGGGGCTCACTTCTCACTAAAAGACATTTAACATTATCTTTTAATGAGAAGTGGGCCCCAATACATTTATAATGTATGTTTGGAATAAAAACTCATGTATGTGTAGCATTCTGCATCACTATATCTGATTATTTTTTTAAGAGTAAAACTACACCAACATTCTCGTACACTACTAGGTAAACACACCTAGATGTGGGAAAGCTAATTGACACTGCCACATTATCAACCTAATATAAATCTAACTTGACTTTCAATCAAATCAGACCCTGATTAATCTCCAATTGATTTTATTCAAATTAATTACTTAGAGACTAATTTCATTAAAAAAAATTTATAGCTGGATAGAGTCAAACGACTCCAACCCAGAAATAAATATATTAATAAAAGAAAAGAGTAACATACAACAATCAAGTTTACAATAAGTAAAACACAGAAGCACAATAGCGTAATACAACAAAACAGAAACCGAGAATGGCATATAAGAAGGCTGCATGAAACTCAACCCAATGCTGCCCACAAAAGCACAACAACAGCCAACAAGCAAATAAGGAGAACAAGCAGTGACAACACATGCAGGTGGCAGCAGCACCCAGAGAGCATCCAACAGACACAAAACACGGGGAATCAACAACGCAAATAACAAAGTGCAGCAGGAACCATCCCAACTAGCCACGAAACCTCGACAAAACTGAGGAGCTAGAATCCTCCGGAGACCCACAATATTAGCCAAAAACACATACAAAGAAGACAGAGAGTCACAACCTGAAGCTAAGCAACTAAATTGAAATAAAATGAAAAGAAGAGGGCAGGAATCTCCATAAACTTAAAATCAGAACAACAGTAAAAGAGAGAGAATATCAAAATCACAAAGAGCAGAGGAAGATGCAGACCAGAAGCTAGTAAAATACACATAACCAGCAAGAGACGACTTAATCAAGGACCAAAAGAGTGAAAAATCTGCACACAAAACAATCAAAAAGAAGAAACCAAAGCAAGAAAACAACCTCGGCCTTCAGTGTTGCATAGATCTGCAAAGAAAATACTCAGTATGTGAGAGTAAAAGAATAAAGGAGAAAAAAGATAAGTCAGTATAAACCACTAAGGAACATTAAACAGAAAAAGAGGCGACAACAATATCAAGATTGACGAATTGAAGCTTAGCCAATTTGTTATGAGGGAGAATACAAATTCATAAATTAGTGAGGGAAAAAAAAGATAAATCTATTAAGCAATTAATGGGGTGAGAAGTATTGGTGAAGATTCTATTATTTCTTTCTTTCAAAATGGTCCAAATCATCGCCATCATGGTTAAATTTCACGATGACCGAATAGAACGCTTGAGACGAAGCGATCTCCAACTATCCCAACAAGAAGTCACAGAACCGGGCTTACCATGCACATGCCAAACTTTCTTGCAAATGTTCCATAATGGAAGAATGAATGAGCAATTAATAAATAAGTGTCTAGTATTCTCATGGCAGGCAAGGCATGAAACACATTTTTGGCCAAGAGCGAGATTTTTTTGTTGGGAATATCAACTGTGAGAAGTTTATTGTGAACAGTCAACCACGTGAGGATACGGATCTTAAGCGGGGCGATACACCTCCACACAATATTGGAGAAAGGAGAAACAATACCTCCGTAATTGAGGAAGTTATAACATGCCCTAATTGTATAGGATCCCGAATTATTCCACCGCCATATAATATCAACTTTAGGATGTCAGTGATAAGATTTTAATAACAGAAGTAACCAGAGATAATGCAAATACAGAGCAATACAGAGATATATGCGGAAAGTGATGTTCTAATCCGCTACCGTAGCAGGGGATTAGCAGTAAGATGGAAAAGTTCAGGAAAATCAAAAGCAATTATGATATTGCCAATCCATAAATCAGTGCAAAACTCAACGGTGAGCCCATCACCACAAATTTTAAACAACCCGCATTTGAAGGGTTGAACAACCTTCTAGACTCATTCCCAAGAAGTAGAGGCTAAAGAAGAAATGATAAGATGAAGTTCCCAAACGTTGTGACGTTTATGGTATTTATGGACAACGCGACGTCCCTAAACCAACTCTTCTTGCTTAAGAACTTTCCACAACCTTCTTTTCGAGAAAGGATAAATTCAGATGTTTGGGGTTCAGAATACCCAGACCGCTTTTATGCTTCGATTTGCATAATAATTTCCAAATATAGGAATGTTTACCGATTCTCAGTACAGATGATCCCAACTAGAAGAAGTTTCATCGAAGTTAGGACCTAAGTTGTGATTAATTATATTCATTTTGATGAGGTGAACGTACCGATTAAAACTGCTACTTTATGATGTATTCATTTTGTTGTTTACAACGATGCGAGTGATATGAGTGTAGCATTACTCTTTATTAGATACAATATAGAGTAATGCTAGAGCCACTACCAATTTCACTACCATTTTCTTCACTACCTTAGGTGGCACACTCTAATAGGTAGGGAATGATAGAGTAGGTGGGAGAAGTCTCCAATAGGAGTATGCCACCTAAGGTAGTGAAGGAAATGGTAGTGAAATTGATAGTGGCTCTAGCATTACTCTACAATATATACTAGTATTTTCTAAAAGTCCTTTTGAGTCTATTACTCGCAAAAATAGTTTAATAATTTATCACATGATAGTGAATGGAGAAACGGTGTTCGTCGTTATGCTAAGTGAAGAAGCGGTGGATACATCGGTACATGTTTTGTCTGCCATTTTAGCTCAAGACAAGCCACTTCAAAATTTGGGAACAAAATTCTATGGGTGCAAGTTCATATGATTCTTTATAAATCTTCTCTTTCACCCTTTAATCGTATATGAGGGAATGCTTTAAATTGTGCGCTATTATGTATCTAAGGTTAAAAAAAGATTTGTGTAAAAACCTGTGTGCATTAACCCTGATAAAACTGAAGTTTGCAAGAAGAATTGCTAACCCCGCGCTTAGCGAAAATTTTGCCGTACTGACCGACTTTTTGAAAATATTTGATGCTCTGACCCACTTTCGAAATAATTAACGAATTGACTCAGTTTTGGACACGTCAGTAAAATTCGTTATTGGGAAAAACGACATAGGTTATTTACATGCCGTTTTTCCTAATAACGGCATATATATTTAAAAAAAGTGTCATGTCGTTATTTGGAGTAACGGCATAGGTTATTTTGTTTTTCGACAGCTTGTAGTCTCCATTTAGAAAAAAAATTGCAAATGTGAAAACTTTATAACATATGCCGTTATTTCAAATAACGGCATTCTCAATACTGATGCCGTTATTTGGAATAACGACATCAGATATATTTTTTTATTATAAAAAAGTAACTTATTATTCATCCTCTCTGACAAATAAGTTAATTTTTTTTAAAAAAAAATTATAACTGATGTCGTTATACCAAATAACGGCATCATTTATAATTTTTTTAAAAATTAACTTATTATTCATCATCTCTGTTTCCAAACAACGACAACAGATCATTTATATATAACTGATGTCGTTATCTCCAATAACGACATCAGTCATTCGAATGCAGTTATTGGGGATAACGACATTATTTATAAGTTTTTTTCACACTTAGAATTTTTTAAAGTTAGAAGATTCACACTTGCAAGAAAAATATACTGATGTTGGAAAGTAATCTATGTGGGCTCACATATGTGACTAAATGTATAATTGCTATTCTAAAGTCTAGCCCAAATTAAAGTGATCTAATCAAGATTAAGTAATGGGTTAAAAGTATATAATTTAAAGTGTGATATAATACGTGTAGAGACCGTAAAGTAAATTTCTTATTTTGTGATGGGCAAAATTGGAAATCAATAATTATCAATTAGGGTTATGGTCCCCTATACATACGCATCTTCTTGTTCCATCTGTCATCCCCAACAACAGAAGAATAGAGAGACGGCCTCTCATAGAAGTACGTATCATATAGGAAGATCCAAACCCCCTCCGCAATCTCCATCAATGACTTCAGGTTAGTGCTTCCGCTTTTAATGTTCCTCTTCCTTTTGATTTAGCAAAGATCTATAGTTTCATAATTTAGGATTTTATATTACAGCACTTTTGCAACATGATTAAGATCTAGATTCATATAAACTTGTTTTAGGTTGTTATTAATGTTTTATGCATGTTCTTAAGTGTTCATAAAATTTCAACAATTTGGTATCAGAGCCATCTTTGCTGAATTAATTGAAGAAATTTAGGGTTTATTGTTTAAAGGAAATTTAAGAAATTTTTCTTTTGATCTTCCTTTTTATGGTTTTGTCTTCTAAAGATTCAGATTCAATAATTAAATTAATTGAATTTGGATATGTAAAGGCTAATTGTTAGACCGACTAATCTTTTCGATCTATGAGTTCAGTGGATCTGAATGTTGATGTTGACATTGTTTAATATTCTGGATGGATTTTCGTTATAATCATCTGTTAACAGAATTTTTAATATTCAGTATGATTATCTAAAAGTCTGTGATTATCATAAGCAATTAATCAATTAGATATTCGGTTGACAATATCCTTAGTTATAATATTTTAGTTGATAATCTGTTGACAATATCCTTAAAAAAAAAAAAAACCAAATCCGTGAGTACTGATTAGTTGTGTTTTTGGATTTTGATAAAGATTTCATGATATGGCTTCAGATATGGTTTTAATCTTGATGTGGTTTTTGTTAGTGGATTTTGTTATATATGGAAATGGTATAGTATTAAAATGTGTTATAAGGTGATGGGGGCCCACAGATTATTAACATAGAATGTGCTGTTTGAGTTCCTTGTTGACTTCGGTCAAATATTGGTGACATGGCCATATGCCATGGGGCCCACCCGAAAGGTAAATGTGCTGTTCTCACCTTGAGAACGGGGAAAATTGATATGGTGATAATTTATGGGAAATTTGTATGTCTACAGTATGAGATTTAATTGTGCAAATGGGGACCCACGGAAATTCAGAATTTGGTTTTGATTTTGGTTTTTGACAACAATCTCCCTGGTTCCTTTTGATAGGTTTTGGTTTTTTTTTTATAACAATTTTCAAATAAAATATTTATATGTTGTTTATATGTTGTTTGGCCGGTTTATATGCTGGTTTTATGCCGGTGGGGTCCAGGACGGCCGCTGTTTACTTTCATTGTTCCCTTTTGCAATAGATAGATAATGTCAATATTAACCTTTTGCTGTAGTAGATAATGTCAATATTAACTTGTGGTTTAATCTTAATATTCAGTGTGAAACCATTAGTTTAATATACGGGATCTATATTTGTGCAGTCTTCAGATCAATATTTGTTCGGATTTAATATTCTCAGATTTAATATTCGGGATCTGAAACCATTGATTCAGTTCTTGACATTATCTATCTACAAATAAAGTAAAATTATAATATTAAGGAAAAGATAAAATTTTGGAAAACAATTAAATTCAAATTTTGGTTTTGGATTTTCTTATGAATGTCTATATTTTGAATAGATTAATTGAAACAAAATGTTGCCAAAGTGACCTCTTTTGTGTAGATTAATTTATTTAAAATTTCAAGATGATTGTGTGTCTGTAATTCATGCGTTTATTAACTGACCCAAAGGTAAGTTGATATTTGGCCGAATTCCATACACATCTGTGGTAATAAATATGTGACAATTATAAGGTATTCCATGTAAATAATAAGTCAGTCCAAAGAATGACTTATTATTTGATAGGATTTATTATCAATATTTGATTACTACAACAAGAGTACCGCTTACAGTTAATGTTACTGTCCAAAGACTTGATATTAACGTTGTGCTTGGTATCTTGAGATGAGATTAACCATTATTTGAATTTATTGTTGATATGGCTAAAAATAGGATTAAATCGGGACCGTTCACATCGGACACGAATCTTAAAGCTCAGGGGCAAAACTGTCATTTCACATACAAATGGGTCCGAAACGGGTACTGGATCTCCTTCTCACAGATCCAATAACCCGCGAACGGATCCACCTCAACTGGGTACGGGTCCCGACCCGATACAAACCCAGTCCGACAGGATAGAATTAGGGTCTCTGATTGAACCAAATCAACGGACCTGATTCGCGACTATCCTCTCACCGAGAATTAAGGGATTACAATCCTAATCTGATTACGAGGATTTTATGCCTTATCAGATCATAGGAATCACATTCCTTATCTGATCCCAACGGCGACTATAAATACCCCCCACCCATCTCCATTAAGAGGTAATCAATCCTTTTCCAGTTTTTGCGCTCTTTTATAATCATTTCTGGTTACTGACTTGAGCGTCGGAGGGTGCGTCGCCGGGAACAACCCCGGTGTCTCGCACTTTTTGCAGGTCCACGGCGGGAGTGACGGTCAAACCCCGACGGAACAGGTATACAGGTTTACTATTCAGTTTCCCCAAGAACTCACAAATACTATCTGTTTGCCCCCACACCGAAATTAGCGGCAACAGATTGGCACCGTCTGTGGGAAACCATACGAATAGCAGCCCCTCCTCTTCCCGTTGGTCCGATCTTCTCCAGCCAAGCCTCCGAGGAAAGTCAGGTCCAGAGGGTCCAACCGTGGGCCCAACCCCGCCGATCAGCAAGAGGTAGTCCCCGTCCAACCTGCTCCGCAGCAGGGACAACCCCCGCTTCAAGTGGAGGACCCTCTTCAACAAGATCAGCCTCCTCTTCAGAATCAGCAACCCCCCAAGGGTCCTGCCGGTCCACAGAATGCCGGTGCGGAGGGCTCCCGCATGAAGCAACCTCTCCACCAAGACCGCGTCTCCATACACAATGCCTCTTCAGATTCTATGGCCTCCCATAATCGCCGAGCTTCTGACCTCCAACAACAAGTCCCAAATCGGCCGAAAGAGGTGGACCTTCGCCACCGTCTGGATGAAAAGCGGGCCCGAGAGGGAACCTCCCGCCAACACCGTCCGGATGAGCGATCTCCCCGCCGCCGAGAATACAGGTCTCCTACCCGGAGGGAGCAAAGAGAATCCCCCGAGCATCACAGAAGAAGACCACGCTCCCCCGCGGGTCGGCAGCATCCTAGGAACGATGAGGCGCCAATCACCCGTGCCGAGATCCAACGAGTTTGGAGCACAACTCTCTCATAGAGTTCCTCCTCACACTCGTCTCACAAACAGCTCTTTCCCAGAGCCGGGCTCTTCCGCTCTGCTCACTCCGAAGCGGACCTCTTCTCAATGAGTTCGGAGCACAACTCTCTCCTAGAGTTTCTCCTCACACTCGTCCAGCAAACAGCTCTTTCCCAGAGCCAGGCTCTTCCGCTCCGCTCGCCTCCGAAGCGGACCTCTTCTCAGACAATTCGGAGCTAAAACTCTCTCCTAGAGTTGCTCCTCGAACTCCTCTTCCAGATGGCTCTTCTACAAGTCGAGCTCTTCGCTCTGCTCGCCTCCAAAGTGGAGCTCTTCTCAAACGAGTTCGGAGCTAAAACTCTCTCCTAGAGTTGCTCCTCAAACTCCTCTTCCCAAACGGCTCTCTTCCATAGTCAAGCTCTTCGCTCCGCCCACCTCCAAGGCGGACCTCTTCTCAACGAGTTCGGAGCTCACAACTCTCTCCAAGAGTTCCTCCTCGCACTCGTCTCACAAACGGCTCTCTTCCAGAGCCGAGCTCTTCACTCCGCCCACCTCCAAGGCGGACCTTTTCTCAACGAGCCCGGAGCTCACAACTCTCTCCTAGAGCTGCTCCTCAAACTCATCTCACAAATGGCTCTCTTCCAGAGCCGAGCTCTTCACTCCGCTCGCCTCCGAAGCGGACCTCTTCTCAACGAGTTCGGAGCTCACAACTCTCTCCTAGAGTTGCTCCCCAAACTCTTCTCCCAAATGGCTCTCTTCCAGAGCCGAACTCTTTGCTCCGCTCACCTCCAAGGCGGACCTCATCTCAATGAGTCCGGAGTTCAACACTTGGTTCGATTCTACTTTGCAAGCTCACTCCTAAGCGGGCTAGAAGAGGGTCACCATTCGGAATTGCTCCCACGACCGTTGAACAAATCTAACAATAGTTCGGAGTCCAACACTCGGCTCGACTTTACTTCCCCGGCTCGCCCATAGGCGAGCCAGAAGTAGATCGCCGTTCGGAATTGCTCCCACAGCCGTTGAATGGTTCGGAGTCCAACACTTGGCTCGATTCTACTTCGCAAGTTCGCTCCTAAGCGAGCTAGAAGTAGTTCGTCATTCGGAATTGCTCCCACAACCCTCGAACTAATCTAACAATGGTTCGGAGTCCAACACTCGGCTCGACTTTACTTTCCCGGCTCGCCCATAGGCGAGCCAGAAGTAGATCGCCGTTCGGAATTGCTCCCACAGCCGTTGAATGGTTCGGAGTCCAACACTTGGCTCGATTCTACTTCGCAAGTTCGCTCCTAAGCGAGCTAGAAATAGTTCGTCATTCGGAATTGCTCCCACAACCCTCGAACTAATCTAACAATGGTTCGGAGTCCAACACTCGGCTCGACTTTACTTCCCCGGCTCGCCCATAGGCGAGCCAGAAGTAGATCGCCGTTCGGAATTGCTCCCACAGCCGTTGAATGGTTCGGAGTCCAACACTTGGCTCGATTCTACTTCGCAAGTTCGCTCCTAAGCGAGCTAGAAGTAGTTCGCCATTCGGAATTGCTCCCACAACCCATTAACTAATCTAGCAATGGTTCGGAGTCCAACACTTGGCTCGATTCTACTTCGTAAGTTCGCTTCTAAGCGAACTAGAATTAGCTCGCCATTCGAAATTGCTCCCACAGCCATCAAACTAACCTAACGATGGTCGGGGTCTTATGGCTCGACTTTACTTCATCGGCTCGTCCTTAAACGGGCCGGAGGAAGATGGCCATTCCGAACTGCCCCCACGACCACCGAGCCGAGCTACCCATCTACCGAGAAGCAAAGTGGCAGAAAATGTGCCTCAAAATCCGTGCTCGGATCTGCCGAACAAGATGCATCTACCGAGCAGCAAAGCAGATGAAGAGCAAGAAGAAAAAGAGGCTAACGGGTCAGGGTCGGATCCAATACCCACGGTCCGACCCATACCCTTCTTAGCTCCTTCATTCTTCTCCTTCTTCAGTCTTCCCGCCAAAAGTACCCAACACTTCTGCTCTTCTTCACTGTGCGAAAGAACGAGGCAGGGGAGAGAACCCGAATGCCTCTCCTCCCCTTCCTCTTTCTTCTCAGGGCCGAGCTCTTCACTTCGCTTACCTCCAAGGCGGACATCTTCTCAATGAGTTCAGAGCTAAAACTCTCTCCTAGAGTTGCTCCTCAAACTCGTCTTCCAAATGGCTCTCTCCCAGAGCTGAGCTCTTCACTCCGCTCGCCTCCAAAGCGGAGCTCTTCTCAAAGAGTTCGGAGCACAACTCTCTCCTAGAATTCCTCCTTACACTCGTCTTCCAAATGGCTCTCTCCTAGAGCCGAGCTCTTCACTCCGCTTACCTCCAAGGCGGACCTCTTCTCAAACGAGTTCGGAGCTAAAACTCTCTCCTAGAGTTGCTCCTCAAACTTGTCTCTCAAATAGCTCTTCTAATGCCGAGCTCTTCACTCCGCTCGCCTCCAAAGCGGAGCTCTTCTCCATGAGTTCAGAGCTAAAACTCTCTCCTAGAGTTGCTCCTCAAACTCATCTTCCAAGTGGCTCTTCCCTAGAACCGAGCTCTTCGCTCCGCTCGCCCCTAAAGCGGACCACTTCTCAAACGAGTTCGGAGCACAACTCTCTCCTAGAGTTCCTCCTCAAACTTGTCTCTCAAATAGCTCTTCTAATGCCGAGCTCTTTGCTCCGCTCGCCTCCAAAGCGGAGCTCTTCTCCACGAGTTCGGAGCTAAAACTCTCTCCTAGAGTTGCTCCTCAAACTCGTCTTCCAAGTGGCTCTTCCCTAGAACTGAGCTCTTCGCTCCGCTCGCCCCCAAAGCGGACCTCTTCTCAAACGAGTTCGGAGCACAACTCTTTCCTAGAGTTCCTCCTCAAACTTGTCTCTCAAATAGCTCTTCTAATGCCGAGCTCTTCACTCCGCTCGCCCCCAAAGCGGAGCTCTTCTCCACGAGTTCGGAGCTAAAACTCTCTTTTAGAGTTGCTCCTCAAACTCGTCTTCCAAGTGGCTCTACCCTAAAACCGAGCTCTTCGCTCTGCTCGCCTCCAAAGCGGACCTCTTCTCAAACGAGTTTGGAGCACAACTCTCTCCTAGAGTTGCTCCTCAAAACTCGTCTTTCAGATGGCTCTCTCCTAGAGTCAAGCTCTTCACTTCGCTCGCTTCCGAAGCGGACCTCTTCTCAACGAGTTCGGAGCTCACAACTCTCCGCTAGAGTTGCTCCTTGCACTCACTTCAGAGAATGGGTCTTCCCAGCACCTCTTCCTAGCACCTCTTCTCCTAGGAGTGGAGCTCCTCTTCAAAAATCTCCAAAACCAAACAAAATAGAGGTAGAGCTTCAGAGCCCCTCACCTCTCCCATATGTCGACCCATCCTCCCGAGCCGAGGAGCAGAGCTTCATCGACCCATCCCCTTCATCAACTCACCGAGTTTCTCCTCACGCTCGAGCCATCCGAACTCCGAGCTCCACTACACCGAGCTACTACGGGCAGAAGGTGAACTACTGAGTCACCGAGCCGAGAGGACGAGGAACCGACCCTCACATATGGAGAAAAATGCTGCCGAGCCATCCCACCGTTGGATCATCTCAAAAAATGCGCTAGAACATGATGGACGGATCAGATTGCGCCACGTCACCACAAAACGACAAGATAGCATTTTCTCGAAACTCGTGCCTCTTATCTCGTGATTCGCGCCACGATCGTGATCAACCGTCCAAGATGGCTCTTCTACAGGTCGAGCTCTTCACTCTGCTCACCTCCAAAGCGGAGCTCTTCTCAAACGAGTTCGGAGCTAAAACTCTCTCCTAGAGTTGCTCCTCGAACTCCTCTTCCAGATGGCTCTTCTACAAGTCGAGCTCTTCGCTCTGCTTGCCTCCAAAGCGGAGCTCTTCTCAAACGAGTTCAGAGCTAAAACTCTCTCCTAGAGTTGCTCCTCAAACTCCTCTTCCAGATGGCTCTCCCAGAGCCGAGCTCTTCACTCCGCTCGCCTCCCAGGCGGAGCTCTTCTCAAACGAGTTCGGAGCTAAAACTCTCTCCTAGAGTTGCTCCTCAAACTCCTCTTCCAGATGGCTCTTCTACAAGTCGAGCTCTTCGCTCTGCTCGCCTCCAAAGCGGAGCTCTTCTCAAACGAGTTCGGAGCTAAAACTCTCTCCTAGAGTTGCTCCTCAAACTCCTCGTCCAGATGGCTCTCCCAGAGCCGAGCTCTTCACTCCACTCGCCTCCCAGGCGGAGCTCTTCTCAAACGAGTTCGGAGCTAAAACTCCCTCCTAGAGTTGCTCCTCCAGCTCCTCTTCCAGATGGCTCTTCTACAAGTCGAGCTCTTCGCTCTGCTCTCCTCCAAAGTGGAGCTCTTCTCAAACGAGTTCGGAGCTAAAACTCTCTCCTAGAGTTGCTCCTCAAACTCCTCTTCCAGATGGCTCTTCTACAAATCGAGCTCCCCACTCCGCTCGCCTCCAAAGCGGAGCCCTTCCCAACGAATTCGGAGCTAAAACTCTCTCCTAGAGTTGCTCCTCAAACTCCTCTTCCAGATGGCTCTCCCAGAGCCGAGCTCTTCACTCCGCTCGCCTCCCAAGCGGAGCTCTTCTCAAACGAGTTCGGAGCTAAAACTCTCTCCTAGAGTTGCTCCTCAAACTCCTCTTCCAGATGGCTCTTCTACAAGTCAAGCTCTTCGCTCTGCTCGCCTCCAAAGCGGAGCTCTTCTCAACGAGTTCGGAGCTAAAACTCTCTCCTAGAGTTGCTCCTCAAACTCCTCGTCCAGATGGCTCTCCTAGAGCCGAGCTCTTCACTCCGCTCACCTCCAAAGCGGAGCTCTTCTCCACAAGTTCGGAGCACAACTCTCTCCTAGAGTTCCTCCTCAAACTTGTCTCTCAAATAGCTCTTCTCGACGAGATCGGAGCGCAACTCTCTCCTAGAGTTCCTCCTCAAACTTGTCTCTCAAATAGCTCTTCTCGACGAGATCGGAGCACAACTCTCCCTTAGAGTTGCTCCTTGCACTCACTTCAAAGAATGGGTCTTCTCATGGCTCTTACGAGGATCTTCCCAGCACCGCTTCTCCACTGTGCGAGAGAACAAGGCAGAGGAAAGAACCCAAATGCCTCTCCTCCCCTTCCTCTTCTCCTCTTCTCCGAGCTACTACGGGCAGAGGGTGAACTACTGAGTCACCGAGCCGAGTGGACGAGGGACCGACCCTCGTATATGGAGAAAAACTCTGCCGACCCGATCTCACCGTTAGATCATCTCCAAATTCGCACTCAAGCGTGATGGACGGATCAGATCGCACCACGTCACCACAAAACGACAAAATAACGTTTTCTCGAAACTCGTGCCTCTTGTCTCGTGATTCGCACCACGATCATGATCAACCGTCCAGATTCAGCCGCGTAGCTTGGATCTGCCAATCTACCAAACTACGGAGCGGCGAAAAATGTGCCTCAAAATCCGTGCTCGGATTCGCCGAACAAAGCAAGCAGATGAAGAGGAAGAAAGAAAAAGAGGCTAACGGTCGGGGTCGGATCCGATACCCACGGTCCGACCCATACCCTTCTTAGCTCCTTCATTCTTCTCCTTCTCCCCCAACACTTCTCCTCTTCTCCACTGTGCGGAAGAACAAGGCAGAGGAGAGAACCCAATTGCCTCTCCTCCCCTTCCTCTTCTCCTCTTCTCCACTGTGCAGAAGAACAAGGCAGAGGAGAGAACCCAAATGCCTCTCCTCCCCTTCCTCTTCTCCTCTTCTCCACTGTGCGGAAGAACAAGGCAGAGGAGAGAACCCAAATGCCTCTCCTCCCCTTCCTCTTTCTTCTCAGAAGAGCTGCCGATCCGAGGTGCCGAGGTACCGACCCCGCATATGGAGAAAAATTCGGCCGACCCCATCTCACCGTCGGATCGTATCAAAATTCGTGCTAAAACATGATGAACGGCTCAGATCTCGCCATGTCTCCACAAAACGACAAGATAACGTTTTCTCGAAATTTGAGCCCCTTGTCTCGCGATTCGTGCCACGATCGTGATCAACCGTCCAGATTGAGCCACGTAGCTCGGATCTCAAATCCGAACTACCGACCTACCGAACAGCAAAGTGGGAAAAAATTCTCCTCAAAATCCGTGCTCAGATCTGCCGTACCAGACTCATTTGCCGAGCAACAAGGAAGAACAGCAGCGAGAGAGAAGAAGGAAGAAAGAAAGAAAAAAAAAATTGGCACGGGGGACGGGTCGACCCGTTAAGGGATCCGAACCCGACCCACTTGATCTCCTTCTCCACTCTCCCGCCAAAACAAACCAGAGAGAAGAGAACCCAACACCTGCCGAGCTCCATCTTCACTGCCGAGCTCTCCCTCTCTCCGAGCTCCACGTCGAACCCTCTGCTCGCCGAACCCATCGTTGCCGAGCACTGAGCTCCATGCCGAGCTCGACCTCGCCATCAAACCAAGCTGTCCTTCTCGACATGCCGAGCTCCATTCCTCACCTCGGAGCTCGAGCTCCTCCCTCGCCAAGCCATCGACGAGCGCTCTCTTCTCCTTGCCGAGCTCGACGCCTCCTCTCGACTCCATCGCCGAGCTCTTTCGCCGAGCTTCACAACGAAACGAGCTCGGGAGACGAAGGGATGGTCGAAGAAGAACAGAGAAAGAAGCAGCGGGGGAAAAGAAAAGAAGCAGAGGAGGGACGAAGCGAAAAAAGAAAAAGAAAAAAAAAAGGAGAAGGCCACGTGGCACTGCCACGTGGCATCATCTTGCATGATCGGCAGATTCAAATCACCGCGCCGAAGTGACGAGCCGAGGTGCCGAGCGACCGACCCTCGTATATGGGGAAAATACGCGCCGACCCACACGATCCATCCGATCGTCTCAAAATTCGCATTGCAACACGATCGACGCTCAGGAACGCGCCACGTGTCCAGATCGCGATCTGCCTCACGATGCGCGCTCATCTGATCATGATGGACGGTCAGAAATACGCCACGTGTCCAGATCGTGATCTACCTCACGATGCGTGCTCATCTGATCATGATGGACGGCCAGAAATCCGCCACGTGTCCAGGTGATATTTAAATTATTTATTTATTTATTTATTTGTTTTTTTTTATTTAAAAAATCCGAAAAAATATTTAAAAATCGAAAAAAATAATTAAAAATTCTAAAAATAATTATTAATTCAGAAAAAATTATTTTAAATTCTGAAAAAATAATTATTAAATTAGAATAATTAATTAATATTTTTGATAATTAATTATTTAATTCGAAAAATGAATAAAAAATTCAAAAAAAATGAGAAAAAATTCAGAAAAATCTGGAAAAATCACCAAAAAATTCAGAAAATTCTGAGAATATTTTTGGGCATTTTACAAGCCCATAATAATACCGTTACACCCCGAGCAAGATTCCAAACTCCCTTAAGAACACCGATAAAATCCCGTACGCCATTAGAACAGTAAAACTACTCCTCAAAGGCTGATCATACTCAGTCTTCGGGAGTGGGGGGCTCGTGATATGGCTAAAAATAGGATTAAATCGGGACCGTTCACATCGGACACGAATCTTAAAGCTCAGGGGCAAAACGGTCATTTCACATACAAATGGGTCCGAAACGGGTACTGGGTCTCCTTCTCACAGATCTAATAACCCGCGAACGGATCCACCTCAACTGGGTACGGGTCCCGACCCGATACAAACCCAGTCCGACAGGATAGAATTAGGGTCTCTGATTGAACCAAATCAACGGGCCTGATTCGCGACTATCCTCTCACCGGGAATTAAGGGATTACATTCCTAATCTGATTATGAGGATTTTATGCCTTATCAGATCATAGGAATCACATTCCTTATCTGATCCCCACGGCGACTATAAATACCCCCCACCCATCTCCATTAAGAGGTAATCAATCCTTTTCCAGTTTTTGCGCTCTTTCATAATCATTTCTGGTTACTGACTTGAGCATCGGAGGATGCGTCGCCGGAAACAACTCCGGTGTCTCGCACTTTTTGCAGGTCCACGGCGGGAGTGACGGTCAAACCCCGACGGAACAGGTATACAGGTTTACTATTCAGTTTCCCCAAGAACTCACAAATACTATCTGTTTGCCCCCACACCGAAATTAGCGGCAACAATTGTTTTATATGGATTCTCATGTGAGCTTATTTGTTTTTTTTTGTTCTATATTCAGCTTGTTTATCATCTACTGCATCAATAACTGCTAACATCAATTCTATTCCCATGCTTAACGGGATAAATTTCAAGGAATGGAAAGGGACCGTACTGATAACTCTTGGCTGTATGGAATTAGACCATGCATTAAGGGAAGAACAACCTCCATCTCTTACTGCGGAAAGCACTCCTGATGATAAAAAGGTATTTGAGAGATGGGATCGTTCAAATCGCATGAGTCTAATGATTATGAAACACAGCATTCCAGAAGCCTTTAGGGACACAGAATCCGATGGGATTACTAAGGCCAAAAATTTTCTAGATCAAATTGAGAAACGTTTTGCTAAAAACAATAAGGTTGAAATGTCTTTGGTCTATTCTGAAGTTAATTTATCTTCAGTACCTAGAAACACTTGGTGGATAGATTCTGGTGCTACTACTCACATAAGTGTTTCTATGCATGGTTGCTTGAGCTACCGAAAGCCAAATGATGGTGAAAGATACATCTTTGTGGGCGATGGAAAATCGGTAGAAGTGGAAACAGTTGGGCATTTTAGGTTGTTATTAGGAGCTGGTTTTTATTTGGATTTGAAAGATACTTTTGCTATTCTGTCTTTTAGACGAAATTTAATTTCTGTTTCCTTGTTGGACAAATCTGGTTATTATTGTTCATTTGGAAACAATCAGTTTAGTTTGTCTTTAAATTCGAATGTTGTTGGAACTGGTTAAGTGAATGTTTATGACAACCTTTATTTGCTTGAAACAATTGCATCCTATAATGAAACCTTGCATGTAGAGTCACATGGTACTAAACGTAAATTAAATAAAGAAAATTCAGCGTCATTATGGCATAAGCGTTTAGGTCATATCTCAAAAGGTAGAGTTGAGCGTCTTGTGTCTGATGGCATTTTGGAGTCCCTGGACTTCACAAATTTTGATATCTGTGTAGACTGCATAAAGGGAAAACAGACCAAAACTAAGAGATTAGGTGCTAATAGATCTACAGGCATCTTAGAATTGATTCATACAGATATTTGTGGGCCATTCCCTATGGGATATTGGAATGATCAACAATATTTTATATCATTCATAGACGATTACTCACGTTATGGTTACCTATATCTCATTCATGAAAAATCACAGTCTATGGACGTGTTCAAAGCTTATAAAGCTGAAGTTGAGAATCAACTCAACAAAAGGATTAAAATTGTCAAATTTGATCGTGGTGGTGAGTACTACGGTAGATATGATGGCTCAGGTGAACAACGTCCAGGAATGTTTGCTAAATTCCTAGAGGAATGCGGTATTGTACCACAGTACACCATGCCAGGATCACCTAGCATGAATGGTGTTGCTGAAAGACGAAATAGGACTCTTAAGGATATGGTAAGGAGTATGATTGCTCATTCCACCTTACCTGAGTTCCTCTGGGGAGAAGCATTAAGGACAGCAGCTTACATTCTCAATAGAGTACCAACTAAAGCAGCTGCAAAAATACCTTATGAGCTTTGGACAGGTCGAAAGCCTAGTCTAAAGCACTTTCACATTTGGGGATGTCCAGCCGAGGCAAGGCCTTACAGGCCATATGAAAAGAAATTGGACTCCAAAACAGTGAGCTGCTACTTTATTGGTTATTCTGAACGATCTAGAGGCTATAAGTTTTATGATCCCACACTTAGGAATATTTTTTAGACAGGAACTGCAATATTTTTTGAGAAAATTGAGTTTGGGGGAGAAATAAAGTTAGGGACATTGCTTTTGAGGAGGAATTGGATTCAATTACAAATCCAATTTCTACTATCACTTTTGACAATATTCAGGTTCCCACACCTATTATTGATCAAGAAGTGAATCCGAAATCTCAACAAGATAATGTTGAACAACCCCCCATTCAAAATGAGGTAATTATTCCAGAAGAACAAACTCAACAACCTCAAGAACCAGTGCCATTAAGGAGATCCACGAGAGAGAGGAGGAATGCTATTCCGGATGATTATATTGCATTTCTCCAAGAACATGAGGATGACAATGGAATGATGGAAGATGATCCAATCACATTTCATCAGGCCATGAAAGGTTGTAACTCTCAAAATTGGATTGATGCCATGAATGAGGAGTATAAGTCTATGCAAGATAATAAAGTTTGGGAACTTGTTCCATTACCAGAAGGTACAAAACCAATTGGCTGTAAATGGATATATAAGACCAAGAGGGATGCAAATGGTAATATGGATAGGTATAAGGCATGTCTTGTAGCTAAAGGTTATACTCAAAAAGAAGGCATTGATTTTATAGAGACTTTCTCTCCAGTTTCATTGAAAGACTCGTTTAGGATAATTATGGCAATTGTTGCTCATCTTGATCTTGAGCTACATCAGATGGATGTTAAGACAGCGTTTCTCAATGGCGACATTGACGAGACAATTTATATGGTGCAACCAGAAAATTGTGTCAGGAGATTCAAAGAATATGGTTTGCAAATTGACAAAATCCATATATGAACTCAAGCAAGCTTATCGTCAATGGTACCACAAGTTTTATCAAGTAATTGTCTCGTTTGGTTTTGAGATGAATGTAGTTGATGATTGTGTGTATCACAAGTTCAGTGGGAGTAAGCATATATTTCTAGTTCTATATGTCGATGACATATTGCTTGCCACTAATGATATAGATTTATTGCGTAAAACTGAAAGGTTTCTGTCCAAACATTTTGAGATGAAGGATCTTGGGGATGCCTCTTTTGTATTAGGAATTCAGATACACCGAGATCGTTCTCGAGGTATTCTAGGATTATCACAAAAGGGATACATCGATAAAGTATTCAAAAGGTTTGGCATGCAAGATTGTAAGACCAGGGGATACCCCTGTTGCTAAAGGAGACAAATTTAGTCTCAATCAGTGTCCTAAAAGTAACCTTGAAATTCAGGAAATACAAAAGATCCCCTATACATCAGCTATTGGGAGTCTAATGTATACTCAAGTATGTACGCGTCCGGATATTGCGTATATTGTTGGGATGTTAGGCAGGTATTTAAGAAAACCTGGTATGGACCATTGGATAGCAGCCAAGAGGGTCATGAGGTATCTTCAGAGAACAAAAAAAACTACATGCTCACATATAGGAAATCAGATCATTTGGAGGTCGGAAGGTATTCTGATTCTGATTTCACTAGGGTGCCAAGATAGCAAAAAGTCTACATCAGGCTATATTTACCTGTTAGCTGGAGGAGCTATATCCTGGAAAAGTGTCAAACAGACACTTAAAGCTTCTTCTACTATGGCAGCAAAGTATGCAGCATGCTATGAGGCACCAAATCATGAAATATGGCTACGGAATTTTGTCACTGGGCTGTGTATTTTAGAGAATATAGAAAGACCACTTAAGTTATTTTGTGACAATAAGTCAGCAGTGATGTATTCCAACAACAACAGGAGTTCGACAAAGTCGAAACATATTGACATAAAGTTCCTAGTTGTGAAAGAAAGAGTGCAAAGTGGACAGATGTCCATAGAGCACATTGGGATAAACTCCATGATAGCGGATCCGCTCACAAAGGGATTACCACCCAAGGTCTTTTATGAGCATACTGCTCATATGAGTGTTGTATTATTTGAGGATATCATGATTTAGTGGGAGTTTGTATTTTATTTGCATTATGTTAGTGTGAGACATTTATACATTTGGTTATTTTCTGATCAGAAATAAAGAATTCAGTTTTCTCACTCATTTGTCATGTTTTGGTTCTGACATCACTTAAGTTTTAAAGAGGACCAGTTGGAAATAGGCATGTGTATAGATCACATTGCATGAAATTTCCATGCTACACATTCACACTTGATCTATGTCGTTTGATTATGTTGATATATGTGACCATTGATTGAATTTAGTTACGATAAATGTAACGAAAATTGCTTTGACCCTATATTTACATGATTAATGGACGAGATTGTTTGGCTATGCTTTTGGTTATAATAGCAAAATTTTGAGCTCATAAAGAATGTACATTTATAAGGAGTAACATATGTGGCCCAAGTGGGAGATTGTTGGAAAATAATCTATGTGGGCTCACATATGTGACTAAATGTATAATTGCTATTCTAAAGTCTAACCCAAATTAAAGTGATCTAATCAAGATTAAGTAATGGGTTAAAAGCATATAATTTAAAGTGTGATATAATACGTGTAGAGACCGTAAAGTAAATTTCTTATTTTGTGATGAGCAAAATTGGAAATCAATAATTATCAATTAGGGTTATGGTCCCCTATATATACGCATCTTTTTGTTCCATCTGTCATCCCCATCAACAGAAGAATAGAAAGACGGCCTCTCATAGAAGTGCGTATCATATAGGAAGATCCAAACCCCCTCCGCAATCTCCATCAATGGCTTCAGGCTAGTGCTTCCGCTTTTAATGTTCCTCTTCTTTTTGATTTAGCAAAGATCTATAGTTTCATAATTTAGGATTTTA
The DNA here is from genome assembly GCA_017893485.1 of Hemerocallis citrina. Taxonomy (NCBI): domain Eukaryota; kingdom Viridiplantae; phylum Streptophyta; class Magnoliopsida; order Asparagales; family Asphodelaceae; genus Hemerocallis; species Hemerocallis citrina. Next base: position 64,175,709 of record CM030364.1, on the reverse strand, counting down.
TATTAAAGCACTTTTGCAACATGATTAAGATCTAGATTCATATAAACTTGTTTTAGGTTGTTATTAATGTTTTATGCATGTTCTTAAGTGTTTATAAAATTCCAACACTTAAGAACATAATTTTTTTATTATAAAAAAGTAACTTATTATTCATCCTCTTTGACGAATAAGTTAATTTTTTTTAAAAAAAAAAATTATAACTGATGTCGTTATATCAAATAACTACATCATTTATAATTTTTTTTTAAAATTAACCTATTATTCATCATCTCTGTTTCCAAACAACGGCAACTGTTCATTTATATATAACTGATGCCGTTATCTCCAATAACGACATCAGCCATTCGGATGCAGTTATTGGGGATAACGAAATTAATTATAAATTTTTTTCACACTTAGAATTTTTTAAAGTTAGAAGATTCACACTTGCAAGAGAAATATACTGATGCCATAATTCTAAATAACGGCATGGTAAAAAAAATATAAAATAGATGCCGTTATTGAAAATAACGGCACGTAAATAACCGATACCGTTATTTCCAATAACGGATTATGCTGACGTGTCCAAAATTGGGTTAGATTGCTAAGGGTCTGTTTGGTTTGTTGTTTTTTTCTTTTTTTTGTTTTCCAAAACCCCAAAACCCGTTTGGTTAGGTTGTTTTGTGAAAACAGTTTTCACAAAACTCCACTTCAACTATTTTCTGTTTTTTCACATCCTCTCTCTAAATATATTTATATATATTACTATTATTATTATTATTATACATATATTTATAATATATTATTGTTACATATATTATTATTATTATCATTATTATTATTATTATTATTATTATTATTATTATTATTATTATTATTATTATTATTATTATATATATATATATATATATATATACTAGATTTGCCCGTGGGCACATGTCTACGGCACGTCTTCGGAACGATATAACACACGAAAAACTTTGTAAACAGTAAAACAACAATTATGTAGTTCAAGTTTGAATAGTATGATAATAATTAGTTGTAAATAAAAGTTCATGTTTCTATTAGTATATGTCGAAAAATAATTATAAATGAGGGTGTAAAATCCAACTTATTAGAACTTTAAGTGTGGAAAATGATAAATTTTAACTGTTGAAGAGATATTTGCTATTTTCAATATAACATGTGCAATAAAAAAACATAAAAATTCTGAAAATTTTACAAACCTGAAATCTTAAAATCTAAATTTCTAATTTAATAAAGAAAGAATGGGAGAGAGAGGGAGAGAGAGAAAGAGAGAAATATGAAAAAGTAAAGAGAGAGGAGAGAGATACTAATAAAGTAATGAGTTCTTTAGTTTTGGGGGGAAAATTTTAGTTTTTTAGTTTTGGGGTTTGAAAATTTGGGCGGGAAAATATGTTTTGTGAGAATCAATCTAGGCCATTGATTTTAGGGGAGATTGAATGAGAGCCACTTGATAGCTTTCTTTGTAATTTATTATATAGATATACACACACACACACACACACACACACACACACACACACACACACACTATTATAATATGGGAAAAAGAGGTATGAGCAATTTGCTCATTTAGTAAATGAGTAAGTGATGAGGTGGCATGCATGTGATTGGAAAATCCTAAAAGTTATTAGATGCTCAATGTATCATATACATGCCACCTCATCAATTGCTCATATCCCTTTTACCCTTATAATATTCTATTATTATTATAATATATATTATTATTATTATATATTACTGTTATATATTATTATATAATTTATTATTATTATAATAAATTATTTAATATATTATTATAATATATTATTATTACATATATATTATTATAATTATTATATGTTATTATATATATCTATATCATTAAATATGTTTACTATAATAAATTATTTTATATTATTATATAATGTACAATTATTATAATATATTATTATTTTATATATAGTATTTTATATATACTGTTATTATTATTATATTATTATTATTATATATATTTTTGTTATATATATTATTATTTTATTTATACTATTTTATATATACTATTATTATATTATATTATTATTATATATGTTATTATTTTATATACTATTTTATATATACTATTATTATACTAGGTTTGCCCATTGACATCTGCCTACGGCACGTCTTCGGAACGGCACACCTTGTTTGATCATATAAAATAGTTTTGGAGGTCCAGCAAATTAATTGAAGTAGCAAACATATTATATGAGAAACTTTTGGGGGTCCAGCAAAAACATATTATATAATTTTTTGATTTTTTGATTTTTTTGAATTATTTTTAAAGTTTCTAAAATTTTAAATTTTTTAGTTTTTTATTTTTAATTTTTAAAATAAATTTAATTTTTTTGTTTTCTTAATTTTTTGAATAGAAAAGGGAGGGAGAGAAAGAGAGAAAAAATAATAATTAAATAAATAGGAGTTGTTTTGGGTGGGGGATTTGAATTTAAGTTTTGAGGGGAAACTTTTGAGGGGAAAAAATATGTTTTGTGAGGTTAGATCTGGACCTTTGATTTTTTGAGAGATTGAAGAAGAGCCACTTTGTTGCCGCTAAATCTGGTGTGGGGGCAAACAGATAGTATTTGTGGATGCTTAGGAAAACTGAATAGCAAACCTGTTACCTGTTCCGTCGGAGTTTGACACTGTCTCCCGCCGTACACCTGCAAAAAGTGCGAGACATGCCAGGGTTGTTCCGGCGACGCACCCTCCGACGCTCAAGTCAGTAATCAGGAATGATTATGAAAGAGCGTAAAAACTGGCAAAAGATTGATGATCTGTTAATGGAGATGGATGTAGGGTATTTATAGGCGCCGCTGGGATCAGATTAGGAATGTAATCCCCCTGTGGTTAGATAAGGAATGTAATCCCTAATTCCCAGTGAAAGGATAGATATGAATCAGGGCCGTTGATGAAGATTTAATCAGAAACCCTAATTTTATCCTTTCTGGACCGGGTTTGCTGCGGGTTGAAACCAGCACCCAGTTGAGGTGGATCTGTTCGCGGGTTAGTGGGTCGTCGAAGAGGAGATCCAGTACCCGCTTTAGACCCATTGGTAGGTAAAATTACCGTTTTACCCCCGGACTTCAAGATCGTGCCAGATTTGGGCGGTTCCGATTTATCCCCATTTTTAGCCATATCACTAGCCCCCCACTCCTGAAGACTGAGTTTAATCAGCCTTTGAGGAGTAGTTTTACTGTTTTAATGGCTAGTGGAGTTGTATCGGAGTCCAAATGGAAGGTTTTGAATCTTTGAAGGGGGTAGTGCGGTGATTTTTCAAGTTGGTTGCACTTTGAGTTGCTCCTGAGTTCTTCGGACCAGGCGGTGTTTTTGTGTATCTTTGTGAAGTGTCAATTCGTCGTTCGGGGGTCCTAAAAGTTTGTTCTTGGCAATAATTACTTGTTTGGGGATTGGCAAACGTTTCCCCCACTTTATAATTATTTTCCAGGAGTTCTTCCTTAACTTCCCGAACTTTTAATTGTTTTTTCGCAATTTTTTGGCGAATGGCTCGGTCGTTTTCCTTCGTTGTGCGGCCTACATGCTTGTATCACATCACCGACCCCTTCCAGCGCTCGCTGCCCAGGAGGCTGAAGTTCGTGGGTGGTTCGGCACCTTTTTCTGAAGTACAGAGGCACCTCGGCCAGGTTGTGAGTGCTGAGAGGGAGTTCGGCGAGGTCCGAGGTAGCTTTTTCCATGTAACATGGTCGGTGTCAAGAACGCTCGGCGGCTGGTGCCGAACCCCAACTTTTCCATGTAACATGTTCGGTGTCAAGAGCGCTCGGTAGCTGGTGCCGAACCCCAATTTTCCATGTAACATGGTCGGTGCCAAGAGCGCTCGGCAGCTGGTGCCGAACCCCAATTTTCCATGTAACATGGTCGGTGTCAAGAGCGCTCGGCAGCTGGTGCCGAACCCCAATTTTCCATGTAACATGGTCGGTGCCAAGAGCGCTCGGCAGCTGGTGCCGAACCCCAATTTTTCATGTAACATGGTCGGTGCCAAGAGCGCTCGGCAGCTGGTGCCGAACCTCAATTTTCCATGTAACATGGTCGGTGCCAAGAGCGCTCGGCAGCTGGTGCCGAACTCTAATTTTTCATGTAACACGGTCGGTGCAAGAGCGCTCGGCAGCTGGTGCCGAACCCCAATTTTCCATGTAACATGGTCGGTGCCAAGAGCGCTCAGCAGCTGGTGCTGAACCCCAATTTTCTATGTAACATGGTCGGTGCTAAGAGCGCTCGGCAGCTGGTGCCGAAGTCCAACTTTTTCATGTAACATGGTCGGTGTCAAGAATGCTCGGCAGCTGGTGCCGAGGTCCAAGACTTGTCGTTTTTGGCGGAGCACGCCCTGCAGAGTCGGTGGCTCCTGTGCTCCTGGCAGACGTGGCAGCCATTAAATGTGATGGCTTCTGAACTTCTGACAGCTCTGGCCGAGGAGCTCCTGACCGAGGAGCACAAAAGGATTCATGTTCCGGACTGGCAGGTTCGGAAACATGACGGCTTCCTCGGCAATTCCTTGGCGAGCATGCAGGCGGTCAAGCACCTGGCGATGCCGAAGGATCGGGCCGCCATGGAGGCCGGGCAAGAAGGCGACGACGTCATCGAGATTGCTCGCTCGGCAGTCTCGGTAAGTGCTGAATTTTTGCCGTCATTGATTCCCTTTGGGTCCGATTTCTCTAACTCTTTTAATACCTTTTTCCTTGTCGCAGATCATCGTCCATTTTGGTCACCTCACGGAGAGGTTGACGGCTCTGGAGAAGGAGCTGAAGCAGGAGTCCGACCAAGCTCGGAAGAAGAAGGCCCGGATAGGGAACGAGCTCGACAAGCTGAGAGTCGAGTTCGAAGGGAGGACGACGAGGGTTGAGTACCTCGAAGGTCAGGTTGCGAAGCTGGAGGGCGACCTTCTTCGCCAGAAAGAGGAGGCGGCCAAGCAGTTGGCCAAAGCGGTAGAGGCCCAAGGCTGCCGCGGTGAAGGAGGCGGAGGACGCGACCATGGTGAAGGCGCAAGGTTTCCTCGCCCAGAACATGGCCAAAGCCTATGCCGAAGCCCTCGCCCGTGTGACGAAGGCATACCCTGACGTGGACTGCTCGGGATGGAGGTTATTCCCTGGCCACGTTGAAGGCTTCGACCCCGAGTCGGAGGGAGAAGAAGAAGAAGAGGGGGAGGATGAGGTCGAGCCTAAGATCGAGGTCGTTGCCGAGGTCCAGGGGTCTGTGGTGACCCTGCTGGCGGCGGTGACCCCTTCGGGGACGTCGACCCCTACCCACTCTCGCCGCCCTGGGAAAGAGGTCGTGCCCTGACCTTGCTTGTTTCTTCTTTTCTTCTTTTCTTCTTTTTTTCTTTAAGTGTAATGCCTAATCGCAGACTGGCCACTGCTGTTTCTTTTTGTAATGAATGAAAACATCTTTTTGGGCTCGACTTCGCGTTTCTCTATCTTTTCTAAAAAATTATTGAAATTTGGCTAAGTGTAGAAGTTCAGCAATGTGTTTGAAAATTTGTTGTTTGCTTCGACTTCTTTTCAGCTTGTGGTGGTGACTCAAGCCGTCGAGCCCACTCGCTCGGGGGACAACGCTCAGGCCGAGGTTGGCTTAGGGGCAACGAGGCTGTGCTTGGCAAGGTGCCGAGAGCGGCTCTATGAAGTCGAGCTGGGATTGCGCAGAGCCGAAAGCGAGCGGAACCACCTTCAACTCATCTTGGGTCGGCGAGACATCGAGATCCGGTGACAGGAGAGCAGGATCGCCGAGATGGCCCCTTAGGAGAGGATGATGGTTCGTCGACCGCCTTTAGCTATGGCCTTTGGATCAAGTGCATCCGCTACACTTTATCAAAAATAACAGCGGAGAGGGACGATCTGCTTTCTGAGATTCGTCACCTGCAAACGGTAGAGACGGAGTTTCGGACGGAGGGAGAAGGATTGACGGCCGAGGTGGCCAGACTGACGAGCGAGCGTGAAGAACTGACGGCCGAGGTCGACGCGCTGAAGCGAGCCACGGTGGACAAGAGCATCGAAGTCACTCATCTTCGCCGTCTTATCGCCAGTCACTCTGGCGGGCCGAACTCCGCAATACCCCCTCGCTTCGAGGTCAATGTAAAAGACGACTCTCTGAGGGAGCGGATCTCAGAGCTGGAGGCGGAGGTGGCTCGCCTCAAACTGCGTTCAGGGCCAATCAACGTCAGGAGCACTTCGTGTACTCGCGCAGAGAGCGAGCGTGGCATTTCGTTTTATGAGCTCACGACTCGTTCGCCCATCGGCCAACCTAGTCCCGGGGACGCACAAAGTGCCGTTGCCATTTCATCGAGCGGAGCGTCCGTCGGAGCGGCTGTTAAGAGCAGCGCCGAGGACACGTCTCAATTCACTGGTTTGGGGTCGAGTTCCGAAGGTAAACGTTGCCGCCCTCGAGTGTCTTTGAAGCGGAACATCCCTGCGCCATGGAGGCATTGAAGATTTCTTTTTCTTTTTTTTTTAAAGTCTTTGTATTTAGCCTAAGTGTAACAAGTCGGCATTGTAACTTTTGCTTTTTAACGCCTTGTAATCTTGTTGTATGGAAGAGCCGCACTGTACTGCGTCCCAACTCTTAATAATATTTCTTTCTTGGACTTGTATGTTTTTCGTTGCTCTGTGTGGTTACTTTGTTTGTGACGGTGTCTATTGTGCCGAGGGAGCGGGACTTCCGCTCATTTGGGGGTCGGCGCTGCGAGCGTTCGGCCAGGGGTGTCGACCGCCGAACCATTGTTAGAGTTGTTCAACGGTTGTGGGAGCAATTCCGAATGGCGAACTACTTCTAGCTCGCTTAGGAGCGAACTCGCAAAGTAGAATCGAGCCAAGTGTTGGACTCCGAACCATCGTTGGAGTTGTTCAACGGTTGTGGGAGCAATTCTGAATGGCGAACTACTTCTAGCTCGCTTAGGAGCGAACTTGCGAAGTAGAATCGAGCCAAGTGTTGAACTCTGAACCATCGTTAGAGTTGTTCATCGGTTGTAGGAGCAATTCCGAATGGCGAACTACTTCTAGCTCGCTTAAGAGCGAACTCGCAAAGTAGAATCGAGCCAAGTGTTGGACTCCGAACCATCGTTGTATTTGTTCAACGGTTGTGGAAGCAATTCCGAATGGCGAACTACTTCTAGCTCGCTTAGGAGCGAACTTGCGAAGTAGAATCGAGCCAAGTGTTGGACTCTGAACCATCGTTAGACTTGTTCAATGGTTGTGGGAGCAATTCCGAATGGCGAACTACTTCTAGCTCGCTTAGGAGCGAACTTGCGAAGTAGAATCGAGCCAAGTGTTGGACTCCGAACCATCGTTAGAGTTGTTCAACGGTTGTAGGAGCAATTCCGAATGGCGAACTACTTCTAGCTCGCTTAGGAGCGAACTTGCGAAGTAGAATCGAACCAAGTGTTGGACTCCGAACCATCGTTAGAGTTGTTCAACGGTTGTGGGAGCAATTCCGAATGGCGAACTACTTCTAGCTCGCTTAGGAGCGAACTTGTGAAGTAGAATCGAACCAAGTGTTGGACTCCGAACTTGTCGTTAGAGTAGTTCAACGGTTGTGGGAGCAATTCTGAATGGCGAACTACTTCTAGTTCGCTTAAGAGCGAACTTACAAAGCAGAATCGAGCCAAGTGTTGGACTCTGAACTCGTTGTTAGAGTAGTTCAATGGTTGTGGGAGCAATTCCGAATGGCGAACTACTTCTAGCTCGCTTAGGAGCGAACTTGCGAAGTAGAATCGAGCCAAGTGTTGGACTCCGAACTCGTCGTTAGAGTAGTTCAACGGTTGTGAGAGCAATTCCGAATGGCGAACTACTTTCAGTTCGCTTAAGAGCGAACTTGCAAAGTAGAATCGAGCCAAGTGTTGGACTCCGAACCATCGTTAGAGTAGTTCAACGGTTGTGGGAGCAATTCTGAATGGCGAACTATTTCTAGTTCGCTTAAGAGCGAACTTGCGAAGTAGAATCGAGCCAAGTGTTGGACTCCGAACCATTGTTAGAGTGAAGAGTAAAAGCAGAGAGATGTGAACAATTTTTACAAGTAAAATATGAAAAAGCTTTCTTTATTGATGACTAATGGTCGGCTGCTTCTAAAGTTGCTAGTCGTTATTACAAGATAGAAATAAAAGAAAAACATTACAAGTAATAGGAGAGGAATGGTTCGACATCCCAAAATACTTAGAGAGGCGTTGGTGCTCTCTCTTGGTATTTTAGAAGATGGTCGGCATTCCAGGTCCTGGGGATCTCTCTGCCTTCGAGGTCTTTTAGTCTATATGTGTCGGGCCGAACTTCTTTGGCGATCTTATAGGGTCCCTCCCAATTTGGAGCCAGTTTGCTCTTCTGACCAGGAAAAGAGATGGCTAACTTTCTGAGGACCAAGTCCCCTTCTTTCAGGTTGGTAGGACGGAATCTCTTATTGTATGCCAACTCGATCCTTCTTCGGTAGCTTTGTTGACGAATGGCAGCTCTTTCTCGGATCTCGTCAATAAGGTCTAGATTTGCTCGGAGCTCTCTGGCATTCTGTTCTTCTTCATAAGCCATTAGACGGGGAGAAGGTATTCCAACCTCTAGGGGGATCATAGCTTCGGACCCATAGGTGAAGTTGAATGGATACTCGCCTATGGGAGTCCGTTTTGTGGTGCGGTAGTTCCACAGCACGTTGGGGAGCTGATCGACCCACAAGCCTTTGGAACATTTATCCAACCTCTTCTTAATGCCGGAGAGGATCTGTCGGTTAGCATTCTTGACTTGGCCATTCGACTGGGGATGGGAAACGAAGGAGAATTGGTGTTGGATGGCGAGGTCTTCACATAGAGCTCGGAAGGCGGTCCCCGTGAACTGGGTTCCGTTGTCTGTTATGAGGACCCGAAGGATCCCGAATCGGCAGATAACATTCTTCCGAAAGAACTGAATGACCTTGTTCTCAGTGATCGTGGCCAAGGGCTCGGCCTCTATCCATTTTGATAAGTAGTTGATTGCTACGACTAAGAATTTGAACTGACCGGGAGACGGTGGAAATGGCCCTGGTAAATCCATCCCCCACATTGCGAAAGGGATTGGACTTGATAGGGAAGTTAGTTGAGCTTGTGGGAGGCGTTGGATGTCGGAGTACTTCTGACAGGAGCTGCATTGCTGAACGTGTCGTTCGGCGTCTCGTAGGAGAGTGGGCCAGAAATATTCGTAATTCAACACTTTGCGGGCTAAGGATCTGGATCCCGAATGTGCCCCGCCGATGCCCTCTTGAAGTTCTTGTAGGGCGTAGTCGGCCTGCTCGGGGAGAGGCATCTCAGGTAAGGCCTGCCGTCTACCTGTGTGAAGGAGCGTTTATATAGGATGCCTCCGACTAGTGTGTAACACTCAGCTCGGGTTCTGACTCTCCGAGCCTCCTTAGGATCTTCGTGGAGGAGCCCGTCCCTTAAGAATTCGACAATGGGTTTCATCCAGTTATCTTCAAGCAGGACAGGCAGCGACTCCATAGAGTCGGAAGTTTCGTCCTCTATACTTGGCTTCAGGAGGACCTCTATCAAGACGGTCTGCTCGAGACCTTGGAGGGAGGAAGAGGCTTGTTTGGAGAGGGCGTCGGCCTGGACATTTTCTTCCCGGGGGATTCGTTGGATGAGGGCTTCTTCAAACAGTGCCATGAGGCTCCTGACCTTGGCTAAGTATTTAACCATCCTGTCATCATGTGCTTCATACTCGCCGAGGACCTGATTTACGACCAGCTGAGAGTCGCTAAAGATCCGGAGGCGTTGCACCCCTGCATTGCGGGCCATCCCAAGGCCGGCTATGAGTGCCTCGCATTCTGCTTCGTTGTTAGAGGCCTTGAAGTTGATACGGAGGGAGTATTGGAGGACGAAGTCTTCTGGGCCCGCCAGAATGACCCCGGCTCCGCTCCCCTTGTTACAGGAGGATCCATCCACATAGACCGACCAGACAGGTGGTCCCTTCATTGCTTGGCTAGACTCGGGGATAGTACATTCAACGATAAATTCTGCTAAGGCCTGAGCCTTGATCGCGGTCAGAGGCTGATACGTTATATCGTGCTAGCTCAGCTCGATAGACCACTTCATAAGACGACCGGAGGTCTCCGGCTTGTGGAGCACTTGCTTCAGCAGTTGGTCAGTAAGAACGATCACCGAATGAGACTGAAAATATGGGCGGAGCTTTCTCGCGGCCATTACCAGGGCATAGGCCATCTTTTCTATCCTCGGGTAGCGGAGCTCGGCATCCCGAAGTACTTTGCTCACATAGTAGATGGGCTTTTGAGCCCGGTCTTCTTCCCTTACTAAAACGGCACTGAGGGTCTGCTCGGAGGCTGCTAGGTAGAGGTAGAAGGGTTCACCAGGAATGTGTTTGCTGAGGAGAGGAGGGTTGACGAGGTAAGCCTTAAGCTGGTCGAACGACTCCTGTTGTTGCTGACCCCATTTGAAACCTTTAGCCCCCCTGAGGGCCTTGAAGAAGGGGAGGCACTTCACCCCGGACTTCGAGAGAAAGCGCCCTATGGCGGCTAGGCGGCCTGTTAGCCTCTGAACTTCCATAACATTCTTGGGAGGGGCCATGTCTAATATGGCCTTGATTTTCTCAGGGTTTGCCTCGATTCCTCGTTGGCTGACCATGAAGCCGAGGAACTTTCCTGGCGAGACACCAAACGCACACTTGTTCGGATTGAGTCTCATGTTGTGCTTTCTCAGAACATCAAACGCCTCCTGTAGGTCAGTCACATGATCGGCTCCTCGGATGCTTTTTACAAGCATGTCGTCAACATACACCTCCATATTCCGGCCGATTTGAGCTTGGAAAACCTTGTTGACGAGGCATTGATATGTTGTGCCTGCATTCTTCAAACCGAAGGGCATAACCCTGTAGCAGTAGAGGCCCTGGTCGGTCACGAATGAGGTCTTCGGGATGTCCGGAGGGAACATCCGAATCTGGTTGTAGCCTGAGAAGGCGTCCATAAAGCTGAGGAGTTCATGACCCGAAGTGGCATCAATCAGAGTGTCAATACTCGGAAGAGGGAAGGGATCCTTGGGGCAAGCCTTGTTGAGACCAGTAAAATCGATACAATTTCTCCAAGTCCCATTGGACTTCTTCACCATTACTACATTCGACAACCACTCGGGATAGTTCACCTCTTGTATGAACTGGGCCTTCAAGAGCTTGTCCACCTCCTCTTTTATAGCTAGCTGGCGCTCGGGGGCGAACTTGCACCTCTTCTGTTGAACCGGTTTGGACCCCGGAACAACGCTGAGGTGGTGGACTAAGAGCTCTTCGAAAATTCCGGGCATGTCTGTAGCTGACCAAGCAAAGAGGTCTCGATTCCTTCGGATGCCTGGACTATGTCTGAGCATAAGGCGGATGGGAGGGTCTTGCTAACAAAGAACTTTCGGGTTGGATCCTGCTCAGAGAAGAGCACTTCCTCCAATTCATCCACTGGCTCGGACGTCGGTCGGGCAGCATCTTGGGGGATTTTCAGAGTTTCTAGGGAAAGGACCGGATCGAGGGTAGAGGTCATGTAGCACTTGCGGGCCATTTCCTGATTGCCTTTTACCTCCCCTACTCCTGCCCGGGTGGGGAACTTCATTTTGAGGTGATAGGCAGAAGGGACGGCTTCAAGGGCAGCTAGGTCAGACCGACCCAGAATGACATTGTAGGTTGCAAGAACATCTACGACCATGAAGTCCATCGACTCCGTTCGGGTAGTAGGAGTTTTGCCAGCGGTTACGTCGAGGGTGATCACCCCTTCAATAGTCACTGGCACTCCCGTGAACCCATGGAACGTGTAGCCGGCGGGCTTGAGTCTATCTCAGGAGAGCTTTAGGCCTTTAAAAGCGGCGAGGAAGAGGATGTTAACGGAGCTGCCATTGTCCACTAGGATCCTCTCCACTATGAAGTTCGCCATGTGGAGGTTGATAACGAGTGCGTCACAATGGGGGGTGCAGACACCTTCAAGATCTTCGTCTGAGAATGTGACGGGCACTCCGAGGCCTTTAGGAGGAGGAGTGGCGCGAACCGAATTGACTTCCCTAATGAACGCTTTTCGAGAGGAGTTTGAGGAGCCCCCCATTGGGCCCCCATGAATGAGGTGGAGGACACGCTCCTCTTCGAAGTCAGGCATTTCTTCGCGTTCAGGTCGCTTGTTAGCCCCCCGAGGCGGGGGAGGAAGTTCGGCTCGGTCCTTTCTCACTAACCTGGTCAGATGCCCCCTCTGGATGAGGGCTTCTATCTCATTCTTCAAGGCCCGACAATCATTGGTATCGTGGCCATGGTCCCGGTGATAACGGCACCACTTCTCTTTATCCCTCTTCTTGGCGGGGGTGTTCATCCTCGGAGCAGGAGGTATGATCCCTTCCTTCTCAACTTCCATCAGAATGGTGGAGACATTGGTGGTGAGAGGAGTAAATTTCTCGAATCTGGGGGGAGGTCGGCGCTAGCCGCCATTATCCTTCTGGAGCTTCTTGGCTCCTTCCTCTTCTGTTCCCTTTCTCTTGGACCCGGAGGAAGACCCCTCCAAGTTGGGGCGGTGCTCAGCTTCTTCGGCCCGAATATACTTTTCGCTCCGGATGAGGAGGTCTGAGAAGTTCTGTGGGGGTTTTTTGGCGAGGGAGGAGCGGAGGCTGGAGTTGAGGACATTGGACTGAAATGCTGCTGCAGCGACCGACTGGTCGAGGGATGCTATGGACCTGGCTTCAGCTGTGAACCTCTTCACATAGTCTCTCAGCTTCTCACCCTTCTTCTGGTGGAGGTACAGTAGCGAGATGTTGGTTTTCTCAGTTCTGTGGCTACTTACGAAGTGGGTGACGAAGAGGGTCTCGAATTGCTCGAAGGAGAATATCGAGGATGGGGCAAGGTGCGAGTACCATTCTCGAGCTGGGCCCTTGAGAGTTGCGGGAAAGGTTTTGCAGAGCAGGGCATCGGAAGCTTGATGGATGAGCATTAGGGTCTTGAAGCTTTCGATGTGATCGACGAGGTCAGTCTCCCCGGAATAGGTCTCAAATTGAAGAGGCTTGAAGCCGATTGGTACGGGTGCATCCATTATGGTTCGGGAAAAAGGAGGTTGACTAGGACGAAGGGTCCTTCCTCTAAGCTCCTCTTCTCAGTCTAACTGACCCAAGTGCCTCTCCATTTCGTGGAGACGGCGGTGGACGGCGTCATCCCTTCGACGGTAATCAGCCGAGCCTCTAAACCCGTCTTCGTACGAGGGAGAGCGGGGGCTACGACGATGGTAGCTCCCGCAGCAGCGAGGACTTGGCATGTGCCGGGAGTTGCTAGGAGCTGGAGGAGGAGTTGGGGACCGTCGGCGAGAACTTCGGACCGGAGGAGGAGAGGGGATCTTTGGAGCATTGGTGTTAGGACGGAGATTGAGAGCTTGCAGGACGGTCGCTTGGAACTGCTGGAACTCGACACGGGTGATGGGTGCCTCATCGTTCCTAGGCTGTTGCCGACCTGCAGGGGAGTGTGGTCTTCTTCTGTGATGCTCGGGGGATTCTCTCCGCCCCCTTTGGATGGGGGACCTTCTGTTGTCTCGGCGGTGTGGAGATCGCTCATCCGGACGGTGTTGGCGGGAGGCTCCCTCTCGGGCCCGCTTTTCATCCAGACGGCGGCGAAGATCCTCATCCTTCTGCCGATTGAGGACGGTGTTGCGAAGGTCGGAAACTTGGGGATTGTGGGAGGCCATCGAATCCGAAGAGGCATTGTGGATGAAGACGTGGTCCGGATGGAGAGGTTGTTTCTATAGTTTGGGACCCTTAGGAGGTTGTTGATTCTGCGGAGGAGGTAGGTCCTGTTGAAGAGGGTCCATGGCTTGAGGAGGAAGTTGGCCCTGATGTTGAGCGGGCTGAGGGGGAACTTCCTGTTGCTAATCGGGATTGGGTCCTCGGTTGGACCCTCTGGATCTGACTTTCCTAGGAGGCATGGCTGGAGAAGATCTGACCAACGGGAAGAGGGGAGGTTGCTATTCGTTAGTTTCCCACAGACGGTGCCAATCTGTTGCCGCTAAATCTGGTGTGGGGGCAAACAGATAGTATTTGTGGATTCTTAGGAAAACTGAATAGCAAACCTGTTACCTGTTCTGCCTGAGTTTGACACTATCTCCCGCCGTACACCTGCAAAAAGTGCGAGACACCGGGGTTGTTCCCGGCGACGCACCCTCCGATGCTCAAGTCAGTAATCAGGAATGATTATGAAAGAGCGCAAAAACTGGCAAAAGATTGATTACCTCTTAATGGAGATGGATAGGGGGTATTTATAGGCGCCGCTGGGATCAGATTAGGAATGTAATCCCCCTGTGGTTAGATAAGGAATGTAATCCCTAATCCCCAGTGAAAGGATAGATATGAATCAGGGCCGTTGATTAAGATTTAATCAGAAACCCTAATTTTATCCTTTCTGGACCGGGTTTGCTGCGGGTCGAAACCCGCACCCAGTTGGGGTGGATCCGTTCGCGGGTTAGTGGGTCTTCGAAGAGGAGATCCAGTACCCGCTTCAGACCCATTGGTAGGTGAAATTACCGTTTTACCCTCGGACATCAAGATTCGTGCCCGATTTGGACGGTTCCGATTTATCCTCATTTTTAGCCATATCACACTTGATAGCTTTCTTTGTGTTTTATTATATAGATTATATTATTATTATATATATTATTATTATTATATATATTATTACTATTATATATCATTATATATATTAATATATAATATATTACTATTATATATTATTATATATATTCTTATATAATATACTATTTTTATAATATATTGCTATATATATATTTATAATATATTATTGTTACACATATATTATTATTATATTATTATATATATTCTTATATAATATACTATTTTTATAATATATTGCTATATATATATTTATAATATATTATTGTTACACATATATTATTATTATTATTATTATTATTATTATTATTATTATTATTATTATTATTATTATTATTATTATTATTATTATTATTATTATTATTATTATTATTATTATTATTATTATTATTATTATTATATATATATATATTATTATATATATATTATTATTATATATATATATTATATATTATTATATATATATTATTATTATATATATATTATTATTATATATAAATATATTATTATATATATATTATTATTATATATATATATATTATTATTATATATATATATATTTATATATATATATATAATAATATATAATAATAATAATATATATATATATATATATATATATATATATATATATATATATATATATATATATATATATATATATATATATATATATATATATATATATATATATATATATATATATATATATATATATATATATATATATATATATATATATACTATTATTATAATATATATTCTTATTTCATATATACTATTTTATATATAGTATTATAATAGTCTTATATATATATACTATTATTATAATATATATTCTTATTTCATATATACTATTTTATATATAGTATTATAATAGTCTATTTTATATATATATATATATATATATATATATATATATATATATATATATATATATATATATATATATATATATATATATATATATATATATATATATATATATATATATATATATATATATATATATATATATATATATATATATATATATATATATATATATATATATATATATATATATATATATATATATATATATATATATAATAGACTATATATATATATAATAGACTATTATAATACTATATATATATATATATATATATTCTTATTTCATATATACTATTTTATATACAGTATTATAATAGTCTATTATTATTATAATATATGTTATTATTATTATATATTACTATTATATATTATTATATATTTTATTATATAATTTATTATTATTGTAATAAATTGTTTAATGTATAATTATAATAGATTATTATTACATATATATTATTATAATTATTATATGTTATTATATATATGTATATAATTAAATATGTTTATTATAATTAATTATTTCATATTATTATACAATATACAATTATTATAATATATAATTAAATATGTTTATTATAATTAATTATTTCATATTATTATACAATATACAATTATTATAATATATTATTTTATATATACTATTATTATATTATATTATTATTATATATATTATTATTTTATATATACTATTTTATATATTCTATTTTATATATACTATTTTATATATACTATTATTTCATATATACTATTTTATATATACTATTATAATAATCTATTATTATTATAATATATATAATTATGTAATTTATTATTATTATAATAAATTGTTTAATATATAATTTGAATATATTATTATTGCATATATATTATTATAATTATTATATATTATTATATATATGTATATTATCAAATATGTTCATTATAATAAAGTATTTTATATTATTATATATCAGTATTTATGTATATGTATACAACATGTATGTATCAGAGAATATATACTGCATACAGTATATACATACAACAAAACCTATACGTACATTATACTCTCATTTTTTTTTTTTTTTTTTTTGATGATACGGATAGAGTCAAAAGACTCCAGCCATCAGTCGATTAATTAAAAGTAAGCAATGTACAAAGAAAGTTTTACAAGCGGTAAAACGAACCGAAGCAGAAAACAAAACAACAACAAACCTAGGGAAAATATCAATCCCGAGAACATACAAACAGACAATATAATAAAAATTACATCCTCCTGATCGAATGATCAGCAACAATGGATAGGAAGCGATCATCGTTAGAGGAACGGCTAGGTCCAAGGGATGAGACCTCGAGCTTTCAAGACGCAACAGTCGGGGTCCTCTCTAGCCAATGACCATATGGTTAACGCGCCCCAAGCCTCAACAGCAGAGGTGGAAGACAACAGCTCGCAGAGAGTTGCCCGAGCAACTATTAAGCAGTCACTCGCTGCAGACAAGAGCTGCATAAAACGCCGCACTCTCCTTTGCAAGAAAGGAAGTGAATCAGACAGCCCGAACAAGAAACAACCTGCATAGGGCTATACTTGAAGATGATGATAATAACCCTCAACAAAAAGATAATCCACATAGAGACAATGGACATAGCACTCAGAAAGAACGCCAGAAAACATGATCAGAGCGGAAGCTAATAACTCCAAGGGTGAATCAGAACAGAGAGCTACTGATTTCGATTAGCATACAATCACAAATAAGAGAACTCCAATCATATAAAGCCAACAGAAGTAAAATTAGAAAAGGATGCATTCATATCCATTAGAAAACAGTATTAGTGCAAAAGAGGGATAATCTACTTATAAGCAGATAACCCTTAACCTCCCAGATAAAATCGAAATCATCACCGTAGTGAAACATCGACTCCAGCAACGGGAGCAAAAAAGAGAGACATCCTGGATAAGAACTATAGATCAAAAGTAGAGGAAGATATTGTTCATAGCCCAGAGGGCTTAAGCCAACAAACTCCAGCCAACCGGCCAGTAGATCCACCAATCAGTTCATCCCTGTATTCAACAAACGATAAGAGAAGCATCAGAAGAAGATGGAGGTAATACTATTAGGCGAATAGAACAAAGCTATAAAATAAGAAACAGGATTGAAGGAGGGAAACGGAAACCACACACAATAAAACCTCTTAAAAATCGCCCAATAAAGTCTTAAAGCGCATTGAGAGTACGAAGGCACTGATGTGCAGACTCCAGTCTATCAATTCTAAGAGAATCTTTAGCTTCTGAATTTAAACTAGATGACCAAAAATCGAAGAGAAATAAAAACTCATCAATAAAGGAACGAGAAGATGAGGAGGTGTGGCGGAAGATCCTTTTATTCCTTTCCATCCATATAACCCACACTAAGATTTGAAATGATAGATACCACGACTTGCGGTAGCAGCTATTAGAAGGGATACAGAGTCCGACACCCGAAAGGTTAAGAGGAGTGGCCGGTATTTCCCAAGCAAGAGCCGATATCTTCCACATAGGAAGAACGAATTCACAATAGGTGAAAAGGTGGTTCACATTTTCTGGTTCGGATGCGCAAAGAGGGCATAATTGGCCCCAAGCTAAATTCCTCTTGTTGAGATTCTCAACAGTAAGAAGTTTGTTGTTAAGTGCTAGCAAAGACAGAATTTTGACTTTTAGGGGAGCACAGGATTTCCAAACGAGGTTGGAGAAAGGTGAGATAGTGCCTCTAAAATTAAGAAAGTGGTAGAAAGATTTAACAGAGAAAGTACCTGAACCGGTCCATCGCCAATAAAGGTCTTCCTTATCTTTCCACTCAAAATTAGTAAGGGAAAGAATCAGGTCGTTATAATCAGATAGTAAAGCGGGAGGGAGGTCTGAAGAGAATGAAATCGACCACTGACCATTAGGGTTGGAAGAATTGAAAGATTCTGCTACTGATGAAAGTGGATTGGACGCTAGATGAAACAGAGTCGGATAAGCCGATGCTAGCTTAGTATTACCAATCCAGAGGTCGGTCCAGAATTTGGTCCTAGATCCATCGGAACAGGAGTGGGCTAAACCATAGTGGAAGGCCTCCGATGCTTTCCAAACCCCTTTCCAGAAATGGGAAGAGTTACGGTGACAAGAAGGAAACTCCACCACTGATCTACGGGAAAGCACCTGACTTTGATACTATCGATCCATGGGATGTCCTCCATATTAAGGAATCTCCAAATCCATTTACTAAGAAGAGCCAGGTTTTGGTGCCTGAGGTTCAAAACTCCTAAGCCTCCAGCTTCTTTGGAAGAGCAAATCAGTTTCCAGTTGCACAGGTGAGATCCTGGCTTGTGGATAGCTGATCCTGACCAGAGGTAATTACTCCTGATCTGATAGATTCTCTTGATGACCCACGAAGGAACAAAATAGAAAGACATCATATAAAGAGGCATCGCGGATAGAACTGAATTGAGGAGAATCAGTCTACCTCCAAGGGACAAAAATTTTCCAGACGAAACCGACAGTCTGGCTTCAATTTTATCAATCATGGGAATCCAATCCGCTTTATGTAGCTTACCCCATCTCAGGGGAATTCCTAAGTAAGTGATTGGAAACGATGCAATAGGGCAGCTACAGAAGTTAGAAAGTTCAATTTGCCTGTTAGGGGAGCCCCCCAACCAAAGAATGGAGGACTTTTGAAAATTAATAGAAAGTCCTGATGTTAATTCAAAACAATAGAGAAGAAGTTTCAAATTTCGAAGAGAAGAAGAATTCGGCTTGGCGAAAATGATAGTATCGTCGGCGTATTGAAGGTTTAGAACCCCTTGGAAACCATGAAGGTTGCCAAGACCTTCAATGACCCGGGCCTCCCAAGCGTTGCGCAGGAGTTTACTAAAAACATCTGCCACTAAAGAGAAAATGAGGGAAGAGAGCGGGTCTCCCTGCCGAAGCCCACAATTGATTTTAAATTTGTGGCCTTCGGAACCATTAACAAAAATAGATGAAGTACCCGCAGACAGACTGGAAGCGATCCACTTAATCCACTTGGGACCAAAACCTCTATGACAAAGAATATCTAATAGAAATTCCCAACTAACGTTATCATAAGCTTTTTGGAAATCAAGTTTAATGAGAATACCTTCTAAGTTAGATTTATGGCAATGGGAAATGACCTCTTGGGCCGATGCCACACTATCGAGAATGAACCGATCCTTAATGAAACCCGATTGGGCCGGATCAATGAGAGGGGGAATAACTTCTCTGAGTCTAGAAGCAAGGACCTTCATGATGATTTTAAACGTGGTGTTGATCAGACTGATGGGCCTAAAATTAGTAACTGAATTCGCTCCCATCATTTTTGGGATGAGAACAATGTGCGCATAATTAATGCGATCAAAGGAAAAAGATCCTTGATGAAGTTCGGAGAACATACGGAAAAGATCATCTTTAAGCCAATTCCAGAACTTTTAGAAAAAAAAATGCAGGAAATCCGTCCGGTCCTGGTGCGGCCTCACTTTTTAAAGCAAAGACTGCTGATTTGATTTCTTCTAAGGTAAAGGGAGATTCCAACGAAGAGAGGTCGTGGGCTTGTGAACCGTAGAGGTGGTTCCAATCAAGGCTAATATTTCTGGTCTTGGGTGAACCAATGAGATTTTTATAGAAAGTAAGGAAGGAACGATGGATATCGTTATTAGAGGAGAGGTCGATCCCGTTATCAGTGATCGAAGAGATATGGTTACAGCGTTGCCTGTGAGAGGCGAAGTTATGGAAAAAAGCGGTATTACAATCTCCTTCCTTGAGCCATCGAAATCTGGCACTTTGAGCCCATTTCAGATGATCTTGGTAGAGAAGGTCGGAACATTCCCGTTGGTAGAAAAGGTCATTGAGCCCATTTTCAAAAAACTATTTTCATAAAAAATTATAACCAAACAGTTTTTACAGTCTCATTTTCAGAAAACTGTTTTCAAAACAACAAATCAAATGCAACCTAATTATTTTTGAAAGTGGGTCAGAATTCCAAATATTTTTAAAAAGTGGGTCAGTATAGCGAAATTTTCGCGCTTAGCTTCAGTCCAAAAATAGAAAGGGATATTTTAGCAAATGCCCCCATTCAAAATGTATAAACTAACATATACCCCCACTATTTTTAAAAACTAAGAAATACCCCTAGTTTGGATGGAATCGTTAAAATTCCGTTAAGTTAACTTACGTGCATCAGATGTAACACAGTAAAATGACCAAAATACCCCCAATAAAATTATTTTAGCAAATACCCCTATTCAAAATCTAAAAACTAGCATATACCCCCACTATTTTTAAAAAAGGGATATTTTAGCAAATGCCCCCGTTCAAAATATGGAAACTAGCATATATCCCCACTATTTTTAAAAACTAAGAAATACCCTTAGTTTGGACGGAATCATTAAAATTCCGTTAAGTTAACTTACATGCATCACACGTGACACAGTAAAATGACCAAAATACCCACTACATAAAGTAAGGATTTTTTGAAGCAAATTTGAAAAGAGAATGAACCGTCTCCTTTCCACTTTGCAAGTCCGTATAATTTTTTCTCTGATGGCCATCTACCCCACCTTGTTATATTAGGGTTTTTAAAGAAGAAATACCCCAACCCTAGTCAGTCATTGACTCATTGTAAGCATCTTCTCCACCTTGTTATATTAGGGTTTTTGATAGATTATGTTCGTTTGATCGCTTCAACTTGATCAATTTTGTGATGTTTTTTTCTGAATTCTTTTTTAAGGAAAATTGGTTGTAGGAAGAGCCATGAATTCGAGAAGGTTCGCATCTGAATCTTTGTTCTATTATTTTGTTTATATTTTTATTATTCGGATGCGAACCTTCAAAAATTCATGGCTCTTCCTACAACCAATTTTCCTTAAAAAAGAATTCAGAAAAAAAACATCACAAAATTGATCAAGTTGAAACGATCAAACAAACATAATCTATCAAAAACCCTACTATAACAAGGTGGAGAAGATGCTTACAATGAGTCAATGACTGATTAGGGTTGGGGTATTTCTTCTTTAAAAATCCTAATGTAACAAGGTGGGGTAGATGGCCATCGGAGAAAAAATCATACGGATCTGCAAAGCGGAAAGAAGACGGTTCATTCTCTTTTCAAATTTGCTTCAAGAAACCCTTACTTTATGTAGTGGGTATTTTGGTTATTTTACCGTGTCACGTGTGATGCACGTAAGTTAACTTAACGGAATTTTAACGATTCCGTCCAAACTAAGGGTATTTCTTAGTTTTAAAAATAGTGGGGGTATATGCTAGTTTCTATATTTTGAACGGGGGCATTTGCTAAAATATCCATTTTTTTAAATAGTGGGGGTATATGCTAGTTTTTAGATTCTGAATAGGGGTATTTGCTAAAATAAATTTATTGGGGGTATTTTGGTCATTTTACTATGTTACATGTGATGCACGTAAGTTAACTTAACGGAATTTTAACGATTCCATCCAAACTAGGGGTATTTTTTAATTTTTAAAAGTAGTGGGGGTATATGCTAGTTTTCACATTTTGAATGGGGGCATTTGCTAAAATATCCCAAATAGAAACGTTACTCTTCGGAAATATATGAAAAAGCAGCCTTGAATCCGTGTAGTTATATTTTTAATACAGTGTGGGCCACCCTACGTTAATCAATAAATAAATACCAAAACAGCCGTAGTAGCACGCCCCCTTCGCACAGTCTCTCACAACTAATCGACAATTGTGTAAGATGCTGGTTCGAACTCCAGATTTTTTAATGTTCAACAGTAAAGAAAATTACCACTATACTATAATTCTACTAGAATATTTACTAACAGTAAAATTTTAGACCAAACAAACAGCTAAGAAACATGCATGTTCAACATTCATTTACGATCTAAAATTTGTTCTTTTACCCTACTTTAATCATTTTTATCAGTACTAATAATTTGCATGTTCAAAGCACGTCTTTTTTTTTATAGCTCACACTCTGTATAAATTATCTCTACTGACATTAACTTTCTTTTTATAATATAATTGGATCGAGCACATGGATCCAGTCGGTTGAATATTATATATATAGTAATGAAAAAGAGTACAAAAGGATATAGTAGCATACAACTCTGTCGAAGACGCAAGGAAAAAAAAACAACCAGTCTCTACTACAGAAATAAGCTAGAAAAGAAAAGAAGAACATTAAGAACACTGAACATAATCCTAGACATGCATCAAAAGCAGCAACCTGAACAATGAAAGATTACAATGATGCAAGCCAGTACAACCGCATCAGTGAAAGAAACAACACAGCGCTGCAGAGCTGCAATAAAATGACAGCCATCGAGCACAAGCATAGAATCATGCCAACTCAGAAGCCTAAGAAAGTTTCAACATAGCAGCAAGTCAAGATACCATCATCAGCGCAAAAGAAAAAGCACGAAAATTTTGCCGTACTGCCCGACCTTTTGAAAATATTTGGCGCTCTACCCCACTTCCGAAAACAATTAGCGATCTACCCTTGTTTAGGACACGTCAGCATAAACCGTTATTGGAAATAACGGCATAGGTTATTTACATGTCGTTATTTTCAATAACGGCATTTATTTTACATTTTTTTCCATGCCGTTATTTGGAATAACGACATCAATATATTTCTCTTATAAGTGTGAATCTTCTAACTTAAAAAAACTCTAAATGTGAAAAAAACTTATAAATAATGCCGTTATCCTGAATAACGGTATTCGAATGACTGATGCCGTTATTGGAGATAACGGCATCAGTTATATATAAAAGAACTCTTACCGTTGTTTGGAAACAGAGAGAATGAATAATAAGTTAATTTTTTTTTAAAAAAAAAATTTGTAACTGATGCCGTTATTTGGAATAACGGCATCAGTTATAATTTTTTTTTTTTTTTTAAACTTATTCGCCAGAAAGGATGAATAATAAGTTACTTTTTCATAAAAAAAATTTATAACTGATGCCGTTATTCCAAATAACGGCATCAGTATTGAGAATGCCGTTATTTTAAATAACGGCATCTGTTATAAGGTTTTCACACTTGTAATTTTTTCTCTAAGTGGAGACTACAAGCTATCGAAAAACAAAACAACCTATGCCGTTATTCCAAATAACGGCATGACACTTTTTTTTCAAACAGATGTCGTTATTGGGAAGAACGACATCGAAATAACCTATGCCGTTTTTTCCAATAACGTTTCTTGCTGACGTGTCCTAAACAAGGCATATCGCTAATTGTTTTCGGAAGTAGTGCAGAGCGCCAAATATTTTCAAAAAGTGGGGTAGTACGGCAAAATTTTCAAAAAGCACACTGTCATCCTGACCAACAAACAATTATGTCACTTTTACAAATAATGGCATCAACATATAATTTATACAAATGTCAGTTTTGTAAAAATTGTATCGTAAATGTTGCCGCTGAATCTGGTGTGGGGGCAAACAGATAGTTTTTGTGGATTCTTAAAAAACTTTGAATAGCAAACCTGTTATCTGTTCCGCCGGAGTTCGACCGTTGACTCCCGCCGTTCCCCTGCAAAAAGTGCGAGACACCGGGGTTGATCCCGGCGACACACCCTCCGATGCTCAAGTCAGTAATCAGGAAAGATTATGAAAGAGCGTAAATTGGCAAAAGATTGATTACCTCTTAATGGAGATGGATGGGGAGTATTTATAGCTGCCGTTGGGGTCAGATTAGGAATGTAATCCCTATGGTTAGATAAGGAATGTAATCCCTATGGTTAGATAAGGATGTAATCCCTAATCCCCAGTAAGGATAGATGTGAATCAAGGCCGTTGATTAGTATTGATCAGAAATCCTAATTCTATCCTGGTGGACCAGGTTTGCTGCGGGTTGAAACCCGTACCCAGTTGAGGTGGATCCGTTCGCGGGTTATTGGGTCTTTTGGGGAAAAGATCTAGGACCCACTTCAGACCCATTGGTTAGCGAAATTACCATTTTATCCCTAAGCTTTAAGATTAGCTCCTGATTTGGATGGTTCTGATTTAACCCCATTTTTAGCAATATCACGAGCCCCCCACTCCCGAAGACTGAGCTTGATCAGCCTTTGAGGAGTAGTTTTACTGTTTTGATGGCTAACGGAATTGTATCGGAGTCCAAATGCAAGGTTTCGAATCTTTGCAGGGGGCAGTATGGTGATTTTTTAAGTTGGTTGCGCTCTAAGTTGTTCTTGAGCTCTTCTGGACGTTTGGTGATTTTTATCTATTTTTTCGGAATATTTACTTAATTTTGCGAAGTGTCGATTCGTCGTTCGGGGGTCTTAATAAATGGTCCTAGGCAATAATTACTTAGTCAGGAGTTCAAAAATATTTTCCCAACTTTATAATTATTTTCTAGGATTTTTAATTAATTTTTCCGAATTTTTAATCATTTTTTGTAATTTTTAAATAAATAAAACGATTTTAATAAATAAAATACCGAATTATGGCATGGCGCGATCTGGACCGTTGATCCTGAGCGAGCGCGAATTTCTGAGAGATCGGATGGACCGAGTCGCTCGGCAGTAATTTCCTCGCTTTTGTGGGTCGGATGGACACTTGCTCGGAATCCGAGCGAAATAGCTCGGTTCTTCCCTCGCGCAAGTGGCTCGGATCGCCAATCGCTCGGCTCAAAATTCCAAGTGACGTGGAGCGATCTGAGCCGTTGGATCTTGGCGCGAATCTTGAAGCAGGCACGGTTCCCAAGAAAACACTATCTTGTCGTTTAGTGGACGTGGCGCAATCTGGTCCGTCCATCATCTCAGGCGTTAATTTCGTAATGATCCAACGGCCGGAGATGCTCGGTAGCGTTTTTCTTCACTTTCGAGGGTCGGATTGGCACTTGCTCGGAATCCGAGTGATATGGCTCGGTTTTTCCCTCGCGCGAGTGGCTCGGATCGCTAGTCACTCGGTTCGGAATTCCGAGCGACGTGGAGCGATCTTGACCGTTGGATTACGGCACGAATCTCGAGGCAGACATGGTTCCCAAGAAAATACTATCTTGTTGTTTAGTGGACGTGGCATGATCTGGGCCGTCTGACCGAAATCTTACGCGAATTTTGAGGAAAAAGTCGTTTTTCTCCATTTCGTAGCTCGGATTGGCACTTGCTCGGAATCCGAGCGAAACGGAATCCGAGCGAAATGGCTCGGATCGCCTGTCGCTCGGGTGTTGGATCCGAGGGACGTGGGGCAATCTAGGCCGTTGGATGATGGCACAGATCTCGATGCTGGCTCAGTTCCCAAGAAAATACTATCTTGTCGTGTAGTGGCACTGGCAAGATCTGAGCCGTCCGATCGAAATCTTACGCGAATTTTGAGGGAAAAGTCATTTTTCTCCATTTCGTAGCTCGGATTGGCACTTGCTCGGAATCCGAGCGAAATGGCTCGGATCGCCTGTCGCTCGGGTGTTGGATCCGAGGGACGTGGGGCGATCTTGTCCGTTGGATGATAGCACAGATCTCGATGCTGGCTCAGTTCCCAAGAAAACACTATCTTGTCGTGTAGTGGCGCTGGCAAGATCTGAGTCGTCCGATCGAAATCTTATGCGAATTTTGAGGGAAAAGTCATTTTTCTCCATTTCGTAGCTCGGATTGGCACTTGTTCGGAATCCGAGCGAAATGGCTCGGATCGCCTGTCGCTCGGGTGTTGGATCCGAGGGACGTGGGGCGATCTGAGCCGTTGGATCTGAAGTGTCGAGCTACTTTACTTGTGTCGAAACGTCGCTTCCTTTGTCAACAGTCGTGGCTCTTCATTACTTAGCCGTTTGGGCTTTTGTAACGCTTCAATTGAGGCCCAAGAGTTGTGCCCTTACGTTACAAAGCCCAAGAGGCATCTTTTTCACTATAAGTTTTCACCCCCTCAACACTTCACCTCATTTCTCACTTTCACTTTCTCACTCTTGGTTTTTACTTCTTTAGCGAAGTTTTTAGCTCTCGAGTGGCGCTGCTAGCTGTCGCGGCGAGGCGTATCAAACTCCGGCGATCTTTTTCGGCCATTCTAGTCGTTTCAAGGTCAGTCCTTCTCTTCATCTCTAAAATGGTTAAGTTTTCTTCCATGGAGGAGACCCCCTCCTCAGACCTAGGCGTCAGCCGAGCGGTCAGGCCGAGCAAGGATAAGGGGAAGGAGATAGTGGAGCCGACCGAAGAGACTACGATCCGGCCGAGTACGGATGTGGAGGTTGCCGAGCCTCTCCAGGAGGTGTTGGTTCGAGCCAGCAAGGGCAAGGGGGTGAAAACGATAATTGAGCATCCGAAGGCTGTGGGGGAGTTGGGTCGGCAGCAGAGCATTCTATCGAGCATTGGCGGTGTGCGAAGCTACTCCGGAGAACTGTTGGAGAAGGTGACGCAGGGCACCGCCAAGTCGATCGAGGAGAACGAGCCGAGGGAAACGTCCGAGGTGGATCGGATCTCTTCGGTGCTGACCGAGGGGGATTTGCATCGGATCCAGAGCGGGTTCCAAATCCCTAAGGAGTACGGGCTCCTTCTCCCTGGCCCTAGATTCTGAGCGTGCACCTCATCCTCGGCCGATATATGCGTATTCCCCGCCGACTCCCTGAATGCCGAACTTCGGCTACCGCTACACCCTTTCGTGGTCGAGGTGCTGCAGTGGTACGGCTTGTGTCCGGCTCAGCTAATGCCGAACACCTGGTGACACGTCATGGCATTCGTTCTTCAATGCCAGGAGGTCGGCGCTCAGCACAACATGTTCATCCTTCGGAGTCTCTACCGACCTTGCCAGCCAAGCAAAAATGAGCAGAGGTATTATCTCTCGCCGAGGAAGGGAGTGAAGCTGATCGAGAACCCGGACTTGATCAAGCATTGGAAGGAGAAATACTTCCTCGTCTGAGCTCCCGAGCCATGGTTGATCCCGACGGTGTGGTCGAGGGACGGTCTGCAGAAGCGGGCGAAGAAAGAGCCCGTTCTCAGCAATGAGGAGGCGGAAATCGTAGAGAAGTTGCTCGGGCTTCCGACCCTCAGTTGGAAAGACATCACCGAGGAGGCGTTGTTCCGAGGGGGTCTCAGTCCGATCGACCCTAGTACGCCTTTCCTTTTCTTGTTTTGTCTTTGAAGTTTTGGAAAATTTTTCTAACTTTTTTCACTCGGTTTGTGCAGAATCTCCCGGCATGGATTACAAAGGTCTGATGGCGAAGTCCCGAGCGGCTAAGGAGCAGGAGGTGAGGAAGAGGAAGAGGACCGTGTCCGGACCACAAGGCGGCCGAGCGCCCAAGATCCCCTCGGTCTCCCCGACCCCCGAGCGACAGGTTGTCGAGGCTCCTTTGGTCGAGCCTGATCAAAGCCTTGTCGTGCCGATCGCCCCACCTACCTCGGACGCGCCGACCCCAACGGCGCAAACAGACGCTCCAGGATCCTCCGGCGGAGCGTTCAACATCAGTGCGGCGCTGGCTCTCGATGTCCCGCCTCTCACAGCCGAGGCGAAGAAGATTCTCACAGAGGAGCACAAGAGCATCTTCGTCCCCGACTGGCGGGTCATGATGGTCGATGGGTTCTTAGGGGACGGTAATATTTGTATGCAGGCGGTGAAGCACCTGCCGACCCCTAAAGACCGAGCGGTGCTTAAGGCAGGTGAAGTTGGTGACGCCGCGATGCAGATCGCTCGGAACACTATGTCGGTAAGTAGTAGATTTCTTTGAGAATTTTTCTAAGTTTTTGCGCTCGTTCTTGACTGTTTCTTGTGTTGCTTGTAGACTCTCTACCACTTCAACTATTTGCTCGAGGAATTCGCGAGCAAGGAAAAGGAGATGACCGTTCTGAATGACCGGGAACGGTCGGAGCAGTCTAAAGTGGTGAAGGAACTGGAGGCCGAACAGTTGCGTTCTACTTCGCTCGAGGCCGAGGTCGCCGAATTAAAGGCTCAGCTCGCCGAGGCGCTAAGGAGCTCGGCCGCCGAGGCTTCCAAGGTCGAGACCCTTGAAAAGGAGAGGGCTCGGCTCGAAGGAGAGCTGTCTCAGTCTCAGAAGGCGACGGAGGAGGCCCTGACCGAGCAAGCGGCGAAGGTGGCGGCCGCAGAAAAGGCTGTTCGGGACGAGGCCGAAGCCCACATGCTGACGAACATGGAAGAGGCGTATGGCCGAGCACTGAAGCATGTCATCGCTCGGAACCCCGGGTTTGACGTCTCGTCCTATTACTTCTACAACTCCGTTGAGGGTGAGGAAGAGCTTCCCTTGGCCGAGTTCGATCCGAGGCTGGAGGGCGAAGACTCCGAAGGCGAGGGTGGTGCCGAGGGTGCGATCGTAGCTGTGCCGAGCGACGATGAGGTCGACCCTTGACTTTGTCGCCTCTTCTCATTCTCTTGTTCTCTTCTTTTTTTTTCTTTTGTAAAGCCTAACTGCGGACTGGCCACCGCTTTTTGTAGCTCTTGAACTTTTAATGAAATTATTTCTTTTTGGCTGGACATTACAAAATTTCGCAAAATTATTCAACTCTTTTTGCTCGGATTGTGTCTTTGAGTGTCGAAGACTTCTTTTGATCTTTCTCCGCTTTTCAGGTCGAGTTGGGTCTGATTACTGAGGTCTCCTATCTCCGTACTGAGTTGGAGAAAACGAAGGATGCTCTTTCTCGTAGTCGGGATAAAGTGTTTTATGACTTCTTAAAATTGGAGGACATCAAAGCAACTGCGAGAGGGTATTTTCGTGAGTTGAGGGAACTGCAGAAGCAACCTCGACAAACTCGTCTCGAAGGCGAGATAGAGTTGCTCCATAAGGATCTCTTTGATGTCGACCAAAAGAATAGTGAACTACTGGCGGAGGTTCGTCATCTAGAGGTAACGGTGAAAGAGCATTCGGCAGAGGAAGAGGAGTTAGCTTCGAAGGTGGGGAAGTTGATGTCCGAGCGCGATGAGTTGTCGGCAAGAATTGACAAGCTGAGGAGGATCACGATCGACAGGGGTATCGAAGTGACTCATCTCCGTCGTATTGTGGCCGATAGCACTAATGTCGCGGGCTCGTCCAAACTTCCATGTTTCAAAGCATCGGCAGAAGACGATATTCTGAGAGATAGGATCATCGAGCTAGAGGAGAAAATCGCAACGCTGAAACCTCAGCCCGTAAGAGCTAATGTTTGCAGTACGTCGTGTACTCGCGAAGAGAGCGAAAGAGGTATCTCGTTCTACGAACTTGCGACTCGTTCGCCTGCCGTTAGGCGAAGCCCAGCTGACGCTCAGAGTGGTGTAGCCGTTTCGTCTAGTGGCACCTCGGTTGGGGCCACAGCTAGAATTAGCGGCGAAGGGGGTTCTCGCTTCGCTGGTTTAGAGTCGAGCTCAGAGGTAAGGCAACGCCGCCCTCGTGTGTCTCTGAACCGAAGCGTTCCCCTTCTAAAGAAGCGTTAAATAAGTTGTATTATGCTCCTCAAGTTATTGTAAAAATCCGTTGTGGTGTTAGCCTTGTCCGGGCTCTTAATAAAAAAGTTTGTTTTGCTTCTGTTGTTCGAATGTTGCGTTGGCTGGTATTAGTTTAAGTATAACTCTTCCAACTTTTGACAACTACTCAAAATCAGAAGCAAGCCTCCTTTCTCATGGGCGACCCACTTCTGGCTTGCTTGATAGAGCTTGAGAAGCAGAGTCGAAGTGGAGTCGAACCAAGTGTTGGACTCCGAACTCGTCGTTAGAGTTTGTTCAACGGTTGTGGGAGCAATTCCAAATGGTGACCTACTCCTAGCCCGCTTAAGAGCGAGCTTGCGGAGCAGAATCGAACCAAGTGTTGGACTCCGAACTTGTCGTTAGAGTTTGTTCAACGGTTGTGGGACCAATTCCGAATGGTGACCCACTCCTAGCCCGCTTAAGAGCGAGCTTGCGGAGCAGAATCGAACCAAGTATTGGACTCCGAACTCGTCGTTAGAGTTTGTTCAACGATTGTGGGAGCAATTCCGAATGGTGACCCACTCCTAGCCCGCTTAAGAGCGAGCTTGCAGAGCAGAATCGAACCAAGTGTTGGACTCCGAACTCGTCGTTAGAGTTTGTTCAACGGTTGTGGGAGCAATTCCAAATGGTGACCCACTCCTAGCCCGCTTAAGAGCGAGCTTGCGGAGCAGAATCGAACCAAGTGTTGGACTCCGAACTCGTCGTTAGAGTTTGTTCAACGGTTGTGGGAGCAATTCCGAATGGTGACCCACTCCTAGCCCGCTTAAGAGCGAGCTTGCGGAGCAGAATCGAACCAAGTGCTGGACTCCGAACTCGTCATTAGGGTGAAGAGTAAAAGCAGAGAGATGCAAGAAATTTTACAAGTAAAATGTGAAAAAACTTTCTTTATTAATAGCTAATAGTTGGCTGCTTCTAAAGTTACGAGCCGTTATTACAAGAGAGAAATAAAGGAAAAATTACAAGTAAAAGGAGAGGAACGGTTCGACATCCCAGAATACTTAGAGAGGCGTCAATGCTCTCTCTTGGTATTTCAAAAGATGGTCGGCATTCCAAGTCCTGGGGATCTCTCTGCCTTCAAGGTCTTCTAGCTGATATGTCCCAGGCCGAACTACTTTGGTGATCTTGTAGGGTCCCTCCCAATTTGGAGCTAGTTTGCTCTTCTGACTAGGAAAAGAGATGGCTAACTTTCTGAGGACCAAGTCCCCTTCTTTGAGGTCGGTAGGACGGACTCTCTTATTGTATGCCAGTTCGATCCTTCTCCGGTAGCTTTGTTGACGAATGGCAGCTCTTTCACGGATCTCATCAATCAAGTCTAGATTTGCTCGGAGCTCTCTGGCATTTTGTTCTTCTTCATAAGCCATTAGACGAGGAGAGGGTATACCAACATCTAGGGGGATCATAGCTTCGGACCCATAGGTGAGATTGAATGGGGACTCTCCTGTGGGGGTCCGTTTTGTGGTGCGATAGTTCCACAGCACGTTGGGGAGCTGATCGACCCATAAGCCTTCAGAGCATTTATCCAACCTCTTCTTAATACCGGAGAGGATCTGTCGGTTAGCATTCTCCACTTGGCCATTCGACTGTGGATGGGAGATGGAGGAGAATCATTGTTGGATGGCGAGGTCTTCACATAGAGCTTGGAAGGCAGCCCCGGTAAACTGGGTTCCGTTGTCTGTTATGAGGATTCGAGGGACACCGAATCGGCAGATTATGTTCTTCCAAAAGAACCGAAGTACTTTGTTCTCGGTGATTGTGGCCAAGGGCTCGGCCTCTATCCACTTCGAGAAGTAGTCGATTGCCATGACTAAGAATTTGAACTGGCCGGGAGCTGGTAGGAATGGCCCTAGTAAATCCATCCTCCATATTGCGAAAGGGATTGGACTTGATAGGGAAGTGAGTGGAGCTTGTGGGAGGCGACGGATGTTGGAGTACTTCTGACAAGAGCTGCATTGCCGAACGTGCCGTTCGACGTCTTTTAGGAGAGTGGGCCAGAAATATTCGTAATTTAACACTTTGCGGGCTAGGGATCTGGACCCTGAATGTGCTCCACCGATGCCTTGATGAAGTTCTTGCAGGGCGTAGTCGGCTTGTTCTGGAGAGAGGCATCTCAGATAAGGCCTGCCGTCGACTTGTGTGAAGGAGCGCTTGTATAGGATGCCCTCGATAAGTGTGTATCGCTCTGCTCGAGTTCTTACTCGGCGAGCTTCCTTAGGATCTTCGGGGAGGAGCCCATCCCTCAGGAACTCAACGAGGGGTTTCATCCAATTATCTTGAAGCGGGACAGGTAGAGACTCCATAGAATCGGAAGTTTCGTCTTCTATACTCGGCTTCAGGAGTACCTCAATCAGGACGGTCTGTTCGAGACCTTGGAGGGAGGAGGAGGCTAGCTTGGAGAGGGCATCGGCCTGGGAATTCTCTTCTCCGGGGATTCGCTGGATGAGGGCTTCTTCAAATAGGGCCATGAGATTCCTGACCTTGGCTAGGTACTTAACCATTCGGTCATCTCGTGCCTCATACTTGCCCAGGACCTGATTTATGACCAGCTGAGAGTCGCTAAAGATCCGGAGGCATTGCGCCCCTGCATTGCGAGCCATTCTGAGGCCAGCAATGAGTGCTTCATATTCTGCTTCATTGTTCGGGGCCTTGAAGTTGATACGGAGGGAGTATTGGAGGATGAAATTATCTAGGCCGGCCAGAATGACCCCGACTCCGCTTCCCTCGTTACAGGAGGATCCATCCACATAAACCGACCAAACAGATGGTCCCTTCATTACTTGGCTGAGCTCGGGGATGGTACTTTCAACTATGAATTCAGCTAAGGCCTGAGCCTTGATCGTTGTCCGAGGCTGATACGTTATATCATGCTGGCTCAACTCGATAGACCACTTCATAAGGCGACCGGAGGTCTCTGGCTTGTGGAGAACTTGCTTCAGCAGTTGGTCGGTAAGAACGAACACCGAATGGGACTGAAAAT
Organism: Hemerocallis citrina; assembly: GCA_017893485.1. Taxonomy (NCBI): domain Eukaryota; kingdom Viridiplantae; phylum Streptophyta; class Magnoliopsida; order Asparagales; family Asphodelaceae; genus Hemerocallis; species Hemerocallis citrina. Next base: position 64,142,894 of record CM030364.1, on the reverse strand, counting down.
ATGGGCGAAGCTTCCTTGCGGCCATCACTAGGGCATAAGCCATCTTCTCTATCCTGGGGTAACGGAGCTCGGCATCCCGAAGTACCTTGCTCACGTAATAGATGGGCTTTTGGGTCTTATCTTCTTCCCTCACGAGAACGGCACTGAGGGTCTGCTCGGAGGCTGCTAGGTAGAGGTAGAGGGGTTCACCAGGAATTGGTATGCTAAGGAGAGGTGGATTGACTAGGTAAGCCTTGAGCTGGTCGAATGAATCTTGTTGCTGCTGACCCCACTCGAAGCCTTTAGCCCCCCTGAGAGCCTTGAAGAAGGGAAGGCACTTCTCCCCTGACTCGGAAAGGAAACGTCCTATGGCTGCCAGGCGACCCGTTAACCTTTGAACCTCTTTGACATTCTTCGGAGGAGCCATGTCCAATATGGCCTTAATCTTCTCAGGGTTCGCTTCGATTCCTCTTTGGCTAACCATAAAGCCTAGGAATTTTCCCGACGAGACTCCGAACGCACATTTATTCGGATTGAGCCTCATATTGTGTTTTCTGAGTACGTCGAATGCCTCTTGCAGATCGATCACGTGATCGGCCCCGTGGATGCTCTTTACAAACATGTCGTCAACATATACCTCCATATTCCGGCCGATTTGTGCTTGAAAAACCTTGTTGACGAGGCATTGATAGGTGACACCTGCATTCTTTAAACCGAAGGGCATTACCCTGTAGCAGTAGAGGCCCTGATCGGTTATGAAGGAGGTCTTCGGGATATCCGGGGGAAACATTCGAATCTGATTGTAGCCTGAGAAGGCGTCCATGAAGCTGAGGAGTTCATGGCCCGAAGTGGTGTCAATTAAAGTATCAATGCTTGGAAGAGAGAAAGGGTCTTCGGGACATGCCTTGTTGAGGTCGGTAAAGTCGATACAAATCCTCCAGGTCCCATTGGACTTCTTCACCATCACTACATTCGACAGCCACTCGGGATAGTTTACCTCTTGTATGAACCGGGCCTTCAAGAGCTTTTCCACCTCCTCTTTTATAGCTAGCTGGCGCTCGGGGGCGAACTTGCGCCTCTTCTGTTGGACCGGTTTGGACCCCGGAGCAACGCTGAGGTGGTGGACCAGGAGCTCTTCGGAAATTCCGGGCATGTCTGCAGCTGACCAAGCAAAGAGGTCTCAGTTCCTTCGGATGCACTGGACTATGTCGGAGCATAGGGCGGATGAGAGGGTCTTGCTAACAAAGAACTTTTGGCTTGGATCCTACTCAGAGAAGAGCACTTCCTCCAACTCATCCACCGGCTCGGACGTTGGTCGGGCAACATCTTGGGGGATTTCCAGAGTTTCGAGGGAGAGGACTGGACCGAGGGTAGATGTCATGTAGCACTTGCAGAACGTTTCCTGATTGCCTTTTACTTCCCCTACTCCTGCCCAGGTGGGAAATTTCATCTTGAGGTGATAGGCGGAAGGGACGGCTTCAAGGGCAGCTAAGCCGGGGCGACCCAAAATGACATTGTAAGCTGCAGGGACATCCACGACCATAAAGTCCATCGACTCCGTTCGGGTAGTAGGAGTTTTGCCAGCGGTTACGTCGAGGGTGATCACCCCTTCAATAGTCACTGGCACTCCCGTGAACCCATGGAGTGTATAGCCGGCGGGCTTGAGTCTGTCTCGGGATAGTTTGAGGCCTTTGAAAGGTGCGAGGAAGATGATGTTAACGGAGCTTCCATTGTCCATCAGGATCCTCTACACTTTAAAGTTCGCCAAATGGAGATTGATGACGAGTGCGTCACAATGGGGGGTTCGGACACCTTGAAGGTCTTCATCTGAGAATGTGACGGGCACTCCGAGGCCTTTAGGAGGAGGTGTGGCGCGGACCGAATTAACTTCCCTAATAAACGCCTTTCGAGAGGAGTTGGATGAGCCCCCCATTGGGCCTCCATGAATAAGGTGTAGGACACGCTCCTCTTCGAAGTCGGGCATTTCATCACGTTCAGGACGCTTGTTAGCCCCCCGAGGTGGGGGAGGAGGATCGGCTCGGTCCTTTCTCACAAACCTGTTTAGCTGACCCCTCTGGATGAGGGCTTCTATCTCGTTCTTCAGGGCCCGGCAATCATCGGTGTCATGGCTATGGTCCCGGTGATAATGGCACCACTTCTCTTTGTCCCTCTTCTTGCCGGGGGTGTTCATTTTTGGTGCAGGAGGTATCACCCCCTCCTTCTCAATTTCCATGAGAATTGTGGAGATGTTGGCGTTAAGGGGAGTAAAATTTTCAAATCTGGGAGGAGATCGGCGCTGGCCGCCATTATCCTTCTGGAGCTTCTTGGCCCCTTCCTCTTCTGTCCCTTTTCTCTTAGACCCGGAGGAAGACCCCTCCAAGTTAGGGCGGTGCTCAGCTTCTTCGGCCCGAATATACTTTTCGCTCCGGAGGAGGAGGTCAGAGAAGTTCTGTGGGGGCTTCTTGGCGAGGGAGGAGCGGAGGCTGGAGTTGAGGACATTGGATTGAAATGCTGCTGCAGCGACCGACTGGTCGAGGGATGCTATGGACCTGGCTTCCGCTGTGAACCTTTTCACATAGTCTCTCAGCCTCTCACCCTTCTTCTGGTTGAGATAGAGTAGCGAAATGCTGGTCTTCTCAGTTCGGCGGCTACTCACGAAGTGGGTGACGAAGTGGGTCTCAAATTGCTCGAAGGAGAATATTGAGGACGGGGCAAGGCGAGAGTACCATTCTCGAGCAGGACCCTTGAGAGTTGCGGGGAAGGTCTTGCATAGCAGAACATCAGAAGCTTGATGGATGAGCATGAGGGTCTTGAAGCTTTCGATGTGATCGACGGGGTCAGTCTCCCCGGAATAAGTCTTGAATTGAGGAGGTTTAAAGCCAATTGGTACGGGCGCCTCCATTATGGTTCGGGAAAAAGGAGGTCGACTAGGGCGAAGGGTCCTTCCTCTAAGCTCTTCTTCTTGGTCTAACTGATCCAAGCGCTTCTACATTTCGTGGAGACGACGGTAGACAACGTCATCCCTTCGACGGTAATCAACCGAGCCTCTAGACTCGTCTTCGTACGAGGGTGAGCGGGGGCTACGATGACGGTAGCTCCTGGAGCGGCGAGGATTGGGAATGTGCCGGGGGTTGCTAGGAGCTGGGGGAGGAGTTAGGGACCGTCGGCGAGGACTTCGGACCGGAGGAGGAGCGGGAATCCTTGGAGCATTGGTGTTGTTGGGACGGAGATTGAGAGCTTGTAGGATGGTTGCTTGGAACTGCTGGAACTCGGCACGGATGATGGGTGCCTTATCGTTCCTTGGATATTACCGACCGGCAGGGAAATGGGGTCTTCTCCTGTGATGCTCGGGGGACTCTCTCCGCCCTCTTCGGGTAGGGGAGCTTCTGTAATCTCAGCAGTGAGGAGATCGCTCATCCGGACATTGTTGGCGGGAGGCTCCCTCTCGGGCCCGCTTTTCATCCAGACGGCGGCGAAGATCCTCATCCTTCTGCCGATTGAGGATGGTGTTGCGAAGGTCGGAAGCTCGGGGATTGTGGGAGGACATAGAATCCGAAGAGGCATTGTGGATGAAGACGTGGTCCTGATGGAGAGGTTGTTTTTGTGGGTTGGGACGCGAGACCCCTGCGCCAGCATTTTGAGGACCGGGGGGACCCTTAGGAGGTTGTTGATTCTGAGGAGGAGGCTGGTTCTGTTGAAGAGGGTCCTCGGCTTGAGGCGGAAGTTACCCCTGCTGCTGAGCGGGTTGGATGGGAACTTCCTGTTGCTGATTGGGGTTGGGTCCACGGTTGGACACTCTGGATCTTACTTTCCTAGGAGGCATGGCTGGAGAAGATCTGACCAACGGGAAGAGGGAAGGTTGCTATTCGTTTGGTTCCCACAGACGGTGCCAATCTGTTGCCGTTGAATCTGGTGTGGGGGCAAACAGATAGTATTTGTGGATTCTTGGAAAACTTTGAATAGCAAACCTGTTACCTGTTCCACCGGAGTTTGACCGTTGACTCCCGCTGTTCACCTGCAAAAAGTGCGAGACACCGGGGTTGATCCCGGCGACGCACTCTCCGACGCTCAAGTCAGTAATCAGGGAAGATTATGAAAGAGCGTAAATTGGCAAAAGATTGATTACCTCTTAATGGAGATCGATGGGGGGTATTTATAGCCGCCGTTGGGGTCAGATTAGGAATGTAATCCCTGTGGTTAGATAAGGAATGTAATCCCTAATCCTCAGTAAAATGATAGATGTGAATCAAGGCCGTTGATTAGTATTAATCAGAAAGCCTAATTATATCCTGGTGGACCGGGTTTGCTGTGGGTTGAAACCCGCACCCATTTGAGGTGGATCCGTTCGCGGGTTATTGGGTCTTTTGGGAAAAAGACCCAGGACCCACTTCAGACCCATTGGTAAGCAAAAGTACCATTTTACCCCTAATCTTTAAGATTCGCTCCTGATTTGGACGGTTCTGATTTAACCCCATTTTTAGCCATATCTGTAAATAAATTTGAAGTTTGAGGATAATATGGTAATTGATTAATTAATTAGAAATAGATGATTAATATGGTATAGCAGTAGAGAAGAGATACAATTCTTTAAACAAATTTTAGGGCCAATTGTGTTGATATTTAGTTCATTTCCATTTGCAGCAATTTGATGTCAAATTTGCTTAATTTGATATCCTACTTATTAGGGTGATGAAGTCAATTTTTTTTTTAATATGCCACTTTTCGAAATTATTTGCAGAAAGATGACAGTTGTCAAAGTATTTGCGCTCGTGGACTCAACAACAAAACTCGCCTTTCCCAACGGCGAGTTTAATTGTTTCATACTCGTCGTCGGAACATGACAAGTTTATTGCTAATTATTTGAGAAACTCGTCGATTCCAATAGCGAGTTCAGTTCGAAATTTTCAATGAAGACTCGTCGTTCCTAATGGCGAGGACATTTACACAAGACTCGTTGTTGGGAATAACGAGTTTAATTCAAAATTTTCAATAAAAACTTGCCGTTCCCAATCACGGATATCTATACTAGACTCGCTGTTGGAAATGACGAGAGTGTAGAAAATTTCACAGAGAGTGATACACTTTGTTGGACTTAGTGAATTTTTTAAAAAAACTCTATATAAAATTTTTTTGAACTAAACTTTCAATTTCCAACAGCAAGTCTAGAGTAAATGTCATCACTGTTGGGAACGGCAAGTCTTCAAGAAAAAAATGGAACTAAACTCGCCTTTCTCAACAACGAGTCTAGTGTAAATATCTTCGCCGTTGGGAACCGCGAGTCTTTAACAAAAAAATTTTGAACTAAACTCGCAGTTCCCAACAGCAGATCTAGTATAAATGTCATCGCCATTGGGAACGGGAGTCATCGTTGAAAATTTTGAACGAACCTGGCCGTGTTCTAAAAAAAAAAGGGTTACACCCGCCGTATTCCACCAATGAGCATGAAACAACTAAATTCGTTGTAGGGAATATCGAGTTTAGTTATTGAATTTATAAATACAAATATTTTGGCAACCATTATCTTTGTGCAAATAACTACAAAAAGTGGTGTGTATAAAAATAAACTCGATAAAGTCGGAGCAAATTAAAATTATTTCATAATCACGGAGCAAATCTGTATGCCTTAATGCTATTCTAGATTTCCTCCTACCCTATATGTTCTTTATTTCAAAGCTACAACTTTCAGACTTTTCTGTGTCACGTTATATCATCCTCGTAATCATAAAAAATACACTGTCCTCTTCGAATATTTCTAAGTCTGAAATTTCAGAAAGATATTTCTCTTTAGCAATAATATCTGCATTGACTACTGCAAAACACAATTAGCTACTCCGTCACATCAATTTTGGATCATCCAAACCGGAAGGAATTTTGAAAATTTTGCCGTACTGACCCACTTTTTGAAAATATTTGACGTTCTGACCTACTTCCGAAAATAATTAGCGATCTACAATTTCCAAAGTGTGATTTATCTACAGTTTCCAAGGTGGTAAGATGCGATTATTGATGTTCGATGACCCCTAGGCTAGTTTTTATCTAGCTAACAATACTAGTGACTTTTCCAACCATTATTTACCATATATTGAAGATGAAGCATGTGCACATCATATGGTCCAATTTCAATTAGAAACACATACAACTTGAACTGATGGGTTCTTTTTCAAAATTTGAACTAGGACAATATGCGATTAGGTTCATGGGTTCTTTCTCAAAGATGAGCTAGAATCACCTAGAACCTAATTGCATGGGTTCGCCAATTCGAGCTAGAACTATCACGGAGCTAGTTTCATGGGTTTCTTCTTAAAAATCGAACTAGAACAAATGCGGAGCATGGGTTCATTTCAATAGTTCCATTGGATTAGCATGCAAGTTAAACTCATGGGTTCCACTACGACATACAACTTAGACACGCATGGATTCTTTTGAATCTAAAAAAACTACACATCTCAAACATGGGTTCTTTACTAGAACTACTACAATAACACAAGCATGCGTTCTTTACTTAGAACAACTACAATAACTCAAGCATGAGTTCTTTACTAGAACTACTACAATAACACAAGCATGCGTTATTTACTTAGAACAACTACAATAACTCAAGCATAGGTTCTTTACTAGAACTACTATAATAACACAAGCATGCTTATGACTTAAGCATGGGTTTCGTACTATAATCAATCTACAACAACTCAAGCATGGTATCTTTCTACAACTCAAGTATGGTATACTTACTATAATCAACTCAAGCATGGTATACAACTTAACATGGGTTTCTTTACTACATCAACCTACAACAACTCAAGCATGGTATACTCACTATAATCAACTAAAGCATGGGTTTCTTACTATAACAACCTACAACAACTTAAGCATAGTTCTTTACTAAATAATTAGCAACTCAAGCATGGATTTCTTACTACAATGATTAGCAACTTAAGCATGGATTCCTATAACTACTTAAGCATGGTTCTTTACAAAAATAATTAGCAACTCAAGCATGGTATTCTTTTGACATAGAACAATGAAAACTCAAACATGGGTCTCTTTTATTGCATAAACTCAAGCATGATTCTTTTTGACCTAAAACAACATAAAAACTCAAGCATGATTCTTGTGTCCTTTACTAGAACAATCCTACAACAATCTAAGCATGGTTTCTTTACTACAAAAATTAGTAAACTCAAGCATGATGGGTTCTTTTACTAGAACAACTAAAAATCTCAAGTATGATGGGTTCTTTAGCACATACAACTTTAGCATGATACATGGATCCTTTTTGAAACTAGAAGAAGTACGAAACGGATTCATGGGTTTCACAAGTATGAATAGGCTCTCTTTTTGAATCTAGAACTACTACATAAACTCAAGCATGGTTCTTTCTACAACTTAAGCATTGTATACATACTATAATCAACTCAAGCATGGTATACGACTTAACATGGGTTTCTTTACTACATCAACCTACAACAACTCGAGCATGGTATACTCACTATAATCAACTCAAGAATGGGTTTCTTACTATAACAACCTACAACAACTTAAGCATGGTTCTTTACTAAATAATTAGCAACTCAAGAGCATGGATTTCTTACTACATACGCCCCATCTCAAGCCGTTTCTTCATATATGGGGATTTGAACCGACGTTATGAATTCTACTTTGTACACAATCCTGTTCCTGATAATACAATGTGACTGTGAGGTTGCAGGTGGGTCAAGTCCCACCAATGCAGTATGATTATGGTGTCTCCGTTTGCCACTACTACCCGGCGCACTAGACTTCACTCAAAAACAAGGTTGCAGGTACGGTCTAGTTCTGTTACTGCAGTCACTATAGTGGTGATCGTGTTTGCCACTATTGCCTAGCGTACCGGACCTCATTCAAAAACCAAAAGAACATAGGGTATCGCAAGCATAGGTTAGCATGTAGCATTCCCTGTGGCACCCCTGGGGTCTCACAAGCGCAGGACTGCACGTAGCATCCTGTGGCACCCCTAAGTCACGGTATTTCAGGAATTAACAGACGAGATACGCAACCCGTGCTCCCAACTCGTGAGAAAGCACCGTACGTATCCCTTTGACGGGAAGGTACAACCCAATAACACCGCCTAGTGTCGGCCTATAGGATAGGTCGGATCACACCATTAACACCAACTCTTTCCCTTCGACGAAAAAATGATAATAAGTAAAGTTTAAGTAGTAATAGTCATAAGTTACTACCCTAACGATGTCACTAAATCCAAACAGTCTCACGGGGTTTTCAATAACTTTCTTATGATTATACCGATCCACCTCATGGCCCATTGATCCAAGATACCGGTGACGGAAATCTCTCTCTTACTCATCATTACGCCTAACTCGGATCTCGTAAACATTCTCAGCCTACGATCAACCCACATCAGTTAAGATCCGTCGGTGCTCGATGTGTAATTTATCCACAGTTTCTAAGGTGGTAAGATGCAATTCTTAATGGTCGAGGGCCCGTACGGTAACTCTGAGACCTTATCACTACCCCTAACTCGGATCTCGTTAACACTCTCAGCCCGTGATCAACCCATCAGTTAAGATCCATCGGTGCTCGAGGTGTGATTTATCCACAGTTTTCAAGGTGGTAAGATGCAATTCTTGATGTTCGATGACCCCTAGGCAAGCTTTTATCTAGCTAACAATACTGGTGACTTTTCCAACCATTATTTACCATAAATTGAAGATGAAGCATGTGCACATCATATGGTCCAATTTAATTTAGAAATGCATACAACTAGAACTCATGGGTTCTTTTCTCAAATTTGAACTAGGACAATATGCGACTAGGTTCATGGGTTCTTTCTCAAAGTTGAGTTTGAATCACCTAGAACCTAATTGCATGGGTTCCTCGCCAATTCGAGCTAGAACTATCACGGAGCTAGATTCATGGGTTTTTCTTAAAAATCGAACTAGAGCAAATGTGGAACATGGGTTTCATTTCTATAGTTCCATTGGATTAGCATGCAAGCTAAACTTATGGGTTCTACTACAACATACAACTTAGACACGCATGGATTCTTTTGAATCTAAAATAACTACACATCTCAAACATGGGTTCTTTACTAGAACTACTACAATAACACAAGCATGCATTCTTTACTTAGAACAACTACAATAACTCAAGCATGGGTTCTTTACTAGAACTACTACAATAACTCAAGCATGGGTTCTTAACTAGAACTACTACAATAACTCAAGCATGGGTTCTTTACTAGAACTACTACAATAACACAAGCATGCGTTCCTTACTTAGAACAACTGCAATAACTCAAGCATAGGTTCTTTACTAAAACTACTATAATAACACAAGAATGCTTATGACTTAAGCATGGGTTTCTTACTATAATCAACCTACAACAACTCAAGCATGGTATCTTTTTACAACTCAAGCATTGTATACTTACTATAATCAACTCAAGCAAGGTATACGACTTAACATGAGTTTCTTTACTACATCAACCTACAACAACTCAAGCATGGTATACTCACTATAATCAACTCAAGCATGGGTTTCTTACTATAACAACCTACAATAACTTAAGCATGGTTCTTTACTAAATAATTAGCAACTCAAGAGCATGGATTTCTTACTACAATGATTAGCAACTTAAGCATGGATTCCTACAACTACTTAAGCATGGTTCTTTACTAAAATAATTAGCAACTCAAGCATGGTATTCTTTTGACATAGAACAATGAAAACTCAAACATGGGTCTCTTTTATCGCATAAACTCAAGCATGATTCTTTTTGACCTAAAACAACATAAAAACTCAAGCATGATTCTTGTGTCCTTTACTAGAACAATCCTATAACAATCTAAGCATGGTTTCTTTACTACAAAAATTAGTAAACTCAAGCATGATGGGTTCTTTTACTAGAACAACTACAAATCTCAAGCATGATGGGTTCTTTAGCACATACAACCTTAGCATGAAACATGGATTCTTTTTGAAACTAGAACAAGTACGAAATGGGTTCTTGGGTTTCACAAGTATGAATAGGCTCTCTTTTTGAATCTAGAACTACTACATAAACTCAAGCATGGTTCTTTCTACAACTCAAGCATGGTATACTTAATATAATCAACTCAAGCAAGGTATATGACTTAAGCATGATGGGTTTCTTACTACAACAACTTAAGCATGATGGGTTTCTTAATACAACAACTCAAGCATGGTATCTTTCTACAACTCAAGCATGAATACAATATAAGCATGGATTTTCTTCTACAACAACTCAAGCATGGCATCTTTCTACAACTCAAGCATGAATACAATTTAAGCATGAGTTTCCTTCTACAACAACTCAAGCATGATATACTTATTATTATCGACTCAAGCATGGTATACAACTTAAGTATGATGGGTTTCTTACTACAACAACTAAAGCATGATGGGTTTCTTACTACAACAACTCCAGCATGGTATACTTACTATAATCCACTCAAACATGGTATATGGATTCTTTTTTAAACCAGAACAAGTACGAATGGGTTTATGGGTTTCACAAGCATGGTTCATGGGTTCACAAGTATGAATAGGTTCTCTTTTTATCGTAGAACACAAAACTCAAGCATGGTAGGTTTCTTTACTACAATAGTTAGTAACTCAAGCACAATGTTCTTCATGGGTTCCACAAGCATGAATGGGTTCTTTTTATTCTAGCATTACTACACAACTCAAGCATGGGTTCTCTAGCAACCTAGAATAGTTTAGGACATGGTACTATGGCATTCATCTCAAGCATGGGTTTCTCTAGCAACCTAGAATAATTTAAGCATGGCTCCTTACTTAAGCATGGGTTTTCTAGCAATGTAGATTAGTTTTGGACATGCTACAAAAAACCAATATAAATTATTACAAAGACTACTTCTTTAGGAAAATTACAAGTCCTATAGATTACAAGGACTACATTTATTTAGTCTACAAATTACTACATACTACAACCAACTTTTCTTCAATCCTACAAGTTCCTACATACAATAAGAGCAACTTTTTATGAACTTGGGTTAGTAAAGAATGATCTCTTAACAAGGTAGAGAACAACATACAACAAAATCTTATCTTTTAAAAAGCTAGATGAGTCCTACAACCCCAAAAATGGGTACTAAATATTCTTACTACACTAATCTTTATATGCACATAGTTATAGTCCAAGTCATAGTTTAAGTTCAACCTAACAACAATAAACATACAAGGTTAAAAATTCAACCTTTATGTGTTTTAATTAAGTTCCACCACCCATCTTTTTCATGGGATCCTTTTGATCCCTACAACCACCTTATGCTTAATACTTAGTTCAAATCATTTTTAGAACACACATACAACAAAAGTGGATAAGAATCCACACAAATAAAAAGAGAGAACTTCATCTTGATTTCCTACTGTTCTTATGCACAAATCTTAGTCCAATTATTTCAAAATAATCATCATAACAACAATAACCATAGTAAGGTTCAATACTCTCTTTATGTGATCTTGTTGAGTTCCACCAATCCATCTTTTTCATGGGATCATTTTGATCCCTACAAACATGCTTATGCTTAGGAATTAGTCCAAGTTATTTAGGAACATATACATACAACATCCACCATCATAAAGATGGGTTCTTTTTATCCTACAACAACCAACCATCAAAGATGGGTTCCTTTTCACATACAACCATTTCTAACCCTTAAAGATGGGTTCTTTTCCACATACACAAAATAAATAAGAAAAAACAATCTAAAAATTAGAAGTAGAGAATTCCCACCTTTTGAATCTATGTATGAAGGACTGGCTAGCAACCTTCTCCTTCCTCCTTTGCTTCTACTACTACTTGTATGAAGAACACTTATGAAAAACCCCCAAATGAAGAACACTTAGGGTTTTTCTTCTCTTTATTTTCCTTCCTTTTTGTTCTTGTAAAAGTGGCAAGGAGTGAAGGGGAGGGGTTTTTATTGGACAAATGAAGGGTTGAAGGTGCAAAATGACCTGGGGTTCTTTGCATACACCCCCTTGGGATATTTTTGGGGGTTTGGCCAGCCAAAATCATAGTGAGGTGGAGGGGTGAGGTGGAGGGGAGGGTTCTAGTAGAAGTTAACTGAGGTGGGAAGGAACAACACCTATTAACTCTTATGTAACTCTAATTAGTCTTATCCCTAGGTTTAAGCTTCCAAACAATTCCTGGCCATCCCAATTTGATTAATCATGATATTTTTGTCCAAAACACATACTACATGATTTGTACAAACGTACAAAATTGGTACAATACGCTTACGTATGTATATATCTATATACCGATAATTTCCGTTTGTAAAACCGCTCAATCTGTACAAAAATAATTTAATTCTGAAAATAATAATAAAATAAATTTTATTATCGGTCCGAAAGATTTCAGTACCAATTTGATACAATACAGATGTATACAGACTGGTATATATATACGGATAACGCTTATTAACAAAACCGGGTGATATCCACCAAAAATATTTCAATTCTGGAAATAAAAATAAAATAATAATTTTAAATACCTACCCGAGGTTTTTCGGACATTTTCTAAAAAATACATTTTTTAGGGTTTTGTACATGTGCACAAAACTGATACAATACCTGTATATACATACTAGTATATATGTCCAGGTAACTTTTTATGAGTGAAACCAAGAAATTCCCATTTAAAAATATTTTAATTTTAAAATAATAATTTATACAATATAATATTCATCCGGGATATTACAGAGTGTATACATTTCAGCCCTTACTCGGATTTTTCTTGCTTCTTTGGGGTCCGTAGGGAGGAATCCCTTTTCGAGGAAGTTGATCAAGGTTTTCATCCAGCAATCTCCCGGTACTTGGAGAGTGATGGACATGAGATCCAATGTATCTTCTTCGTTGCTTGACTTAAGTAGGACCTCAATGAGCACAATATGGTTGAGTCCGTCGAATAATGAGAATGCTTGCTTGGAGAGGGCATCTGCTTGTCCGTTTTTCTCGCGTGGAATGCTAATGACTCTGGCCTCTTTGAAAGTGGAGATAAGTTTCTTCACATAGGTCAAGTACTTGATTATGCAGTCATGTCTAGCTTCATATTCACCAAGATTTGGTTCACTTCCAGTTGGGAGTCGCTGAACACTCCAACTCTTCGTGCCTCTGTTTTTTTTTGCTAAGAGGACTTCATACTCGGCCTCAAGATGACTCTAGCTCCACATCCTTCGAGGCAAGAAGACCCATCCACATAGACACTATATAGTGGGAAAGGGGGGTGTGGGTGGGTTGTCTCCTTCCTTGGGGTGATCAGGAATGGTGCTCTCGACGATGAATTCAGCCAAGCCTTGAGCTTGATTGTTGTTATCGCTCGATAAGTTATATCATGTTGACTTAGCTCAATGGACCACTTCATAAGTCTTCAAGAGCTTTCTTTTTATTGAGAACTTGTTTGAGTAGTTGACCGGTGAAGACCCAGACAGAGTGCACTTGGAAGTAGGGTCGGAGCTTTCGGGCAGCTGTAACTAGTGCATAGGCCATCTTTTCCATCTTCGAGTATCGAAGTTCGGCTTTTTGGAGTACCTAGCTTATGTGGTTGATCAGCTTCTGTGCCCTGTCTTCTTCCCTTACCAGGATGGCACTGAGGGTCTGATCTGAGGTAGCCAAGTAGAGGTCTACGAACTCCCCTGGCTTGTGCTTGCTAAGGAGTGGAGGATTGACAAGGTTTGCTTTAAGAAGGCTGCCTGTTGTTCTTCTTCCCACTCAAAATTCTTCGCTCCTCGGAGAACTTTGAAGAACAGGAGACACTTCTCTCCAGATTTTTAACTACTGTTTCCGCTATTTTCATTTTTCCCCTTTCTGTAATATTTTATTTGTAATTGAACAAAAATACTCTATTTTTGTTTCTTGATTATTTTAATTAAAATTAGTTCATGAAATTCTTCGTTCTTCTTGATAGAGCTATTATTGTTGATCCTAATTTCTTTTATTAATTGTGGGTATTTTTATTTGAACCCTATTATTTTAGATCTATCTCTTATTCAACCCTAAAACCCAATTCCAATTGTTCTTAACCCAAAACCGCTATCATTGGATCCTAAACCACTAACCCAACATACTAATTGTACCCTATAAATACAACTCTATTGCAAATCCTAAAAATTGCACAAATTGAAACCCTAGAGCCATCTATTCTCTCTCCTCTCTGTTTCTCTCTCCTCGTTGTGTTTTTCCGCCCAAAGACCAACCTAACTCCGGTGCTTCTTCTTCTTCGGCCATCCCCCAACCTCCGGTGCCCTCCTTGTTGCAACCCCCATCGATGCCCTAGCTCTCCCCTCAGCCGTGAAGCAACCAAACTCGAACCCCCCTTTTTTCTCCTGTTCCGTCGACAGCAGCCAAACCCATCGCTGCTGCCATTTCCGTCGACGCCAGCACAGTAGCGCCGCCCTCCTGTCCCCATCGCGCCGCCTCCTGCGATGCCTTGCCGCAGTCAGACCCCCCTCACCCATTGCTGACGTGGCTGCTGCTGTCTCTTGTGCCGTTGTTGTTGTGTTCTCTTTGAAGCATGTATATTGCACGTGCTAAATTGTGTGTTCGTGGGTTCGTTGCTTCAGGATCCTTATTCCGTTATTCTTAGTATTTGTTTTCACCGTCTATAAGGCAATTCACTTCCTCTTGAATTGTTAATTATATCAAATTTAAGTTTTGTTGAAACTCTCGCAAGTAGATCCCTTCGTTCATCATATTATACATTGTTCATCTCTTTCATTGGGTATATTGAGGCTTTACACAAGCTAACCCTAATTTACTTGACATCGTGCCACTTTTGAATCCAAAGATTGAATCTTTCATGTGTACATATAGAAATGATAATAGGGTTATTCATATAATTTTCACACAATTAATCTATTGTGGAAACGACTGCTAGGTTATATGTTTGATTTATTGTTTGTTGTTTGATTGATGTTAAATTAGTGTATATATGTGATTTTATTTTTATCTGTCATGTTATTGCAACCATCATGCGGATTGAGGAATTTATCAACTAGTAGAATTGATACACATCATGTCTATTTAATTTGTTTCATGAAAAATACCCAAAACCTTGTATGTTGACTGCTATTTTCGACCCAGTAAATAATCTTCAAATAAATTACTTTCTGAATACGAATTTTAGCCTTGTCTTTTTAGTTTTCAAAACATCCTGAATTTTTGAATTCCGACTTGTGTAGCAAAATTTATGCCAGTTTTACTACAGCTGTGTTTTTACTTCCAGATTTTCAGATTCTTGTATCTTTCATGTTTAAACTGTTAAAAGGCTGATCAAATGATAGAATTTTGCTCTGATAATTTTCATATTGTTACTTAACATGTTTAAGAGTATAATAAATATTTTAAACGAATTTAATATTGATTTCTTGCTGATTCTAAATTTTTAACAACATGATGTCGAAATTCTGCCTGAACATGAAATCAGTAAAGAATGGTGTGATTGACCTAGCTACTGTTGTCGGATTTTGAACTTTAAATATGCGTTGGAACCGTGTGGAATTCTAGTTTCTAGAGTTTCTGATGGATTCAGTTTTCGAGTTCTAAAACTGCGAAAAACTGCATTTTCGTATAGACTACTCTTGTTGTCCAGAATTTTATATTCCAGTTTTGATAGTTTAATTAATCCTATATCATTGTATTGCATGAATCAATTGTGTATGTTGCATTGCAAGATCCTAATATCTTATTGTTATCATTTCAATTTCCCTACTTCATGTTATCACCTTATTGTTCCTTTATTGTTACTATTGTTCCCCCCATGTCTAAAATTGCATATTTTATTGTTGCATTAATAAAATAATTAACAAGCCGAGGTTTAAGGGAATGAGTTGAGTAGTGAATAATATTGTATCGTATCTGTGATTATCCTACCGACACATGATCTATAGAATTCACCACTTAGTTTAAATAAAATTGATTGTATGCATCGAACCTGTAGTGTGGAATACAGTAGTACGTGCATTAGTTAGGATTAAAATAATTAACAGACTTAAGAATTGACACGACATCAACATTGCATATTGTACATCATTGTTCCTATTGATACCAAATATTGTTTAAGTGTTATTGATACCATTGAATATTGTTGATGAATATTGAACCATTGTTTATACCATTGCATTGTTTACCATGATATCGATTATTGCTATTGTTCCAAGTTATTGATTCCTATTGATCCATTGAACTCATTGTTATATCGTTATTCCATTGTTCCTTACTTTCTCTACTTGCTGTCCGTGACTTGCTCTAAGGACAATATTTTTCCTCTTTTTAGATGAAGTGTTCACAGGTAATGAAGGAGAATTGCCTGTTGGGATTGGAGAACAAACATTCTGAAGATCTTAATGCTTTTTAGTTGCTTATTATTTCATTAACCTATTGTATTGAGACTTATTGCTATTGTGTTTGGGATTTATTATTGTATTGGGCATATGACCCGGATTTTTCTATTGTTTCTAGACGTTGGGTTATTGTATTTGGATATTTCATATTGTTTCATTCCAAATATTATTGTTCATGAGATTATTATTACTACCTGCGCAATTATTCTGTATTGATTATATTGTTGAGTTGATCGGATAAACAGCTTATGATGATGTTAGTCATTCGCTGGGCCAATGTCATGTGCTTATATTTCGTATTTTTGGAAAGCGGGGTGTGACAAGGTTTTTAGTGGTATCAGAGTTCGGATTTGGATAATATATCAGTCAAACGTGACTAACGAAAAGAAGTTTGGCTTTGATTGATATATTAATCAGATTTGGGTTTTATCGGTTTGACTCAACAGTATGCGCAATATAGGGATCGCATGAACAATTAATAAAAAACTCATGATCTGGACGCTAACCAATTGATTTTTTTTGCAGAACATGGTTGGAAAGGTGCTTCATCTTTCCGAGCTGAGAATGATGATTATGATGAGCCCACTATTGCACAGTTGATGCAAATGCAGTGTGAGCACAATGAACTGGTGATGCGGATACAATGGGAATGTAATGAACAGTTGAGAATGGCTTATGAAGCTGCTAACAGGGAACCCGTTGTACCTGCACCTGGATTGCTGCCGCCGAAACTTGGAAATGTGGCAGATTTCATGAGGCTTCATCTAGATAAGTTCTCAGGCACTGAAGGTCCACTTGAAGCCAAGCAATGGCTTATTAGGACTGCTCAGCTGTTGACTACAGCGCGTATAGCAGATGTTGATCGTGTGGATGTTGTGAGCATCCAACTTGTTGATCTGTCCACATCTGGTGACAAGTTGAGGCTGAACGATTGAGGTGACCCATTCCCTAGGCGACCTTCACTGAGAGCTTCCTCACTAAGTTCTTCCCTAGTGTCACCAAGAATGATATGGAACGACAGTTTGTTTCATTAACCCAGGTTCGTTAGATAGTGTTTATTTATGCTTTTTCGTTGTTATTTCATAAAGTACCGACGTTAAACTGAACGCTGTCTTGAATCAGGGGAGTCAGACTGTGGATGAGTATGCTGCAGATTACACCCGACTCAGTCGTTTTGCTACCTCCATGGTGGCGAATGATGAAGATAGAGGCCGTCGTTTCCTGTTGGGCTTGGATATTGAGATTCAGGATCGTCCTGCTGCATTGCGACTTCGTTCTTATGTTGATATCCTGGATGCTGCAAGAATTCAGGAATAGACTAGTATGATGAAGCGTGCTATTCAGCGTTCTGCCCTACACTCTGTTGCTACTAGGCCTTCAGGAGGGCCTATTAGGAGGCCAGTTCCACCCCCTCCTGCTAGGGCACTGCCATACCCACCTGCTGATCAGATGCCACAGTTGGTTTGTTCATACTGCCAAAAGACTGGGAATTTGTGCCAAGATTGCTGGATAGCTAATCGCCTGTGCCTTCTGTGTGGAGGCAATGATCATATGGTCCGTGATTGCCCTAAGTCTAGGCCCTAGACACCAGTTGGAGGTTCTGCTCTGCAGGGAGCGCTTGTTCGTGGTCAAGGTGGACCACTACTTCCTCTGCAGAGGCAGATCTTTGATGAGAGGAGAGCTGCTCCTAGGGGTAATCAACCTGCGGGTCGTGGTCAGGCCTACAACTTGAGTATGCAGGATGCTGAGACTGTCATGGGCGTTGTTGCAGGTACATCTTTAGTTGTTTTCATTTTGTATTTTATTTGGATTTCCTGTAATATCCCGAAATAAAATAAAATATTTTATTATATATATATATAAACTAAGTTAAGACTTGAATGATTGGTGCATGATTATTGAATTGAATAACCATGCACATTTGTGCACTAGGGTTAGGGTTAGGGTATGATGACCTAGGATTAGTAACCTAGGGTTAAGCTAACCCTCATCATGATAAGGAACCTAGCACAAATCTTAATGGGTTCCTAGGGTGGACTTTGTGCCATGTGAGTTTTTCATGAAGACTCCAAGATGAGTCTTGAAGTTTCTAGGGTTATTGTGTTGTCTTCATATCTACCCTCCATCTCCACTAACTTGACCCATCTCCATCCTAGCCCTCCACTACTCCAAATCCGGCCAAAATGAAACCCTAACTCCCTTCACTCTATAAAAGTTCACTCCACTCACTCTCTCATCCCTTTTCACCTTGTTCTAGTTCTTGTTCTTCAAAAAAAAGGGAGAGGAAAATAGAGAAGGAGAAAAACCAAATAAAAGAAGAGATCTTTTGTAGTAGAAGTAAAGTAGAAAGAGTGAAGAGTAGAGTAAAGGTGCAATCTTGAGGAGCAAGGAGCTAAAGCCTACAAGGAGAATTTCTTGAAACTACAAAATTGGGTGAAATTTTAAACCCTAAAAAGATTAGTCTTTTCTTTTGTAAATGATTTTTGTGCTGAAATTTTTTATGGATTCTCTTGTATGTGTCTACAACCATAGTCTTAAATTTCACATTTTTATGAGATTATTTGATGCCTCAAAAAATTGCAAAGTTCTAACTGGTCGAGAAGACAGAAGCAGTGTCTGTCTGTTTGGGAACTAAAGTTCATCTATGCATAACTATTTGTGTTAGGGGTGGACAACTATTATCCGAACCGACCAATTCAAACCAATCCAATCCGAACCGACCGGTTTTTAACCGAACCAATTGGGGGTTTGGATTGGCTCGGTTCTTGATCTGCAATAACCAATAGGACCGGTTCGGTTGTTGGATGGGACTTTCAAATAACTGATGAAACCAAACCGACCGTACCTCTATGTATAAGTCCATAAAAAATATAGTTCTCCTTTAATTTGTTGAATATAAAAATAGCCATTTCTCATTTTCTTGGAGATACAAACAGTCTTCTTTAATTTCCTTAATACAAACCGAGCAATTGTTCTACCTATGTTTTGATTCTCCATAATCCTGTGTGTGATGTTGTTTAGAAATGCTTGATTTACAATGTGGCCCAACTTAATAGAATCATGAAGTTGATGTAACATTTAGTAGTTACTTTAATCAAGTCAAGTAGAAATTGTAATCTAAATCTTTTTTTATTGTATCTGAAATTCAATTAGCTATGGTTATTTAATGTTTCTTTTATGATAATAAACTAAGATTACAGAAGTATGCAAGTGAAAAAGTAGTTTATCTCACCCATTTAAACGTCATAATCTCAAACAATTAGTACAAAATTTATTAACAACTTGTGGTTTTATGAATCTTCATTTTAAATTTATTTATATATAACAAATAGCAGGTTGTTTCTTAAGTTTAATTGAAGTTGATCTTTTAAATTTCAACAAAATTATAATTGATGTTGAAGGTGAAAAGTAGCACGCCAAACCGACCATCCAATCCAATCCAAACCGAGCTTAATCGGCTTGGATAGAAATCGATCCAATTAAGGTTCGGATTGATTGCGGATGAGAAAATTAAAAAACCGATCTTCTTTGGATCGATGGTGGATGGTCCATATTAGGTCGGATACCGACCGATGCCCACCCCTAATTTGTGTATACATGGGATTGCAATGAAATTTTTGCAGTAGCTTGTAGTATGAGTCTAAATCCTAATTCTAAAATTTTATATTTTTTTTATGACATTTGATGAAGTTTCAAAAATGAATTGAATGTATGAGTAAAGGACCTATCTATAAAGCAGTAAGATTTTTATGCCTTGTTCAAAGTCATAACTCTCTGCGTAGTAAGATTTTAGATGCAATTTTTGGAAAAAAATGGCGTGGTGTATGTCTAGTTGTAGATTCTCAAATTTCATGAGCTTTGGATATGGGGTTGATTTTATATGGAATTTAGCCTAGACTGTGTCTAGTAACTAGTTCAGATTGCATAGTCTGTACATTTGTGATTTTCTGGAAATATGTGTGTGGAATTTGCAAAAGTGACTAACTAGAGATTTGGAGTAGAGACTCTAAGCTTTCCAAAAAGCCCATAATCTCGTAATTCCAAGTTGTGTGGTAATTGATATGATTTTTGAAAGTGCTGGACAGATCCAGCCATCCTTAGGAGTTGTCACTTTGCATGTGTATGACTTTTTCATAACTCTCAAGTGTTGAATTGAGGGTTAGGGGTATTCCTATACCCCAATACTTGGTTACTTTGTGTCGTATGCTGATTAAGACCTAGGGTAGTGACTTGAATGTCATTTGAGTCGTCGACCTTGTCTAGTTTGTTTCCTACACCTATCAACAATAGGCTAACTTGGGACTTCGGCCTAACGATTAAAAGTGACTAACTCGGGCACCAACGAAATCATAATAGATTATCGCGGGCCGAGTTTGAGGACGAGACTCAGTAGGGGAAGTGGCGAGCAAGGTGTCGCATCGTCAGAGCCGCAGGTTAGTAGACGGGAACTCTGGTTTCAGTAGGGAAACCACTTGAGACTAGGCA
The DNA here is from genome assembly GCA_017893485.1 of Hemerocallis citrina. Taxonomy (NCBI): domain Eukaryota; kingdom Viridiplantae; phylum Streptophyta; class Magnoliopsida; order Asparagales; family Asphodelaceae; genus Hemerocallis; species Hemerocallis citrina. The sequence goes on along the minus strand of CM030364.1, from coordinate 64,122,045 downwards.
TAACTTAGACAATGGATCAAGATGGTGATCATAACCATACGACATATCTAGGTAGACTCAGTATTAGCTAGATTTGACATCACCTTTAAACTGTATCAGTTTCTAGCAACTAGTAGTTGGGTGTTGTACTCTCCTGTCATTAGGGATACGTGCTACAGTGCATATCTTGCACTGTTGATTCCTGAAGTGCCGAGGTAAGAACGGGAGGGGATTCCTGGCGGATAGGGGTATTAAACCTTAGAGGCCGTCAAGTTCTATGTTGGTAGATACGAACAGATCATAGGGCTGCTGTCCTGTGAATCTTTGGCGCCATAGGTATGTTGCGGTGTATCTTTAAATTCGTCACAACTTTTGAGTGGGGTCCGAGCGTCGGGCATTAGTGACAAACCGAGACACCACTAAGTGACTGCAGAAACGGATGAGACCGATTAATCTGCAGCCTCATCAACCACGATCTATCTATCAGGAATAGGATGAGTACAAGAGTAGGATGTATGGCGAGGGTTCAGAACCCTGAACTTAGAGACAGCGGCTTGATTTGGAAAGTATGTAGTATGGGATGCATACATTTCCAAAGTCTCACTTGCATTAGATTAAGTACATCCTGACCTGTGCATTAGATTACTAGGGCATTTCATACATGGACACCCTTGACCCGATTCCACTTTCCTAAATTTAGTCACTTTTCTATTGCATTCAATCTTTATTGTCTAGTTTGGAGATCGCTGCTTTATCAGCCTTGCGTCAGTAGAATTACTGACGTACCTACACTTTTAGGTGCTAGATTGCTGACCCACGGAGCCAGGAAAGCTCAAGCCAGATGGTGCATCCGAGTGATATGTATCAAGTGTTCCTTATTCACCTTGTTATTTTTTTAACACTGATTTGTAATTTCTGAAACAGTGTATAATTGTAACACTTGAACTTTTACTTCATGGAATAAAATTTGTTTAAAATTTTCATGTATTTTCCAGTATTGGGACAGTTTGAAGGAAAGATTCTGGTTTGTGTCACGAATTGCCAGTTCAGGGATTCGGGGCACTACGGCACTACATTTCCTTGTTATTTTGTTCATCTATTCTCTTGCTTATTCATGTTGTCCTCTCATTCATGTCTGTTTCTAGCATTTTGGGTTCTGCCTTTTGTGTTCTCACTTTGACTTCTTTCTAGGCATTATCTATGTCCATTCATTTCCTGCTCATGTTCTCTTTGACTCGGGTGCTACTCATTCTTTGTTTCCTCCCGCTTCATCGATCTGCATCGCTTGGCTAGCAGTGCTATGCCAGTAGCTTGGAACATTACTACATGTAGAGGTGTTGTCATGTGTTCTCAGATTTGTGAGCAGAATCCCTTGGTTATTGGTGGTATGGATTTTGTTGCCGATCTAATTGTCATCAATAATTCTGGATTTGATGTTATCTTGGGGATGGATTGGCTTGGTGCCACTCATGCTGTAATTGACTGCCGCAAGAAGAATATGGTGTGCCAAATGCCAGAACTTCAGGAATTTGAATTCTGTGTAGGTGAAACGTCGCTTGCTTGTATGGAGAAGTTGGCTAGTCAGGAAGTTGGAGTTATGAAGGAAGTGTGTGATGATGATGTTGTTGCACCGTTGGTTGTACAGGATTTCCTGAGAAATTACCGGGATTACTGCCAGATCGTGAAGTGGTGTTCAGTATTGATGTTCAGCCGGGTACAACTCCAATCTCTAAGAGTCCGTACAGAATGGCTTCTGTTGAACTGGTTGAGTTGAAGGAACAGATTCAGGAGTTACTGGATAAAGATTTTATCAGGCCAAATATTTTGCCTTGGGGAGCTCCAGTTCTATTCTTCAATAAGAAGGATGGTAGCCGGAGGTTGTGTATTGACTACCGTGAGCTCAATAATGTCACAGTAAAGAAGAGGTATCCGTTGCCAAGAATTGATGACCTATTTGATCAATTGGGAGGCGCTTCTGTATTTTCAAAGTTGGATCTTCGTTCTGGTTATCATCAGGTTAAGGTGAAAGCCGAGGATATACAGAAGACTGCTTTTCGTACGAGATATGGGCACTATGAATTCTTGGTGATGCCTTTTGGAGTTACTAATGCTCCAGCTGTGTTTATGAGCTTGATGAATCGGGTATTCTCCCCCTTTCTAGACAATTTTGTGGTGGTACTCAGTGATGATATTTTTGTCTATTCTCATAATCGGGATGAGCATGCGGAGCACTTGAAGGTTGTTTTGCAAACTTTGAGGGAGAATCAGTTGTATGGGAAGCTTAGCAAGTGTGAGTTTTGGCTGGATCGTGTGGCATTCGTGGGCCATATTATTTCTGGTGATAGAGTTTATGTCGATCCGTCCAAGATCTATGCAGTTATGGATTGGTCGACGCCGAAGTCAGTATCGAAAGTTCGGAGTTTTCTTGGTCTAGTGGGTTACTACAGGTGTAACACCCCTGCCCCGGGCTCGCACAATTTATACAATTTACAAGAAAAATTAGATACTATGTAGTACAACTACCCACCAAAGGCTGTCTCTCAAAAGGTGGTTAACCGATTAGGTGACTCTTGATCATAGGCAATTGTATTTATACATTTTTAATTCATTTAATCTCCGGAAATGGGATTATTTCCGATCACAACTGCCCTTTTTCTCTCTCTTGCGAGAGCAAGCACAACATGCAACGGAGGGGACCCCACGCCACGTCAGCAGCTTGCTGCCCCTCACTTGCACATGGGCCCCATCCCATGGGCTAACATCAGCCGAAAGCAACAGAGCAGCATACTTGCTCTCTGTTGTCTCCTTCATCCGTGGGACCCCCCACCATCCAATTAAATCCCATGGGTGGCTCCTATAGAAAAGCCCTATAGGCCACCCCCTAATTCTCTTTTATATATATATATATATATATATATATATATATATATATATATATATATATACTCCTTGAAAATTACGGGGTGTTACACACACCCCCCTTCAGAAATCAGCATCCTCACTGAGCACGGAGCATGTACAATCTAGTGCAGGATCCACTTTCTAGCCGATGTGGAGCAACTGTGAGTGTCGCTCCCGTCTTCGGAATTCTGGAGACCAATCCCACTCCGCGGATCATTCTGTGGATCTCTGTCCATCTTCCTGGAACTCTGAGGATTGTTTGTCTTGCTCCGCCGATCATTCTGGAGTCCATAACTCACTGCTTTCCCACACTCGGTGTCGAAAGTCGGCTCTGATACCATTTGTAACACCCCTACCCCGGGCTCGGACAATTTATACAATTTACAAGACAAATTAGATACTATGTTGTACAACTGCCTACCACAGGCTGCCTCTCAAAAGGTGGTTAATCGATTAGGTGACTATTGATCATAGGCAATTGTATTTATATATTATTTAATCATTTAATCTCCCGATATGGGATTATTTCCGATCACAACTGCCCTTTTTCTCTCTCTCTTGCGAGAGCAAGCATAACATGCAACAGAGGGGACCCCACGCCACGTCAGCAGCATGCTACCCCTCACTTCCACGTGGGCCCCATCCCATGGGCTGACATCAGCCAAAAGCAACAGAGCAGCATACTTGCTCTCTGTTGTCTCCTTCATCTGTGGGACCCCCCACCATCTAATTAATTCCCATGGGTGGCTCCTATAGAAAACCCCTATAGGCCACCCCCTAATTCTCTTATATTATATATATATATATATATATATATATATATATATATATATATATATATACTCCTTGAAAATTACGGGGTGTTACAACAGGAAGTTTGTTCGGGATTTCTCGAAGATTGCAGGACCGTTGACCAAGTTGACTGGGAATGATCAGAAGTTGTGTGGGATGAGTTCTGTGAAGAAGCCTTCGTCAAATTGAAGAATCAGTTGACATCAGCACCTGTGTTGACTATACCAGATGGATCAAGAGGTTTCGTAATTCATTCTGATGCTTCAGGTAGAGGGTTGGGTGCTATTCTGATGTAACGAGGTAAGGCCGCATGAGAAGAATTATCCTACACATGATTTGGTGCTTGCTGCTGTGATCTTTGCCTTGAAGCTTTAGAGGCATTATTTACTTGGAGACCGAGTGAAAATCTTCACTGATCACAAAAGTTTCAAGTATGTGTTCACTCAGAAGGAGCTGAATATGAGGAAAAGGAGTTGGTTGGAATTGATGGCAGATTATGATATCGGTTTGTAGTATTACCCTGGCAAGATTAATTCGGTACCTGATGCTTTGAGCAAAAGACATGTTGCTATGGTTCTCACTAAGCAGAAAGAGCTTGTGGAAGCTATGGGGAGATTGGGGGGTGTGGTATTGCCTGGTTCTGAGCAAGTTGTATGGTGCTTCAGTTGCAGTCCTCTTTGGTGGATCAGATTAAGGAGGCACAGTCTGGTGATGTGCAATTGCAGCAGTTTTGAGCTGAAGTTGATGCTGGTTCGAGAACTGATATGGTGATTCATGAGGATGGATCTCTCCATTTTGGGACTCGTCTTTGTGTTCCGGAAGGAGAATTCAAGCAGAAGTTACTTGAATATGCTCACCGTTCTCCATATTCTATTCATACCGATGGTACGAAGATGTATCAGGATTTGAAGTTGCATTTTTGGTGGCAAGGTATGAAGAGGGATGTTGTAAGATTTGTTTCTCGGTGTCTGATCTGTCAGCAAGTAAAAGCAGAACATCAGAGGACTGCTGGACTTCTTCAACCGCTTCCTATTCCTGAGTAGAAGTGGGAGAATATCACTATGGATTTCGTGACTGCTTTGCCTAGAAGTCCCAAGGGTCGCAATATCATCTAGGTGATTGTGGATCGCTTAACGAAGAGTGCTTATTTCATTCCTTTCAGAGTTGGTCAGTCTACAGAGAGCCTGGCAGAAAGGTATATGTAAGAGATTGTGAGATTGCATGGTGTTCCTGTCAGTATTATATCAGACAGAGATACTAGATTCAGATCCTTTTGGGAGAGTCTTCAGAACAGTCTTAGAGTAAGCTGAAGTTTAGTACTGCATTCCATTCGCAGACAGATGGACAATTAGAGAGGACTATTCAAACCTTGGAGGATATGTTGAGGTCCTGTGTGCTTCGGTTTGGAGGATCTTGGGAAGATCATTTATACTTGGTGAAATTTTCATACAATAATAGCTACTAAGCTAGTCTTCAAGCAGCTCCGTATGAAGTCTTGTATGGTCCGAAGTGTAGATCACCAGTATGTTGGGATGACATTGGTGAAAGGAAGTTTTTGGGGTCAGAGTTGATCACGAAGATTGTTGATACAGTGGCCCAGATCAGGAAGCATTTGCAAGCTGCACAAGACAGGCAGAGGAAATGGGCAGACATGCACATGAGACCGTTAGAGTTCGAAGTGGGCGATCATGTGTTCCTCAAGGTGTCTCCATGGAAAGGTTTGATTCGGTTTGGTGGTGGGGGCAAGTTGAGCCCCAGGTTCATTGGTCCGTTCGATGTGGTGGAGCGAGTGGGCAAGGTGGCCTATTGACTCGCGTTGCTGCCAACTCTTTCCGGAGTGCATGACGTCTTCCATGTTTCTCAGCTCAAGAAGTATGTCCGGGTTGACAGTCATGTTATCGACTATTCAGAGTTGTCGGTTAGACCAGATTTTTCATGTGAGATTTATCCAGTGTCGATTGTGGACCGGCAGGAGAAGATTTTGAAGAATAAGGTTATCAAGTTGATTCGTGTTGCTTGGAATCCTCACTCGTCTGGTGAGGCGACTTGGGAACTTGAAAGTGTGATTCGGAAGAGGTTTGCCCATCTTTTTGAGTAGTTCTTGTTCTTTTCTTTTCCTTGGGGGTTACCCTACTACCACTTGCTTAAATTTCGAGGACGAAATATTATTGTAAGGTGGGTAAGATTGTAACTACCATTTCTGCTATTTTCATTTTTCCCCTTTCTGTAATATTTTATTTGTAATTGAACAAATATACCCTATTTTGTTTCTTGATTATTTTAATTAAAATTTGTTCATGAAATTCTTCGTTCTTCTTGATTAAGCTATTCTTGTTGATCCTAATTTTTTTTATTAATTGTGGGTATTTTTATTTGAACCCTGTTGTTTTATATCTATCTCTTATTGAATCCTAAAACCCAATTCCAATTGTTCTTAACCCAAAAATGCTATTATTTGATCCTAAACCACTAACCCAACATCCTAATTGTACCCTATAAATACAACTCTATTACAAACCCTAAAAATTGTGCAAATTGAAACCTTAGAGCTGTCTATTCTCTCTTCTATTCTCTGTCCTCCCCGTTTCTCTCTCCTTGTTGTGTTTTCCCGCCGAAACACCATCCCAACTCCGGTGCTTCTTCTTCTCCGGCCATCCCCCGACCTCCGGTGCCTTCCTGAGCGCCGCCCTCCTCGTCGACAACCCCTGTCGATGCCCTAGCTCTCCCCTCAGTCGTGAAACACCCAAACTCGAACCCCCACTGTTTTCCCCTGTTCCGTCGACAGCAGCCAAACCCATCGCTGCTGCCCTTTCCGTCGATGCAAGAACAGTAGTGCCGCCCTCCTATCCCCATCGTGCTGCCGCCTGCAATGCCTCGACTCCATCAGACCCCCCTCGCCCATTACTGACATTGCTGCTGTTGTCACTTGTGATGTTGTTGCTGTGTTCTCTTTGAAGCACGTATATTGCACGTGCTAAATTGTATGTTCGTTGGTTCGTTGCTTCGGGATCCTTATCACATTATTCTTTGTATTCATTTTCACCGTCTATAAGGCAAGTTACTACGTCTTGAATTGTTAATTGAATCAAATTCAAGTTTTGTTGAACCTCTCGCAAGTAGATACCTTCATTCATCGTATTATACATTGTTCATCTCTTTCGTTGGGTATATTGAGGGTTTACACGAGCTAACCCCAATTTACTTGACGTCGTGCCACTTTTGACTCAAAAGATTGAATCTTTCATGTGTACATATAGAATTGATAATAGGATTATTCATATAATTTTCACACAATTAATCTATTGTAGAAACGATTGCTCGGTTGTATGTTTGATTGATTGTTTATTGTACGATTGATGTTAAATTAGCGTATATATGTGATTTTATTTTTATCTATCATGTTATTGCTACCATCTTGCTGATTGAGGAAGTTATCCACTAGTAGAATTGATACCCATCATGTCTAATTAACTTATTTCATGAAAAATACCCAAAACCCTGAATGTTGCTTGCTGGCTGTATGTTGACTGCTATTTTCGACCTAGTAAATGATCTTCAAATAAATTACTTCCCGGATAAGAATTGTAGCCTTGTCTTTCTAGTTTCCATAACATCTTGAATTTTTGAATTCTGTGTTGTGTAGCAAAAGTTATGTCAGTTTTACTACAGCCGTATTTTTTACTTCCAGATTTTCAGATTCTTGTATCTTTCATGTTTAAACTATTAAAAGCTGATCAAATGATAAAATTTTGCTCTGATAATTTCCAAATTGTTACTTAACATGTTTAGGAGTCTAATAAATATTTTCAACAAATTTAATATTGAGTTCTTGCTGATTCTAAAATTTTAACAACATGATGTCGAAATTCTGCCTGAACATAAAATCTGTAAAGAATTGTGTGATTGACCTAGCTACTGTTGTCGGATTTTGAACTTTAAATATGGGTTGGAACCGTGCAGAAGTATAGTTTCTAGAATTTCTGACGGATTCAGTTTTTGAGTTCTGAAACAGAAGAAAACTGAATTTTTGTACAGACTACTCTTTCTGTCCAGAATTTTATATTCCAGTTTTGATAGTTTAATTAATCCTATATCAATGTATTGCATGAATCGAAGTGTGTGTGTTGCATTGCAAGATCCTAATGTCTTATTGTTATCATTTCAATTGTCCTACTTCATGTCATCACCTTATTGTTCCCTTATTATTACTATTGTTCACCCCATGTCTCAATCTGCATATTATATTGTTGCATTAATAAAATAATTAACAAGCCGGGGTTTAAGGGAATGACTTGAGTAGTGAATAAGATAATGACTGTGTCGGCTAGTGTTTATCGATTGATTATGGAGCGCTGACTACGGTATCCCAATCTCTCGTGTATTGCATCAATGAATCATATCAATGAATCGTATCAATGTATTGTATCAGTGAATCAGTGAATCATCGTAATGTATCGTGCAACAATATTGTATCGTATCAGTGATTATCGTACCGACACATGATCTATAGAATTAACCACATAGTCTAAACGAAATTGTTTGTATGCATCGAACCTGTAGTATGGGATGCAGTAGTACGTGCATTAGTTAGGACTAAAATGATTAATAGACTTAAGAATTGACACGACATCGACATTGCATATTGTACATCATTGTTCCTATCGATACCAAATATTGTTTAAGTGTTATTGATACCATTGAATATTGTTATTGAATATTAAACCATTGCTTATACCATTGCATCGTTTACCATAATATCGATTATTGCTATTGTCATATGTGATTGATCCACTGAACTCATTGTTATATCGTTTTTTCATTGTTGCTTGCTTTCTCTACTTGTTGTCCATGACTTGCTCTAAGGACAATTTTTTCTTTTTTTAGATGAAGTGTTCACAGGTAATGAAGGAGAATTGCTTGCTGGAATTGGAGAACAAAAATTCTAAAGATCTTAATGCTTTCTAGTTGCTTATTATTTCATTGAACTATTATATTGAGACTTAGTGCTATTGTGTTTGAGATTTATTATTGTATTGGGCTTATGACTCGGATTTTGCTATTATTTCCAGAAGTTGGTTTATTATATTTGGATATTCATATTGCTTCATTCCAAGTATTATTGTTGATGAGATTATTATTATTGCCTGCGCAATTGTTCTGTATTGATTATATTGTTGAGTTGATCGGATAAACAGCTTATGAGTGACGTTAGTCATTTGATGGGCCAAAGTCATGTGCTCGTATTCGGTATTTTTGGGAAGCAAGGCGTGAAAATATTTGTAGAGGAAGCGCCCAATGGCGGCGAGGAGGCCGGTGAGCTTCTGAACTTCTTCGATGGTAGTCGGGGGAGACATGTCGAGTATAGCTCTATTCTGCTCGGGGTTGGCTTCGATTCCTCTTTGGCTTACCATGAACCTTAGGAACATCCCGGAGGAGAATCCGAAGGCACATTTCGACGAATTCAGTCTCATGTTGTATTTTCGTAGTACATCAAAGACTTCTTGAAGGTCGGCCACATGGTCTTCTTTTCTGAGGTTTTTTACGAGCATATCATCCACATATACTTCCATGTTTCAGCTGATTTTCTCCTTGAAGACTTGGTTTACCAATCACTGATATATGGCTCCAGCGTTCTTTAGCCCGATGGGCATGACTCGATAGCAGTAAAGGCCTTGGTCAGAGATGAAGGAGGTCTTCAGGTTGTCGGGTGGACACAATCGGATCTGGTTGTATCCTGAGAAGGCATCCATGAAGCTTAAAAGCTCATGGCCTGAGCTAACATCGATCAAGGCATCTACGCTTGGTAGAGGGAAAGGGTATTTCAGACTTGCTTTGTTGAGGTCAGTGAAGTTTATGCAGGTTCTTCATTTTCCATTGGCTTTCTTGACCATTATCACATTCGTTAGCTACTCGGGATAGCAGACTTCTTTAATGAAGCAGGCAGCTGGGAGTTTCTCGACTTCCTTCTTAACTCCGTACTGCCTTTTAGGGGGCAAACTTGTGACACTTCTGTTGGATGGGCCTGACATCAGGGTTCACACTTAACCAGTGCATGATTAGATCCTTGGATATACCTGACATGTCTGAGGCAGTCCAAGCGAAGAGATCTCGGTTCTTCCTAATGCAAGTGATGAGTTGCTTCTTGACTTAATGAGGGAGTTCCTTACTCACCCAAAACACTTAGCTTGATCCACTTGGGAGAAGGAGATTTTGTCTAGTTCGTCTATGGGTTCAGAGATGGCTTGTCTCCTATCTTGGAAGAATTTCATAGCATTGAGAGGAAGGACCGAGCCCCCCCATTGTGGCGGTATAACATGACCGAACAGCTTCTTGGCTTCCCCTACCCCTACTGCTGTAGAAAACTTCATCTTCATGTGGTAAGCTGAGGCAACCGCGTGATGGGCTGCTAGCCTCGGGTAACCAAATATGGCATTGTAGGCGGACTTCATGTCGACTGATGTGTCTAACTTTTATATAAATATTTGTACTCATTTACCTATAAAAATTGCTTGTACTCGTCTATCATGTTAATAATTTATCTTATTTCCACAGATTTCAGTTAATTAATTATTTTTGAAGGAATAAGATATTTTATTGCAAAATGTGAAGATTCAATAAAAATCAACAAACAAAACAAGGAGAATGATTTATTAATTTTTATTGTTTTATTGAATTTTAAATTTTACAGTTTGGCCATGTGAAAATCAAAATAGAATTTTTTGATTGCCAATAAAGGGGAAAAAGAAATAAACAAATTTAAAAGGGTTTAATTGAGCTAATGTGATAATTAGTTAATTAATTTTAAAAAATTATTTTTTTTAAATTTTTTTAATCATAAATTCTTATTTTATTTTTGTGTGTGTGCAGCAGGTGCTTCAAGAAAGATAAAGAGTACGGATGAAAGTTGGTTATGAATTTGGGTCAGTTAGTAATTAATTAAAAAGATTAATCTTAATCTTATATTGATTAATTAATTAATTAATTAATTAAATCCTAATAATTAACCTACACCTACACCCATCCCTACCCTATATAAGAGAGAGAAAAGGGAAAAAAGATGGGCTGGCGTGAACAAGACAGGTAGGTGGCGGCGGGACTAGTGGAAAAGAAAGAAAAAAAATAAAAATAATAAAGGCGAGATAGGAATAAGACGGGATAGAGAGCAGGGGTGACGTCAGATCTGCTGACTTGCTGACGTCAGCATGACGTCAGCAGCGCAGGGAACGAGAAAGAAGCGGGACAGAGAAGATAGAGAAAGAGAAGTGCTGATTTCGAGGCTTCGGTTTGCAATTTCTTTTACAAAAAAAGTTCTTTTTGATCTCTTTTCTTTCTCTAATTTTTTATTATGCAATTCAAGACAGTATTTGTTAGTTTCAATTTTATTATGAACTAATTTTACTTTTCTAGGACTTTGATGTAGCCTAGTTTTGAGAACACAATTTTAATTCCATATTATTTTTTATTTTTCCATGGTTGTGTGTTTAAATTTTTTTCTTAATGCTTACAATTGGTTGACCAACTTTTGTATGATCTATTAAATCATGGAGAGTCCAAAATGGTAATTTGTGATTTTTGAATTTATAAAATTAAACACCATTACATGAGCGAACCGTTGTTAATGTGACCGTTGAAAAAATCCATTGATCTTAATAGATTTTCAATTAGTAATTTGTACATGAACTATGAAAAATAATTAGTTGAGAATATTTCTGATATTGCTTGAGAGAAAATATTGAATAATTTGGGGATTTTGGTATACATCTTGGAAAAATAATATTTTTATTCACATGGAGTTATAAATTTTGTGGAATTAACTAGGTGAAGTCAAAAGCCCTAGAATTAGTTTTGCAATTAATAAACAACAAAATTTCAGATTTCGCGCCTTATAATTAATTTAGTTAGTTGTTTAGATTAATTTAAATTAGTTGCTTTCTTTATTAAATTTCGATTTTCCAAATAGTAGTTAATCTAGTAATTTCGGTACTCGATAAAATACTTAGTCCTTGTGGGTTCGACACTCTTTTCACTTATCTATACTACTTGCGATTTTGTACACTTACAAATATTCACGTCAAGTTTTTGGTGCCGTTACCGGGGACTAGTTATTCTTTTATTGATGTTAAAAATTGCTAGATTATTACTAATTTGGATTTTTTTTTTATTTTACCTCTTCATTTTCTTTTGACTTTTATTTTTATTTATTTTTTAATTTTAGTTTTTCTTTTTTTTTTAATACTTATATTTCAGGACGTACAAGTACATTATCATGGAGAACGATGAGAACAATGCTTTGAGAGACTATGTTATGCCCTCACTTCTTGGAGCAACATCAAGCATAAAGCGACCGATTATTGAAGCTAACAATTTTGAGATTAAACTGACAATTATTCAAATGATTCAACAAGCTGTTCAATTTTGGGGACTATCATACAAGGATTCTTATGTTCACATTGCAAACTTTCTAGAAATTTGTGACACTTTCAAGCACAATGGAGTATCAGAAGATGCAATTCGATTGAGACTCTTTCCTTTTTCACTAAGAGATAAGGCTATGGCTTGGCTAAATTTTCTACCACCCGATAGTATTACTACTTAGGAGGGATTTGCAAAAAAAATTTTGGCTAAGTATTTTTCGACGGCAAAGACAGCGAAGCTAAGGAATGATATTACCACTTTCATTCAATTTGAGACCAAGTCTTTGTATGATGCATGGGAGAGGTACAAAGAGTTATTGAGAAGTGTCCTCATCATAAACTACCAAAATGGCTGCAAATTCAAATATTCTATAATGGTTTGGGAGTTACAAATTGATCTATGGTTGATGCAGCAGATGGAGGTGCACTAATGAGAAAAAATCACAAAGCAGCCTATGAACATTTAGAAAAGATGGCATCTAATAGTTACGAGTGGTCTTCAGAGAGAACAATGCCAAGAAAAGTGGCTGGAGTTTTTGAACTTGATCCTATTACTACTTTAACTGCACAAATTGATATTTTATCTAAATAATTAGGTAATATGAATGTTAATTCTATTCAAACTAATATGATTTGTGATCTTTGTGCATGAAATCACTCAAGTGCAGATTGCCAAGTGGGGGACCCTTTTGCTCCATCAAATACCGAACAAGCAAATTTTGTGTCAAATTTTCAAAGGCAAAACAATCCTTATCCAAACACTTACAATTCAGGATGGAGAAATCACCTCAACTTTTCTTGGAATAATAATCAAGGAGAAGATATGTTCATGAAATACATGCAAAGGACAGAACAATACATGCAGAAGACAGATTTAGCGATACAAAATAATACGGCTTCAGTTCACAATTTTGAGGCTCAAATTGGTCAGCTTTCAAATATTCTTACAGAGAGAATAGCAAGAAACTTACCCTGCAATACTGTGACCAACCCCACGGAGCATGTCAAAGCAATAACACTAAGAAGCGGGAGGATAATTGAGCAACCACGGGAAGAAAATGGTGAACATAATGTAGTTGAAAAGGAAGAAGAGTACAAACCAATTGTGGAGAAACAAACGCAACATGAGCAAGTAACTTTTAATGTCTTTAAATCCATGAAGTTTCCTACCAGAAAACAATCATCGTTTCAAATAAGTGGAACTAATTTAGATGTGGGCGAGAAACATAAGGCTGGAGTTGAAAAGTTACCAATCGAAGTATGTCCAAAAAATTCAGCAAGTCTTGAATCTGAAAAAGAAAATATTTTTGAATATGTTATGTATTGTGATGCTGCACCATCTATTCATCCATTTTCTTAGCCGACATTCAAGGAGGTGGGGATATCAAAGACTCCATCTTCAAGAAAGAAACGACTGAAATTCGAGCCGCTACCATCAAGCTTGACGGATGTACAGAAAAGATCTAATCCACATATGAAGAGAATTATTGGAAAAGAGGCTCGTATGTTGTTAAATCTTCGCGTCACATAACCTTCTCACTATCAAGTCTGGCTGAAGACTTAAAACTTAGCGCATCTTGGGAGGAAACCCATGTTTTCTTTTACTGCATTTAGATTTTATTTTTCTTTTCGTTTATTTTAATTTTAATTTTATTTTTTGATTTTATTTTGTTGGATTGCATGAGTTTGGAAGTCGTCGGGCAGAGCTGTTTTCTACACCAGAATTGATGACTGTTTTTTAGTAGGATGGAGTCAGAATCTGGAAAAGTGTTTCACAGAGAGATAGTAGGCAATTGTCTTAGCTTTCCAGAACAAAAAAAAATCAGGCCATTTGGACATCTAGAGCTCCAGATATCACTGAAAAAGTGAACATCGCGCATGCAGAATTTTAACACAAATCAGGGGAGAAATTCTGAACTTTTTTGCATTTTTTTTGTTTTTCCTTTTCTTTTCCCATGGAGGACAATGTGATATTCAAGTTTGGGAAAAGGGGTACAAATTTATTTTTTATTTTATATATATTTGAAAAGTAAAACAAAACAAAAGGGATTGCAATTGGGCTCACCATTACACTTTTGGGTTCTTTATTGCGCTAAAGCATTGAAATATTTTTTTTGGGATAGACAATCTATATAATAAAACACAAAGAAAGCTATCAAGTGGCTCTCCTTCAATCCCCCTAAAAATCAAAGGCCCAGATCTAACCTCACAAAACATATTTTTCCCCCAAAAGTTTTTCCCCCAAAACTCAAATTCAAATCCCCTAACCAAAACTACTCCTATAATTTTTTTTAAAAAAATTTTCTCTCTCTTTCCCTCCCTCTTCTATTTAAAAAATTAAGAAAATAAAAATTTTAAAATTTTTAAAAAAATTAAAAATTTAAAAACTAAAAAAATTAAAATTTTAAAAACTTTAAAAATAATTCAAAAAATCAAAAAAAATCATATAATATGTTTTTTGCTCGACCCCCAAAAGTTTATCATATAATATGTTTTCTACTTCAATTAATTTGCTAGACCTCCAAAACTATTTTATATGATCAAACAAGGTGCACCGTTCCGAAGACGTGCAGCAGGCACGTGTCAACGGGCAAACCTAGTATCTTATAAAGCAAGATTAAGCATGCTTATTTACTTTATGATTATTGAATTTCAAAATTCCTTACAAAATTGTAAGAGTCATGTGATTATACATAAAAGAAAAATGTGATGCTTTTTCTTGTGATTATCCCCTTTGATCTAGTCCTAAACAGAGTTTAAGTAAATAGAGTAATAATATTTAAAAAATTCAATGAATAAAGTTCTATCTACTCCAATGTTTTGAGTTGCTTAATTAGTAACTAGGGGTATTCATCACTAATGTTTACTTTTACGTCAAACGACAACTTAAAATATCAATATGCAAAGCACTCTAAGTTTGTGACTTGTTGAGTAACCAGGTGAATTCATCACAAATGTTTACATTTGCGTCAAAAGGCAAGTGACAACTTAGAGAAGAGACTAAAAAAAAACTGGTTTGCTACTCGGTTTGTAGTAGTGAAAAGGAGAAATCACAGATGGAGCTATCACATATTATAATTATATTAATTGCATGACAAATATGATTAGGTTCAGAATTATGAATGGATAATTGCACTGAAGAAAGTGAGTTTGCTTAGTTTTACTTTATTTGCTATTGTTTATATTTTTAATTGAAATTTTGATGCTTGCATGATGAGATCTCTTGGTGTGATAGGTTGTGCAAGCCAAATATAACATGGTATGATCAAGTAACAAGTTTAAGTTGCAAGATAAACAAGTACGGGTGCAAGATAATTCATATAGGCATAAAATAACCAAATCTCAGGTTTAGGACAGCAAGACCATACTGTAACAAAACAGAAATTCCCAGTGTTATAAACTTGAAAATCCAAATCCGTCGAAACGTATAGAAAATGGACTCCCAACCGAATCCAGCGAGTATAAATAAGTTATATAGTATTTCACAAAATCATAACTCAAAACAGATTTAAATCCAGAAAATACGTTCAGGCAGAATTCAGTAAATCAAATTCTCAGTCAGGAAAAAAGCATCAAAACTCAATAAATAAATCCACGAAAAATCTGGGGTATTCCCCTATCTGTCTAGCATCAAAATATAAAGTTTCATAATTTTCCAGTAAAATTAGAACAGTCATCAAAAATCAGAAAATATCAAGGAACGACAGTTTGGCAAATCTGGAATTCCCAACACAGCTGTACGAAAACTGTAATATCTCACAAACCGTGAAACGAAATCCAAATCCACCAAAGGGAGATTCAAATAGACAAAATAATCTCACTTTCATATTTAACAAACATTTTTCATACAGTAAAAGGAATCATGGTGAAAATACGATTCTTTATAGAACAGCAAGTAAAATACAACAAGTACAGTCTTTATAAAGAAGCTTGGAACGGCATATAAAACTCATCAATAAAATTCGCCAAAATTTTGGATAATCCCTAGATAAGTATAGAAAAATTGACCAAAGTTCTAGATTAACATAATATGTGTAGCACAAGTATCAAAATAATTTAGTCATCAAAATCACCGAGAAACGAAATCTGGAAAAGATCTACACCTCTGTAGTAAAACAGTCATATCTCACACATACGAAAACGAAATCGAGTAAGGTCAGAGCGGTTGGAAGGAAGATGAATTTCTCTGAAAATCATGTTTTATACTGAAATTAAGATTCTGACCTTAATATGGTCTAAATTATTGATCAAAACAGATTATCGGCAAAATACAGAATTTACCTTAGGAACAACACCAACATGAATCACACGAAACTTGGTCGAAACATCACTAAACATGAATTAGGGTCTACTACGTGTCCAAACGACATGAAATAGGGTATACGACATGTCTACAACAAGTATAACATGTGGTTCTCACAAGCACACAAGTTCCCATAATTGTTTCACATACACATCATTTCAAGAACGGGCAAACCTAGGGTGTTTCATGTCAAATTTTATGTGGTGAGGCAACTATGGTCAAAATACTATAGAGACAATACTCATCAAACATACATCACACACACGAGTTGTCTCTAAAACCCAACTACACTACTAGCAGTATTTATGACTTGTATCATACAAAAGAATTTGAGTACAAGTTACTTGCCTTAACCGATGACGAAAACGAACACTAAGAATTAGAATAATAGGAACGGATTCCCGGGGCATGAGCATAACACCCAGATGGATCACGAACAAGAATCACGAACCAAACGGATCACACGAACCGAAGCGAGCATACGAACCCAACAAACCAATGAGAACACACACCACAATTGCCCAAGATCTAACACACAATCCACGAACGAGTAACCACGCACACACACTCAACCCCGAGAGCACAAGGAAGAGAGGGAGAGAGAACGACGGACAGGAGAAGACGACGGCAAACATCAGCCTAGGTTGCTGCTGCTGTCGCTGTCAGCCGCGCGACGCACCAGGGAAGAGGTGCGAAGGTCGAGTGCCGTGAGGTTGAGGAGAGGGTGCCGGAGAAAGAGAGCGGTATGGAAACGGAGGTGGGGGGTGCAGTGGATTGGGGAGAGACAGTGGGTGGAAGTCGGGAAAGAGAGAGAGAGAGCACGGTATTGATGGGTTACGGCTGGAGGAATAGGAGCATGCACAGGTGGGGGGTATTTATATGGGGGAGTTTAGGGTTAGGCTATAGCACAGATTGGTTGGGCTTCATTTGGGTGCAACCGGGTAGTTACGGATAGGATCATTTAGGCTAATGGGTAATTAGGAGATCCGGTTATATAATGGCTCAAAAATGAGTTCAATTGGGTAATTTAGTGTATGGATTTAAACTGGGCATAGGTTGAATAATGAGGAAAAGAGTAATAGGTAGTGGGTTGGGTGAATTTGGTCTGATACTGGGTAGTTAATGGTTATCAGTAATAATTAGGTTGAAGTATACATGAGTATAAGTATCAAATGAGTCTTGGGATTTAAGAGATAAAAAATGATAGGCAACCAAGAATAATTTAAATAAGCAAATGGAAATAAATAAATAAATAATTAACAGTGAGAATCAAAAATAATAGCACGAGAAAAAAGACGAATTGAAAGGAGACAACCGAATCAAGAATTCAAATAAAGAGATGATAACAATTATAAAAAAAAAATTGAAACAAAAAGTCCAATATATGGTCCAAAAGAAATACAAGAGGAATACAAAGAGGGAAAATACATTAAAACGAAAAAATACACTCAAAAATACACAAAATGAAAAATAGGGGTTACAATCCTACCCACCTAACAAGAAGATTTTCGTCGTCGAAATTCAAAAGAAAGATACATAGGGCAACCCCGAAAGAAAGAAAAACAAGCAAAACAAAGCAAAACAGCACTACTCAAACAATTGAGAAATCTTCTGCTGAATCTCCTCCTCCAGCTCCCAAGTCGACTCACTAGGCAAGTGAGGATTCCAAGCAACGCGAACCAACCTGATGACCTTGTTCTTAAGCACTTTCTCCCACCGATCAACAATAGCAACTGGCGGAATCTCACAAGTCAAATCCGGCTGAACGGTCAACTCAGAATAGTCGATCACGTGGCTCTTATCTCGGATATATCTTCTGAGTTGTGAGATATGGAAGACATCGTGCACACCTGATAAAGCTGTCGGCAATGCAAGACGATAGGCCACCTTGCCTACTCGCTCCAAAATCTCAAACGGTCCAATAAACCTAGGGCTAAGCTTGCCCCCACCACCGAACCGAATGACACCGCGCCACGGCGATACCTTTAGGAAAACATGGTCACCAACCTCAAACTTCAAAGCCCTCCGATGGACATCAGCCCATTGCCTCTACCTATCCTGAGTTGGCTGCAAATGCTTCCTGATCTTGACCACCACATCAACTGTCCTGGTGATCAACTCCGGACCCAACAACTTTCTCTCACCAATGTCATCCCAACACACTGGCGATCTGCACTTCCGCCCATAGAGTGCCTCGAACGGGGCAACTTTAATACTGGCTTGAAAGCTGTTATTGTACGAGAACTCTACGAGATACAAATGGTCCTCCCATGATCCACCAAACTGAAACATACATGATCTCAACATGTCCTCAAGAATCTGAATAGTCCGCTCAGACTGTCCATCAGTCTGGGGATGGAAAGCTATACTGTACTTTAATTTACTCCCCAAATTGGCCTGAAGACTCTCCCATAACTGAGATCTGAATCTCGTATTCCTGTCGGATACAATACTATTTGGAACCCCATGAAGTCTAACAATCTCTTGCATATACCTCTCAGCGAGGCTCTCAGTAGACTTCCCAACATGAAAAGGAATGAAGTGAGCACTCTTCGTCAAACGGTCGACAATCACCCAAATGGCATTATGAGCCTTAAGATTCCTCAGGAAAGCGATCACGAAATCCATAGTGATATGTTCCCACTTCCACTCTGGAATAGGAAGCGGTTGAAGAAGTTCAGCGGTCCTCTGATGTTCTGCCGTAACCTGCTGGTAGATCAAGCCCTGAGAAACAAACCGATCCATAGCCCTCTTCATACCATGCCACTAGAAATGGAGCTTCAAATTTCGATACATCTTAGTACCACCGGGATAATTAGAATACGAAGACTGTGCGCTTCTTCAAGAAACCTCTGACAAACTTCACCTTTCTGGACACATAACCTGGACCCAAAATGAAGTGATCCATCAGCATGAATAACCATGTCCGTCTTGGATCCAAACTCAACCTTAGCTCGAAAACCCTGTAACTGCGCATCACCAGTCTGCACCTCTTTAATCTGCTGTACAAGAGATGACTGCAGCTGGAGCACCAAACAACTCCGACCAGAACTCGACAACACAACTTCCAACTCCAACCTCCACATCTGCTCAATCAGATCCCTCTGCCGAGTCAAGAACATAATCGCCGGTCTCCTGCTTAAAGCATCAGGCACCAAGTTTACTTTATCAGAGTGGTATTGCAAACTAATGTCATAATTGGCCATAAGTTCCAACCAACACCTTTGCCTCATGTTTAACTCCTTCTGGGTGAAGACGTACTTGAGACTTTTGTGGTCTATAAAGATCTCCACTCGGTCTCCAAGTAAATAATGTCTCAACAACTTAAAAGCATAAATCACTGCCGTTAACTTCAAGTCATAAGTTGGATAGTTCTTCTCATGCGGCCTCAACTGCCTCGATGCATACGCAATGACTCGGCCCTTCTGCATCAAAACTGCTCCAAGACCTTTACCAGAAGTATCACAGTGAATTACAATTCTGCCTGATCCATCGGGAATAGTCAACACAGGCGCTGCCGTCAATCTGTTCTTCATCTCAGCAAAAGCCACTCCACATTCATCAGACCAACAGAACTTCTGATCCTTCCCAGTCAACTTAGTCAACGTCCCTGCTATCTTCAAAAAATCTTGGATGAATTTTTGATAATAGCCAGCTAAACCAAGGAAACTCTTGACTTCAGAAACTGACTTGGAAACAGGCCAATCCTTTACAGCCTCATCCTTGGCAGGATCCACAGAAATAACATTGCCTGAGATAATGTGCCCTAAGAATGAAACCCTATCGATCCAAAACTTGCACTTGCTGAGTTTCCCATAGAGCTGATTCTCTCTCAAAGTCTGCAGAACCACTCTACGGTGCTTAGCATGATCTTCCTGATTCTGAGAATACACCAAAATATCATCAATGAAGACCACCACAAAACGATACAAGACATGAGAAAAGACCTAGTTCATAAGACTCATGAATATAGCAGGCGCGTTCGTAACTCCGAACAACATCACAAGATACTTATAGTGGCCATATCTGGTCCTGAAAGCAATCTTCTGCACATCAGTTACCTTCACTTTGACTTGGTGATATCCAGAACGAAGATCCAACTTCGAGAAAGTAGCAGCCCTACCCAACTGGTCAAACAAATCATCGATCCTGGGCAATGGATACCGATTCTTCACAGTAACACTGTTCAGTTCCCGATAATCCACACACAGTCGACGACTACCATCCTTCTTGTTGACAAAAAGGACTGGAGCACCTCAAGGCAAAACACTGGGTCTGATGAAACCCAAATCAAGTAACTTTTGAATGTTCACCTTAAGGTCAGCTAACTCAACCGGTACCATCCTGTAGGGACTCTTCGATATAGGTGTCATACCCGGTTGAACTTCAATATCGAACTCCACATCCCTATCAGGGGGTAAGCCAGGCAACTCCTCTAGAAAAACATCTAGGAAATCCCGAACCACTAGAGGCACAGCCTCATAGCTTGAATGTAACTCCATTGCACAAACCTTCAGATCAACTGCAGCTCGGCCAAGGGAAGACTCCTCGGCATAGAACTCAAACACTGCGCTACCAATAATTACGGGACACTGCCTGCACTCCCGAAAACAAATGACAACTCCATCACCTGTCACAATGTTCCAAGCCTCTGACATGTTACTGCATTCTAACTGATGGCAAGCGACAAATCGAGAGGAGACAAAGGAATGGGTTTCCCCGGAATCAAAAAGAACATGAGCAGCGGTCCTTTGATCGACAATCTGGCGCTGTGGAGGAAGAGGTGGCCTAACTGGACCACGAGCTGGGGCAACCTGCTGAAAGGGACCCCTAGCTAGAAGAGCCTTCTGCTGCTATTGCAGGCAATCCCGCGCCATATGATCAGAAGCACCACAACCTAAGCAGCGACGATTGGCATGCCTACAGTCCTTGCGCTCATGCCCAGCAAGACGACAAAAGTCGCAAAAACTGGTTCTCTGAGGAACCGCAGAAGAGTAAGAAGCTGCCCTGACCGGATGGGCTGGGACAAGACTCCGAACAGGCCCACCAGAAGGCCTAGCAACTGAGTGCGAAACAGTCTGCGAAGAAGAAGCCAATCCACCACGAGTCTGCTCCTAAGCACGAGCTGCCTCAAAAGCTTATGCATAAGTGCACAAGCGAAAAGAGACAAGCTGCACCCTGATCTCGCGCTCAAGCCCCAAAGTAAATCTACGAGCCCTATCCTCTTCGTTCACCACAAGAACGGCTACGAAGCGACTAAGTCTCATAAATTCAGCTGCGTACTCGTCCACAGACCTAGAGCCCTATTTCAAGAAAGTCTCTTGTTACAATATTGCATAAATAATATGTAACAAAATTTCATTACTAGAAATAACGACCAACCTGTTTCAGGGCCAAGAACTGTTGCTCCATCTCCACTCTAGTGCTGCTAGGAAAGAACTTCTCCAAGAAGCTCCTAGTGAAAGTGGCCAAAGTGATCGGTCTTTCGAGCCTTTCGGACTCGGACCTCCACTAGATATGAGCCAAGTCCACCAGCTGGATGGCTACCACATCCACACGATTTGCACCTGCAACTCTATCTGCCAAAAGCAGTTGCTCTGTCCGAATCAACCACTGTTCAGCCTCCAAAGGCATCTCAGTGCCTGAAAACCTGTCGGGATGCAGCCTCATAAAGTCTGTGACTATTCCCGGATGGGGAGGAAGGACATCCTGCCTAGGCGCAACGGGCGGAGGAACTCGAGCAGCTTCCAAAGCAACCATCACCAAATCACTATGGTTCTACTGCATATTGATCAAGCGCTCAAGCACAGCGGTGACAGCCTCAAGCTCAGGCTGATCACCGGGGACACGAGAAGAACCTCTACGAGCCATAGTCTTCACAAAACCAAAAACATTTAGCATCCAGATTGATGTTGATAATAATAATTTATTTATGCATGCATGGTTGGTGAAATATTGAGCAGATCCCAGTTCGAGCCAAGCTTGTCTAATATATTAGGCAACTAATACATTAGCCAAATCTGGGCTCTGATACCACTAAAAACTCTGTCACGCCCTGCTTCCCAAAAAAAGAATACGGAATACGGATATGCGACAAAAGCCTAGCGAATGATTTTCATCATCCATAAGCTGTTCAAGAATTTTTACAACATTCACAAGATCATCAGAGTCGGAAGCAAAAGTATCAACCAACATGCATATATGAACCAAAATACCAACAGGAATACTTGAAACCAAATACATTAATCTCAAATAATCATGATCTGAATAAGTCAAAATCCTGGGTCACATTGCCCAAATACAAAATAAATTCAAGTATCAAAATACAATATTGTTCAAGCAACTACAAAAATAATAATAACAAGATCCAGCACTAATACTTCATGTCACCAATAGCATCTGGAACCTGTTATCCAAAATCTAAAATTTAACAATTATAGGAAAAGAGGAAAAGGGAAAATAAATTTCCGTCAATTGCAAGTTACGGGTTGCTTGTAATGCAGGATACAAGCACTTGGGGAAAACTAACTAATAACATGGTATAAGCATGATATCAAAATATAACAACTAGAATGGTAAATGAACAAGTATAAGTGGCATGTATTAAGTGTCAAGTGAACAAGTATCATGTAAACAAGTAACAAGTATTACGAATCAAGTATCACGAAATCAAGTAACAAGTGATAAGTGTCAAGTAGTCAAGTACAAGTGTCAAGTATCAGGTTCATGCATCAAGTCTCATGTATCATGTAATCAAGTATCAAGTAAGCATGTATCATGTTCAAGTGTCGTATATTAAGACCTGTAGTTATTACTATCTAGGTAGCACTTCATGTACCATCCTTTTATCACATGGTTGCTACAGTCAACACAATTTCGTTTTAGATTTCATAGTGGACCATAAAGGGTAGTGTACTCAGGAACAAGCTTCAAGAATCATGTATCAAGTATCAAGCCTTAAGTATCAAGTAAACAAGTCTCAAGAGTGAAGTATCAAGCCTCAAGTATCAAGTATCAAGCCAAGTGAAAATATCAAGCCTCAAGTAGTGCAATATCAAGCCTCAAGTAGTGAAATATCAAGCCTCCAGAGTGAAGCATCAAGCCAAGTCTCAAGTATCAAGTAACAAGCCTCAAGTGGTGAAATATCAAGCCTCAAGTATCACATAGGATCAAAAGATCCTCTTCCGAGTACACGTTTCTGAATTATCCACTATTAGATCTGTCCTTTTAAACCCCGGCTTGGTTAATTTTATTATTAATGTCAAACAAGCATGTATGTGTCACGAACAAGCCAAATATATCATGGTATGATCAAGTAACAAGTTCAAGTTGCAAGATAAATAAGTACGGGTGCAAGATAATTCATATAGGCATAAAATAACCAAATCCCAATTTCAGGACAGCAAGATCATACTGTAGGAAAACTGAAATTCCCAATGTTATAAATATGCAAATCTGAATCCGTCAAAATGTCTAGAAAATAGACTCCCAACCGAATCCATCGAGTAAAAATAAGTTATATAGTATTTTACAAAATCATAACTCAAAACTGATTTAAATCCAGAAAATACGTTAATGCAGAAATCAGTAAATCAAATTCTCAGTCAGGAAAACAACATCAAAACTCAATAAATAAATCCACAAAAAATCTGGAGTATTTCCTTATCTATCTAGTATCAAAATATAAAGTTTCATAATTTTCCAGTAAAATTAGACTAGTCATCAAAAATCAGCAAACATCAAAGAACTATAGTTTGGCAAATCTGGAATTCCCAACACAGCTGTACGAAAACTGTAATATCTCGCAAACCGTAAAACGAAATCCAAATCTGCCAAAAGGAGATGAAAATAGACAAAATAAGATAACTTTCATATTTCACAAATATTTTTCATACAGTAAAAGGAATCGGGGTGAAAATACAATTCTTTACAGAACAGCGAGTAAAATACAGCAAGTACAGTCTTTATAAACAAGCATGGAATGACATAAAACTCATCAATAAAATCTGCCAAAATTTTGGGTAATCCCTAGATAAGTATAAAAAAACTGACCAAAGTTCTAGATCAAAATAATATGTGTAGCACAAGTATCAAAATAATTTAGTCATCAAATTCATCGAGAAACGAAATCCGAAAAAGATCTACACCTCTGTAGTAAAACAGTCATATCTCACACATACGAAAACAAAATCGATTAAGGTCAGAGGGGTTGGAAGGAAGACGAATTTCTCTGGAAATCATGTTTTATACTGAAATTAAGATTCTAACCTTAATATGGTTTAAATCACTGATCAAGACAGATTATCGTCCAAATACAGAATTTACCTTAGGAACAATACCAACATGAATCACACGAAACTTGGTCGAAACATCACTAAACATGAATTAGGGTCTACTACGTGTCCAAACGACATGAAATAGGGTATACGACATGTCCACAACAAGTATAACACGTGGTTCTCACAAGCACACAAGTTCCCATAATTGTTTCACATACACATCATTTCAAGAACGGGCAAACCTAGGGTGTTTCATGTCAAATTTTATGTCGTGAGACAACTATGGTCAAAATACTATAGAGACAATACTCATCAAACATACATCACACACACGAGTTGTCTCTAGAACCCAACTATACTACTAGCAGTATTTATGACTTGTATCATACAAAGGAATTTGAGTACAAGTTACTTGTCTTAACCGATGACGAAAATGAACACCAAGAATTAGAATAACAGGAACGGATTCCTGGGGCACGAGCACAACACCCGGATGGATCACGAACCAAACGGATCACACGAACCGAAGCGAGCATACGAACCCAACAAACCAATGAGAACACACACCACAATCGCCCAAGATCTAACACACAATCTACGAACGAGTAACCATGCACACACACTCAACCCCAAGAGCACGAGGAAGAGAGGGAGAGAGAACGACGGACAGGAGAAGACGACGGCAAACATCAGCCTAGGTTGCTGCTGCTGTCGCTGTCAGCCGCGCGACGCACCAGGGAAGAGGTGCGAAGGTCGAGTGCCGGGTGCCGGAGAAAGAGAGCGGTATGGAAATGGAGGTGGGGGGTGCAGTGGATTGGGGAGAGACAGTGGGTGGAAGTCGGGAAAGAGAGAGAGAGAGCACGGTATTGATGGGTTACGGCTGGAGGAATAGGAGCATGCACAGGTGGGGGGTATTTATATGGGGGAGTTTAGGGTTAGGCTATAGCACAGATTGGTTGGGCTTCATTTGGGTGCAACCGGGTAGTTACGGATAGGATCATTTAGGCTAATGGGTAATTAGGAGATCCGGTTATATAATGGCTCAAAAATGAGTTCAATTGGGTAATTTAGTGTATGGATTTAAATTGGGCATAGGTTGAACAATGAGGAAAAGAGTAATAGGTAGTGGGTTGGGTGAATTTTGACTGATAATAGGTAGTTAATGGTTATCAGTAATAATTAGGTTGAAGTATACATAAGTATAAGTATCAAATGAGTCTTGGGATTTAAGAGATAAAAAAATGATAGGCAACCAAGAATAATTAAAATAACCAAATGGAAATAATAAAAAAAAATTTAACATTGAGAATCAAAAATAATGGCACGAGCAAAAAGACGAATCGAAAGGAGACAACCGAATCAACAATTCAAATAAAGAGATGATAACAATAAAATATATATATATATTGAAACAAAAGGTCCAATATACGGTCCAAAAGAAATACAAGAGGTATACAAAGAGGGAAAATACATTAAAACGGAAAAAATATACACAAAAATACCGAAAATGAAAAACAGGGGTTACAACTTCCATCAGAATTGCAGAGATACTGACATTAAGCGGAGAGTACTTCTCAAAACGAGGCATTGGGGGTGGACGACGATGGCATATGGCATGATTCTGAGTCTTCCTGGGTCCTTCTTCATTAGTGCTCTTTTGTTTGTTCCCGGACGAGGGAACCTTATGTTCTTGGGGTCAGATAGCATCTTCCATTCGGATGTACTTCTCGACTCCTTAAAGGAGGTCGGAGAAGTCCGAGGGGGTTTTTTGAAAAAAGAAGCTTTGTGGTGATCATGATTCACATTGTACCTGAAGGCAGCCATGGATACAGCTGATTCGAGTAAGGGGATGGATCAAGAATTGGCTGTGAAGCTCCGTACATTACTCTTGAGGGACTCCTCGTCTCTTTGCTTCAAGTTGAGTAAGGAAACACTTGTCTTCTCTGTCTTGTGGCTGGTGATGAAGTGTGTTGGGAAGAGTTTCTCAAGTTGATCAAAGGTGAAAATGGACCCTGGGGAAAGATGAGAGAATCACTCCCGTGTTGATCCTTTCAGGGTTGCTGGGAAATTCTTGCAGAGGAGGGAGTCAGATGCTTGGTGGATCATCATGATGGTTTTGAAATTCTCAATGTGGTCTACTGGGTCGGACTCTCCGTTGTATGAATCAAATGCTAAAATTTTGAAGTTAAGTAGAACAGGAGCCTCGATAATTTTTCGGGAGAAAGGGAGTCAGATGAGGCAAAATGTTCCCTCATGTATTCCCTCTTCCTATTTTTGCAGTGCTAAACGGTCTTCCATCTTTTGGAGGCATTTGAGGACGACGTTGTCTTGCTCTTCAGATCTAGTGGACACATGAGACTCCTCACGTCGTGGAGGAGTGGAGCGGTGAAGGCTAGTTTGTCGGGTCCTGCTATGAACAATGTTGAGAGCTTAGAGGATCTCGTCTTTGAATTCGCAGAACTCTGCGTTAGTGATGGGTTCTTCTTCCTCTCTTCTTCTCCTGTGGGCTGATCAGCTTGTTGGAGTTGGGTTCCTTCTAGTGCGAGGAGTCCTTCTCCGTCTCCTTGGAGAGTGATGAATTCTTCGCCCTCTGGGAGAGAGGGTTCTTCTGCGTCCCTGACTTCGAGGAGAGGGGCTCCTCGTGCCTTCCAAGTGTGTTGGAGAAGGGAGCTCATCCAGGGCTCGTGGTCCGCTCAAGCGATCTCTGCGGTCGGACTCCTGATATCTGGAGATTATGATCTGGTAAAGGTCATGTTGTGCTTCAGGTACCGTAGGGTGAACCATGGAGGGTGTGGAGGTAAAGACCGACCCTCTGTTCTCACCAATACATGGCACGTGGTGTTGACTTCTTCAGGAGCTCCCCGGTGGAGCCTCTTTGGAGGGACGCTGGGTAGGCTGTTTGGGACTATTCCGGCTGAAGAGGTTGATCCAGTTGAGGGTTAGGAGGGAAGTCCTCATGAGGAGGAGGTAAAGGAAGAGGGTTGACTCGTTGGCTTGGGTCTTCCACCTTCCCTTTTTCCTTTTGAGGCATGGCTGGAAACTATTTTTACCAGTGAATTTTGGTTGGATCGCTTTTTCTATTCCTGCGAACAACGCCAATCTGTTTTTGCTTTTTTCTGTGTGGGAGCAAACAAATAATGCGAATTCTTTCTAAAACAATAAAAAGGGCCGACCTTTTAGTTTTTCGCTGATATTGACTATTTCCTACTGATCTTGACTCCTGAATCTGACTCTTCTGAACCGTTGGATCTGATTTGGCTGGTGACGATTGTTCCAATTGACCTGCAAAAGTGTGAAATCCCGGGGTTGACCCCGGCGATAGACCCTCCAACACTCAAGTCAGAACTCAGAAAATATATGAGAGCTTTTTGTGGCAAAATACTGATGACTTGGTTATTGTGGAGGTCATGGGGTATTTATAGTCGCTTTGGGGGTCAGTTTCAAGATAATAATTTATCTTTACTTCCCAATATTTTGGATAGAGTTGGTTATCTTTTCTTCATGAAGAGATAAGAGCGGTTATGGAGATAGAGTTAAAACTCTTCCTTTAATAAGAGTATGACATTTGAATCGTTTTTTATGGATAGTTATGAGTTTAAATCATATTTAAATAATTATGGACTTGTTTAAGTTGGACTGTTATGACAACTCACTTAGACAAGTATGTTTTGGTTGTTGGGCTTAAAAGAGGTCAAATTCCTGTTTACGAATAATTTTCTAGTAAAATTTACCGTTTTACTCCTGATAGCTTTAAGATTCGTGTCCGATTTGAACGGTTCGGATCTGGGTCCATTTTCAACCATATCACATATGTAACGTGTCTGGAGTGTGGAGTTGTTTGGGGGCACCAGGCATTTGAGCTACGCTCCTTGTTCAGTTGTTCCCAAAAAAAAGAAAAAGGCAGGAAAAATTCTATTTGATTACTGCTTTTTAGATAAAGAAATTATCTAACAATATGCTGTAACATAAGCCAGCTGCAAAATTAATTATCTCAGTTTGCATTACACTTAACATATGTAACTCACTTCTCATATAAAATCACTAGTAACGCCATTATACCCCAGTTTCCTAAACACCTCTATAAACAACAACAATTTTCCATAACAACAACAACAAAAAACCAATATGTACATTAAGAAACAAAAATCAGCAATGAACCTCTTCATCTGCTTCCTCCTCCTCTCCTTGGTCCCTCTCTCCTTCGCTTCTACCATTATCGACGATACATGCAATTCCATCTTCCGTGCCGACCCCTCGATCCCTTACAACTTCTGTCTCACCACTCTCCAATCCAGTCAAGGCAACAGTCCATTAGACCTTCATGCCCTCGCTGAAATTGCTGTAATAAATGCATGCAACCAAGCACGCAATATTGCTATTCTGATCAGTGAAATCGACGACTCTGATGTGCCAGAATTAATGAACGAACAACTGGAGAGACAGGAAAGAAAAAAGAGGAAAATGTGTCAAGAATATTATGATACTGCGTATATGGAACTGGACGAGAAGGCGCTAAAGAGGGTTAGTGAAAGGAGGTATGGGAAAGCCAAGAAACTTGTAAAGGCGGCATTGGGTACATATAAAAAATGTGAGAATCTTTACAAGATAGATCCAAATCTGGGTGAAAATCCCGCGTCAAGGTACGACAAAGTCGAATTTGATCAGCTTCTGAAAATAGCCATGCAAATTTTGAGCATGGTGCACCGATGATCAGAATGTGTATATTAATTGGTAGACCCTGTGCATGCCCTTCGGTTGAACAACTGAACAAGTGGAAAATGTTGGAAAGTATAATGAAAAAAGTTAATTTCTTAAATAAAATTATGAATTAATTTATCATAAATTTTAACAAAGTCAAGTTTTATTTAGTCATGGTTAAACTAGCTATTATATTATAGCTAGTCATGACTCATGAGTTTTGGTTAATTACTCTTATAAATATTATAAATAAGATGATTATAGTTAGATTTTATACATCTTTAAGTGATTTATTATTAAGGGTTAATAATTTTCATGAGAAGATGAAGAGAGAAAAATAAGAGAAACAAAAGTGAGAATGAGATGAACAAGAATGATTGACTTCCTCCTTCAAACAAAACTTATACTACATATTTTTT
Organism: Hemerocallis citrina; assembly: GCA_017893485.1. NCBI lineage: Eukaryota > Viridiplantae > Streptophyta > Magnoliopsida > Asparagales > Asphodelaceae > Hemerocallis > Hemerocallis citrina. Next base: position 64,092,260 of record CM030364.1, on the reverse strand, counting down.
TCTTCTTTATTGGGAGCTTACATCTCGATGACACCTCTCATTTCGTGATCGTGCACATAAGGGATACAGGTAGATAAAGTTTTGTACCTCTATTGGACAAGTTGTCATTGAGCGCTGCTCGAGGTCGGCAAAAAGTCCTTTAGGGCAGTGCTAATACACACCTACTCTGAGGCTAGTAAACTATGTTATTCTATTTTATAAATTGTAGCTAATTATATTTTCCTCAATTTTATCCAACAATCTAAATAACTTAATCGATTTATAAGATTATTTACATATAGAATTACCAAATTGAATCATGGTATCTTTATGCCTATTATTAAATTGGTTTTGGAATATATATGCACACATTTTATTTTTGAATTTAGTTAGACAATTTCATTGTAATTACTAGTTTTGAAATTTCTCTTTGATATGATATATATCTAGAATTTCATGGCTCGAATAGATGAATAGTTATCTTATATGGAAATTTGTAATCCTATATATTTAGTGTGCATCTTTGTCATTTAATGCAATTGATGGTCAAACATTTTTCATATTAAAATGAGATATCAAATGAATTCAAATACTTATTTATTTGACCTATTTGGTTTTGCGGCCCACAATGTTTTGATCTTCTTTAATAATTACTTATATCCAAAAAAAAATAACCACATGCCTTTATAAAGTTACTAAACTGATTTATGATATATTTGTGAATATTATTAATCTAGTATCAAACACCATCTTGACATGTGCAAGAGTTATCATATTTTGTGAGACTACAACGTCATATTTTTATGTGACTCTCCGAGTAATTAAATTGTTAGATTTAGTGATAGGAATCAATAGTTTATTGAATTTATTTAATTGAGTACAATATGTCTCCTATATATAGGAGAGAAGGAAAAACTAAACTGATACATTATTTGATATGAGACTAAACTAATATCTCTTATAATATCTAACATAATATCTAACACCCAATCTCAAACTCAAGTTGGTTCAAGCAACATGAGTTTGGAATATTGACGGTGTTCATATGGCAGGGACGACACACGGTGATGCACTTGGTGACAAAGCATGACGTAGGAAATAAGCTCAAGTAGATGACATATGAGACGGCGCACTATGGCGCATGGACGATCCGAATCTTGGAACTTGAAAGGTGTAAAAGTGGGAAGTTGTAGAAGGAGTTGCGCACGGTAGATGACGAACTGAGTTGAGATCTCACCCATGAACTGAGAAGTACTAGAAGTGGTGGCGCACAGAAGCGGCACATGTGGGATCTCACTATCGAACTGAGAAGTAGTAGTAGTGGGGGAAGGAAGTTGTGTGTTGGTAGTGCACGGCAGCGGTTCATATTGATATCTCACCCCCGAAATGAGAAGTAGAAGTAGTAAGGATGGACGTCAGTGTTGTTGCTATTGAAGAGGAGTTGAAAATGGATTGTTGCTCTTGTTGAAGACGGTGTTGAACGGGAGTTGTGGCAGCCGTCGAAAGTAAGGCTGGCGATTGACCCGGACCCAACCCGAGTCCGATCAAGTCCGACCCAATTTTTACACCTTATAGGCCTGAAAATTTTGTACAATTTTTGACCCGGGATCAAAAGTTGAGCCCAAAATAATTTTCGGCCAGGGGTCATTATATAGGTTCGATCCGAACCCGACCCGACTGCACATTAATTGAAAACAAAACACTCTTAGTCCTATCATACACCTCAGGCATATCTTACCCCATACTCTTCCAACTATAAATATCTCCCACTCTTTCTTTCTCCTCATTTCAGCCCTTTATTTCTTTCTCCTCAACTTTCAAGATCCAGCCACTCTTTCTCTCTCCTCCACTTCCCAGATCCACCTGCCCCTATCTGCTGTTGCTGCTGCTCCCACAGTCGCACACGTTGCCGATGCCACTGCTCCCTTAGTCGCAGCTGTTCTCGCCGCCGCCACCCTCCATCCGCCGTCGCCCCCCTCCATCTGCTGCCTCCATTGCTCCCACTGTCGCAGACATTGTCATTGCAACTACTCCCGCCGTCGCCGCTCCTGACTCCTCTTTTAGTATGTATTTTAGTATTTTTTTATTTTCATTTATTTCATAAGAAATCGGCCTGGGCTCGGGCGTTTGGATTTAATTTGTACACGGGCTCGGGCTTCAACTTTTCTACCCGACACAAATTCGGGCCGGGCTTGGACCCTAGAATTTTTTTCGGGCTCGGGCTTGTATAAGTCTGACCAAAACCCGGCCTATTTTCAGCTCTAGTCGAAAGTAGTGGGTGATGTCGGGAATTCTCCGTCACAAACTCACAATGGATTAATCAGTGTGAGTTTGCTGCAAAGTATCGGAAGCTCTTGGGATCTGGACGACTGTAGAATCTTGAAGAACCTGCAAGAAAGTTTTATTATTATATTTTTTTATTTATTGCTGCAGGGGGGGGGACGAGTTAGGGTTTGTATGTGGCTTCAATTTGGGTTTCGGGTTAAGTTAGGGATTTGGGTAATGGGTTTCGGGTGTGGATTTGGTTTGAGTTGGTTTGGATCAGGTTAGGGTTTGGGGTCGGGTCGGGTATTGGGTAGAGGGAAATAAAATTAGGGTTTGGTTTTGGAGTTTGGAGATCAAGAGTAGGAGGTGGCGGCCAGGGTTTCCAGAAGGGAGTTGGAGTGGGTGTAACACCCCGAATTCCAAAACAGACTGAATTCGAAGTTCCACAGGATCTTTTCACTTAACTTTGTATAATTTTACAAGGAATTTTAAACTTTACTTTACATTAGAGTTATATTTATATTTACACTTAAACAGCAGAAGCAATTTACAATATTTACATAAATAAATGTACAACACTTGAAACATTCTTTAAGCTGCTTGCATACTTTAATCTTTGTCAATTCCTTTATCCTGCATAAAGACTATGGGCACGTCAGTTCATTCAAATGACGAGATATTATACACGATCATCCTCTCTATACCGAAACAATATAACAATTCTCAATGCTTAACAAACCACAAACTTGTTCACAGACAAAGCTAAGGGGACTATCCTATTGATGTCGTGTTGTGATTGTACGCCTAGTCCTTAATGCAATTTATTATTATTATTAGATGACACTAATGCGCACTTGTTCGGATTCTATGCATCCCATACTACATAGGTCCGAGGGCAAGCCATTAATCGTTCTTCAACTTGTAGGGTTCGATCCCTCCCTAGGACTTAATCTACTACTGTAACTACGGTAAGTATCCTAGATATCCTATGAGTTACGAGCACATGTCCAGACAACCTGGAGGGAAATCCCACGTCGTGACATGACGCATCATGCAGAGCCTATGGTCAATTCAGCCTCCGTCATGGACCATGGCACCACCCGTAGTCAATCAAACAACCCACAAGCGTCATCACGATCCCGATAATTCCGGAGTAGTGTCCACACCAAGACTTGACTCATCAAGTACGCAACCTATGAATCACTCTCACATCGTAGACTCGAGGTCCTCATACTTGTATTTTTCTCTTACTTTCATCACGTCTTTTCTATTGTTTGGTCCTTAATTGTATAAATCATGAATAAAATCAATTTCTAGGGTTAACTCTTTTCTCTATACCGGTATTAACCATCAATCAACACATTTGACCCAAACCTGGTCTTTTATCTCAAATATCATATCAATATTTATTTCATTGTCGGTATGAGGCATAATTACTCCCTAGTTCTTAATTTCAACTCATAATCGTAACATTGAGTTTCTTTCATACTCATAAAGTCTTTTTCATGATTAATCATAATTCACATTTCATGTTCATAGCATTCATGTATTCATATTCATAATTCTTCATAACTCATCATGTCATTTAATTTCACTTTCATACACAATACCATGCATGAACAATTAAAATCATTTCTTCTAACAAGTCACAATTAATAGTTCATGTTTTCCACATAATTCTCATCTTATTTTATCACTACTAAATTCACAATTCCACTTGATTTCACAAATTCACACTTAATTTCACATTACAAATTCTCATTTTTAAACTCCTTGAAAAAAACAATCCATTTATTTATTTTTTGATTTATCTAAAAGACAATTCAATTAAATAGTTAAACACAAGTCCCTTCTTGAAAATAGTCTCAACTTTCCAATTATATTTCATCAAAAGTTATAGAAAATTTATTTCATGAAGTCTAAATAATTATAGGAATTTTCCCATATTTTTTCTAAATTCTAATTTATCTTTATAACTCAAAAATATTAATTATTTCTCAAAAAACCACTGTTTAAACTAAGCCCAAACTCGGATTCGAACCCACAACCAGCGGCAAGAAAGGCGCCACCCGAGACCACGGTGCCAAACCACAGAGGTGACTTGATCTGGGTTTTAACCGATATGGATTAACTTTTGGCGTTCGGGATTTTTAACAAAAAAATAAAAACAAAACTCCTACTCGGAATCGAACTCGAGACCAGAGACAACCCACCCCCACACTGTAGCGGCTGAAACACCTTTCGACCTGAATGGTCTAAGTGGCCAGATTGTCACAATTTGAGTTGGGTCGTTTATAACCCAGTTCTCTGTTCATTTCTAATTTCACTACTTTTCAAAACGATTTTGTTTCTTTTTCTTCTCTTTTTGAACTCAAAACTTTCCAGATTTTAATCTATATGAAATTACAGTAAACCAGTAATTTTAAAACCATTATTTGCCTTATATAAAAATGCATTTTTTGGTCTTATTTCATAGTTTCGACATCGAGAATGATCTACATTTCTACATAATTCAAGAATTAGATTTTTCACAAGACAACTTATTTCTTTGTTCTTTTACTCATTAATCAACCTACAACATTTTTAGGATACCAATTCTCATTTTTCTACAATAGTGTAACTTTAATTCAAACAAACAATTATCCATGATGCATTTAATTAATTATTTGTCTCACAAACACAAAATCTGCATAAAGCATAACTCATGAACATATAGCATGGTAAGATGATAATTTCTAACACTTTGATTCTCAATTTAGTAATCATTTATCAATCATTCTCTAATTTATCATTTCATCTAAAAAACAACCATAAGTCCAAATCACTTAGTTTTCTCTTAGTAGCAATTTATCCCTAGCATGGTAACTAGATTAGAAGCATGAAAAACACCCACCTTATTTGGAGAGAAAATTCACAAAAGTCCTAGGAAAAACTCCTAGAATGCACAAAAGGGTCTTCTCCTCCTAGTGTTTGATGAGTCCAAGCTTTGCTCCTTGGTGTTTTGCCGCAAGATCCTTGCTCCTTGGATGGATTGATCGACCTGATGGAACACACACAAGCACACTCAATTTTTTAGAACTCACTCAACTCTCACTCTTTTGTTCACTAACGTATTTCTTGCTCTTATGTTAAAGAATAGGTGCAAGAATAGCTAATGAAAAGGGGGGTATTTATACAAAATTTTAGTGAAAATAAAGGGCTAGGATTAAATCAAGTGGTTTAGGATCAAGGGCTTGGATGAAATAGGGAGTTGCTATAACTTCCCATGATGCAAATAACCACCTCTCCACCTCATCCACTCTCCCTTTCTCTTGATTCTATCCGGCCACACCCAAAGGGTGTTTTTTGCACACCCTAGTGCAAACACGTGTTATCTAGTGCCCCCCTTATTTACAAGTTGTTCTTGTATAATTATTTTTTTTGTTCATGGGATGAGTCAACACTACAAGTTAGATTATTAAAAGAGATTAAAAATAAATGGGCTCACTAATGGGCTAACTAACCATGGGCTTCATTAATTTAATTAGTTAGTTAATTAAGGTGGGCTACAAAAGACAATTAGGCCAAAAATTAAATTAGGTTCTCTTGAATAAAAGAGAAGAAAAATAAGATTATTAATTTATGAAATATTTTTAGAAAGATACATGCATAAAAATTGCACGTGCACAACACGTGAAAAAAAATTCTAATTAACATGATTTAAAAATCCAGGATGTTACAGTGGGTTTGGGTGGAGGTCAGCGGGGAGCAGGCAGGAGGTGGCTAGGTAGGGAGCTTTGGTGACAAGGAGGAGCAGGGGGTAGGTGTCGACGGTGAGGGTGAGGGTAAGAGGCCGATGATGACAGTGTTTAAGTCGTGGTTGCACTTGGGGATTGTTGTTGATGTCGCTCGATGGGCAGCTAGGGTTTGGAGTTCGCCGGAGATTTGCAGTTGGGGTTTTTGTCGTCGGCGGTTGCTTACAGTCGACGATGCTACTGGTGCGGATTAGGTTGATGGTAGGTGAGGTATGGTGGGAGGCCAGAGTTGAGGCTGCCTTGTTGCTGTGGGTTCTTGCAGTTGGGATTGTTGTCGTCGGTGGTTGCTTCTGTCGTTGCTGGAGTTGATGTTGAAGGAAGGATATCGCCGAAGTTGTTGGAGGGGATGTCGTTGTTGTTGGAGTGGTCGGTGTTGGATTTGTTTGGGGGATTCGAGAGAAGGCAGTGAAGGTAGGGTGGCAGTTGTAGAAAAAGGAGATTATGTGATGTTTAAGGCTTGATTAGGAGTAGGGGATTTGAGTTAGTGTTTTGGGAGTTAGGGTTTGTAATTGGGATCAAGAGAGGGATGTCGGGAGGTGGAGTGATTCCGATGAAGGCGAGAACCACTCCACCTCGATGACGATGATACAATTATTATAGGCCTTATAGGAGTATTTGCTCTGATACCATGTTAGATTTAGGGATAGGAATAAATAGTTTATTGAATTTATTTAACTGGGTACAATATGTCTCCCATATAGGAGAGAAGAAAAAACTAAACTAATACATTATTCGATATTAGACTAAACGAATATCTCTCATAATATCTAACATAAATTATAATATTAAAATGAGAATTATATACTTGTTTTGTTTGTCTATAAACTTTTGCATATAAATCATCATCCCTTGTATATTTATAGAATACATTATTAATACAGTTTTTATTTTTATTTTATTTTTCCCAATTATATATCATGCACCTTGACACATTTATTAGAGATCAAAGGTATTTTGCATTATGAAAATAATTTTATTTATTTAGTGATAATCATGTATTTATTATCACCATCGTATTTTACTAGTCATTATTGTTCATGAGATGTCTATTGACTTTCTCTTATACAATTTGGCTAAATAAAATTTATTGTTACTAGCGGTTACTTAAATATTGGTGTTTATTGGTATAATTTTAGCTAATCAATATTTCAGTTACAATCTCTTTAATGATATGATGAATACATATATGACTTATTGCATATTCACATTGAGGTGATAGTGGGTCTCTCTTTTTATGTTGATGGATAATTTAGTGTATGTTGTCTAACATTAATGTGGTTTTCTTCTACACATGTGCTTGATGACTATTTCTCTCATTCATTTTATTTCATCATAGTATTATATAGACCCAATGTTGATTATTTTCACTCACCCATATTGTTTAAGTGATTTATCTAATATTGTAAAAAATACAAAAAGTCTACAGATAATAAATGAATGCAAGGATATCACAAGAAGATTTTGGTTTAAATCTGGTAATCGTATCTAACTTAATTTCAGTGAATTTTATATTATGATATCACATAATTATGATTCTCACGTGCTTACTGTATTGCTTAATATTTTTAATTTGGTATATGTTTATCCATATTTCAAATCTTAAAGTTATAATATTGAGTTGGATCAATTGCAATGTTAATTTTTAGTAAATTTTCATACCAATTTAAATAATGGTTTGCTCAAAGAAAGTACGTAGATCAGAACAAGGAAAGCGAAGTATTGGTGAGGCAAGATTGAATGGCTTACATTTTTGTAAGCATACACTTGCAATCACAGTCAAAAAATCAATATATATGTACGTACTTCTTTGAGCATATATCATCATTATCCTCATATGAGGTAAAGCGAGAATACTATATGTTTTAAGTATAATTGAAATATCTCGATTTATTTATAGTCACTATCCTTTTTGTGTAAGCATACACTTGCAGTCACAGTTATAAAATCAATATATATGTACGTACTTCTTTGAGCATATATCATCATTATCTTGATATGAAGTAAAGCGAGAATACTATATGTTTTAAGTATAGATGAAATTTCTCAATTTATTTATAGTCACTATCCTTTTGTGACTTTATTTGCATCATGTATAAATATGTTACCCTTTTTTTTCGCGGGGGGGGGGGGGGGGGGGGGGGGGGGGGGGGATTCTGCATCAACTATATTCGTGTGATTATCATAATTCTTGCACGGTATGAGAAAGTTATTTTTTGAACTTATATATTTCCTTCTATCATGATTATGTGACAAACTTCCTTTCAAAAATTATTGTATTGATTATGAATGCAGTAAGTTGGGAGTAAAAATTTAAAACGCTTTACATGGAAAAATATATATCTCAAGAGTGAGAATTAAAAGTGAAAGGCTATAAAACAAACTTTTGACCCGGATTTAATAAAATCCACTTAAAAGGCTCTATCTAGGAGTTGAGTCATCGAGGGGAATGAGGTTAAGCTCATAAAGGGGTCATCGATGGTAGCAACCCTACTTCATCGACTGGATGTGTCCATAGAAGTTCAAATGGTACAAACAAGCTATACTGATAATCCCGTGGGACCACTAAATTTGTTTTGGAGTAGTACCTCGGTACACTTACTCCAACCCCATTCCTATGGTGATGCAGTGCTCATAAAAGTGACTAGGTTAGGTTCAGTTAAACTCTTAATAAGTCCAATACATGAATTGCGATGGTACTTTTTCTAGTCACAAGTGTCTTGGTAGAACTTATTTATATGAGAGGAACTATGAGGTCGTGGTTGGGGGAATTGGGGCTGATTCTTAGAAACTATCATGAACTTTTTTAGTAGTGAGCATGGCCATAATGCTCCAACCCACAACCCAATGATGTAAGTCTTCTATGTGTGCTTTTGTTAATATATGGCTCACGAATATAGTTCCAGACGTAGTCCACTATGGTTCCTCAGGTCGCAACAAATGTCACTAAGTGTAGGTTCAAAGTGTAGCTACCTGCACCGATTGCGTAGATGTATGTGGCAATGAGGAATATGCCAAATTTCATACAAAATTCTATTTTTCCTTTTCCTAAATAAATATTTTTGAGATTTAGTTTTTGGATGGGGTTGTTGAAAAGTGTGACTGAAAAAGTTAGTTTCTAAAATATATTTATGAATTAATTTAATATTGATTTTAACCAAGTCAAGCTTTATTTAGTCACAGTGAAATTACCTATTATAGCTACTTATGACTCATAAGTTTTTAGTTAATTACTCTTATAACTAAGATGATTATTGTTTGATTTTATGGATCTTCTGTGATTTATTATTAACGGTTATAGATGGTTGTTTTACATATTAGCTCCTTTCATGATAAATTGAAGAGAGAAATAAGAGAAGGAGAAGAGAAAATGAGATGAACAAGAATGATCCTCTTCCTCCTCCAAACAAAACTTATACTATGTATATTTTTCTTCTTTATTGGGCATATTCTACCTTATATCTTGTGGTCAACTCTCCTTTCGTGGTCGTGCACACAAGGGATACCGATGGACAAGGGTTTGTACCTCTATTGAACAAGTTATCATGGAGCGCTGCACAAGGTCGGTAATAAGTCCTTTAGGGCAGTGCTAATACACGTCACACCTACTCCGAGACCGATAAACTATGTTATTCTATTTTATAATTTATAGGTAATTATATTTTCCTCAATTTAATCCAACAGAAAGCTCTCTCTGGCTTCCAAAAAAAAACTAAAGTGTTTTTTCATGAATCTTTAAGGAACAGAATAACTTAATTTCCAGCAAGAGAGAGAGAGAGAGAGAGAGAGAGAGAGAGAGAGAGAGAGAGAGAGAGTATATTAACTGGAATTTTTTTTTGAGTATATTAACTGGAAATTTTTTTTGTGGTGGACCGTAACGGTCTATGTGGTTAAAATTATGTTAAATCCCAAGCTAGGTTATTGTGCAGAAGAGTAACTTTGAAAGTAGTTCTTAGTAAAAAAAAAGGTACCAAAAGTAAATTTATCCACAAGCACACGAGAACTCAAACACCATACAAGATATAGTGTTTATGACATGGAAAAAATCAGGGAATTTGTACAAGATGATTAGAATCACTGTGATTGTGGTTCTTCAATTCATAAGTCAGAGAAATAGGTCGGGGGAGTCCTCAATGGTTTAGCATATATGCATCTAGTGTTAAGGAATTTAAGCGCAAAGCGGGAGGTTGGAGTAAGAGGCAACTACCAATCACAATGAACAACCAAGCAACATAGACCAAAACCAAACACACAAGCACACAATTTTATCCTGGTTCGGTCAACCTAATCTGGGAAGAAATAACCAAGATATTATTCAAGTAGAGAAGATACAAGAGTTACAATACCCGGCTTCACCAAGAATATATCTATCACTCAAGCCTTATTGAAGATAAGTTGTTTACAATGGAAATCTCTCAGATGAAGTATTAGCCCACCTCGCAATGGAGGTGATTACATTATTTTATAGAGATCTAGAGAAACCCTAGTTTGTAGTCTTCATCCTTCACCATCCGATATAACCTAAAGAGAAAGCCACACGATAGGAACCCTATGATTTACTTGAAGAAAAAACTAAGGCTCAAACAATCTCCAAGGATCCAACCAATACTGCTGCTCTGCTACTTATGATCGACTACTCAAAAGATCAGTCGAGCATCCAGAAGCATCTAGAGAGCAGCTTTGGATGCTGCAGTTGACTGCCCAATATGGAAATTGACTACCACCTCCCTAATAGCCCAGAAACAACATCCTTTCACCTTTAATCTTTGCTTTGAACATCTTCTCACTTCGCCCTCTTCTCTTCACATCAAACCTAGTATGTAAGACATACACCCTACAATATCCACCTTGGATTGCATATACATGCTTCCACACCTGTGTGATTTAATGCTTCCAAACTCTTCATTTTCTCCTATTGATCAATGTGATTTAGTAGCTTCTCTGCTAGTCGAATTTATCTCTACCACTTATTTCTCCAATCGTATGCCCCTTAAAGGGCTTACCCCAGTTTTCATCCTCCATATGGACTCCACCTATATCAAGGCATCCTCCACCTCTTGACGATATTCGAACGTCATGATGTCACTTCGGTGATTCTAGTGGCAGCGTACTAGATACTTTAGGAACACTGGTCTTAGAAATACTTGTGCAAGATTTTCCGTTCCGACAAAGTTTGTAGAGCTCATGTTGAACACCCCTCTTTACTTTCATCACCTTATGAAGAAGTTCCCAAATTGATAGGACTTCTTCTCGAGCTGTGTACCTACAGTCCGTGCTTTAAGAGTTCCCAAGGATATTATGTTCCACTTCAGCAAAGAAACATGCACGACCTTCTCAAATATGAACAAATTTTCATCTGACACCTCCAACTCACTTGTCCCCTCACGAACTACGACACAAATCTCTCATGTCCCCATCCTCACACAACGACCTGTTACAGACTTGTAAGTAGAAAACATCCCCCTCTCAAGCAAATATGAGAAGAAATACCTGAATCACGAAAGCAAATAGAATCAGCATCTTTAGAACTTGCAACAAGAAGGCAGTATAAGTTATCACTTGATTCAGTGGCACATACTATGTTGGCACCCTTCTAATTCAATAACATGCAACAATCTCTCTTGTAATGCACAATCCCTCTACAATTGTGGAAGTTGATCTCACCCTTATGCACATTATCTCTTGAAGTTCCATCCTCCGTCATGCAACTCATAGAAATAGATCAGGATTTCTGAGTTTTTTTCATAAGTTCATTCTCCTTCCGGCCCTTGTTCACACCAGCAACCGAGAGTTTCTCCTTGGTAGATTTCCTGTAGCATGGTGGTTATCAAATGCTCATACGAATCTGGCAGTGAATATATCAAGTTGAAAAGTTTTATCTTCTTCGCTTAGATCATGTGCATTTATTGTCTTCAGTTTAGATAACACATTACCGAATTACACTATATGATCATGAAGAGAAGTACCTTTGATGTGGGAATTTATTTCATGCATTTTTGTAGATATAATTGTTTTGATTCAGAGTGTTCTGTATGTTTCTTAGCTCGTTTATCTAGAATTTTAGGTGTCTTTTATATTTATTTATTTCTTGGAAATTCTTGGTATTTTGCAATTATTTAATTATTGAATTAGGTTGAAATTAGGATGATGTGAAGAGGCAGAAATCAGGCCTAAAATGCTTATGAGAAGCCTAAAACCAAGTTTCGGTTTTTAGTTTGTACCTGAAGTTGTAGAAGTCAGAATAAATTAATCCTAGGTGCGTCGAAAAGATGAGAACAAGATCTAAAACTTCCGTGATGGACCCAACTCCAAACTAGGTTATTTGATCTATTTGGAAGTCGATCAGCCAAGAATTTTAAATTTTCAGCAATAGATATAGGGAAATCTGTTTTAAAATTTTGAAACAGATAATTATTTTTGACTTGATCATACTATGGGGAATAAGGCTATCTAGCTGTGTATAAAAAATGGAGAAAAAGGCAACGAAGAAAGGAGCAACATAGGAAGAAAATGTATAAGAAAGCTCACGATTTCTGCAACTACAAAGTTCTTTTTTTCTCTCTCTAATTTTTAGTTGTTGAATTGTTATTAAGGATGTTGAATTCAATTTTGTATTTGGGAAATAATTAGACTATATTATTAGTTATGACTTGCTAGTTTTCTTATTCTAGGGCTAGGACATAGTCATTAAATTTTGGATATGATTTAAGTGTGGTTGTATTGAATACCCTTTGTTAATTTCAATTGGATGGTTTCGGTTTTCATTTTTGCAATTTACTGGTCATGAATTGCATGCTTAAGATGTTGAATAAAGTAACGTAAGTTAAAGTCAATATTAGTTCGTAAATATATCAAACCTTGACAGTGTAGTTTATAAATAAATACACTCCCTTTGTGACCTACATTCAAGAATTCCACAGTGCATAATGAATTCATATTAGTTTCTATGATCACGAAATTAGAAATAGGATTAATATAGGTATAGGTGTTATACTTTGAAAGAGGTTAGGATATAAATAAGGGAATTCGTTCATTGTAATGAGCAAAACATTAATGCAAGCTACCATGTTTAGACTCATTCATAGAATTCAATCGACAAAGTTCAAGCCTTAGGAACCTTTAATATTTGATTTTTTAGGTTAAGAATTTGCAGTTAGTTACAACAATTTGGGATCGTCTAAATAATATTGGAAATTTTATAAATTGGTATTTGAATCCCCTCCTTGTGGAAACATTACTATTTTTTCCCTGTTCTATTTGTCACGACCAATGCACCTGTGGTAAAGTCTAGGGACATCATGTTTTTGGTGCCGTTGCGGGGGAGGATTGTTTTCAATATTAATAAAATTAATTTCTTGTATTAATTTAGACTGTACTATTCTCTCTTGTTATTCATTTAGATCGGCCCCACCCTCTCGGAGCCAAATTCCATCGTTTTCTAAGGTTTTTTTTGGCTCTTTTGTGTTCCTGTTTGTCAATTTACATTTTCTATATTTAGTGTATGCAACATAACAGTAAGCTATTGAGCCTTTTGATCCAGAAATTGAGAGAACCATGTGTGCACCAAGGAGAAAACAAAGATTGGTGCTAGAGCAAGAACAAGCAGTAGTCATGGCAAATAATCAGAATTAGAGGGTGTTGCATGACTATGTTGTGCCGAATGTCAATGGTGCTCAACCTAGCATCGTGAGACCTACAGTCAAAGCTAATAATTTTGAGATTAAGTCTGGTCTCATCTAGTTGGTGTAGCAGGAGCAGTTTGGTGGAGGACCTACTGAGGATCCACATGCACACCTTGCCATTTTTTTGGAAACTTGGGATATAATTACGATGAATGGAGTTAGTGATGATGCTATTCTGTTCCTACTTTTTCCATTCTCTCTAAAGGATAAAGTCAAGGCCTGGTTGAATTCCAAAGCACCCATCTCTTTCACCACCTGGAATGCCTTATCACAAGCATTAATGAGTAAATGTTTTCCCTAGGTATGACTGCCAAACTTAGAAATGATATTACCAATTTAGTTCAGTTTAATTATGAATCTTTGTATGAAGCCTGCGAGAGGTTTAAGGAATTGCAGAGGAAGTGTTAACATCATGGTCTTCCTGATTGGCTGATTGTACAGACTTTCTATAATGGATTAACATTCAGTCAGGATTGCCATTGATGCAGCTGCAGGAGGTAATTTAATGAGTAAGTCAACAGAAGAGGCATGTGAGTTGTTAGAAGAAATGGACTCTAACAATTATCAATGGTCTAATGAAAGAGGTATGCCTAAGAAAATTCCAAGTATGTATGATGTACATGGAATTAACATGTTGAATGCCAAGGTTGATTCTCTGGTAAAAAAATGTTCAGTAAGTTGGGTAATTTGAACAATGTTTCAGTCCAGTATTGAGTTGTGAATGCTGTGGAGGATCTCACATGAGTTATGATTGTATGCAAGTACAACTAGCCTAATTTGTGTCTAATTTTAACAAGAAACAACAGTAGAACAACCCTTATTCCAACACATACAACCCAGGTTGGAGGAATCTTCCTAACTTTTCATGGAAAGATCAAGGTAACCAAGGAAGCAATTCTAGACCTTTCCATCCTCCTAGTTTCAAACCAAGACCGTCCCAACCAGAAGGTAAGCATCCTTGGGAGACAGCTATTGGTAAGTTAGCCAATGCCAGTTTAGAGAGATTTGAGAGTCTGGAAGCAAAGTATGACCAGTTAGCGAGTTCCAATAGAAATGTGGAGGTGCAAATGGGCAGTTAGCCAGTTCCATCAATTCTCATGGACATGGAAATTTGCCTTGTAAGACAGAAGTCAATCTGAAGGAGCATTGCAAGGCAGTCACCGTGAGAAGTGGTAAGTAACTTGATCAAGTAAGTGGTTAGACTATAGATGGTAATGAAATAGGCCATGAAGAGGTGAGCAAGAAGGTCAGTGAAGAAATTGAAGACCTGGCGAAGACACTATCCCCACTACCACGGTCAAACCTTATGTCTCTCCCATTCTTTTTCCTCAAAGGCTTATGAAGAATAAAATTGATCAAAAGTTAGAGAAACTTTTAAAAGTATTTAGGAAGCTTCACATTAATATTCCTTTTGCAGATGTCTTAGCACAGATTCTTGCCTATACAAAGTTCCTAAAAGAGATCATGTCCAAGAAGAGGCAACTGGAGGATTTCAAGACCATTGCATTGACGGAGAAATGCAGTGCCATTATTCAGAATAAGTTTCCACCAAAGCTAAGAGATCCAGGGAGTTTTTCCATCCCTTATACTATATGTGGTGTTAATTTTTCTGTAGCATTGTGTGATCTAGGTGCTAGTGTTTCATTAATGCCTTTATCCATGTATAGGAAGCTTGGATTAATGGAGTTGAAGCCGACTACCATCTCTTTGCATCTAGCTGAACGATTGGTGAAATACCCTTTGGGTTTTCTTGAGAATGTGTTGATCAAGGTAAAGAAGTTTATCATTCTAGTTGATTTTATTGTGTTGGAGATGAAAGAAGACACCGAGATCCCTATCATTTTAGGCCGGCCTTTTCTAGCCACAGCTGGAGCAGTCACAGATGTTAAGAATGGTAAGCTAACTTTGAAGGTTGGTGAAGAATAGGTAGAGTGTAATTTATTTGAAGCTGCCAAATATCCTTATCTTAGTGATCATGCTTTTCGAGTTGATGTTGTCGATGAGTCGGGAAAAGGTTATTAAGGCTGAAAATACTAAAGAACCTCTCGAGACTTGTTTAGTTAATTAAGGGACAAGTAAACTGATTATTTGGAGGTTGCAGAAGTGGCGTGTGCATTAGAGGCTACATGTCCTAAGCCGAAGCGGGGAGGTATTCAGTTAGAGGATCTAGGTAAATGTAAGTCACTCCTTCCCCCTTCTAACCTGCAAGCACAGTTCTGAAGTTGATGTTAATACCCTCACATCTCAGGTATGCCTTTTTAGGTAAGAATAATACTTTACCTATGATTGTGAGTGCTTCTTTGCCTAATTATTAACTTGACAAATTGATGCAAATTTTGAGATTGAGAAAAAAAATCCATATGATGGACTATATTAGATCTCAGAGGAATTAGCCCTTTCATTGTGTATGGAATTTTAATGCGGAATGTCCATAAACCCGTTGTTCAATATCAAAGATGGTTAAATCTTTTTTTTCTTTTGACTGGTAAAAGGTAGGATTATCCTACCTCACAAGAATATATATATAGATAATTAAGGTTTTAACAAGAGTTACAAAAACCAGATGAAGGAAATTGGTGACCACCGAGCTCTGTGTGTGCATCTGAGCTTGAGATAGCATACCGTTGAGTCATAGAGAGGGCATTGGACATCTGTCGTACTCCTCAACTAGCCTCAAGGGTATGATCTCATCCCCTGGACACACATCACAGCTAGCTCTAATACAAAAATCCAATCCTCCATAGGGTAATCAGAGCAAAGGAGAGGTTTTAAAGAAAATTACAAGACCTAGAACAGACAATGTCCCAAAAAAAGAACTAATAGACCAACAAGCTGAGTTGCTAAGCCATGTATCAACCCTGGGAATTCCCTGCACTGCGCTATGAGTATGTGCCTCCTAGTCTCATCAGATCACTATCCCCGGTAGCCAAAAGCTCTTGAAGAATCCTTGCCTCCTTCTTTGACTCGCCGCTGGCATCTAACCAATGAGAAACCAAAATTTGGTATTAGTAATAAGTTGTCCATAGTAATAAACTTGTTGTTAAAAGTAGCATCATTTCAAGCAAGCCATATGCTTCAGCATGCAACAAGTGTAACTAAATGCCAAGAGTGTGTGAACTTGTGCTTGTGGAGGTCAAAACACCAGCGTGTGAAACAGTCAGCAATGAAGGAGGGTAGATGAGAGATGTTGAAGCAGTGTGTGAAGTATTGCCAAGTTTGAACAGCTACGGGGCATTGGAAGAAGATATGGAAGGTGGTTTCCATCGGGCATGCACAAGTTGTGCATGTCAGATCACCATCCCATCCCTTGGAGTGAAGTCTCTCTTTGGAGTTGAGTATCTCCCAACTCAGCATCCAAATAAAAATTTTGCATTTGAGCGGTGCTAGGTTCTCCCAGCAAGCACGGTAGAATGGAGAGAGAAGGCCTAAAATGTTGTAGAACTCATATGCCGATTTCACAGTGAAGCGCCCTGTGCTAGAATGCCTCCGATGTGCAATGTCAGGGGAAGTAGAAGGTTGAACATTTGAGAGAAGTTGCAGAAATTGGCTTTATTCAAGGCAAATTGTGGTGGAAAAGAAAGTGTGAAGGCTTAGGTAGTGTTTGGCCCAGCTTAAAATTAGCTTAGCTTCTCCTTTAGAAGGAGAAGCTGGGCCAAACACACATTTTGAAAAGCTCTACAAAAAAAAAAGTAGCTTTTTTTTATGAAGAAAAGGAGCTCTAAAAGAAGCTCCCAAAACCTACTTCTAGCTTCTAGCTTCTAGCTTCTAGATCAAAACCAACAAAAAAAAAAAACAAATCAAAACCCAAAAATCGTCTTCTTCGTTCGTTCAACTTCGTCTTCTTCTTCTTCGTCTTCATTCTTCTTCGATCTTCTTCGTTCGTTCAACTTCGTCTTCTTCTTCTTCGATCTGTCGTTCTTCTTCGATCTTCTTCGATCTTCTTCTTCGTCTTCTTCGATCTGTCGTTCAACCCGAAGACGAAGCTCCCAAAACCTACTTCGTCTTCTTCGATCTGTCTTCTTCAACACCTTCGTCGTTCTTCTTCGATCTGTCTTCTCCGGTGGCCATGGCAGAAAGAGAGAGATTCCAGAGCGTCGTTCTTCGTCGTCGTTCCATCCGAGCTTAGGGATTAGGGAGATTAGGGATTTGGGATTAGGGATTTGGGTGAAGATTAGGGTTTAGGTGAAGATTAAGGATTAGGGATTAGGGATTTGGGATTTGGTGAAGATGATGTATAAAAGTAGCTTTTAATTGATATATGCCAAACAACTTCTAGCTTAAAAGTAGCTTTAAAGTTAAAAAAAAAGCTGACTATCCAAACAGCTTCAGCTTTTAATTTCAAAGCTGTACTTTCTAGCTTCTCCTTTAGAAGTAGCTTTAAAGCTAAAAAAAGCTAGGCCAAACGCACCCTTAGTCTCCAAGTCCATTTGCCATGGTCCATGATACCTTGAGAGTGCAAAGAGGACTCTTTGTTCCAAGCTGCCTCAAATAGAGTAGGGAACAAAGTGGCAATGTTGCTACCTCCAATCCATTTGGAGGTCCAGGACTGAAGCAGCTGCCCATCTCCTAGTTGCCAGGAGATTCCTTGCTCGAATTGGTCTTTGAGCTTGAAGACAATGTTGCTACCTCCAATCCATTTAGAGGTCCAGAACTGAAGTAGCTGCCCATCTCCTAGTTGCCAGGAGATTCCTTGCTCGAATTACTCTTTGAGCTTGAAGACATGCTTCCAAAAGTCAGAAGCTTGGAATTTACAGATGAAGGAATTGGTTGCTCGATTGAAGTATAGGGATTTAAGAATGGGTGCTAAGGGATTCCTTAAATAAAATTTTCCACCACTATTTCATAAGTAGGGCATTGTTGAGTTGGCTGAGGTTTAAGATCCCGAGGCCTCCTTACTTTTTGGGCTGGCAGATACGCTTCCAGTTTGTGCAAGAGGTGCCGAAAGCTTTATTATCTCCGCCTACCCAAAAGAATCTGCTTCGAATCTGATCAATTCTAGCAATTACCCACTGTGGTAGTTTGAAGAAGCAAAATATGTTGGCAGTGCACTAAGAACCGAGTTGATGAGTATCAATCTCCCCCTTCTAGATAGCAAATGCCCCTTCCATATGGATAGTCTTCTCTATATTTTAAGAATAAGAGGTTGCCAGTCCCTCTTCTTAAGTTTACCTTTGGAGAGGGGCATTCCCAGATACTTGGTGGGAAGGAAATCCTGTTTGCAACCTAGGATTTGAGCGAAAGCTTGAAGCTTAGCCTTTGAATGCCCGAAGTAGAGAATGGAGGATTTGGAGAGATTAATGTGGATGTCAGAGACATTCGCAAATATGTGTAAGAGCAATTTTAAATGGAGTACATCTTGTTCATCGCCTTTGTAGAAGATTAGCATGTCATCAACAATTGCAGAATGGAAAGCTCAGCTAAGGAGCCCTTGAGATTTAGGTGAGAGAAAGTGCCATTATCCCTACCTGTTCTCAATATTTGGTCGAGCACATCAACACCCAAGATGAATAGCATCGGAGATAGAGGGTCACCTTGCTTCAATCCTCTTTGGATAAAATAGTCTTACCCCCAACACCATTAACAAGAACAGAGGATTTGATTGAGTGAAGAATGGTTTTGATCCAACTGCACCAGCATGGGCCAAAGAATGGTTTTGATCCAACATTTGGTCGAGCACATCAACACCCAAGATGAATAGCATCAGAGATAGAGGGTCACCTTGCTTCAATCCTCTTTTGGATAAAATAGTCTTACCCCCAACACCATTAACAAGAACAGAGGATTTGGTTAAGTGAAGAATGGTTTTGATCCAACTACACCAGCGTGGGCCAAAGCCCCTGGCTACTAACATCTGCTCAATAAAAGTCTAGCTGAGTGTATCAAAGGCCTTCCGAAAGTCTATCTTAAGCATAAGTGTGTCTGAGGTTTTGGAGCAGCAAAGGTTGATTGCTTCATGAGCAACAAGAAAACAGTCCACCGTCGACTTGCCTTTGAGAAAAGCACTTTGAGAAGAAGAAAAAAGGGTATGCAGTAGTGGGCTTAGTCTGTTAGCTAGGATTTTGATGAAGATCTTCATTGAGCAATTGAGGATGCTGATGAGGCGAAAATTAGAGACGGTGTTAGCACTTTCACACTTAGGAATGAGAACAATGTTGGAGTAGTTAAGTCTGTCAATGTCTGCCTTTCCTTTCTGAATATCAAGCACCATGCAGCAGAGATCAACCTGAACAGTCTCCCAGTGTTGTTGGTAGAAGTGCATAGAGAAGCCATCAGGACTAGGGGCCTTGTCTCCATTCATACTGAAAACTGCCTTATGAATCTCTTCTTTACCCAAAGGAGCTTCAAGCTCAGAGAGATCAAGAGCAGGGTCAGGATACAGAGCAGCCCAGTCCACTCTGAAATCTGGGGGTGAACTAGATCCACAGATATCTCTAAAGTGTTGCTCGAAGCATGTTCTGATAGTGTTGATCTGTGATGAGATCTCCATTGTGAAGTAGAGAATAAATATAGTTCTTGCGCCTTCTACCATTAGCAATAGAGTGGAAAAATTTTGTGTTGGTGTCCCCCTCTTGTATCCAAGATATTCTAGCTCGTTGCCTCCAACAGGTAACCTCCGCCCGAACTAGAGTCTGGTAATTCATGTGGGCTACAGAGAGCTCATTGGCTTGCGTAGAGTTTAGGGGTTGGAAATCAGCCAAGATATCTAGGCTGTGAATTTTCTCAAGGAGGGACTTTTTGCGAATTGGAATGT
Organism: Hemerocallis citrina; assembly: GCA_017893485.1. NCBI lineage: Eukaryota > Viridiplantae > Streptophyta > Magnoliopsida > Asparagales > Asphodelaceae > Hemerocallis > Hemerocallis citrina. The sequence goes on along the minus strand of CM030364.1, from coordinate 64,071,792 downwards.
GGCCAAATTCCTCATTTCTCTAGCGTTTGATCCATCTCTTCAGAAGCATTAGTTTGCTGGCAAAGACGTCAACCGAAGAGCCTGAGCAAGAAAAGCTTGACCACCAAGTAGAAACAGCAGGGGTGAAGTCTGAGCGGGAGGCCCAGGCCTTTTCAAATTTGAACTAGTGAACCCTTGGCATAATAGCTTGTAAGTCCAGAATCAGAGGGCAGTGGTCGGAGGCAATGCGCGGGAGAGAGTGTTGGAGGCAGTTAGGGAATAGCTGGTCAAACTGGTTTGTGATGAGGAATCTATCCAATCTAGCAAGCACAGGCTTGGCTCTGAGATTAGACCAAGTGAACTTTCTTCCCACAAGGGGGAGGTCAATAAGGTGAAGCTGCTGAATCCAACTTCTGAAGTCCTTCATATCTCTGCTCGAACTAAGGCTAGCATTCCTTTCGGAGTTAGAGATGGTTGCGTTAAAATCTCCACAAATGACCCAAACATCACATAAGAGTCTTCTGTGGAGTGTGATTTTCCTGAAGCAAAGGTCTCTGTCATCCAATTCAAATGGAGTATAGACAGAAGTGAGGGACCACTCATCTCCCGTTGTTCTATTGCAGAAGAAGAGGGAAATGGAGAAGATTTTGACTGCACAGTAGAGGTAATCTAAAATGTTGTCATTCCAACCAACAAGAACACCGCCACAACTATCAATTGCATCGAGAGATTTTCAGCTTGTGAGAGAATTTCCTCCAATGGATGAGAGCTTACGGTTGGAGGGATTAGAGAGTTTGGATTCTTGCAGACAGACCATAGAATTCTTAGCATTTTGAATACCGTATTTGATCAGTGCACATTTGTTGGGGTTGCCCAACCCATGAACATTCCAGCTGCCAATCTTCATTGAAACAAAAAAAGCATGCAGAAAAAACAATCACATAGAAGGGGCTAATAAGCGCAGGCACTCAATTGAGCGCTGCTGTTGATCAGGAGGACCAACAGTACCCGCTGCAATTTGCTTGAGCTTATCGACCGTGTGTGACCCAAAAGCCTCCACTCCTATAGATTCAGCCACCTCAAGAATATCCTCATTAGAAAGTAAAGCAAAAGGATTGTTACATGCGTTGGTAACTGAAAGCATAGAAGAGAAGGTACCTTCAATCTTGCGGTTGGAGGCTAACTTGGCGGAAGCCCGCAGATGGTGCATGAAGGGTCTGGTGGAAGATACTTTGGAAGCAGAACGGCAGCGCTTGCACCGCTTGCTACTGCCTTCTTCGAAGCCTGGAGGTGCAGAGCCTGAGCTAGAAGAGGAAATGAGTCTGCGATACCTTGGTATGAGAGACTTGGTGCGGAAGCTGGAAGGGCGCGCTCCCTTGGTGCCAGCGCTGAATTGCATAGTCTTGGGAGCTTCAGATTTGTCAACACGCTTGGCCACAGAGTTCTCGAGGGCAAACACAACAGCAGGTTGAATTTCCTTAAAGAGAGATAGGGAAATATTCACAATCTTTCCCTTCCAAACCATTTGCCTAATCTCCTCTTCTAGGGAGATGTCGTGCGAGCTTGAGGAGCTGTCAGGGTTGTTGTTTGAAGCACTCGAGGCAATAGCCAAATTGTCCTTAGGGGAATCTGAGGGGATTTCAATAGGGGGCATTGAATACAATATTCTCACCTAAGTTGGTCCCTACAGGATCAGCTACATTCCGCATCTGGGGGGGTGGGGGACCAATTTGGAACCTTTTGTGGTAGATTCAGCCAGACCTGAGATATTAAGGAAATTTACTACAAAGGTGGTAGGATTTGGTGGGTGCGGTGATTGCGCTGCAGATCCTCTAACGGAAAGATTCGCATCCAAGATCGGCACCTTTCCTTTTGCATCTCCAACGATTTCCTAAATTTTTGCGGCTGCTTGGTTCCGTCTTGCTTCTCTGCCTAAGAGTTCCTTTGGCGCCAAAAGGAGGTGGACGAGCAGGTGCCTGAGGTGAAGAGCTGGACTTTGCCTTTTGCGACATCGTCAGAAGGAATTGGGTTGCCGAGGATAAGAACGGGGACCTCAAGGATCTGTAGTTCTTGGGTCCAAGGTACTTTGAAGTGGATTTGGATGTTCTTAGGAATAAGGCTGACATCTTCGACTTCAATGAGGATGAGTGCCTGGTCTCTGGAGACTACGTTCTTCATATCGCCGCTCATGGTGATGAATTTACCGAAGGGTTGTACCAGTTGCTCAACGGAGGATTGGTTCCACAAGTGGAAGGGGAGGAGCGGCACATTAATCCAAATGAAGTTTGGCTTGGGCTTGAGCTTGGCACCGTAATCCATCGACCAGGGCGAGAAGGTGGCATTAAAGCCAGAGAATTGGAAGACGCCATCAGCGATCGCCTTCTTTGCCTCGTCTTCATTAGGGAATTGCACGTGGAACACCACATCGCTGACCCACTTCACAACCCACCGGCCTCCTTGTCTCCTCCAAGCAAAGTTCAAGGCACTTTCAACCGTCGCTGCATCGGGACGAGTGCGAGGGTTGATCAGATGGAGGAAGGCGCTTGCATGTAATCCCGGGAGAGCGAGACGATTTCTGAGTTGTGAGAGACCTCAATGGCCGTAGATTCCCTTCGGTTGTGAAGTGGACAGTCACGAACCCGGTGGCCGAATTTTCGGCAGTTGAAGCAATGGATCCCGCTTTTGCGGCAGTCTACTGCCAGGTGATCGGACGCTCCGCACCTTATGCATCGTTTCTCCATCTTTCTAGGGCGAGGCTTGTGTTGGGGAGGTTTAGGGTTTCGGGGATAAGGATTGGGGGAGAAAATGGGTTTGGGGGGAAAGGTGGGACTTTTTAGGAGAGGAGGAAGATGAGACGGTGGAGAAATGAAGTGGTTTTGGTGATATCGAGGAGGGCATGGGGATCGAGGGGCTGGTTGGGGGGGTAATGATGGGAGGGAGGACATGTAGACATGAGAACTTGAGCAAAAGATTTGCTCTTGTTCCAAGGCAGCCATGCACGCACCTCTCTCCTCTCCTCTCTCTCCGCTCTCATTTTTTTAAAGAGTTGGGTTTTAATATAGACAGTTAAATCTTAACATGAAAGAATTAGTTAGGGCTGAACTTCTTAAATGGTTAGATGCAGGGATTATCGATCCTATATCTGAAAGTTCATGGATTAGTCCAGTGCAGATAGTACCTAAAAAAAGGTGGGATGGTTGTGCTGCATAATGAAAATAATGAATTAATTCCCACTAGGACAGTAACTGAGTGGAGAATCTGCATAGATTATAGGGAACTTAATAGTGCTACCCGTAAGGATCATTTTACTAAACCTTTTTTTAATCATCTGCTTAAGAGACTTGTTGGGTATGCATACGTATTGTTGTTTTCTAGATGGTTATTCAGGGTATAACCAGATTTCTATATCAACTGAGGACCAAGAAAAGAGCCCATTCACTTGTCCTTATGGTATTTTTGCATTCCGTTGGATGCATTTTGGTTTGTGTAATCCACGTGCTACATTCCAACATTGCAAGATGACTATTTTCTCTGATTTTATTGAAAAGATCATGGAGGTCTTCATGGATGATTTTTCTGTTTTTGGATCTTCTTTTGATAGTTGTTTAGATAACTTGGAAGGTATTTAGTTAGGCCAGAAAATTTCAGCAAGAGGTATTGAGGTGGAACGAGCAAAAATATAAATTATTGAAAAATTGCCATCACCTACCAATGTTAAAAGAGTTACAAGTTTCCTTGGTCAAACATTAATTTACCGGCATATTATTAAGGATTTTTCTAAATTTTCTAAACATCTTTTTAATATGTTGAATAAGGGTGTTGTGTTTAATTTTGATTAGGACAATTGGAATGTTTTTAACAGGTTGAAGCAAGAGTTTGTGTCAGCAACAATTATGGCAGCCCTAGAATGGATACCTTTTGAGCTAATGTGTGATGCTAGTGATTTTGCTTTGGGTGCTGTTCTTGGCCAGAGAAAAGATAGGAAGTTGCATGTTATATATTATGCTAGTAGAGTTTTATATAATGCACAGCTGAATTATGCAACTACTAAAAAGGAACTGATTGTTGTTGTGTTTGCTTTTGACAAGTTTTAATCTTATTTTGTTTGTTCCAAGGTGATCGTATAAACGGACCATTCTCCATTCAGCAATCAAGTATTTGCGGAAAAATAATGATGTCGAATCGCGTTTGATTTGGTCGGTGTTGTTGCTTCAAGAATTTGATCTTGCAATTCAAGAAAAGAGAGGCATGGAGAATGTGGTAGCATCACTTGTCTAGATTATATGGGAAATCAAGATCAGATGGGGTACTCATTAATGAAAGCTTTCAGATGAGAAGTAGTTGGCTGTTTCAATTATCCCCTAGTATGCTGATTTGGTGAACTATTTGGGGAGTGGCATTGTTCCCCCTGATTTGAGCTATCATCAGAAGAAAAAGTCTTTTTTGTGGATGTGAAGTAGTATTTTTGGGAAGAACAGCTACTCTATAAACACTGTGCAGATGCGATGATTAGAAGATGTGTACCGGATGAAATGCAAGAAATCATTGACCATTTTCATTCATTCAGTGTGGTGGACATTTCAGTACCTCCATGATAACTGCAAAAGTATGTCAGTCTGGTTTTTACTTGCCGACCATGTATCAAAAGGCTAGACTGTGAGCATGTGTGATAGATGTCAGAGGGTTGGCAACATTTCGAGAAAGAATGAGATGCCCTTGACCAATATCCTAGAGGTTGAACTCTTTGATTTGTGGGGAACTGATTTCATGTGCATATTTCCTTCTTCCTTCAGCAATCAGTACATCCTGGTAGCAGTGGATTTTGTGTTAAAAATGGGCTGAAGCTACTACAACTCAAACTAATGACTCTCGGGTGGTGATGAGATTTATGAAGAAAAATAATTTTTAAAAGATTTGGTGTGTCAAGAGCCATTATTAGTGATGAAGGCTCCCATTTTGTGTAACCAGTCATTTGAGGCTTTGTTGAAAAAATATGGGGCTACTTATAAGGTGGCACTTGCTTGTCATCCTCAAACAAATGGGAAACTGGAACTTGCAAATAGGGAATTGAATCAAATTTTGGAGAAAACTGTGAGCTGTTTAAGGAAAGATTGGGCGAATAAGTTAGATGATGCACTTTGGGCCTATAGAACAGCTTTCAAGACACCTTTCGGCATGTCTCCTTATAAACTTGTCTTTGAAAAGTCTTGTTACATACCAGTTGAATTGGGACATACGGTCTATTAGGAAATTAAGGGGTTGAACATGGACTTGAAAGCTGCAGGATAAAAGAGATGTTACAATTGAGGGAGTTGGAGAATTTTAAATTGGATGCTTATGAAAATGGTCGGATTTACAAGGAAAAGTCGAAGCATTGGCATGAAAAGCATTTTCAGATTTGAACTTCGAAATTGAGCACCAGGTGTTACTCTTCAACTCAAGACTTAAACTATTCCCAGGAAAGCTTCGGTCTAGGTGGTCCGACCCATTCACGGTAACAAAAGTGTATCTATATGGTGATGTTGAGGTGCATAGTGAGGTCACTGGTGCATTCAAGGTCAATGGAAAGCATTTGTAGTCTTATCTTGCTGGTAATGTGGTCCCTAAAGGAGTCACTTAGTCCTTGAAGAAGCCTACCTTTGGTTGATGGTATAGAAGTCGAGCTAAAAAAAACAATAAACAATTTGCTCTTCCAGTACATCGATCTAGTAATGACGGTCCCGACTAGTCAATTATGCGTTTCGATGGAAAAATTGCAAGTGTACAAAATCACAAGTAGTTTAGTTTTGAAAGAAAAGAGTGTCGAAACCGCAAGGACTAACTATTTTATTGAGTACCGAAATTCACTAGATTAACTACTATTTGGAAAATCGAAAATATGAAGAAAAAAAAATAGCAACTAAACTAAATTAAACTGAAGGAAAAGCTAATCTAATTAAGAATAATAAAAATCTAAAATTTGGTTGTTTGTTGATAGCAAAGCTAGTTCTAGGACTTTTGATTTCACTTAGTTAATCCCACACAATTCATAATTTCATGTAGCAAGAAATTCTACTTTTCCAAGTTGTAGACCAAAATACCCTATTAATTCAATGTTTTCTCTTGACTAATACCAAACATATATCCAGCTAACAATTTGTCATATCTCTATGCAAAATTAATTAATTGAAGATTTATTAAGTTCAATGGATTTCTTTATAATAACATTAATCACAGTAAATCACAAGTTACCTCTCGGTCTCCCCATGATTCAATAAATCAATGGTGTTCAATTCTATAATTCTAAATAAAAAATCACCTCTCGGTCTTTCCATGATTCAATAAATCAAACAATAGTTGGCCAAAAAATTGCATACATTAAGATAAAAAATTAAACACACAAACATGAAAAATAGAAATATAAAATAATATTGAATTAAAATTATGTTATCAAAACTAGGCTACATCGAAGTCCTACAAAAATAAATTTAGTTCATGATAAATTTGTAACTAACAAAAATTGTATTGGATTGCATAATAAAAAATAGAAGAGAAGAAAGAACTATAGATGATCCTGATGAACGCTATGGCTCTTGCTCTCCAATGACGTGATGAGTCGTCTCCTCCAATTTCTTTAGCCTCCAAGATATATTTTTTTCTTTTTTTCATATCAGCCTTTATATATAGCAGCCAAAGAAACCCTCAAAAGATGAACACAATTACAACGAACTTGGAACCGAAACTCGTGACCCGAATTTTCTGTTATCGGATTTCTACGCACATTTGTGGTGAAATGAACTTTCCTGGAGCTACAGAACTCTGTTCATAACATATGAGTACTCGTTTCGAAGAAGACTTGACGTCTGACATCTTTGATTTATAACACAAGTTATGGCTCGTTCATCTTCATGTACAAAACGGCTGTACAAGTTCCAGCTGTTGCATTTTTAAGAAGAAGAAGAGAGTTAATTAAATTAACAGGACAAATTTAAGTTTAAATAATTAGTTAGTAATCAAAGAATTAAACTAATTTAATCCAATAATCAATTTTGAATTTTGAACTCTTGAATTATGAATTTTGAATTTTAAAGTTTAAATTTTGAAATTTTTATTCTTGCACTCTTCATGGATTTCACAAAAAACGCTCACATTTTGTACTTTTTCATCTCATTCCTACAAAATCAAACAAATAAATAAAATAAATAAAAATAAGATAAAATTTTGAGAAATAAACGAGAACTTGCAATTTTAATACATAAAAGAGTAATAAAAATCATGCATGAATTCACTTATCAAATACCCCCAAACTTAAGATTTTGCTTGTCCTCGAACAAAAAAGAAAAAAAAGAAATCAAAGGATAATAATCATAATTAGGCTCAACTCTTCACACCCAAAGGACTTATCATGCAAGCATCAAATTTTCAACTTAATACATAAACAATAACAAATAAAAAAAAACTAAGCATACTCCTGTTCTCCAATGCAATTATACATACACTAGATTTGCCCGTGGGCACGTGCCTACGGCACGTCTTCGGAACGATACAGCAAATGAAAGTCTTGGAAATAGTAAAACTACAATTATGTAGCTCAAGTTTGAATAGTAAAACAGTAATTAGTTGTAAATAAAAGTAATGTTTCCATTAGTATATGTTGAACAATAATTATAAATGGGGGTGTAAAATCCAATTTCTTATAACTTTGATGTGGAAAATGATGAAATTTAACTGTTTATGAGATATTTGCTATTTTCAATGTAACATGAGAAATAAAAAGATGCATAAAAAGTCTGAAAATTTACAAATCTGAAATCGGAAAACATAAATTTCTGAGTAAATAGAGAGAGAATGAGAGAGAGAGAGAGAGAGAGAGAGAGAGAGAAATAAATAAATAAATAAATAAATAAAAAGAGGAGTTGTTTTGGGGGGATTTGAATTCGAGTTTTGGGGGGAAAATATGTTTTGTGAGGTTAGATCTGGACCATTGATTTCAACCCTATTGAATGAGAGCCACTTGATAGCTTTCTTTGTGTTTTATTATATAGATAATTCCTCACCTAATCAAATTTGTCATCTAGTTAACGCAATTATATCATGTAACAAGTCCATCTGTGATCACCCCTTCTTACTACTACAAATCGAGTAATAATTTTTTTTCTTCTCCAAGTTGTCACTTGCCTTTTGACGCGAATGTAAACATTTGTGATGTATTCACCCGGTTACTCAACAAGTCACACACTCAGAGTGCTTTTGCATAATCATATTTTAAGTTGTCGTTTGACGTAAAAGTAAACATTTGTCATGAATACCCCTAGTTATTAAGCAACTCAAAACATTGGAGTAGCTAAAACTTTATTTATTCAATTATTTAATTATTATCACTCTATTTAATTAAACTCTGTTTAGGACTAGATCAAAAGGGATAATCACAAGAAAAACATCACATTCTTCTTGTATGTATAATCACATGATTCTCACATTTTGTAAGGAATTTTGAACTTCAATAATCCTAAAGAAAATAAGTATGCTTAATCTTACTTTATAAGATATTGCCTATCCTTAAAAAAAAACAATTTCAATGCTTTAGCACAATAAAGAACTCAAAAGTGTAATGGTAAGCCTAATTGAAGTCTTTTTTCTTTTCAAATATATATACAAATTGTATCCCATCCCCCAAACTTGAATATCACATTGTCCTCAATGGGTAAAGAAAATGAAAAATGAAAAATAATGAGAAAGTTCATAATTTCACCCCTGGTTCATGTTAAAATTCTGGATGAGTAACGTTCATTGTTTTGGTGATATCTGGAGTTGTAGATATCCAAATTCCCTAATTCTTTTTGCAATGGAAGGCTAAGACAATTTTCTTCGATCACCTTTTGAAACACTTTTCCATATTGAAACACTTTTCCACATTCAAGTTCCATCTTGCCCATAAACAACCATCAAAGTAGACCTAGAAAAACAACTCCGCTCGGAGACCCCCAAACTTATGCAATCCTATTAAATAAAATCAAAAATAAAAATTAAAGTAAACTAAAAGAAAGAAATTATAATGGTAATAAAAAGAAAAACTGGGCGGCCTCCCAAAAAGCGCTAAGTTTTAAGTCTTCAACCGAACGTGGTAGCTGAGTTGGTTATGTGATTCCAACATCCAACAACATAAGAACCTTTTTTCTAATAATTCCCTACATGTGTGGAATATATTTTCTTTGTACATCCCACAAACTAGATAGCGGTGGTTTAAACTTGCGTTTGAGTAATTTCTTTCTTGAAGATGGCGTCTTTGATATTTCTGCCTCTTTGAATTTCAGCTGAGAATAAAGCTGGTGCAAAAGCTTCCAAATATTGATCATATTCCAAAATCTTGTCTTTCTCATATTTAAGAGTTGCTGAATTTGTTAAACACACTTTTATAGGTAACTTTTCAACTTCAATACTATGTGTCTTGTCCACAACTAAATCAATTTCACTAACTTGAAAACACGTGTAAACTTCGGCAGGAAACTCCATGGATTTAAAAACATCAAAAGTTACTTGCTAATCCTCAACTCTTAAAATAAGTTTTTCATGTTGGACATCAATTAAAGCTCACTTTGTAGCTAGAAAAGGTCTTCCCAAAATAGATAGAATTTGTTCATCTTCCTCCATTTCAAGCACTATGAAATCAGCTGGAAATATGAACCTGTCTACCTTTATCAAAACATCTTCAATTATACCTCTTGTGTACTTGATAGATCTGTCTGCCCCCTGTTTCACCTCCTAATCAGTTAATCACCCTTGCATCTTCTCCTCCCCCTATTTCACTCCTGCATCAGTAAATATCGCAAGCAACCTCGACGCATTCCCCACAACAGCACAATCTCATCAACTAACCCCCATAATCTCTCCCCTAATTTTCTCTTAGCCACTAACCCCACAACAACTTATTTAACCCCCATTTTCGTCTATACAAAAATTTTAGTATATTTTCAGTATTTGAATTTTCTATAAATTCTCGTATTCTTTGAACCCAATTGTATACAAGCTGATATTAAATTCTTATTTAAATCCTCCCTAATCATCATTTGTATTTGTAGCTATTTTCATATGATTATAGATTTTAACCTGAATTATATTCCATTCTATAATCTTAATTCTTTCTTTTTGATTATGTATTTTAACAAAAATTTTATTGCATTCTAAAATTTTATTTTTCTTATTTGGTTAGTTACTTATATTCTGGCCCAAACCAAGTCCAATTTTATTATTTGATTATTTATAAACTGTGAGACCATAAACTCTCTCTCTCTCTCTCTCTCTCTCTCTCTCTCTCTCTCTCTCTATATATATATATATATATATATATATATATATATATATATATATATATATATTATCTAATCATTATTTTGTAACTCAAATAAACCTTGTTCTTTTAAACTCAATTGCATCAATCCTCTCACTTAATTATTTTTAGAACAAGAAATTATGTTTTAGTGGTAATCGATTATTTAATTATTAATTATTATTTATTATTTTTGTAAAGCCCAAAAGTTCATTTTATTATTATTGTTCTTTTTATTGGTTTTAACCCAATTTTATAACCCGAAACCCGAACTCGTTAACTCGTATACTCCTCAATCCCGGAGTGGAAATGAGAGAACACCACTATGGATTTTGTGAAGACATTACCAAGAAGCCCCAAGGGTCACAATGCCATTTAGGTCATAGTGGACCATTTGACGAAGAGTGTCAATTTCATCCATTTCAAAGTGGGTCAGTCCACGGATAGCTTGGCCGGGAAGTACTTAAAGAAAATTTTGAGACTGCATGGAGTTCCTGTCAGCATCGAATCATACAGAGATACGAGATTCAGATCCCAGTTTTGGGAGAGTCTTTAGGGGATCTTAGGGAGTAAGTTGAGCTACATCACTGCATTTCACCCATAGATAAATGAGCATTATGAGAGGACGATTCTGATACTGGAAGACATATTCAGGTCTTGCGTTCTTCAGTTTGGAGGTTCTTGAAAAAATCATCTGCACTTGGTTGAGTTCTCGTACAATAACAATTATCAGGAGAGTCTCAAGGCAGTGTCGTACGAGGCACTCTATGGTTGTAAATATCGATCGCCAGTCTGTTGGAATGACATCGGCAAGAGAAAACTTTTGGGGCCTGGGTTGATCACACAAACAGTCAATGCAGTGGATCAGGTCAGGAAGAACTTGCAAGCAGCCCAGATCAGGTAGTGGAAGTTGGCTAATTATCATCGGAGGCCTTTAGAGTTTATGGCAGGTGACCATTACTCCTCAAGGTATCACCATGGAGAGGTGTTATCCATTTTTGATGTGGGGGCAAGATGAGTCCCTGGTTCATCGGTCCATTCGATATTATGGAACGAATGGGCAAGGTAGCCTAAATGCTCGCACTGCCACTGGCTTTATATGGAGTCCATGATGTATTCCATGTCTCCCAGCTCAGGAAGTACATCAGGGATGACAGCCCTGTGATTGACTTCTCGGAGATGTCCTTGAGGCCAGTCTTACTATGTTAGGTCCGACCAATCTCTATCTTGGACATACGTGAGAAGGTGCTGAAGAATAAGGTCATCAAGCTTGTTCGTGTCTCATTGAATCCTCACTCGCCCCGTGAGTCGACTTGGGAACTTGAGGAAGAGATCCAGAAGAAGTACCATCATCTCTCGAGTAGGCTTTTCTCGGTTTATCCTATGTTCTACTTGAATGAATTTCGAGGATGAAATTCTTCTTGTAAGGGGGATAGGATTTGTAACCCATGTTCCCAATTTTTTGGATTTCTATTTATAATTCTTCTTTTCTTAAATTCTTGTATCTGATTTATTTAATAATAAATCTTGCTATTCTTTGAATCCTTTTGTTCTCAATTAATCATCCGAATTCTTTTGGCTTGAACCCTGGTTTTCTATTACACTCTATTTTATTTATTGTGTATTGGGTTTTTAATTAATTCATCTATTATATTATATTATTATTTGGTTTCTTTTTATTGAACCCATTAATTGATTTTTTATTTTCTTTTGGATCCAAACTCGTTAACCCAAACCAATTAATCCGAAACCCAATGGCTTAATCCCCTATATATACTAATTAATCTTAACCCTAATTAATCCATCTCCTAATCATCTCATTAGTCGCTAATTCTTCTTCCTTCATCTATTTCGATCCTGAACCCGTCGACTCCACCTCGACCTTGCGACCATGACCTCCCGCTGCTCCTCCACCAGCTTACCATCACCATATCCGATCATCGCCAGCCTCTTCACCATCCGCAACCCACCACTGCCACCATCTTGCAGTCACCGCTCTCGCATCTTCGCAGCCACCCTCGCCGACACTCCTCGTCGCCGCTACCATTACCGTCGACCTCCAAACCCATCGCCACCCTTGACCTCACTGCACCAACCCGACCATCATCCTCACCATCACCCCTCGTCGCCCTCTGCACACTGCTGCACACCGCTACCACCATCCTACAGTCACTTGACTACCGTAGGTCCTTGACACCATCCTCAAGCTCTACCGTCCATCACACTCGCCTCGCAACCCCACACTGCACACCTGGAGCTCAGTCAGCCGCACCACTAACCTGAAGTGGCTGCCATCATCTTCAACCTCGTTGCTGCTCCTTTCCACACCATGAAGCTCCTCTGATTGCCTCACCTTCCACCGTTGTCACCACCGCAAGCACCTGGTCACCACCCGGAGTCCCCTCGACTGCAGCCACCTCGAGCATCACCTGCACCCTCATTTCCTCGCCACTGCAACCTCTCTCCTTGCTGCATCCCGAACCCCTCGACAACACCCCTCTGCCGCACCACCTCGGCATCAACACCACCGCCCGCAAGCACCCCGAGCACCTCCTAAGCCAATTCAGCAACTCTCATGGCCCTTGCTGCCATTCCCGAGTGTCGCTCTTTGCCACTTTTCACTGTTGTGTCGCTATCTCATGATGTTGTTAATGTTGTTCTTGCTGCGTTGCACTCATTGCCACACAACTGAGCCGAAGCAATGTGCCACTGTTCTTCCTCCCATCATTCCTTATCGCATGTGCAAACATCGAATAAAGGTAAGTTTCTCTTGAACCAAGTTGTTGTTCTAGTTCAAGAATTATTTTGATCTCCACAAGTAGTTCCTATTTTAATTATCATATTTTATTTACTTGATACCTTTCAAAGAGACTATTACGGATTCAACGGTGAAACCAACTAGTAGTTTTCTTTTCGTGCCTTATCCTTTACTCACTTCTAATCCATGTTATCCGTCATCATATGCAAACCCTACACGAATATAAACTAGAAGCACGTTAAGTAGAATAAATAATGATTTGAATGCATTTCAGTTGTATATGATGTTATAACAAGATTCATGAATTTAATGCTATAGTGATGGTAATCTTGTCTTGTTAATAGTAGAATTCCACCCAAATGATTGAGTATAATTTCCTGTTAATTATTGCCATAAAGTTATAAGCTTGTGTATCTCGTTTTTTGCTAATTAATAATAATCTGCTGTTTATTCCATGTTGTTTTGAGATTATGACCCAGTTGCTTTTATATTTAAGTAGAACTTTGTAAACGAAATTTGTAGCCCTCTGAACTATTTTCCAGAACTTTTTACAGATCTAAATTTCAATTTTTAAACTGCAAGTTATCATATTTTTAACACTGCTAGGTTTAAATTTCAGATTGTCATTTACAAGCATATTGACATGAATTGTTAATTAAAATAAAATGTTAACAGTAGAATTAAAACTTGAAATTAACTAGGTTGTTACTAGACATGATTAGGAGTGACTTGAAATTTCTATGAGATTAATTGATGATTTTCCAGACCCGCTGTATATATGAGAACAAAACCCTAGGTTGCTGCAAGAGCACTAGTTCAGTAAAGAACCAGACTTTCGCCCTAAATGTATATAATATTAATTAAAACTTATTAATTGAGAGTTATAGTCCTGTGTGTCTGGAATCCAAACTATCTGAGGATTTTCCAATCCGATATACAGATTGCAAGATATCCAGATTCTCGTGGTGTAATGTCTGAATTCCAGAATACAGTCTGAAAATACGTTACCATGCTTAACTAATTGAAAAAGTCGATTAAATTAATAATTTAGACTTGAGATTAATCATGTTGTTTCTAAACATAATTAAGAGCTAAATTATGATTTTTATAAGATTTTTAATAATTTTACAATCAACTTTTATATATAATAATTTGACTCTAACCTGCTGCCTGAATATGAAACTAGTAGAATATGCATTGGAACCGGAAGTTTTATATATAGACCTAGATACTGTAGTAGTAATATATCGTGTAAATATGAATTGCAACCAGAAGAGAGTCTAGTTTTCAGAACCCCTGACAGTACCTGATTTACTTTCCTGTAGTAATGGAAAAATTAATTTTTTTTACAGCAACATCTTCCTGACCAGAATGTGTATTTTTGTGTTATTAAGTATAACCATGTTTGATTTTGCATCTAGTGAATAAAATTAGTTATACCATGCATTGCATATCCTTGAAACCTCCTTGACATCGCCTCGACACTTCTGTACCCATTGCATGTCCAAATTTGAGCATAATAAAATAATAACAGGCCAGCATAATAATGGTCGACTTGGTAGTGAACAATCAGACACTGTACTCGGGGAATGTTCCTTTACCGTTCGACTAATTATTGTTTTTGATTGTGGATTATTGTTGTTGATTGTGGATTATTGTTGTTGATTATTGATTATTGTGCCGAGTACACGATCTGTAAAGTTCACCACTATAGTCTAAACGAACATTGTTTGCTTACACCGAACCTATGGTATGGTATGCAAAATTAAATGCATTAGATAGGATAATAAATGAATAATAAATCTTGGATTGACACTTACACTCTTATCATGATTATAGTTATCAACTTGATTATGGATTTTTATCTCGATTATCGCATCATTGATTATAGTCTTTTGATCGTATTATCAACCCTTGTTATTGATTTTTGATTTTGTTCTAGTTCACTATTTCTTGATATACCATATTTCCTTGCTCTTTGACTTTACTACTTGATGTTCGTAACTTGCTCTAACAAACCCCCCCTCCCCCCTCCCCCCCCCCAACCCCACCCCAACTCTAGATGTCGAGCTTGCACGTACAGAAGGAGATTTGACTTAAGGACTTGGTGAGCAAATCTTCTAGAGAATGGAGCTGAATCATTGGAGTGTTATAATTATTTCGTTCATGTTATTTCCTTTCCCGCATTGCTACTTTTGTCGTACTTTATTTTCCTGGCTTTTGTGACTTGAAGTTTATTTCTTTTCTCCCAGATGTTGGATATTATTTTATGAATTTATTTCATGAATTATTGAAGTTTAATTAATTTTTTATGTCATTATTTATTCATGCGCGGCTGTGATCACATTTCATATTGTTGAGTTAATCTTTTACAGCTTATGGATGATGTACACATCATTCGGTGGACCTTTGTTACGTGCTCGTATTCTCGTATTTTTTAAAGCGGGGCACGACAAGTTTTGAGTGGTATCAGAGTATGCAAGGGGGAGGAGGAGAAGATGATGTACACATCATTGGCTGGGACTTTGTTACGTAACACAGATGCAAAGAAACTGTAGTAGGCTTTACTTCTTCAATACCAAGTTTCCTGAAAAACGATAAAGGCATAAGATTAATACTTGCTCCTAAATCACGTAAAGCTTTATCAAAATAAGAATTTCCAATAGTGCAAGGAATTGTAAAACTCCATGGGTCTTTAAGTTTAGGAGGCAACTTCTTTTGTAAAATTGCACTGCTCTCTTGGTTAGTATCACCGTCTCATGATCCTCCAACTCCTGTTTGTTTGATAAAATATCCTTAAAAATTTTAGCATATTTAGACATATGTTCTAAAGCTTCAATAAGATGAATATTAATATGCAATTTCTGAAAATTACTTAAAAATTTAGAGAATTGATTATCAAGTTTATTCTTTTTAAGTCTTTGCAGAAATGGAATCGATGGATTATAAGGTGAATTAGGATAAGTTTCAGTATTAAACTCTCTGGAAACCATGGCGTTTGAAGTTCTTATATTCTTCTTAGAATTCCCATTATGGTGGCTGGCCACCTGCTGTTGTTCCTCCAAAATTGGCTCGAACTCATCTTGTTTTTCAACTAAATTTTGTTTGACAATTTCTTCTTGTGGCTGCTCAATTGTTCTTCAGCTTCTTAGTGTTATTGCTTTGACATGCTCCTTAGGACTTGTCACGGTTTTACTGGATAAGTTCCTGATGTTCTCTCTGTAAAAATATTTGAAAGTTGACCAATCTGAGCCTCAAGGTTGTGAATTAAAGTCGTATTATTTTGTATCGCCAAATCTGTCTTCTGCATATATTGCATGGACACCTCCTCAAGTGTTGGCTTATTTTATTGCAGTGGAAAATTTTGAGGTGGTCTAATTGCTCCTTGATTGTTGTTCCAAAATTTTTTTACGAGATTTCCTCATCCTGGATTATATATGTTCGAAAAAGGATTGTTTTGCTTTTAAAAGTTGGACACGTAATTTGCTTGATATGAATGTAGTTGAGCAAATGGATTTCCTACTTGGCAATCAATACTTGATTGATATCCTGCACAACGATCACAAATAATATTAGTCTGAACAGCATTAACATTCATATTACCTAATTGTTTATATAAAATATCAATTTGTGAAGTCAATGTGGTAATAGGACCAAGCTAAAAAAACTCTAGCTGCTTTTCCTGGCATTTCTCTCTCCGAAGACCATTTCCTCCAAAAGTTCTTAGGCCGCTTCATGAGTTATGCTCATAAGAGCACCTCCAGCTGTTGCATCTACCATAAATCGATTTGTAACTCCCAAACCATTGTAGAATATTTGAATTTGTAACCATTTCGGAAGTTCATGATGAGAAAAATTTCTCAATAAATCTTTATACATCTCCCCTGCATCATACAAGCACTCATTCTTAAATTGAGTGAATGTGGTAATGTCATTCCTTCGCTTCGCTATCTTTGCCGGCTGGAAATACTCAGCCAAAAATTTTTGTGCAAGTCCCTCCCAAATAGTAATAACACCCGGTGGTAGAAAATTTAGCCAATCCTTCGCCTTATCACTTAGTAAAAAAGAAAAGAGTCTTAAGCAGATGGCATCATCTGATACTCCATTGTGCTTCAAAGTGTTGCAAATTTCTATAAAGTTAGCAATGTGAATATTAGGATCCTCATGCGGCAGTCCCCCAAACTGAACAGCCTGTTGAATCATATGAATTATTGACGGTTTAATCTCAAAATTGTTAGCTTGTATAGTCAACCTCTTTATGCTTGATATTGCTCCATTAACTGATGACATAACATAGTTTCTCAAAACCTTATTTTCTTCTCCATTACTCTCGTTCGTCATGGTAATACACTTCTATGCCCTGAAATATATATATTAAATAATAGAAAAAAATAAAAAAAATAAAAAAAAAGAAATATCCAAATTAGTAACAATCTAGCAATTATTAATATCAATAAAAGAATAATTAGTCACCTGCAACGGCGCCAAAAACTTGATGGAATATTTGGAAGTGTACTCGCAACAAGTAATATAGTTTTAAAAGAAAAGTATGTCGAACCCACAAGGAAAAATTATTTTATTGAGTACCAAAATTCATTACATTAACTACTATTTGGAAAATCAAAATTATGATAAAAATAACAACTAAACTAAATTAAACTAAAGGAAAAGCTAATCTAATTAAGAATAATGAAAATCTAAAATTTTGTTGTCTGTTAATAGCAAAGCTAGTTCTAGGGCTTTTGATTTCACCTAGTTAATCCCACACAATTCATAATTTCATGTAGCTAGAAATTCTATTTTTCAAGTTGTAGACCAAAATTCCCTATTTATTCAATGTTTTCTCTCGAACAACACCAAACATATCTTCAGTTTAAAATATTTCATATCTCTATGCACAATTCATTAATTGAAGATTCATTAAGTTCTATGGATTTCTTTACAGTCACATTAATCGCAGTAAATCACAAGTTACCCCTCGATCTCCCCATGATTCAATAAATCAATGTTGTTTAATTCTATAATTCTAAATAACAAATTATCTCCCGGTCTTTCCATGATTCAATAAATCAAACAATAGTTGGCCAAACAATTGCATGCATTAAGATAAAAAATTAAACACACAACCATGAAAAATAGAAAAATAAAATAATATTCAATTAAAATTGTGTTCTCAAAACTTTACAACATCGAAGCCCTAGAAAAATAAATTTAGTTCATAAGAAATTTGCAACTAACCAACATTGTATTGGATTGCATAATGAAAAATAGAAGAGAAGAAAGAATTCTAGACGATCTTGTTGAACGCTATGGCTCTTGCTATCTAATGGTGTAATGAGTCGTCTCTTTCAATTCCTTTAGCCGCCAAATTATTTTTTTTTCTTTTTTTCATACCAGCCTTTATATGTAGCAGTCAAAGAAACCCTCAAAAGATAAACACAATTACAGCCAACTTGGACCTGAAACTCGCAACCCGAATTTCCTGTTCTCGGATTTCTACGCATAGTTGCAGTAAACTGAACTTTCCCGAAGCCATAGAACCCTGTTCATAATATGTGAGAACTCGTTTCGAGGAAGACTTGACAACCGACATCTTTGATTTAGTAGAATTTAAGATTTGTCCATCTTTATGTCCAAAACAGCTGTACAAGTTCTAGGTGCTGCATTTTTATAAAGAAGAAGAGAGTTAATTAATTAATATGATAAGTTTAAGTTTAAATAATTAGTTAGTAAAAATCTAAAGATTAAAGATTAATCTTTTAGATTTTAAACTAATCATTCAACTTATTTAATCCAATAATCATTTTGGATTTTGAATTTTGAAATCTTGAATTCTGAATTTTGAAATCTTTATCCTTGCACTCTTCATGGATTTCAGAAAAAACATTCACATTTTGTACTTATTCATCTCATTTCTACAAAATCAAACAAATAAATATAAATAAGTGGAAATAAGATAATTTTTAAATAAATAAACGAGAACATGCAATTTTAATACATAAAGAGTAAAAAAATCATGTATAAATTTCACTCACCAAGTTTCGACCACAAATTTGCCACAATTGTCTTCTCAAAGAAGTTGCACTTGACATCGTTCGCTAATGACAACCAAATTAAACTCAAGACTCTTAAACAAATCTCATCCCACCTCTCTAGATTCATGATGGATGGGTTTCCTTTTTCTCCTTCTAGGGCAAGATGCAAACCATGTTGAACCAGTACGTGTTACATGTCCATATTCCAAAGATTATAGTTGATCGTACCACCAAACTGCTTGATCTACGGAAAGCCATGATCTGTCATATTGACCATGGAACTCGAGCAATATTTTCTGCAATACCAGTCGTTGGGAAATTTATGCACATGAGGGGGTTGGAGCGAGAGGTGAAAACCGATCATAACGAACAACCAAGCAACGTAGACCAAAACCAAACACACAAGCACATAATTTTGTCCTAGTTCGGCGAACATAATTCGGGGGAGAAATAACCAAGATATTATTCACCTGGAGAAGATACACGAGTTATAATACCCTTGTTGGATCCTGTATGCAAGATAAATAACACTAGAGGGGGGGGGGGGGGTGAATAATGTTGTATAAAAGTTAATCAATAAATTGAACTTTTCGCACTGTTAGTCCACTGGCAATAAAAGGCAGTTGACTGAAGCGTCAGATTAGAAGAGTAATTTAACTGAAGAGTTACAAATCTTTTAAATCGACTTAGAGAGTAAAGCAGTCGACTGACCAGACTTGATTTACACAAGAAACTCAGAAAAATTAAAAATGCAAGTTTAGAGAATACAACCAAAGAGAGTCAACACAGCAAACACCATGATGTATCCTGGTTCGGTCCTCCCGACCTACGTCCAGTCCCAAGCAACCTGAGATTTTTCACTATTATTGAAAAAGTTACAAGAATACTCAACGACCTTTGACATCAACTATGTCAAATCCGCAGACCTCTCTCACCACTAGAGAGCGCACAACCCACTCTACACCCTAGAGTGAAACCAACTCTAAACCAAGAGTCCTACTCTCCAACCGCGAGGACCACTCTCACAACCCGAGAGTGAAACAAAAAGAAGAGATTTACAACAACCTAAAGCCTTGTATGTGAAAGTGTTTTTAGTATATTGACTATTAGGTCGACTTCTGACTTCAGTCTAGAACGAATTCAATGTTATACTAGACTGAAAATTAGAGAACCAAGTCTTAAGGAAATTGAATGCTTTTATCAACTTGTTCTTTTCTTTTCTCAAAAGCAAAAGACTTGAAATAAAAAATTTAGGAGTTGAGTAACCTTTGCCAAATGAATTCTACACTCTTTTTATAGAGTTAGAAACATTTGGTCGTTGAGAGATAGAATCCCAACTGCCACACAACGGTAGTAAAAATGTTTGAATTTGAAAAACAAGTTTTAAACTCAGAAAACTGTCAAAAACAGCTCGAACAGTCGACTGGGTTGCCACAAGAGTTGACTGGTCAGATCTTGAATGAGTTCAGTCAGTTTCGTACTCAACAGTCGACTGCTTCCAAGAGTAAGTCAACTGGTACTCAATCAGCTGAACTTATACAAGCTTTTGTTTTGACATTTTGATTTTGTAAAATATTTTCTTTATTTGGGGAATGTGTGAGTGTGTGTGTGACAAGACTTTTACAAGATTCTAAGACTCACAAATAATACAAACAATATTTACAAGACATTTGTTCAAAAGTAGCTAATCACTTGAAGCTCTTGAAAGTCTTGAACTTGAAACTTGAAAGCTCTTGAACGTCTTGAACTTGAACTTGAAAGCTCTTGAAAGAGTTGAATGTGAACTTGAATCTTTGTGGCTTGAGCAAATACTTTTTGAAAGCTTTATCACATTGTATTGGCTTTGAATGCTTCATCATGGTATTGACCTTGAACACATTTGATACACACTGCAAAAGATATGTAATATATAGAACAATTGTGTATTGTGTTGTAGTCATCAAAATCAAGAATCTACATTATCCCCCTTTTTGATGATGACAACACAATAACTTAAAATAATATAGACTGAAAATGTACATATCATGATACTCACACAAAAATTGAAAAGATATACAATTATTACAAGCTCCCCTGAATAAAGTACTATATGCACAATATGCACAAAAATTGAAAAGATATACAATTGTTACAAGCTCCCCCTGAATTACAAGCTCCCCCTGAATAAAGTACTATATGCACAATATGCACAGATATTCACATGCACAAAAACCATATTTAAACCATATTTCTCTATTTCTTCCCCTTTGTCATCAACAAAAAAAGGAGGAAAGACAACCATAGATAAGAAAACCAACATTGCATAAATAGAAAACATGGCATAAATAGATAAGAATACATGATATTGTTCATAAAGGGAAGATATAACAACAAGATACCATAAAACATAAGTGCAAAATTATAAAAACAAAACAAAAAATTACATCAATCGGTTTCTTCGTCTTCATCATCACTATTTGAGACAGGGGTAGTTTGTGGAAACTGCCTAACAAACATTTGAGTGAGATTAGCAATGCTAGCCTCAAGAGAATCCTGTCGACCTAAGATGAGATCAGTACGATCCATGAGATAATTAACAGACGTGTAAAGACTCTCAGGATCAGAAAAACTAGCTCTAAGACGAGAACTAGAGGACGAACTAGAAGCAGAAGACCGACGAGGAATTGAAGTAGCTAGAGGAATAGGAGGTTTATTCCTGTGAGAAGACCGAGGGGGCAAGTTAATAATTTTCATACGTGCTAGACTTGCACGATCAAAATATTCATAACGAGTAACAACACTTGACTCGGAATCAAGATCAACTTGATAGAAATTAAAGACATGGGTAAGTAATGCACCAAAAGGAAGAAAAGAGGTGTGAGCCTTATGGAGAAGATTAAAAATTACTCGACTCCAATTTATTTGGATGTTGCCGAAAATGACATACACCGCTTGTTGCAACTCAAATGAAAATTGGTCGTAGCTACTCGTTTTAGGGATAATGTTATACGACAAAATGCGGGCAACAAGCTTGGCTAGAGGAGTAATCGATTTGTTGGTCATTGGAGGACCTTGATTAGGCAAAAAGATTTTTGAAAAAATAGATTGATCATCCATTTCAATTTCCCATAAATCCAACTGGTGTGAATATTTGCAAGTGTACAAAATCGCAAAAAGTAGTATAGATAAGTGAATTGAGTGTCGAACCCACAGGGACTAATTATTTTACTGAGTACCGAATTTACTAGATTAACTACTATTTGGAAAATCGAAATAAATAAAGAAAGCTACTAAATTAAATTAATCTAAAGAAAAACAAACTAAATTAATTAAAAGGAAACGGAATAAGAAATTATGTTGTTTATTAATTGCAAATAAAATCAATTCTAGGGTTTTTGATTTCACCTAGTTAATCAAACACAATTTATGACTCCATGAATAAAGAATTTATTTTTCCTGGTTGTAGACCAAAATCCCCTAATTATTCAATACTTTCTCTCGAACAACACCAAAAATATCTCCAACTAACAGTTTGACATATCTCTATGCAAATTTAATTAATCAAAGACTCATTAAGTTCTGTGGATTTCTTAACGGTCACATTAATCGCGGTAAATTATCTCTAATTTCGGTCAATCAACGGTATTTAATTTTTATTGTTCTAAATCACAAATTATCTCTCGGTCTCTCCATGATCCAAAAATCAAACAAAAATTGGCTAAATAATTGTAAGCATTAAGCACAAAAATTAAACACACAACCATGGAGAAATAGGAAAAATATGGAATTAAAAATTGTGTTCTCAAAACTATGCTACATCTAAATCCTAGAAAAATAAATTTAGTTCATAATAAAATTGCAATTAACAAATTTGTTCATGGATTGCATATTTAAATTTTAGAAGAGAAAAGAAGATACAAAAGTACTGTTTTGTAAATAAAAATTTTGCAAACCGAATCCAGTAAAACAATTGTTCTCTGTCTCTCTCTTCTCTGTCTCAGTGCCAGCCACGTCAGATTGAAACCGAGTCGCATGTTGTCAAAACGCTGCAGTCAAATCGCCTGTCTCCTTCGATCGTTGAGCCGCAACACGTCAGATCCGTGTGATGTCACAGTCAAGCCACTGTCTGCCTGCTGACTTCTCTCTCTCTCTTTTTCTCTTGTTTGAGTTTTCTTCTGATTTTCCGTCTCTGTGTTGGTCCTGTGTCTCGGGTTTGGTGTCCTTTTATAGGAGTTGTAGACAGAGGATTAAGATATATTCTGCAAATAAAAATCAGAATTTAAAATAAACATTTAAATTTAAATTAATTAGATCAATTTAAAAATAAGTAATTTTTATTTTAGCCTTATCAAAATCCATTTAAATTTGTTTATTCTTTTTACACCCTCTTGACAATTAAAATTGCGTTTTGCTCCTCATATTGTCAATTTGTAAAATATAAAATTCAACAAATCAATAATAAATCAATAGTTTTGCTTTGTTTGTTGATTTTTATAAAAAATAATCACTTTTTGCATCAAAAATCTTATTTCTTCAAAAATAATCAATAACTTGAAATCTTATGGAAATAAGACGAATTAAACACAAGCTAGACGAAAACAAGCGATTTTAATGGGTAAATGAGTATAAATATTTGTATAAAAATTAGACACATCAAATACCCCCAAACTTACGATTTTGCTTGTCCTTGAACAAAATGTAAATCAATAGTAGGGGAATAATCAATAATAAACTCAACCCATCACACTAAGAGATCTTATCATGCAAGCATCAAAATTTCAATTAAAAATATTAACAATAGCAAATAAAGTAAAACTAAGCATACCCACTTTCTCCAGTGTAATTATTTATTTATAATTCCAAACTTAATCATATTTGTTATGCAATTAATATAATTATAGTATGTAACAACTCAATCTGTGATTATCCCTTCTCACTACTACAAACCGAGTAGCAAACTAGATTTTTTTTTTTTACTTTTTTTTTTAGTCTCATCTCTAAGTTGTCACTTGCCTTTTGATGCGAATGCAAACATTTGTGATGAATTCACCTAGTTACTCAACAAGTCACAAACTTAAAGTACTTTGCATACTCATATTTCAAGTTACCGTTTGACGTAAAAGTAAACATTTGTGATGAATACCCCTAGTTACTAAGCAACTCAAAACATTGTAGTAGATTGACTTTATTCTTTTTTTTTATTTTTTATTATTACTCTATTTACTTAAACTCGGTTTAGGACTAGATCAAATCGGATTATCACAAGAAAAAGCATCACAATTTTTTTATGTATAATCGCATGACTCATACAATTTTGTAGGGAATTGTGAAATTCAATAATCCTAAAGTAAATAAGTATGCTTAATCTTGCTTTTATAAGATATTGTATATCCTAAAAAAGTTATTTCAATGCCTATCACAATAAAGAACTCAAAAGTGTAATGGTGAGCCTAATTGAAATCTCTTTTGTTGTTTTTATTTTGTTTTCCTTTTCAAAAAAATAAATTTCTAACCCTTCCCCCCAAACTTGAATATCACATTGTCCTCAATGGGAAAGGAAAAAGAAAAACAAAAAGAATACAAAAAGTTCAGAATTTCTCCCCTGATGCGTCGTAAAATTTCTGCACGCGCGGCGTTCAGTATTTTAGAGATATCTGGAGCTGTAGGTGTCCAAATGGGCTGAGTTTTTTTTTGCTAGTAAGCTAAGACGATAGGCTACAATTGCTCTTTGAACCAGTTTTCCAGTTTCTGACTCCCTACTGCTCAAAAACAGCCATCAATGCAGGTATACAAACAGCTCCGCCCGGCGACTTCAAAATTTTCAATCCTACAAAATAAAATCAAAAATTAAAACTAGAAACAAACTAAAATAAAAATCAAATCTTAGTGCAGTAAAAGAAACATGGGTTGCCTCCCAAGAAGTGCTAAGTTTTAAGTCTTCAGCCAGACTTTCTCCATCTCTCATTTAGGATTGGCTAGATCGATGCTCCACTTTTGCTTGTCAAAGCTCCCATCCCTGTATGGCTTCAATCGCTGCCCATTTACCTTGAATGTCCCTTTTGTCTCATGATGTATTTCAATGGCTCCATATGGAAAAAATTTTGATACAACAAATGGTCCCGACCATCTAGACCTCAATTTTTCTGGGAACAGTCTAAGTTTTGAATTGAATAACAATACCTTATCCCCTACATTAAATGTTCTTCTCAAAATATGCTTATCGTGCCATCATTTAGTTTTTTCTTTATAGATCTTGGCATTTTCATAAGCATCATTACGAAACTCATCCATCTCATTTAGTTGCATCATTCTCTTCTCGCCTGCATCTTTCATATCAAAATTAAGTGTCTTTACTGCCCAATAAGCGCGATGCTCTAGTTCTGTAATATCCCGGACGGATATTACCTTGTATAAATTATTATTTTATTATTATTTTATTATTGTTTTATTTTAATTCCAAAGTTGAAATATTTTGGTGATTTTCACCCGGTTTGCTCATAAACAATATCTGTGCGCATATATCGGTCTGTGTACATCCATAGTGTATCAATTGGTACCGTGATCTTCCGAATGGATAATAAAACTTATTTTATTATTATTTTCAAAACTAAACTATTTTATATGGATTATATGAGGATTTCTTGGTATACACACACATATACATATACATACATTTGTATTGTACCAAATTAGTACACTATACAAAATGTGTAGTATGTACTCTTGGACATGGTGCTTATCTTTGTCATGGCAAATTAAGTTAATTGTTAGGGTTTTAGGAGGCTTAATCTAGGGTTTAAGTATGCATAAGAGATTAGGAAAAACTCTTCTAGAAGCCTTATCTCTTCCACCATGCCTCCACCTCACCCTAGCCCATACCTCCACCTCATCCCTACCCCTCCCCCCCCCCCCCCCCCCCCCCTACCAAGCATGGCCGGATTACAACCCTAAGGGGTTTTGTGCAATTTTGCACTCTCCACCCTCTCCTCCACCTATAAATACCCCCTCTTTCTCCACTTGTCTCACTTTTTACAAAAGACAAATATAAAAGAAAGGAAAGGAAAAGAAAGAGAGAACCCACTCTAACAAGAGAGTTTTCATTGTAGGTCTCATAAGAGCTTTCAAGCTTAGGGGGAAGGAGAAGGTTGCTAGGCTAGTTCTTCCATCAAGGGAAATTTTAGGTGGGGGTTCTCCACTTGCTTGTTTCTTTGAGTTGTTGTTTTTGGGTTCTTCTTCTTCTTATCTTCCTTGGTTTTCGTTTTCTTTTGTTCTTAGGAAGGTTGTTCTTGTGATGTTGTTGTGGGTTGTTTTGTTATATATGTTGTAGCTTAAAAAGAAATGTAATAAATGGTAGTACCAAATAAACACATAAAGATTGAATCTTTATGGTTGTAGTTGTTGTTCTTGTGTTATTAATTGGACTAAAATGAACATATGCATATGGACTTGTGTATACACCCATTTGGGTTGTAGGACTTGTTATTGGACTAAATACATAAGCATAGGGACCTTGTGGATACACCCATTTTTGGGTTGTAGAACATACAACTTGAACTTTGGACTAAAGAATATGCATATGATTGTTGAACCCAAATTGAGGATTCTTTACTTTATTTTATTTTTGCTTAATTCCTTTTATAAATCTTGGGTAAAAAGAACCCATTTTGGATGCTAATTCTAGTATGAAAAAGAAACTAATCTAAGTGATTAGTGGTAGAATGTTAAAAAGATCTCTTTTATGTTTGACTAAGTAATAATAAAGGTTATGCTTAAATAGGTAAGAAATAGATGCTTATTCTTAAGAAAAGTAGTAGTAGATGTTTATGTCTAAATAAAGTAGTAGTAGATGTTTATGTTTAAGTAAAGTTGTAGTGGATGTTTATGTTTATGTTGAAGTAGTAAATGACATTTTTGTTAGGAGTATGGTAGTAATCCATGCTCCCATTGTAATAGATATCCATGATTAGATAGTTATAGGTTGATGTTCATGTGGTGTTTATATTTTTGTAGAAAGGTTATACATCCATGCTTAAGTATTGATAAAAGACCCATGCTTGAAGTAAGTATTATGCTAGATGGTTGTAGGAAAATCATATACCATGTTAGATTAATATTCATGCTTGGTTAGTAGATGTTCATGCTTAAATGTTATTCATGCTTAAGTTAGTAGATGTTCATGCTTAATGATATTCATGCTTAGTTAATAGATATTCTTGCTTAAATGATATCCATGCTTAAAGTATAGTAGATAATCATTCTTGAAGTAGATACCATGTTGTAGGAATTATAAACCATGCTTATGATGAGTATCATGTTGTAGGAAATTCATTCTTGAAGTAGACACCATGTTGTAGGTTAATGGAACCATGCTTATGATGTGTATCATGTTGTAGGAAATTCATTCTTGAAGTAGATACCATTTTGTAGGTTAATGGAACCATGCTTAGGTTGTATATACATTGTAGGAAAAATAAATACCATATTTAGATTATGGTAGGAAAGTCCTATATCATGCTTGGATCATTGTAGGAAAAATATATACCATGCTTAGATTGTAGTAGGAACCATTATACATACTTAGATTGTTGTAGAAATTATAATCCATGCTTAGTGGTAGGTATCCGTGCTTAAAGTATAGTAGATAATCATGCTTGAGTTGTAGTAGATACCTTGCTTAAATTGTTGTAGGAACCAATGCCATGTTGTAGATCATGCTCACCTTGTTGTAGGACAAATTGTAATATCCATGTGTAGGTGTACTAATTATCCATGCATAATGGTAGCAATTTTCTATGATTAAGTTAAAGTAATTACCCATGCTTAGTTGTAGCAATTCTATGTTTATGCTCTATCCATGCTAGATTGAAATAGTAGATGTTCTATTAAGTTGTCTTCATGCTTAGATCATTATAGATCAACCTACCATGCTAAGATTGTGTAAGATTTATGTTTAATCAACTACCATGCTTAGATTAATGCTAAGTAGACTTACCATGTTTAGAATGTTGTAGGTTTATGTTTGAAATGTATACCATGCTTAGGTTGAATACTTAAGTAGCATACCATGTTGGATTGTTGTAGAAAGATTATATGCCATGCTTAGATTTTGTAGGATTAATGCTTATCTACCATGCTTAGGAATGTAGCAAGATTCATGCTAATTATATATCCATGCTTGGGTTGTAATGATGAATCATGCTTAAGTAGTGGAGATCCATGCTTAAGGTGGTAGTAGAGATACATGCTCTAAGTAGTAAGCATTCATGCTTAAGTTATAACTTATGCTTAAATTATAGTAAAGCTTCATGTTTAGATCATAGTAATTATTCATGCTTAAGCTTGTTATAAGTGCATACTTAAATCGTATTCGTACTTAGGAGTGTTGTGGGTTGATGGTTATGTTATATACCATAATTAGATTGTTGTGGGTTGATGGCTATGTTATATACCATGACTAGTTGTTGTAGGTTGATGCTTACAATTGTATACCATGCTTAAATTGCTATAGGTTAAGTAATAAGGAAAGAATCATGTTGTAATTGTAGTAATAACTACCTTGTTGCAGTTAATGTTAGTAAGGAGTCATACATGCTTGAAGGGTATAGGGTGGCATCCTAGTTAAATAAGGAAGCGGACGTATGTTCTAGGTTGTTCTAGTCAACTTCAAAAGAAACCCATGGGACTAGTACCACGATAGTTCTAGCTCAATTGACAAAAGAACCCATGCATTTAGTCTAGGGGATTCTAGCTCAATCTTGAGAAAGAACCCAAGAGTCTAGTTGCATGTAGCTCTAGTTCAATTGGGAAAAGAACCCATGGACTCTAGTTGTGCGAGGTCCTAATTGAAATTGGACCATATCATGGGGACATTCCTCATCCGTAGGGGTAATAAGGATTGGAAAGATCACTAGTAATAATTAGTTCGATAAAGGTTGTTATGTCGCCTTCGGGCTTCTCATTGGTAGAATGCCTACCATAGACTATTAGTAGATTCTTCTGTTACTTCTAATAATGGAAGATCAAGTTTACTAGTAAGCACGTTTGGTTGCTTCTAGGTTTGATTACCTGTATAGTTGTTTGCATATGGTTGTGCTTGTACGTGGCTCGACTGGCCCGTATGTAGCTGTGGGTCTCATACGTAGCTTGTTGGCTCGTAGGTGTTCTGGTTACTCGTATATAGCTTGTTAGCTAGTACACAGTTTGTTGTGCTCGTCTAGGGTGATATTATTACCCTAGGGGCTATCGACCATCAAGACATATGTTTTCTTACCCCTAAGGAACTGTGGAGGAATCACTCCTTGTGTACCGTCGGATCTTAACCGGTGTAGGTTGATCGAGGACCGGAGTATAGACGGAATCCAAGTTCAGGGTAGTGGCATGCATGTATGTTCGCATTGCCGGGATTTTGGATCGATAGGCCAGGAACCGGATCCTGAGGGATTCTGGTAAGTCTAGGTTAAGCAGCCTAGTAGAATTGTCTTGCGAAGTCTAATTTAAGACCTAGCATGTTGTGTTTATAATATTGTCATCCCTAGGAGTGTTCAGGGTCAGTGACATCATTAGGGTAGTGACTCATAAAGATCATTTACTTTAACCTTTTGCCGGAAAGAGAGGAGTTGGTTGTAGGGGGCCCCTTACGACCAACTTGTCTCTTGGGGCAGACCTTAGGTGGTGTTATTGGGTTGTACCTTCCCGTCAAAGGGATACGTACGGTGGCTTCTCACGAGTTGGGAGTACGGGTTGCGTATCTCACACTATTAATTCCTGAAGTGCCATAATAAGGCGGGCGGAGCTAGGGGGATGGACCCCGGAATTCCGTCGGGTCCTATGCCGAGGGAAATGAACAGGCCATATATTGCAGTCTATGAGTTAGGGGGCAACAGGGGATGCTTTGGGCTAGCCTGTGTTGCGGTAACTCCGATGGTTCGTCTGGTTTTTGAATGAGGTCCGGTTCGCCGGATAGTAGTGGCAACATAGACACCATGAGCGTACTGCCTTGGTAGGACTTGACCACGTCTGCAACCTCATCAGTCACGTTGTATCTGTCAGGAATAGGTTGTGTACAATTAGAAATTCATAACGCGGGTTCAATCCCTATATATGGAGAAACGGCTTGAGATGGGGCGCATGTAGTATGGGCTGCATGTTGCTTCAGAGATTTACTGGCATTAGAATAGGAGCATCCTAGTTTTAGTTAATATTGCATTAGATTCTAGTCATAGCACTCACGAACACTTAAACTACACCGACACAATTGCCATATTTCTGTATGTTGTTTTGGGAGATTCGCTGCTATGTTATCAGCCTTAAAGCGTCAGTGAATACTGACGTCCCCACTTCAATAGGTACTGGATCGCAGAAGTACAAGTGGGAGATTCAGGAGGACTCAAGGCAAGGAAAGTGAGGAGTCAATGTCATGTTTAGCTTCCGCTGTAATAATTACGTTGATTATCTATCATTGAAAAGTACTCAAGTGAGAGTTACCAAGTGTTGTTCTTCATTCCCTGTACTTTGATGTAAGTTGTTGAAAGTTGTAATACTTGGAAATGTAAATGTGGAAATTGTAACACTATGGTAATGTATTGCAGTTGTATAATATTTAAACTTGTAATACATTGGGTGTTGAATAAAAAGTTTTAAATTCTCCTGCTTTCTGTGTATTGTGACTAATTGATGAAATTGTCCTGGCTCGTGTCTCGAATTCTCCATATAGGAAGTTCGTCAATTTCCACCGGTAACGTGACTAAAGCATGTCACTTCCTATATGGAGAATTCGAGACACGAGCCAGGACAATTTCATGTATGGTAAAGCATGTCACGTTACAAGTTCCACCGGTAAGTGACATGCTTTACCATACACCAATCTATATGGGGACATTCCAATTGGTGTTTCAAATGCCGTCCTATATGCCCACAATGCATCATCCAACTTTCTTGCCCAATCTGTTCGTGACATATTTACTGTCTTCTCAAGTATCCGCTTCAACTCTCTATTTGAAACCTCCACCTGACCACTTGTTTGCGGATGATATGGTGTTGCCACATGATGAGTAATTCCATATTTAGCAAGTAAAGCATCAAATTGACGGTTGCAAAAGTGTTTCCTTCCATCGCTAATAATTGCCCTTGGAGTTCCAAATCACGAAAAGATATTTTTTCTAAGAAAGTTCACCACCACTCTTGCATCATTGGTTGGTAAGGCAGCAGCTTCCACCCACTTGGAGACATAATCTACAGCAACCAAAATATATTTATTAGAAAATGACGATGGAAAAGGACCCATGAAATCTATCCCCCAAACATCAAATAATTCAATCACTAAGATATTATTTAGGGGCATCTCATGTTTCCTAGAAATATTTCCCACTCTTTGACAATGATCACATAATTTAACAAAGTTAAAAGCATCTTTAAAAATTGAGAGCCAATAAAATCCAGATTGTAAAATTTTTGCTGCAGTTTTTGATCCACTAAAATGACCGCCAACTTGCAAAGTGTGGCAATGTTTGAGTATGCTTTCCATTTCCTCTTCAGGTACACCTCTCCTTATTACTTGATCTGCACAATGGCGAAATAAGAAAGGTTCCTCCCAAAAATAACATTTCAAGTCAGAGAAAAATTTCTTCTTTTGTTGATACGTAAAATCAGGAGGTAGAATTTTTTATACCAAATAATTTACTATATCGGCATACCATGGAGGAGTTTGTATCATCATTAAATACTCATCTGGAAATTCGTCATTAATTGGTGTATCCTGCAATTTATTTTCTTCTTTAGGTTCAATGCGAGATAAATGATCGGCCACCACATTTTCCACATCCTTTTTGTCCTTGATTTCCACATCAAACTCTTGTAACAATAAGATCCAACGAAGTAATCTTGGTTTGGCTTCCTTCTTTGCAAGCAAGTATTTGAGAGCTGAATGATCCGTGTACACAACCACCTTTGAACCTATCAAATAAGACCGAAATTTGTTAAAAGCAAATACAACAGCTAATAATTCTTTTTCAGTAGTAGCATAATTGAGCTGTGCTTCTGTCAAAGTTCTACTTGCATAATAAATGGTGTGAAAAGTTTTATTTTTTCTTTGCCCTAAAACAGCACATATCGCTACATCACTAGCGTCACACATTAATTCAAAAGGCAAATTCCAATCTGGTGCAATAATGATAAGTGTTGAAATCAATTTCTTTTTCAATGTTTCAAAAGCATGCAAGCAATCATTGGAAAATTCAAAAGGTGTATCTTTATTCAAAAGATTGCAAAGAGGTTTAGTGATTAATGAAAAATCTTTTATAAACCGTCGATAAAATCCTGCATGACCCAAGAAACTTCTCACTCCTTTCACATTGGTTGGTGGTGGTAGCTTTTCAATGACATCAATTTTAACACGGTCCACTTCAATTCCTTTAAAGGAAATTCAGTGGCGTAACACAATCCCTTCTTTTACCATAAAGTGATATTTCTCCCAATTCAAGACTAGGTTTGTTTCCTTGCAACGCTGCAAAACCAAAGCTAAGTTAGATAAACAATTATCAAATGAATAATCAAAAACTGAAAAATCATTCATAAAAATTTCAATAAATTTCTCAACCATATCCGAAAAAATTGATATCATGCAGTGTTGAAATGTGGCGGGGGCATTGCAAAGAACAAAAGGCATCCTTCTATATGCAAAAGTTCCATATGGGTAAGTGAAGGTAGTCTTCTCCTGATCTTCTGGTGCTATGATGATTTGATTGTAACCTGAATACCCATCGAGAAAATAATATTAGGAGTGGCCTGCAAGTCTTTCTAGCATTTGTTCAATGAATGGTAGTGGAAAATGATCCTTTCTAGTTGCATCGTTTAGTCTTCGATAATCTATGCGTACTCTCCATCCCGTGACTGTTCTTGTTGGTATAAGGTCATTATTGTCATTCTTCACAACAGTTATTCCTCCTTTCTTTGGCACAACATGTATAGGACTGATCCATGCACTATCTGAAATTGGATAAATAATACCTGCATCTAAAAGCTTCAAGACCTCCTTATGCACAACTTCTTGCATTGAAGGATTTAATCTTCGCTGTGGCTGCACTATAGGCTTAAATTTATCCTCCATTAAAATTTTATGCATGCATATGGAAGGACTAATCCCCTTTATATCAAAAATGTTCCATCCTAAGGCTATTTTTTGTTCTCTCAAAATTCTTAGCAATTTCTCTTCTTCAACATTATTCAAAGTATCATTAATAATAACTAGAAAAGTGGATTCTTGTCCTAAAAATGCATACCACAAATTAGCCGGCAGTGGTTTTAGCTCAAGTTTGGGTGGTTCATTTAATAATGACATCTTTGGTATCCCCATATCTTTGAATTTTACCTAAGCTGAAGGATGAATAGTTGGTGTAGCCTCCAAATATCGAATACATTCTAAAAATTCTTCATTTTTTGATTCTGAAGTTGATGAATTTGTTAGGCACACTTCTAGGGGTAGTTTGTCAGCTTCACCTTGATGTGTCTTGCTGATGGCTAGATCAATTCTGTTGACTTGAAAACATGAGTGCACTTCGGTAGGGTATTCCATGGATTTAAGTACATCAAAAGTTACTTGCTCGTTATCAATCCTTAGAATAAGTTTTCCTTGTTGCACATCAATTAAAGTTCTCCTTGTTGCAAGAAAAGGTCTCCCCAAAATTAAAGGAATTTGTTCATCTTCCTCCATGTCAAGCACAACAAAATCAGCTGGAAATATGAATTTGTCAACTTTCACCAAAACATCTTCAATGATCCCTCTTGGGTATTTGATGGACCTGTCCGCCAATTGCAAGAAAATTGTGGTAGGTTTTGCTTCTCCAATACCTAATTTCCTGAAAACAGAATAGGGCATAAGATTAATACTTGCTCCTAAATCACATAGTGCTTTATAAAAAGAAGAATTTCTAATAGTGCAAGGAATTGTAAAACTCCCTGGATCTTTAAGTTTAGGTGGCAGCTTCTTCTGTAAAATTGCACTACTTTCTTCTGTTAGCATCACCATCTCATGCTCTTCCAATTTCCTCTTGTTTGATAGAATATCCTTCAAAAATTTAGCATATTTAGGCATTTGTTCTAAAGCTTCAATAAGAGGAATATTAATATGCAATTGCTTGAAAATATTTAAAAATTTTGAAAAATGATTATCAAGTTTATTCTTTTCAAGTCTTTGTGGAAAAGGAATATGTGGATCATAAGGTGAATTAGGATAAGTGTCAGAATTTAACTTCCCTGAACTTGTTTGGATTGAGACTCTTTTGTGCTGCGTTTGTTCCTTCTCGCTTTGCTCGTTCTCACTTTTCTCTTCAAGCACATTTTGTTCGGCAATATTTGTTTGTGGTTGCTCAATTGTTGTCCCACTTCTAAGTGTTATTGCGTTGATATGCTTCTTAGGGTTGACCACAGTGTTACTAGGAAATGTTTCTGCCATTCTTTCGTTAAGAATATTTGAAACTTGACCCATTTGGACCTCAAGATTGTGAATGGAAGCTGTATTATTTTGAATCGCTACATCTGTCTTCTGCATATACTGATCTGTCTTCTGCATGTACTGATCTGTCTTTTGTATGTGGTGTTCTGTCTTTTGTATGTACTGATCTGTCTTTTGTATGTGTTGCACGAACATCTCTTCTAATGTCGGCTTCTTTTCTTGTTGTTGAAAATTTTGTTCTAGTCTTCCTCCTCCTTGATTATTGTTCCAAGAAAAGTTGGGGTGATTTCTCCATCCTGGATTGTATGTGTTTGCATATGGATTATTTTGCCTTTGAAAATTCGACACAAAATTTACTTGTTCGGCATTTGATGGAGCAAAAGGATTTCCTACTTGGCAATCTGCACTAAAATGGTTTCCTGCACAAAGATCACAAATGATATTAGATTGAATAGAATTAACATTTAAGTTACCTATTTGTTTTGCTAAAGAAGCCATTTGTGCAGTTAAAGCAGAAATAGGGTCAATTTCGATAACTCCCGCCACTTTTCTTTGCATTGTTCTTTATGAGGACCACTGATAGTTATTAGATGCCATCTCTTCTAAAAGGTCATAAGCTGCCTCATGAGTTTTGCTCATTAGTGCACCTCCAGCTGCTGCATCTACCATAGATCTATTTGTAGCCCCCAAACCATTATAGAATGTTTGCACTTGTAACCACTTTGGCAGTTCATGATGAGGACACTTTCCTAGTAGCTCTTTGTACCTCTCCCATGCATCATATAATGACTCTGTCTTGAATTGAGTGAATGTTGTGATGTCATTTCTTAACTTTGCTGTTTTTGCTAGGGGAAAGTACTTTGCCAAAAATTTGTGTGCTAGGCCCTCCCAATTTGTAATAGTTCCTGCCGGTAAAGAATTTAACCAAGCCTTTGCTTTATCTCTGAGTTAGAAAGAAAAGAGTCTCAGTCGGATAGCATCATTAGAAACTCCATTGTGTTTGAAGGTATCACATATCTCAAGAAATTTTGCGATGTGAGTATTTGGGTCATCATGTGCTAGTCCTCCAAATTGAAGCGTCTGCTGAATCATCTGAATAATTGCTGGTTTAATTTTAAAATTATTTGCTTCAATTGCAGGCCTTGTGATGCTTGATATTGTTCCATTGACTGAGGGCATTGCATAATCCCTCAAAGCTTTGTTCTCCTCTTCGTTCGCCATGGATAAAGAGGATGTGGTGTTTTCTTTCTTCTTCTTTCTGATCTGTCGTAAAGTTCTCTCAATCTCTGGGTCAAAAAGTATATGCTCTAATGACATAGATTGCGCACATACTCCTAATTCCTAAAAATAAAATAAAGAAAATTAAGTCAAAAGATAATAAAAGAGTAAAATAATTAAATCTAAAATAAAAATCCAAACTAGTAATCGTCTAGCAATTTTTAATATCAATAAAATAATAACTAATCCCCGGCAACGGCGCCAAAAACTTGGTGTGAATATTTGCAAGTGTAAAAAATCGCAAAATGTAGTATAGATAAGTGAATTGAGTGTCGAACCCACAGGGACTAATTATTTTACTGAGTGCCGAATTTACTAGATTAACTACTATTTGGAAAATCGAAATAAATAAAGAAAGCTTCTAAATTAAATTAATCTAAAGAAAAACTAACTAAATTAATTAAAAGGAAACGGAATAAAAAATTATGTTGTTTATTAATTGCAAATAAAATCAATTCTAGGGTTTTTGATTTCACCTAGTTACTCAAACACAATTTATGACTCCATGAATAAAGAATTTATTTTTCCTGGTTGTAGACCAAAATCTCCTAATTATTCAATGCTTTCTCTCGAACAATACCAAAAATATCTCTAACTAACAGTTTGACATATCTCTATGCAAATTTAATTAATCAAAGACTCATTAAGTTCTGTGGATTTCTTAACGGTCACATTAATCGCGGTAAATTATCTCTAATTTCGCTCAATCAACGGTATTCAATTTTTATTATTCTAAATCACAAATTATCTCTCGGTCTCTCCATGATCCAAAAATCAAACAAAAATTGGCCAAATAATTGTAAGCATTAAGCACAAAAATTAAACAAACAACCATGGAAAAATAGAAAAATATGGAATTAAAAATTGTGTTCTCAAAACTAGACCACATCTAAACCCTAGAAAAATAAATTTAGTACATAATAAAATTGCAATTAACAAATTTGTTCATGGATTGCATATTTAAATTTTAGAAGAGAAAAGAAGATACAAAAGTACTGTTTTGTAAATAAAAATTTTGCAAATCGAATCCAGTAAAACAATTGTTCTCTGTTTCTCTCTTCTCCGTCTCAGCGCCAGCCACGTCAGATTGAAACCGGGTCACATGCTGTCAAAACGCTGCAGTCAAATCGCTTATCTCCTTCGATCGTTGAGCCGCAACACGTTAGATCCGTGTGATGTCGCAGTCAAGCCGCTGTCTGCCTGCTGCCTTCTCTCTCTCTATTTTTCTCTTGTTTGAGTTTTCTTTTGATTTTCCGCTTCTCTGTGTTGGTCTCTATGTCTCGGGTTTGGTGTCCTTTTATAGGTGTTGTAGACAGAGGATTAAGATATATTCTGCAAATAAAAATCAGAATTTAAAATAAACATTTAAATTTAAATCAATTAGATCAATTTAAAAATAAGTAATTTTTATTTTAGCCTTATCAAAATCCATTTAAATTTGTTTATTCTTTTTACACCCTCTTGACAATTAAAATTGCATTTTGCTCCTCATATTGTCAATTTGTAAAATATAAACTTCAACAAATCAATAATAAATCAATAGTTTTGCTTTGTTTGTTGATTTTTATAAAAAATAATCACTTTTTGCATCAAAAATCTTATTTCTCCAAAATAATCAATAACTTGAAATCTTGTGGAAATAAGACGAATTCAACACAAGATAGACGAAAACAAGCGATTTTAATGAGTAAATGAGTATAAATATTTCTATAAAAATTAGACACATCACCAACCCTTAATTAGAGATATTTAAAATATTCCCTAATTTTTCAGCAGTTATTTTCATGCGAACATTTTTCACCGTAGTAGTGAAAAAAATTTCATTACCATCCTCGGATGTTGCAACCTTGATATTTGTATAAAACAAATATATGAGTTGGGGATAGTAATAGGGTTGATTAACTAAGGATAGAAGTTCAAATAAACCATATTGTTCAAACAATGGGGCAATTGGAATCTATCTAAATCGAGGAAATTAACAAATCTACCAGGAAAGATCATAATTTGACAAATGATAAAATATTTCTCAACAAGAGAAGGGTGCCTTAAGTACTAGAGATAATTGTGACAAGATTGTTCTTCTTCAACATTAGAACCTCTAGATCTTTTAGGATTTGGCATATTAAGAAGCAAATTTTTTTTTGAAAAGAGAGATTGAACTAGAGAGATGATTACCCACAACTATAGAGAAACAAAAGATTCAAGAAAGGATACCACTCCGAACGATACCACTCCGAATGGATTCAAAGCTGGACGAAAAACTTAATCGCCAGGAGCAGAAAAGATCTTCAGGGCAGCCGACTTAGGTTTGGGAGATGAAAGGTAAAAAATGAAAAAGGGGGAAGAAGAGTTTAGGGTTTTTACTAGAAGTGAACGGCTGTGATTGAAATAGGATTTGAATGAAGGGTCGAGATCGAAAAGATGGTAAAAGATAGAAGCCCCATACTATGACGATTCAGAGTTAGAAAATCAATTTGATGTCGCGACAGTCGACTGGGTTTTATATCAGTCGACTAAGTCGAGAGCAACAAAAATTAAGTAAACCTACTGTCAGTCGACTGAGTTGTGAAGACAGTCGACTGGGTAGAACACAAAATTTAGTCAGAAATATAGACAACGAAACTTCTGTATAAGTTGACTGAAAAACAATTATAAGTCGACTTAAACATACAAAATTTCAAGAAATGTCATGAAATAAGAAAATGCCTAGTTCTCTTCTAAAGTTGATAAAAGTATCTTCTTTAAGAGATTTGGTAAATATGTCTGCTACTTGTTTATTAGTAGAAATAAAATCCAATATGATATCTCCCTTTAACACATGATCACGTAGAAAGTTATGTCGAATATCAATATGTTTCGTACTTGAATGTTGAACCGGATTTTTAGATAGATTAATAGCACTGGTATTATCACACATTATAGCGGGTCTTGAGAAAGAAATATCATAATCTAATAAAGTTTGTTTTATCCATAAAATTTGTGTACAAGCCAAACTTGCAGCAATATATTCAGCTTCTGTAGTAGATAGGGATACCGAATTTTGGTTTTTTACTGCACTAAGATACTAGTGAATATCCCAAAAAGTGACAAGTTTCACTAGTACTTTTACGATCAGTTTTACTACCAGCAAAATCAGCGTCACTATACGACAAAAGTTGAAAGTTATTAGTGCGTGGATAAAACAAACCATATTCAGATGTGCCTTTAATGTATCTTAAAATACGTTTCACTGCTTTTAAGTGAGATTCTTTTAATGTAGATTCTTTTGGATTACACTGATATCTAGCACACAAACATACGCTAAACATAATATTTGTTCTACTACCAGTTATATATAAGAGTGAGCCAATTATACCTCGATAGAGTTTTTCATCGACACTTTTACCTAATTCATCTTTGTCAAGTGTAGTAGTAGTAGCCATAGGTGTGGTCTTACTACTAGTGCTATCCATGTCAAATCGTTTGAGTAATTCCTTAGCATATTTTCCTTGATTAATAAATATGCTATTTTGAGATTGTTTTATTTGTAGTCCAAGGAAATAATTGAGTTCACCCATGTGACTCATCTCAAACTCATTTTTCATAGTATTAGCAAACTCTTGACATAGATTACTATTAGTAGATCCAAAAATTATGTCATCTACATATATTTGTATGATTAAAATATCGTTCTTTATTTTCCCAATAAACAAGGTAGTATCTACTTTGCCAATTTCAAAGCTAGTTTCCAAGAGAAAAGTTTTTAAGCGATTATACCAAGCACGAGGTGCTTATTTAAGACCATATAAAGCCTTTTTCAATTTAAAAATATAGTTTGGGAATTGTTCATGTTCAAAACTGGGTGGTTGCTTAATATAAACATCTTCCTTAATAAAACTATTCAAAAAAGCACTTTTAACATCAATTTGGAAGATTGTGAAGTTCATAAAACATGCAAAAGATAATAAAATCCTAATTGATTCTAGTCTATCAACAGGAGCAAATGATTCATCAAAATCAATTCCTTCTTCTTGATTATATCCTTAAGCAACTAATCTAGCCTTGTTCCTAACGACTTGTCCTGATTCATCTAATTTATTTTTAAATACCCATTTGGTACCAATTATAGTATGATTAGAAGGTCGTGGAACTAAATCCCATACATCATTTCTTATAAATTGGTTAAGTTCATCTTGCATGGCATTCAACCAAAATTCATTCTCATATGCTTCTTGTATATTTTTCTATTCAAAATCCGATAAGAAAGTAGTATGAGAAATAATGTTAAAATGAGATCTTGTTTGAATACCATGTGAAATGTCACCAATTATTAAGTCATGAGGATGATTTCGAACTTCAACAAATGACTTTGGTAAAGTTTGAGTTATCACAACAGGATCAGTCGACTTAACAAGTCCATCAGCCGACTGATTCACATCAGTCAACTTAAGAATCCTATCAGTCGACTTGTCTAGGTTAGTTTGCTCTAGTGATTTAATAACATTATCTAGTGGTGATGATTCATTTTCATCATCTTCAAAAACATTCGACGAAGGTAAAGATTCATCAAATGAAACATGCATAGATTCTTCAATAGTCAAAGTTGACTTATTAAAAATTCTATATGCTTTACTCCTATTTGAGTATCCAATGAAGATACCTTCATTATATCTAGCATCAAATTTATCTAGATTATCTTTAGTGTTTAATATGAAACACTTATAACCAAATACTTTAAAATATGATACTTTAGGAATTCGTTCATAAAAACGTTCATAACAAGTTTTTTTAAGCTTTGGCTTAATCAATATTCTATTTAAAACATAACATGTTGTAGAAACAGCTTCAGCCCAGAATATTTAGGCAAATTACTTTCAACAAGCATAGTACGTGCACATTCTTGCAATGTCCTATTCTTTCTTTTGACCACTCCATTCTGTGGTGAAGCTCTAGAAAATACAAATGAATGTGTTATACCATTCTTGTTGTAGTATTCTGAAAAAGTTTCATTCTCAAATTCTCTACCATGATCACTTCTAATAACGACTACGGTTAGAGATTTTTGATTTTGAATACGTTTGCAAAAATTTGCAAATTCTTCAAAGGCTTCATTTTTTTGTTTTAAAAAGAATACCCATGTAAATCTTGAAAAATCATCTACTAAAACAAATACATATCTACTTTTATTTAAAGAAGCGACTCTAGTAGAACCAAATAAATCCATATGGATTAATTTGAGAGGCCTACTAGTAGATATCATTTCTTTTGTCTTAAAAGTAGATTTTACTTGTTTTCCTAGTTGACATGCATCACACAACTTATCTTTTCTAAAAGATAATTTCGGCAATCCTTTAACTAGGTTATTCTTAGATAATTTAGCAATATTTTTTATATTTACATGGCCAAATCTCTTATGCCAAAGCCAAGAATAATTGTTAGAAGTGACTGAACAAAAATCATTTGAAAACTCATTTGTTTTTAAACATAATTCGTATATATTATTTTCCCTAAAACCTTGAAAGATCACATTTTGCATAGATGAATCATAGATTAAGCATGCATCTTTTTCAAAGACTTTTTTATAACCCTTATCACAAAGTTGACTAATACTTAACCGATTATGCTTTAAACCACTAACTAGAAATACCTCTTCAATAGTAAGGGTTGTGTTCTTACCGACCATGCCTATTCCAGTGACCTTTCCTTTGTTATTGTCACCGAACGTAACAGTTCCTCTATCTATCTCTTGTATGGAAGAAAGTAGGTTTGCATGGCCAGTCATGTGCTTAGAACACCCGCTGTCAAGTTTCCATCTTTCTCTTTTATATACCTATAAAATAAGAATTGTGAATATGGTACCCTTTCCATTGGGTCCAAAGGAGATTAGTGTTTGGGAAACCAAACCCAAAGTGAGTTTGATTTACCACCAAAAGCCGGCATATAATTTACAGAATTGCACACATTATGAATAAAAGAATTTATATAAGTAATCCTATCATTAAGACTCAGATTGACTGGAACCCAAATATTTTTAGTCTGTCCAGTCGAATTTATTGTACCCTTCAGTCGACTATACTGAGAAGTCAATCGACTTGGAGGTGAAATAAGTCGACCTATATGAGGTTTTCGTCTTTTTGAATAAGACTCCAAACCTCTAGGCATACGACCGAATTTTGGGGTCAGTCGACTAGTCTGAATAGAAGGATTATTCTTTTCATGATCAAAAAT
Organism: Hemerocallis citrina; assembly: GCA_017893485.1. Lineage (NCBI taxonomy): Eukaryota > Viridiplantae > Streptophyta > Magnoliopsida > Asparagales > Asphodelaceae > Hemerocallis > Hemerocallis citrina. The sequence goes on along the minus strand of CM030364.1, from coordinate 64,029,802 downwards.
AATTTTTGGTTTTTCAAAATAATCATATAACATCTTTTTTACACTAGAAACAGACTCAATCTTATTACTACTAGTATCATTAGAAGTATGATGTTTTTCAAGGGTTTTTTGAAAACCAAGCCCAAACTTTTTATTAGATTAAACTTGATTTTGGAAAACTTCATTTAAATTCTCTTTTCCTTTATTAAACCTAGATACATTCTTGGATATCTCTTCATAATTTTTCTTAAGAGATACAAGATCTATATCCAAGTTTGAAAGACGAGAATTTAAAGACTTGACTTCAATATTTAAGTCAAAAATTTTTTAAGAAAGTGTTTGATTAACTTTCTCTAGATTTTTAACTCTTATTTTCTCCTTTTTTAGTTCTTGAAAAACTTCATTAAATGCTTCTAATAAATTATTTGAATCAAAATTGTCACTTACTTCATTTTGAGTAGACATAAAGCACACATTTGCGAGTTCATTTGATTCTTCATTCTCTTCTTCGGATGATGAGTCGCTATCATCCCAAGTTGCTTGATATGCCTTCTTGTTCTTCATGTATTTGTTCTTCGTGTAGTTGTCCTTCTTGAAGTTAGGAACTTTCCCTTTTGATTTTGCATATTCTAACGGACAGTCTTTCTTCATGTGTCCTGTTTTATTACACTTGAAACAAATAGGTAGTTCATTAGTATATTTAAACTTAGAATTGAATTTACCCTTTCCAAGAAATTTCTTGAATTTTCTAGTGAACATGGTTATTTCTTCTTCATCTTCTTCTTCATCTTGTGAATCGGACATGGCCTTGAAAGCAAGAGTCTTCTTCTTGGCTTGTTGAGATTCTAGATCCTTCTTGTGTTCTTATAGTTGTACTTCATATGCCATTAGATTTTCCACAAGATTCTCAAGAGAAAGTTGTGTTAAATCATTGGCTTCTTCTATAGTAGTGGTCTTCTTCTCCCATTCGGGAGTTAGGGCACGCAGGACCTTCCTCACCATCTCTGCTTGCGAATAAGTCTTTCCAAGAGCCACAAAAGAGTTTGTGATGTCCGTGAACCTTGTTATCATGTCCGACACATTTTCGTTCTCCTTTATACGGAACATCTCGAACCTGTGAACAAGAACAGAGATTTTAGATTCTTTGACCTTATTTGTGCCTTCATGTGTTACCTCAAGAGTGTGCCAAATTTGATAGGCCGTTTTTGCGTTTGACACACGGTTGAACTCCTTTTTGGTAAGGGCACAGAAGAGAGCATTCATCGTCTTTGCATTGTTCATGGTGTTGCTCTTCATGTCATCGTTCCATTGTGCATAGGGAATTTTAGGTACGGTATATTCTGTCTCGGTCATGTTCCAAATCTCATAGTTGATGGACTGTAGATAGATCTTCATTCTACACTTCCAATAGCTGTAGTTTGTTCCATCAAATAAAGGTGACCTTTGTGCGGATTGGCCTTCATGGTATTGACTTACATTTGAAGTAGATGCCATTGCACTCAACCAAGCTCTGATACCAAGTGTTGGATCCTGTATGCAAGGCAAATAACACTAGAGGGGGGTGAATAGTGTTGTATAAAAATTAATCAATAAATTGAACTTTTCGCATTGTTAAGTCGACTGGCAATAGAAGGAAGTCGACTGAAGCGTCAGATTAGAAGAGTAATTTAACTGAAGAGTTACAAGTCTGTTAAGTCGACTTAGAGAGTAAAGCAGTCGACTGACCAGACTCGATTTACACAAGAAACTCATAGAAATGAAAAATGCAAGTTTAGAGAATACAACTAAAGAGAGTCAACACAGCAAACACCACGATGTATCCTGGTTCGGTCCTCCCGACCTACGTTCAGTCCCCAAGCAACCCACTTGAGATTTTTCACTATTCTTGAAAAAGTTAAAAGAATACTCTACGGCCTTTGATAGAAACTATATCAAATCCGTAGACCTCTCTCACCACTAGAGAGAGCACAACCCACTCTACACCCTAGAGTGAAACTGACTCTAAACCAAGAGTCCTACTCTCTATCCGAAAAGACCACTCTCACAACCCGAGAGTGAAAACAACAAGAAGAGATTTACAACAACCTAAAGCCTTGTATGTGAAAGTGCTTTTAGTATAGTAGCTATTAGGTCGACTTCTGACTTCAGTCCAGAATTCAATATTATACTAGACTGAAAATCAGAGAACCAAGTCTTAAGAAAATTGAATGCTTTGAACAACTTGTTCTTTTCTTTTCTCAAAAGCAAAAGACTTGAAATAAAAAAAAATAGGAGTTGAGTAACCTTTGCCAAATGAATTCTATACTCTTTTTATAGAGTTAGAAATATTTGGACGTTGAGAGATAGGATCCCAACTACCATACAACGGCAGTAAAAATGTTTGAATTTGAAAAACAAGTTTTAAACTCAGAAAACTGTCAAAAATGGCTCGAACAGTCGACCGGGTTGCCATAAGAGTCGACTAGTCAGAGCTTGAATGAGTTCAGTCAGTTTCGTACTCAACAGTCGACTGCTTCCAAGAGTAAGTCGACTGGTACTCAATCAGCTGAACTTATACAAACTTTTATTTTGACATTTTGATTTTGTAAAACATTTTCTTTATTTAGGAAATGTGTGAGTGTGTGTGTGACAAGACTTTTACAAGATTCTAAGACTCACAAATAATACAAACAATATTTATAAGACATTTGTTCAAAAGTAGCTAATCACTTGAAGCTCTTGAAAGTCTTGAACTTGAAACTTGAAAGCTCTTGAACGTCTTGAACTTGAACTTGAAAGCTCTTGAAATACTTGAATGTGAACTTGAATCTTTGTGGCTTGAGCAAATACTTTTTGAAAGCTTTATCACATTGTATTGGCTTTGAATGCTTCATCATGGTATTGACCTTGAACACATTTGAAACACACTGCAAAAGATATGTAATATATAGAACAATTGTGTATTGTGTTGTAGTCATCAAAGTTAAGAATCTACAACCTTCACCAAAATCTTATCTATCTCTCAAGCCTTACTAGAAGATACTCTGCTGTTTACAATGTAAAACTCTAAGATGAGTACTAGCACACCTCTCAGTGGAGGCCATTACATTATTTTATAGAGATCTAGAGAAATCCTAGGTTGTAGTCTTTATCCTTCACCGTCCGATATATTCTAAAGGAAAAGCCACACGATAGGAGTCATATGATATTACTTGGAGAAGCAACTTGGGCTCAACCAATCCCCAAGGATCCGGCCAAAAACCGTTGCTCTGCTACTTGCGGTCGACCGCTATGTAGTAGAAAGCATCTAGAGAGCAGCTCTGGATGCCGCAGTTAACTGCCTCCTCCCTGACAGCCCACAACATCCTTTCGCTTCCAGTCTTTGCTTTGATCCCCTTCTCGCTTGGCACTATTTTCTTCATATCGAACCTAGTATGCAAGACATATACCCAACATCTAGGTCACAACATTTAGGTTTGCCTTCAAGAGTTGCAAAGAAAGAGGCTCCGGGGCAAGAAAGTTGGATCCATGCAAGTTTTGTCCAGATGACGGCCCACAGATTAGAGAAGACAGAGTGGATGACAGATTGCATCTATGGAGAAGTATATGAGCCTATGCAGATTAAGTCTAACGGAAAAGTTGCTTATTTCGCTACTTTTATAAGCGACTTCTCAAGGAAAGGTATGAGTCTATTTTCTCTTGTAAGAGTCAACAGTGCTTGACCGGTACATGGAGTTTAAGACATTAGTTGAGAGACACCCCTTTCAGTTGCAAACTTATACCTTACCATATCAAGCTCTTCTAGAGAAATTAGATTCATTTTGAAATTCAGGATATGTCTCACATCCCCCAATGTATGGATCATACTATCAAACATTCTAACCTGTACACTACCATATCTGATGACCTTAGGATTTTTTTCCCAAAACGACCCCTTTTTGCAAAGTTTTTCCCAAACCGCCCTACTTTTTTTTTATTTCCCAAAGCGCCCTACTCGGTCTTTCAAAGACCGAGTCTAGTGCAAATAGACTCGGTCTTTGAAAGACCGAGTCTTGCGCTTTGAAAAATCAAAGAGCAAGACTCGGTCTTTCAAAGACCGAGTCTATTTGCACTAGACTCGGTCTTTGAAAGACCGAGTCTTGGACTCTTGCGTTTTTAACAACGCAGATCCCCTTTCTTCTTCTTCTCTCTCTCTCTACTTTAACCTATTCTATTTCTCTAACCCATCTTCCTAGATCTAGGGCGACCTCCTACCCACAAAATCTAATCTTAATCTAAATATATTTACCAATATCTTCCTAACCCTCTAACCATCTCCACTATAAAAACCCAAAACCCTTCTTTTGAAAGATCCATATTTTTTATTTTTGCTAAATTTGAAGCGGATAGCAACTTCAACTCTTTTACCCAAATATCTACGGCTCTATCCTTGACGCTTGTGAAGGTATGATGAATATTGGCCTTTAATTTTCTGAATTTTGGTATAGGTTTTGTTTGTGGTTAGATAATAACTCGCATATTTTAATAAATATACGTAGGTATGGATCTTGAGATTCCTATTTGGTTATACTTTGGTGGTGAAATAATTCGTGATCCAAAGATTGGTAGTTGCTATAGTTTGTTGGATCCGGAAATAGTTTGGGTACCCCGTACCATTACATTGGAAGAACTAGTTGAGAAAATATATGAAGTTACTAATTGGGATAGGAATCAATGGAATGTGAAGATTTTAGCTCGATACGCAGCAGGAAGAGGAGATGGTCAGTATTTTATTACAGTGCCCGTACCTACTGATAATGCGCTGAAGTCATTGATTACTAGGACACTTGATCCCAATTGTGCTTGGTCTGCATTAGAGTTATATATTCAGCAAATTCAAAATTTGAATGCTCAGCCACATGATATTCCAAGTGCAAGCTTCATACGGGTAGTACCTACACAGCAGACGAGGTCTAACCCCGCTCAATCTTCACAACCAAATCCACTGTCCTCACAAGAAAACACCTTCACAAATACAAGAAATGCTGATTCTACAGATGTTGAGTTCCCCCCCAACCTACACCGGTTCCTGACTATGTTCCAAATGACAGTGTATTTGAACTCTTTCAAAATGCAGTGGTTAACAACAGCTTATTAGATGATGATGAAGAAGAGGAAGAAACAGACGATGATGAAAGTCTAGAAAGTGATGATGGAGAAGAAGATGATGATGTAGCAAATGTAAATCCTTCGAACAACAGTTCTAATGAAGTGAGAGCTACTGATAGGTATGCTAATGTTAACGCTCATGTTACGGAGGAGATGGCTCAAGCTGCTAGAGTACCCCCATTTCCACAAGAGTCTTCTGGTTCATCCAATGTAGACGAATTTTACGTTGGACAGGAGTTTGTAAGTAAAGGGTTGGAAGGACACAACAAGCATCGATGTACTAACAGAGCATCTCAAAACAATTAAAATTTGATTCTGTGCTTCCTATTGTGTTTGTAATATTTATTTCGAAATGAACACTTAGTTTGGATAGTTGTGGTTTGATGTTGTGAAGATAGTTGTGGTTTGTTGTTGAGAATGCTTGTTTCAATGAATCTGAAGATTGTTTCAAAGAATCTTGTGAAGTTTGTTGTTTAGAATGAAAGGGGTTGATTTGAGAAGATGATGTTGTTGTGTTGGTTAAAGGGAGAGGATTCGAAAGATGTTAAAACACTCAGCATCTGGCTGTAGCAAAAAAAACACTCAGCATCAAGACTCGGTCTTTCAAAGACCGAGCTTAATACAACTCGACTCGGTCTTTGAAAGACCGAGTCTTGTTGCTGAGTATTTTTTTTTGCTATCAGACTCAAGACTCGGTCTTTCAAAGACCGAGTCTAGTTATATTAAGCTCGGTCTTTGAAAGACCGAGTCTTGAGTTCAACATACTCCAGAGCCCAAGCAGCTCTCTGGAAACTTGTGAACATCACAGTCGGTCTTTCAAAGACCGTTCTAAAAACAACTAGACTCGGTCTTTGAAAGACCGAGTCTTCAATCTATGAATTTTTGATTGAAAACTCGGTCTTTCAAAGACCGAGTCTAGTTGTTTTTAGAACGGTCTTTGAAAGACCGACTGTGATGTTCACAAGTTTCCAGAGAGCTGCTTGGGCTCTGGAGTATGTTGAACTCAAGACTCGGTCTTTCAAAGACCGAGCTTAATATAACTAGACTCGGTCTTTGAAAGACCGAGTCTTGAGTCTGATAGCAAAAAAAAACACTCAGCAACAAGACTCGGTCTTTCAAATACCGAGTCTAGTTGTATTAAGCTCGGTCTTTGAAAGACCGAGTCTTGATGCTGAGTGTTTTTTTTTGCTACAGCCAGATGCTGAGTGTTTTAACATCTTTCACAACAACAACACAACAACAACATCATTAACCAACACATCAACATCATTTTTCACGACCACTTCAACTTCCACAACCACCTCATCTTCACAAATCAACCTTAAAAACGGAAAATACCCATCAAACAACTCAAAATTCCAACATGGGCATCAAAACCCATCATCACTACCACACTCAAAATTCCAACACAACAAACCACTTTCTTTCTTTCTTCACAACCAAAATATGAACTCCAAAATTCCACCAACTTACAAACACAAGCATACTGATAAGACCACCACTCCAGCTCAGTACCAAAATTCCAAAATTCCACCACTCCAACTTACAAACACAATCTGAACTTCAACTTACCAAAATTCCACCAACTCAGTACCAAAATTCCACCACTCCACACCACACCAACTTAACACAAAATAAGACCACTCCACACCAACTTAACACAAAATAAGACCACTCCACACCAACTTAATACAAAATAAGACCACCACAACAAACCACAACTCTCTACCTCCATCTATATCTTATTCAACAATATTATCTTCACAACCACAAACACAACATCTTCACAACCACATCTACTTCACAACCACATCTCAACCACATCAACAATGTTGTTAATATCATCTTCATGACCACATCAACAATATTAATAACTTCATCACAAACAGAAGAACATTTAAAAAAAAAACTACAAAATCAAAATAATTAAAAATATTACAACAACTACCAAATTAAAAAAATATTACAACAAACTAACATATACAAAACATCATAAGTTAAGGGTCCGGTGTGAAGAAGTTGGGGGGGTTTCGTTGTCATCTACGACGTTGTGGAGTAGCCTGTGTGAGTGCGGACAACGGGATCTCCTCTTCTTGAATCTCATCCCCAACGTCTTGTTGTTCATCATCCCCTTCAATCTCATGCTCTGCTTGTTCTTCGTGTTCTGAATCGCTTTGAGGTTGAGGTGGGGGCCTATGAACAACTCTTTTTCATCAATGACCAGTACGACCGCTCGTTCGATGTGTGGGGGTCCTCAGTAATGCATCTAATGTTGCGCCCTCCCCCACAAGATCAGCTTGTGCACGGCAACACGATAACATCTCCCGTACTGTATCCTTCGCCTGATCGGCGATGTTGCTATTCAACATAGAAACACATTTTTTGGCAAGGGACCAAGTCTGGATCAACTGAGAAATATGAAAAGTTGAATTAGATGCACATACATATATAAAAACATATTGATATATAAACTTTGAAACTTTAAAACGAAACATTAAAACTTACAAAGCCACGAATAGTGGATCCCTTTGGTTGGTACATCGGCAACCTCACGGAATCTTCATCTACTGGTTCGGTCCCTGGTCGATGAATCGGTACAACGACTCCAGTAGGAGTCTGCAACGGTGGGGAAATAAACCGTCTAGTGACTCTCTCGTACCAAGACATGTACACCCCATGCAACGAGAGGTCGAAGGGTGGAATGTCACCGATGATTTCTTCAAAACGGTGAACATTCCATCTCTGAACGTAATCGAAGAAGCAAGTAGCCCAATTGTGTCCGGGTGTACGGTCCATTCCAGTGATGTTATGCATCTCGGCATTGAATGGCGCGGCAACTGGAATCCCTTGGTGAAGACCAAACTGGCGTAACACCCTATCGGGGTAGTAAAACTCAACAACCCCAAAGTTGATTAGCGGTGCTTTCGTGAGCCACAAATTACGCCTGAACGTGCAGATAGGTGGCAGTCGAATCAGTCGCTCCTCTGTGTAAGGGGTCCACACCACACAGTCAGCGGCCAACCTATCGAGCTCATCGCGGTAGTATGTCAAGCACCTGTTGGGGTTGGCTGTCCATGTCAGTTTCCCTATCCAGTACACACCGATCGGAGGTAGCATGTCAATATCTTCAGGAAGAACTCTCCAATGTTGAGATTGGATCCGTACTACGGGCCGACCTACGTGAATCCGCTCCAAACTCCATATTTGCAGTAAAATTAGAGGTCCATTCATCTGGTTCGAACCTATACTGCACAGACACAGACTCCGATACAGTGACGATAGTATTGCACTGTCCCAACTGTAACGGCTGACCCTACCTAGATCGGCGATTAAGGGCAAGAACATCAGTGCTACGGTATTCCCGATCGAATTTGGAAACAAGACCGTGCCGAATAGCGTTAGAATATACGCCCTACATTAGCACTCCACCTCCGCTGCAGTTGAACCGTCATTCAATCTATCTTTAAACGTGTCCTTCAACCACTTTAGACGAATAAATTTCCCATTTATCGCACCGGCCTCCACTTTAACCCCTAAGTACTCCTCCACTATATACACTGGGTCAAAGTCCATCGATCCTGTGACTGCCTCTCCATCGACTGGAAGCCCGGTTAGTATGGCAACGTCTTGTAGAGTCACCGTCATCTCCCCGACTGGCAGGTGAAATGAGTGTGTCTCGAGCCTCCATCTTTCAAGCAGTGCTTCCAAAAGTGGACGATCGCACTTGATGGATGTCATCATGGCAATACCGTAGAATCCACAATCTCTTAGTATCTCGTGTATACGTGGGTGCACAGGTAGCGGATGACCAGTCCTAAAGCGGCACTCCGTAGCCTCGCCATTCCAAACATTCTGCGATCGATGCAACGGTTGGAGAGTGAGGAGTGAAGGGTCGAGTGGTCCGGGGCCTCCAGAAGGGATATAGGACGACGAAGGGACTGAAGAAGAAGTGCCCGCCTCATTTGGATTGAATTCAACCTACATAACAATAACATTTACATCAATAGACCGAAATGTAATACAATTCTATTAGAATCAACATTTAATTACTTACATTAGTAGCCTCCGTAGGAGCACGACCACGACCACGACCACGATCACGATCACGTCCACCGCGAGTACGTACTCTATCGCCACGTGGAGGTCTACTACTTTCTCCTACCTCCATGTTACCCCTTGTGCATGCCATTTACAATAGACTACAAATCCTACAACATCAACAAAAATGTTATTAACTATACATAACCTACATATAAAAATAAACTCTATATAACAATGCCGTTTATTCTCTAATTTTAGCAAAAAACTAGAGTATAACAAATTCAACAAATTCAATACATAAACCTAGATTCTGTAAAATTCTAAAAAACTAGATTCAACAAATACTATATGGAATTCTATACAAAATTAAGAAACGCCTAAGTGTCATTGATTGATATTGAACAATCTTATTTTACTTCAACTTTTGAACAAGTGAGATTGAACTTTTGAACAAGTGAGATTTTACTTCAACTTTTGAACAAGTAAAAATAACAACTTTTAATACTTCAACTTTTGAACAAGTGAGATTTGACTGTTGAATTGATTGATATTGAACAATCTTATTTTACTTCAACTTTTGAACAAGTGAGATTGAACTTTTGAACAAGTGAGATTTTACTTCAACTTTTGAACAAGTAAAAATAACAAAAATAACTACTCTACATTGTCAACAATAAGTCAAATTCAACTCATCAACTTCACAATAGCATCAACAGTAACACAAATTTTCCAAAGACGAAGACGAATCCAAAGCTTAAGAAATATACCTTACAAGTAGGAGAATCCAAAGACGAAGACGAAATTGGCGAGAAGAGCAAGATCCTACAACCGAAATCTTCCAAAGACGAAGACGAAATTGGCGAGGTCTACGAAATTGGGTATTCGGGGTTTAGGGTTTTAAGAAATAATCAATTTTGGGGAATAGGATTGGGGAAAATCGAAATTGGATTATAGAGTAATTGGTTTTGGGAAGTTTAACGATCTATTAAGGGAGTAATCGAACAAAAATTGTCGAGTACGATGGATTCGCTGAGGGAAAGAGCGAAGAAGGAAAAAAACTCTCAATAATCGAGAAGAAGAAGAAAGGGGATCTGCGTTGTTAAAAACGCAAGAGTCCAAGACTCGGTCTTTCAAAGACCGAGTCTAGTGCAAATAGAGTCGGTCTTTCAAAGACCGAGTCTAGTGCAAATATGAGTTGTCCCTCCATTTACATATTTGTAAGTGTTAACCAAACTCGTATGTGGCACATATGAAAAGAACACTCCGAATCAAATATCCATTCATTAGAGAAGTCATACTTAGAATTGACTGCAATCAGCACATCAAAACAATCTTCTTCTTCCTCGGAATCTAATTTTTCAACCACATGATTTGCCTACGAGTTCCCACTTGGCTTATCCTTTCCTACTCTGACCTTTCCACTCCTTATATTTCGGCAATTTGTTTTGAAGTACCCACGTTTGCCACAAAATTAACAACCTTTTGGATTGACTTCATCATCAGTTCTGTACATCTCCTTCTATTTGTTGCATGACCTCTCGATCTTTCCCTACCTCCACTTGCAACTAATCTCGATTCATCTTCACTGCAATCTGAGCTCGATCATTGTTTTCTATGACGTTATGACTTCCTCAAACTAAAGAGTATCGTTCCCATACAAGATGGTTGTCATAAGATGATTATAACTAGGTGGGAGAGACACGCAATAATGGAGCATTGTCGTCCTTCTCAAGTTTTACTTCTAGGGCCAACATATCTTACATAATCTATTGAAATTGTTCAAGTTTAAGGGAATTAAATGGAATCCCTTCATTTATCTATACTAAACGATGCTTCTTAAAATACAACTTGTTTGGAAGAGCATTTTATTTCATTATTTCATATTTAATAAATAAAATATTTTAACTTTATGCAAAAACATAAGCTAGCTGCAAGATTAATCATGGTTTGCATTAAACATAATATCTGTAACTCACTTCTCATATAAAATCATAGTAACGCCATTATGCCCCAGTCAGTTTCCTAAACACCTCTATAAAATACAACAATTTTCTACATCCAAACACAAGGAACAAAAATCAGCAATGCACCTCTTCCTCTCCTCCTTTCTCTTCTCCTTGGTCCTCCTCTCCTTCGCTGCGGCAACAATTATGAACAATACATTCAAGTCAGTCTCTCGTGCTGACTCCTCAATCCACTACGAGTTCTGTATCACCACTCTCGAATCCAGAATGAGAATACCCTCTTCTAAAGGTCCATTAGACTTTCATGCCCTCACTGAAATTGTTGTAACAAGTGCATTTCAATTTGCATTCGGTATTTCTGATCAGTGACAGCGCTGACTCCATGGATGGTGAGGAATTTGATTTAGTGAACGAAGAACAGGCGCGGTTAATGAATGATGAAGAGAGAGAGAGAAAAAAAAAGAAAAGGTTCACTGAGTGTGCTGATATTTATCTGGAAGTGTATCTACGGCAAGGCTAGCAGGCGGTAAATATGGTTAGTGAAAGGTGGTAAGGGAAAGCCCAAAACTTCTAAAGGCTGCCTCGGGTGCCTACAGATAATAGTGAAAATTACAACAAATTAGGGCCATACGATTCGGGCATTGATCCTAAGATAAATTAATCATAATGAGGCTTTTTAACATGTCCATACCTTTTTTATGTTCATCTACAAGACATGGGCCGTGATATGGGTCAGATAACGTGGCCCCTTCTAGGCCACAGGATCCCCTCAGAAATCGTGCACAGCCGGATCATCTGAATCCGCCATGTCAGCACAAAAACCGTCCAGGCCTTTGCCACGTTAGCCTGGAAACCGCCCAGGCCTCCGCCACGTCAGCCCTATACCGCTTGGGCTTCTGCCACGTCAGGCCCACGGGCAACCGGGTCCAGACCCGGTTGGCTTCTCCTATAAAGACCAAACCCTCTACCCCTTATCCAAGTAATCAATCTTTTCCCTCTCAAATACTAGTTACTGTTACTCTCTCAGTAGCTGACTAGATCGTCGGAGGGTCTGCCACCGAGACCAACCCCGGTGTTCCTAGACCGTGTGCATGTACACGAGACCTCAAATCCGAGCCTCCTGACCGAGCCGGGCATCCAGTCTCTACCTCACTCCCGCCTACTTCCCAACCGTTCGCCCAGCTGAGGGCCGTCCGCACCGGAGCTTCCTCCCCTAATACAAATCGAGAAGAACTCACACCTGGTGCATCCACACGCCTCCCCAAAAACAAACTGCATCAGGTTGGCGCCATCTGTGGGAAACTCTCCAAGTGCAGACGCCGGCCCGAGCTCAGCCATCAACGGTACCCCGTCAACCCGAGCTCACATGGCGCCCAAAGCCACGAGAGTTGTTACCTCAGCGCGTCGGCAGGACGTGCCTCCACAGGGCGTCGGCGCCGATGCTCATGCATCCATTAACCCTGGGGTCAGTCACGGACTCCAACCGGGTGCCTCCCGTCCAATCCAACCCGACCAGCAGGGGGTAATCCAGAATCGACAGGCAAGCCGGAATAGGGGAGGGGCCGCTTCCAACTCGGCCCCGAACCATCCCAAACCTCCATCCCAAGGGCGGGGACCGGCACTTAGCCGCGTCGGCCGGCACCACCGGCTCAACAAAATCGGGCCGAGCGAACCCCGGTCACCCACCAAGAGTTCCAAGACTTCCGAAAAGAAATCATGGAGGCCATCCGGGGAACCCCCGTCAATGAGAACATCTGCCGCTCTCACTCCCATTCGGATGCCGAGGCCAGCGTGTCTCGCATCCCGACAGTCCAGCCGGAGTATGACGATGACATCTTGAAGCGCCTCCAAGAAATGGAAGACCGCCTCGACCACTTTGGGGACGGCGGCCCGAGGCTGACCCAGGGATACAGGCCCATCTGACCTCCTTTGTCCACCGCCATCTTGCGGGCGGAAATACCCCGAAACTTTCGCCCACCTCAATTCGAGACTTATGATGGGGAGGGTGATCCTGCTGATCACATGGAGAGCTTCAAAACCCTCATGATGATTCACAATGCATCGGATCCCCTCCTGTGCCGCGCCTTCCCCGCCACCCTCCGGGGTCCGGCTCGGGAATGGTTCTCCAAGCTCGCCCCCCGCTCCATCTATTCTTTCGACCAATTGGAGGGCAACTTCCTCGCCCACTTTGTGACCAGCCGAAAGGACAAGTGCGTCCCTACTTGGCCTCCACCAGAAGGAAGGGGAGTCGCTCCGGGTGTTCGTTCGAAGGTTCACCACTGAGGCAAGATCGGTCCCCTCCCTCGACCTAGGGGTCGCCTCAGCAGCATTCTGGCATAACATCCGTCATGGACAGCTGAAGGCCTCCCTAGCAAAGAAGCCCCCTATAGATTTCCCCGACCTCCTCAATCGGGTTGAAAAGTACATCCGAGCTGAGGAAGCCCTGAATCCAGAGGACTCGGAAGAAATCCCCGGGAAGGGAAAATGCAAGGCCGACAAGGTCAAGCCAGCGAAGAAAGTTCCAAGAGACAGGGCACCACGAAAAGGGTTCCTCCGGTCCCTCGCTTTGAGAGATACACTCCGCTGATGCAGAACGTGTCAACCATTCTCTTAGCGATCGAAGACAGGGACCTCGTGCAATTCTCCCCCCCTCCCCCGGCCAAACAACAACAACAGTAAGAAGAGGGATCAGCGGTTCTACTGCCGCTTCCACCGGGACAACGGGTACGACACGGATCATTACCGTGCCCAGAAGGACGAGATCGAGGCCCTCATCCAACGAGGGTACCTCCGGGAGTTCAAACGGGAAGACGCTCGGGACCAGAGGGATACGAGGAACAGGAGGGCTTCCCCTCCGCCTCGAGCGCCCAGACAGCGCCCCGAGCGGGACCAGGAGCCTGAAGAACCCGAGGGTCAGGCCATCTTACATTGCGTCCACGGAGGGCCAATGGGAGGGGAGTCCAACACTTCTCGCAAGGAGTTCGTCCGAAATGTCAATGCCGTCCAGGGCCCCCTCTCCTCCCAGGTCCAGCAACTCCCTGTCTCCTTCTCGGGGGAAGACCTGGAAGGAGTTTGGCTCCCGTACTGTGATGCACTCGTTTTCAGCCTCAGCATGGCGAACTTCGAGGTTCGGCACATCCTCGTTGACAACGGAAGCTCGGTAAACATCCTCTTCCTATAAGCCTTCGAGAACTTGAAGCTCTCCCGAGATAAGATAAAACCAGCCGGATACACATTGCATGGATTCCCGACATCCCGGTGGAAATAGAGGGGATCGTCACTTTAGACATCATAGCTGGTACGACCCCACACCGAAGGACCGAGTCAATGGACTTCATGGTCGTGAACGTCAAGGCAGCTTACATCGCCATACTCGGCCGTTCCGGGCTTTGCTCCCTCCAGGCGGTTCCCTCGGCCTACCACCAGAAGATGAAGTTCCCTACCAACACTGGTTTCGGAGTTGTCTGGGGAAACCAAGAAGCAGCCCGATCAAGCTACATGACGGCGATCAGGGGCGGGGTATTTCCCCTCGATGCTGTCGAGCTGCAGCCCAAGAGAACCTAGCCGGAAACAGAACCGGCAGATGAGCTAGAAGATGTCTTATTCGAGAAGGGGGACGCGTCAAGGTGTTTCCGAGTGAGCTGCTCCCTCGCTCCCAACCTCAAATCTGCCCAGATCAGCTGCATTCGCCGCAATGTCGACCTCTTCACCTGGAAGCCCTCTGACATGCCCGGTATCTCCGAGGATCTCATCATGCACAAACTCAGCGTGATCCCCGGTTCAAAGCCGGTCGTCCAGAAGCGACGTAAGTTTGCCCCAGAGCGACAGCATCCGGTAAATACGAAAGTGGACAAACTCTTGTCTGCTCATTTCATACAAGAGGTCAACTACCCTGAGTGGCTGGCAAACGTCGTGATGGTCAAAAAGGCGAGCGGGAGCTGGAGGATCTGCATAGACTTCACAGACCTCAACAAGGCATACCCCAAAGATTCGTTCCCTCTCCCCAGCATCGACGCTCTGATCGACGCCACATCGGGTCACGAGCTCCTGTCCTTCATGGCACCTTCTCTGGCTACAACCAGATCCGAATGTTTCCTCCCAACATAGCCAAGACGTCTTTCGTCACTGACCAGGGGCTCTACTGCTACCGGGTCATGCCCTTTGGGCTGAAGAACACCGGTGCTACGTATCAGAGGCTCGTTGACCGAGATTCAAGGATCAAATTGGGCGTAACATGGAGGTGTACGTCGACGATATGCTCGTCAAAAGCCAATAGGGACAGAATCACGTCGCTGACCTAGAAGAGGCCTTTGGGGTCCTTCGAACCCACAACATGAGGCTCAATCCGGCGAAGTGTGCGTTCGGCGTCTCCTTAAGAAAGTTCCTCGGATTCATCGTCAGCCAGTGCGGCATCGAGGCGAACCCCAAAAATCCAGGCCATAATAGACATGACCCCTCCCAGGAACATTAAAGAAGTCCAGAGGCTAACGGGAAGACTAGCGGCCATCGGCCATTTCCTCTCCAAGTTCGGGGAGAAGTCCCTTCCATTCTTTAAGGCACTGTGCGGAACCGGAGGGTTCGAATGGGGTCCTCAACAGCAAGAGGCATTCGCCCAATTGAAGGAGTACCTCGCCAACCCTCCTCTCCTGAGCAAGCCCGAACCAGGTGAGCCACTCTGGCTCTACCTTTCGGCTTCGGAGACCGTGCTCAGCGCCGTCCTCGTTCGAGAAGAGGAAGGAGTCCAAAAGCCTCTGTACTATGTGAGCAAGGTCCTGTTCGACGCCGAGACCAGATATTCCAGGATGGAGACAATGGCATACGCCTTGATCATGGCCGCACGAAAGCTCTGTCCATATTTTCAGGCACATTCCGTCCAGGTGCTCACGGATCAACCTCTGAAGGTCGTGCTCTATAAGCCCGAGATCTCGGGACGACTAGTCAAATGGTCGATCGAGCTCAGTCAGTACGACATCGGTTATCAACCGAGGATGGCCATCAAAAGACAGGCCCTCGCCAAGTTCATCACGGAATGCACCATCTCCGAGCAACCGACAAGCAAGGAAGCCGACCAGACGTGTGAAGTTTACGTCGACAGTTCCTCTTGCGAAGCGGGGAGTGGCGCGGGCATCATTCTGCGGGGTCCGGATGGTTTCCTCCTTCAATACTGCATCCGCCTCAACTTTTTGGCCTCTAACAATGAGGCTGAGTACGAGGCCATGATCGCCAGGCTCATCCTGGCTCATCAGGTCGGCGCCAGGCAGATCAGGGCCTTTAGTGACTCTCTACTTGTGGTCAACCAGATCACTGGAGAGTACGAGGCCCAAGACGATCCGATGATCAGGTACCTGGCCATAGTCCAACCACTATTAACGTCCTTCGACGAGTCGGGAGTCTTAAGAATTCCCAGGGAGCAGAACGCCCAGGCCGACGCCCTGTCAAAGTTAGCTTCCTCATCCTTTGAAGGCCTCGACCACACCATCCTGATCGTAGTCCTGTTGAAGCCAAGTACAGACTTCTCTAAGGCTCTCTGCGTTGAAGACGGAGCTCCTCCCGACGACTGAACCACTCTTATCAAGAAATTTCTAATCGAGGGAGAGCTCCCCGAAGATCGGGCTGAAGCGAGGCGGGTCAGGGTCCGTTCAGAAAGGTACGCCGTAATCGATGCAACCCTCTTTAAAAGGTCCTACACAACAACGGATGGCAGACCCTACCTCCGCTGCTTGACCCCTGATGAAGTAAAGTACACCCTAAAGGAGCTACACGAAGGGATCAGCGGATGCCATATGGGAAGCCGCTCGCTCGGGCAAAAGGCTTTGAATCACGGGTACTACTGGCCCACTATGCTGTAAGACGCCCTCGCCCTAGTGAAGAAGTGCATTCCCTGTCAACGGTTCTCCCCCGTGAAGTGGGCTCCGCAAGCAAACCTCTGTTCCATGGCCAGTCCGACCTCCTTTGCAATGTGGGGGATGGATCTGGTAGGCCCATTTCCAAAGGCAACGGGCCAACAAAAGTTTCTCATAGTGGCGATCGACTACTTAAGTGGATCGAGGCAGAGCCATTAGCAACGATCACCGAGCAACAGACCCAACAGTTTTTCTGGAAACACATCGTTTGTCGGTTCGGGATCCCACAGGTGCTCATCACAGACAATGGAACTCAGTTTGTGGGTAAGCATTTCCGAAAGTTCAGCGAAGATCTCGGGCTCCAGCAGTGCTTCTCCTCGGTATGCCAACCCCAGTCAAACGGTCAGGCCGAGAACGTGAATCGCTAAATCCTCGATGGCCTTAAGAAACGACTCGATAACTCTGTCAAGGGGTTATGCATAGATGAGCTGCCAAGCATTCTCTGGTTCTCTGGGCCCACCAGACGACAAAGAGAATCCCCATGGGGGAGTCGCCATTCAATCTGACATACGGTGTGGAGGCCATCATTCCACTGGAAATTGGGATCCCTTTGCCCCGGATCATGGCTTTCGACGAAGCAAGCAACTCTGCACAGCTGTGGGCCAACCTGGATCTCATAGACGAGGTCAGGGAGAAGTCCGCCATCAAAAAGAGCATCTACCAACAAAGGATCGAAAAGTTCTACAACAAGAAGGTGTGTCCCACCGACATTAAACTCGAAGATCTCGTCCTCTGAAAGTTGGCTGTATCCAATCCCGGCCAGAAAAGGAAATTGGCCCCAAACTGGGAGGGTCCTTACAAAGTATCTGAGATTGTGTGTCCAGGAACGTACCGCCTAACCAACTCAAAAAGCATGGCCGTCAAGAGGCCCTGGAATGCAGAGCACCTCATCAAGTTCCTAGGAGGAGAGGACTAGCCTCCATCCCATGTAAATTATGAAGAATGTAATCGGCACGTCGTGCCTCGTTTTGTGTAAAGTTCAAATATGTTGTAAATATGCCAGCTTTCTTAAAACAAGTTTGTGGCTTCGTATTGAGTCTCATTAAAAAACCATGCTTACGGCTCGGCGCTCGGATAGCATCGCGAGCCAGAAAAGCTTTCCTTACAAGCTTACGGCTCGGCGCTCGAATAGCATCGCGAGTGAGAAAGGCTTCCCTTAAAACCTTACGGCTCGGTGCTCGGATTCATCGCGAGCCAGAAAAGCTTCCTTTACAAGCTTACGGCACGACGCTCGGATAGCATTGCGAGCCAGAAAAGCTTCCCTTACAAGCTTACGGCTCGGCGCTCGGATAGCATCGCGAGCCAGAAAGGCTTCCCTTACAAGCTTACAGCTCAGTGCTCGGCTACACCCGTATTGTCTTCCTGAGAACAAGTGTGGGGGCTCGTCATCGCACTCGAGCAAGGCCGAGGCTTTCTTCAAAGCACCTCGAATGATATGCTCGGCGACGACCTTTATCTACGCCCGTTACTGGCTTTCTCTCCGGTGTGGGGGCTCGGCATCTGCCCCTAGCACGGTTTGGGCTTCTTCAAGCCCATCAACCTATGCGCAAGGCGGCAACCGCCAGCCACACCCGTACCATTTTCCTGAGAACAAGTGTAGGGGCTCTTCGTCGCCCTCGAGCAAGGCCAAGGCTTTATTCAAAGCACCTCGACCGTTAAGCTCGGCGACGACCTTCAGCTATGCCAATTACTGGCTTTCTCCCCAGTGTGGGGGCTCGGCATCTGCCCCTAGCATGGTTTGGGCTTCTTCAAGCCCATCAACCAATGTGCAAGGCGGCAACTGCCAGCCACACCCGTACCGTCTTCCTGAGAACAAGTGTGGGGGCACGTTGTCGCCCTCGAGCAAGGCTGCGGCTTTCTTCAAAGCACCTCGACCGATATGCTCGGCGACGACCTTCAGCTACGCCCGTTAGTGGCTTTCTCCCCGGTGTGGGGGCTCGGCATCTCCCCTAGCACTGTTTGAGCTTCTTCAAGCCCATCAACCTATACGCAAGGCGGCAACCGCCAGCCATACCTGTACCGTCTTCCTGAGAACAAGTGTGGGGCTCGTCGTTGCCCTCGAGCAAGGCCGAGGCTTTCTTCAAAGCACCTCGACCGATAAGCTCGGCGACGACCTTCAGCTATGCCCATTACTGGCTTTCTCCCCGGTGTGGGGGCTCGGCATCTGCCCCTAGCACGGTTTGGGCTTCTTCAAGCCCATCAACCTATGCGCAAGGCGGCAACCGCCAGCCACACCCGTACCATCTTCCTGAGAACACGTATGGGGGCTTGTCATTGCCCTCGAGCAAGGCCGAGGCTTTCTGTAACGCCCCAAAAATTATTTTTTTTGACTCCAAAATCAATTCTTTCAATTTCTATCTCACTTTAAACATAAACTAAGAAAATTATATTTCAAGGAAAATTCTGGCAGAGTTTTCCCTGTAAATTTTGCCCCGAAACACAAATAGCTTACGAAATTCTGCTCAAAATTCCGTAGCTTACAATACATGCAATCATTTCACGGGCTCCCCAGGCCAAAATGAGCAGAAACACACAGGCAATATAATATAATGCTCTGGGGGCCAAACTCATAACGGATTATCAAATATCAAATAAAAACTATAAATTTCTTTGAAAAACGAGGTAAAAATTTAGAAAAATCTTTGTAAAACCTACCACAGAGCCCAGTACTCCACAACGAGATGGGTACGGGTCACAAACATACCATACCACCCCACACTATACTCATCATCATCATATACATGCATATACATCCATAATACAATTTAAATCATAAATTTACCCCTCATCATATTAACTTAAACAGAAAATTTAAAAAAGAAAGAAAAGCTTCACTTCATCCAATCTATCTTTCACCTCTGCCCTACTGAGGACCTGCAACAGTAGGGGATCTAGGGTAGTCTAGGGACTCCCTAACCCCCCAAACACTAAGAGGTTAGCCATTTCTGGTGTGAGTATGATTTACTAATCTAATAAATAAATTAAACTATATAAAGAAAATAAATTAAACTTACAATATCAGGGTAAGAAGATTAAATCTGAATCTGAATATTAAAGCATCAAAATACAACTTTATATCAAGTTCTTGGCAATTCTGCATCCGTCTACATATAAATAACTTCCCACCCTTCACTAAACACATCATATTAAGATATAACTGTGTATATATATAAATACATATATATATAAATACCACTCCTTCAATTCACACTCAATTACAACGCTACATATTAATTCACATTCCATTACCTATCAACTAAATTCTCCAACACAAATACTCATCTTTTCACAATTACCATCACCTCATCTTTTCTTTATTGTCACAATTAAGCACATAATGTCACTACCACTTTTCTTCATACCTATTTAGCCACGCACTTCATTTGCCATGCATTAGCATCTACGAACTCATAACTCGTATTCTTTCATACTCATTTTCATATTACACCACACCGCGTTCATTTATTTCTTATAACACCTATCATCACATCTCGCAATACCTCACCTTTACTCTCATCATACATTACAACTACCTTCCTTTCACTTTCAATACATCATCATGCTCATCATTACCTCCACTCTCATCGAACTCATCATTGTTATACTTACTTTCATTTTCTCATATAACACATATTTCAATTTACCTCTCTTCTATTTCCAACCTGAAATATCGGCATCATATCAACAACTCACCTATTCATCCTGAAAATTATGCCTAGGCAGGTAGTTCCCACTATTTCCTCCGAAATAGCAGGCGAGTAGTTCCTAGTCACAATTCCCAGGGCACACAATCTTATAACACAGCATACTTTCTTTAATAACCATTTCATAACCAAACTCATAATACAGCTATTTATCTTATGGTATTATATCACGTATCACATCATTAACATATCACTTATAGCACAAAATGCCATTAACTTCACTTTCATTCTTATCACAATATACTCCATATCCCAAACATAGTTTGGGCAATTACATATCACACCCCAAAGCCGATAGCTTGGGTAATACTCACCGCACCCCAAACACATAGTCTGGGTAATATCACATCACATCTCAAACCAAATGCCAATATATACATACATATCTCCTGTAGTATATTCACATCTCCCATAATATAAATAATCTCCGTAATATATATCATATCATCAATATCTTTATATATACACACATTCTTTCAGTACACATATACATCTTTATATTTTCTCCTTTTCAGTGCCCACACAACTGACCTCCACATACAACACAGGGATCTCTGTGCCTCCCATCCCGTACATTTCAATCCCGCTAACCCACCACATCACCCAGATCCAGGTGTCCTAAGCATCTACCATTTGTGGGCTGGATTGAAAGTACGGTTGCGCGCTTGTCCAACCAAGACTAAAGCCAAAAGGCTAGTCAAAAGTAAAATATAACACGTGGATCGATGCTCACACAGAGTCTTACACGTCCGAGGCTACGTCTTCCTCCTGGCCCTATACCAGTGAGGAAAACTCCTGATCCCCAAATATAATTTGGGGCAATATATAACTCCTGATCCCCAAATATAAAATTTGGGGCAATATAAATATAACACATGTTCCTGGGTGTATCCCGGGCCTGTGGGGTCTAGCCCAAACCCCGGGAGATTGTGCGGCACTGCAATATTTAATTCTCCTTTATATACATATACATATCTCCTTTATTATATACTCCTTCACAATATAACTCCTGTTCCCCAAATATAAAATTTGGGGCAATATTAATACATATATAACTCTTGTTCCCCAAATATAATTTGGGGAAATATATAACTCCTTTATAATATCTCCTTTATAATAACTCCTTTAATACAATAACTCCTTTAATATAACTCCTTTATAAAATATCCCCATATATTCATTTATAATATATCTCCTTTATAATATTTCTCCATATATATATAAATATATCTCCTGTATAACATAACTCCTTTATAATATATCACTGTATATCTCCTTTACAGTATAACTCCTCTATAAAATAACTCATTTACAATATAACTCCTCTATACTCTAATTTCACCGTTATAACATAACATGAAAACATATACTCCATTAAATTCATAAGCATACGCATACCATTAATCTCATCGATTATCGTATAAATTCTCAGTTATCACCCACACGGCACACACACATCACGCAAATTTTCAGATCACTTTATCACACCAAACTTTCAATTTATCGCACACCTATTACACACACACCACAGCATTCACTTCGTCCTATCATCGCATCACAATGTCATATCGTACACACCATACTTTCCATCTTATCACATCAGTCATGAGATCACACATCACATATACAGATACATAACTCTGATCTTTACAACCCCAAAGCATATAAATATTTATCTACAAGCATCAACACACTCCCATACATATATATACTAATTTCTTATACCTCATAATTTACTCCATATCATACTTATGAATATTTCTATATTCAATATACTTCACACATCACACACCAAACCATATTTTAAAATTTTCATAGCACATTATGCACATGTAATAAAAATATCATACTCACATAGCATCCAGCGAAGACTCGAAGCGCCATCTCGCTATCCCGCATCCAAAGTCGCCAACATATCCTATTATCAAATTTCAACGCAATTAAGGCTCAAATCATCCAAATCAATCACAAAAGCTAATAACCATATTCCAAACATCACACAAGTGTTTATTGAACGTCTGGGATACACACGTGCGAAGCACGGGATATTCAAAATCCTACGGGATTTTTATTTCCCAAACAATAACAAAATCACCCCTAAAATATTTTAATAACTCAACTATATTTTGCATTACTATACGAGAAATAACTCATACATATATAATTCTCTTTTACAAACCCAAAACCCTAATTTATTAACAACTTGCAAATTCACCATCAACTTGCTAATTTCTCGTATCTATAACACCCAACCCCTCATAATCTCCCTACTACCATATTTCTACTCAATAGAAATTGAAAACACTTAATTTCATACAAACAAAATAACTAGGGTATACCTTTTCGAAGCCCTCTCCGAAAATCGATGCTACCACGAGCTAGAGCACCCTCCAATGAGCCTTTTCCCCAATTTAATTTGAAAACCACGGAGAAACGAGGTGGATTTGAGCGGGAGAAGGGGAGGCCGATGGGTTTCGGTGCTTCAGTTTCGATCGGGAAAAAAAAGAAAAAGGAAAAGAGGAGGAGAGGGGAAAGGGGGTTAGGGGTTTTTATTAAAAAAGTTTATAAAATAAATATTTATAAAGGGTTAACTACAAATAAGCCCTCAGACCTCCAAAGTATTTCAAATAACCCCAACTCTATTCTTTAATAATACCAACAATACAAAATACACTAAATTTATTGCATAATAATCCTCCAAAATTATAAAATAAAATAAAAATAAACAATATCTCTTCACATAAAATTTCAACTCGTAGCTCCAATATACCAATAATACCAATCTACCACAAATATCCATACCAGTGTCAATATTTAAATAAAATACATCAAAAATAATTTTTACCACTCAAAATATATAAAGACAGACATTTTCGGTATTTTAAAAATTCGAGGTGTTACACTTTCTTCAAAGCACCTCGATCGATATGCTCGGCGACGACCTTCAGCTACGCCCATTACTAGCTTTCTCCCTGGTGTGGGGGCTTAGTATCTGCCCCTAGCATGGTTTGGGCTTCTTCAAGCCCATCAACCTATGTGCAAGGCGACAACCGCCAGCCACACCCGTACCATCTTCCTGAGAACAAGTGTAGGGGCTTATCGTCGCCCTCGAGCAAGGCCGAGGCTTTTTCCCCGGTGTGGGGGCTCGGCATCGGCCCCTAGCACGGTTTGGGCTTCTTCAAGCCCATCAACCTATGATCAGGGCTGCCACCTTCCACCACGACCACTTCAGCAAAATTTTCATTAAGATTTAGAGCATCCGCCTTCAGCAGACGCCCCGAGCCTCAAGTCGATTGGTCGACCCTCCTCTCGCCCGCGAACAACTCGGGGTTTGCTGCTTTCACGAGCTAAAACCCTGAACTGTTCGAGGACGACAGGGGAGCCACCGACCCTCGGCTCTCTCCGATCCCCTGAACCAATTGATCGGCCCACCGCTCACCAACGAACAACCCGGGGTCTCGTGACCTTCGAGGCCAAAACCCCGAATTGTTCGAGGGTGATTGGTGTGTCTCCAATCTGGAGCCCTCGAAAAAGTTTTAATTTTGGGGTGCCCACCTTCGGCAGGCACCCAAGTCGAGTGGCAGATCAGCCACTCACTTCTTGACAACCAACAAGGAGGACTGGGGGTTATATAGCCCCCTGAGAAGCACATTTATTGCACCTGGGAACCCCAAATGGCAGGAGGCAAAACGTTGCCATTAATGCTTATTGGAAGGCGAAACGTTGCCATTAATGACTGTTGAAAGGCTAAATGCCACTGCGTATGCGCCCGCTGTACTAGGTCACCTCGGCGGCGACCTCCTGCGCGCCGAGCCTGGAAACTATCCTCTACCGATGAAATTGACTAGGTTAAAGAAATCGGAAATTCTTTTTATTATTACTCATCGCATGCCAGTAACGGCAGCACAAATACAATGAAAAGCTTACAACTCACTCACACTCGGATTAAAACTCGAATTCGGCACTTCCTTCGGGGTTCCACTCACGCTCGACCGGCCCGACCAGGGAAGTCATCCCTGCCACTGAGCTTCCTGTGTCATCAGGCTGGGCACCCTCCAATAAAAAGTTCGAAGACGGCCCCGGTACCGAATTGCTCGCCTCCTCGACCAAACCAGCGCTTAACACCAACTTCAGCCTGCGGATCTCCACCTCCTTCTCAACAATGGCCTCACGAAGAAAAGACTTCGAAGCCGGCCACCCACTCGAGGCATCCGAGAGGGACCAGTTCATCTCGATTACCCACCAGTCCTGATCGGCTATGGCTTTCTTCAGACAAGCGATCTCCAGACCGAGCTCCCTAGACTTGTTCATAAAATAATTCACGGCAGTCGCTCGATCCCGAGCCTGTTTTTGCTGACGAGCCAGAGACGCCTCCATGGACTCCTTCCCCGCTCGGACCAGGAATTCCTCGGTGGAAACAGGATCGGCACCCAAGACCTTGTGTGTCTACCAAAAAGATGAGAGAAAACAACCAGTCACGAAGGAGACTACAAATTATGCAAGTTACGAAGCCCCGGCCAAAAAAGCTATCTTTCATTACGTTCAAAAAATTAGGCTACAAAATTGCGGTGGCCAGTCCACTCGAGGCATGTACAAACCAAAAAGAAAAAAGAGAAGCCTAATCTATGCTTGAGGGGGGGGGGGGGGGGTGGCACCTCTTCATCATCCTGGTCGCCCCCCATATCCTCGACACCAGGAGTCGGCGGAAGGTCCGGCTGCCAATTATAGTGGAGGTGGTCGACGTTCTGTTCCGGATAGATTCTCCGAAAATGCTCCTTGGCAAGATCGTAGGCCTCGTCCAGTGCCATAATCAGGGCATCCGCCGAGGCGATCTCCATCCGCTCCAAGGCCTTCTGCCCCTTCTCCGCCTCATCCTAGATCTTCTGCTCAAGGCGCTCCATATCCTTCTTGTGGTGGTCCATAATCGAGGCCATCTGGGCCTCGTGGATGGCTTCCAGGCTCTTCGCCTCCTTCAGCTTGTCTGTTGCAGTGTGCAGCTCGCGGAGATACTTCTCCGCGTTCCTCCTCTCGATGAGGATTTTCTTCTCCAGGCACTTTTGAAAGTGCTGCCCATGAAGCATCGCCTGTCCGAGGAAGAAAGAGTCAGAAAAATTCTAGATTCCAAACCGAATACAAAGTCTCAAATACTCACCGAGATCTGCCCTTGAGACCAGCGCATGAAGGCCTGGTCGAATGTCTGCATCGCCAACGCCATCCGATCCCGCTCGGTGGCGGCGTTCCTGACGAACTCGATGGCCACGGGACCCTCGAGCAGGGATTTCCCCTGTACAATCGACCAGTCAGGGGCGAAGGGCCGCAGCCCCTATTGCCCCACCATCTGCTCGGCGGTGGGCCGAGTTGGGGGGAGCCTCTGTTCCGAGACATTGGTAGTCCTCTTGCTACTAGAACTACTGCCCCCCGCCTCACGGGATGCCCTCGGCGTGTGGGAGTGCTGCCTCTTGGTTCTCTTAGGGGACGGCTCTGCGGCCGCCGGGTCTGGTCCATTCTCGAACCCTGCACCCTGAGCAGCCAGCTTTTCCTGCTCCGCCTCCTTCGCCTTCTCCGTCCTTCTCTTCACAGTGGCAGCTAGCAAGGCACGCCTGTCATCAACCTACTGGGACGTCATCTCTGCAAAAATAAAGTAAGAGGGGCTAACGTTAACATGAAGGCAGAAAGATACAAAAATATAAAACGAAAACATACTAGGGTCGGCTGGGCTCAGTCCGGCCCGGGCTAGGTGCATCTCCGTCACTCGAGGCCACGCTATGCTGTGCCCCCCAACAATTTTCTCAACCATCTTCCACTCCTTTTCTGACAAGTCACTCTGCTTCAGAGGCTTATGGTTCGGCTTGAAGAAATTCCAAGAGGTCGAAATTCCCCAAGACGTCTCGCTCCGGACTACGAAATATTTCTCTTTCCACCCTTTGATAGACACCGGATGGCCGTGCATCACCTTTTTATGGGGCCAAGGCGAGAAGTAAAATATCCCCTCCGCATCGCCTAGCGAGCTGATCCCTAAGATGGCTCGGAAGTATGTCAGCCTCAGTCTAACGCCTTTCTCTTGGCACTTCAAGATAAAACAGATCAAGTGCTTCCAAGAGTTGGGGCAATACTGCATCGGACTTAACTTCGCCCAATTCAAAACCCGCTTAACGAAGGGGTGCAGCAGCAGTCTTAGTCCCGAGACGAATGCATCCTCAGGAATGATGCAATAACCCAATGCGATGGTTGTGGTTGGGCGAATGCCGGGGCTCGGAATCAAGACTTCGAACTCCCGGGGAATGAAGTAGGAAGCCCTCAAAATGTGAAGGTAGTCCGCCTTCAAGACACATAGAATGCCGTCCATTCGGATCTTCACCCGACTCTCGTCGCCCGGTACGGGAGGAAGAGGGTCGACATCTTTGACATCATCGGGATACATCTTGATCGACCCAGGATTTTTAAATGAGACTGGGGGAAACTCGAACCCCGGTCTAGGGGCATACTTTTCCAGAGGAGGTGGGCTATCCGGAAGGCTTAACTTTCTCTTCTTTCGACGGAGACGAGCCTTCCTCTCAGGAGACAGCGTCGACAAAGGTGGCAAAGGCGGAAGATCACCCTCGACCTCTACTACCCCTCCTGCTGTGCCTTTGCCAGCACCTGCCTGATCGGGCTCCCTTTCATCCTCACCATCCTCATCATCCTCAACAGCGCCCTGTCCCTCGGGATCCTGATCCTCCTCATCCTCCTCATCACTCTCGACATCCTCATCCTCCTCATCATCCTCAACATCCCCCTCTTCCTCCTCCTCTTCCTCCTCCATACCCTTGTCCGCGGGCTCCTTTCCTGGCCTTCGGGACCTCAGCGGAGACACAACAAAGACCACATCACCACCGCCGTCCGACCCGGGGTCTGACAGGACCTCCTCCTTAATCCTATATTTGCTCAAGGACGAAGACATCTATGACTCGGCTTCCATCGCAGAGCGGCCTGACGAGCTTGCCTCGGTGCCGGACTGAGAGCGCGACATTACTAGACAGAAAAACTAACCTGAGATATATACCACGCAATCACCGGAAAAAGTCACCGACGGCAAGTGAGACCCTGTTCTTAAAAAATTGGAAAATGCAAGAAGTGAAGGAAAAGAAAGTGGGGAGGGGGAGATTTATAGTGGAGAAAGCGACTCCTCGATTTTCGCAATCAGATCTGGTCGTTGAATCTGAATCATCAAGAACTAACGGCCGCTAAGATCTAGAGTCGCTTCAATTCTTGCGCACATGACGTCAGCAGTTGGCACAAAAATTACCCGAATGCCCCCAGGTCTTTTCCAACAAACACCTTTTTCGATAAGTCAGAAAGCTCTACGCTCGGATGACATCGTGAGCCACAAACTCCTCCCCTATTTTCACATGAGGCTCGGAGCTCAGATGGCATCGCGAGCCCCAATTTCCTCTTCTATTCAACAGAAGGGTCGATGCTCGGATGGAATCGCGAGCCCAAAACTGCTCCTCTAATTCACCTAAGGCGTGGAGCTCGGACGGCATCGCGAGCCCTAATTTCCTCTTCTATTCAACAGAAGGGTCGACGCTCGGATGGCATCGCGAGCCACAAACTCCTCCTCTCGTTCAACAGAGGCGCGGAGCTCGGATGGCATCGCGAGCCCCAATTTCATCTTCTATTCAACAGAAGAGTCGACGCTTGGATGGCATCACGAGCCACAAACTCCTCCTCTAGTTCACTAGAGGCGCAGAGCTCGGATGGCATCGCGAGCCCCAATTTCATCTTGTATTCAACAGGAGGGTCAACGCTCGGATGGCATCGCGAGCCCCAATTTCCTCTTCTATTCAACAGAAGGGTCGACTCTATGATGGCATCGCGAGCCCCAATTTCCTCTTCTAACAGGAGGGTCAACGCTCGGAAGGCATCGCAAGCCCCAAACTCCTCCCCTATTTCACATGAGGCTCGGAGCTCAGATGGCATCGCGAGCCCCAATTTCCTCTCCTATCCAACGGAAGGCTCGGAGCTCGGATGGCACCACAAGCCCCAATATCTTCCCCTATCTCACAAGAGGCTCAGAGCCCGGATATCACCGCGAGCCGTGAAGACTTCTACTCCTAAAGCATTAAATGAAATGAAATCATTACGTACCATTCAGACGCCGCTACCAAGCTCAGGGGCTCGGACCTCGGATGAAAGCGCGAGCCCCATAACCCTCCTCTATTCACTGGGGGCTCGGAGCTCGGATGACATCGCGAGCCCCAAGATCCCCGCGATTCACAGGAGGCTCGGAGCTCGGATGGCACCGCGAGCCCCAAAACCCTCCTCTATCCAATAGGCAAGGGGATCGTCTGCCGAGCCCCATGCTCGGCAAGACGCCCTCTGTTCGGCGGATCTTGACCTACCCTTGCTCTTCCAACTAGTGAGGGGATCGCCTCTACCGACCCTAGACGCTCAGCAAATCGAGCTCCAACTCGACAGACCTTGATGTCCACTCGCTCTTCCAGCTGGCGAGAGGATCGTCTGCCGACCCTCTACACTCGTCTGCCGACCCCCATGCTCGGAAAAATGCCCTCTGTTCGGCGGATCTTAACGTCTCATTGCTCTTTCAACTAGCGAGGGGATCGCCTCTACCGACCCTAGACGCTCGGCAAACCGACCTCCAACTCGACGGAGCTCGACGTCCCCTTGCTCTTCCAACTAGCGAGGGGATCGCCTCTACCGACCCTAAATGCTTGGCAAACCGAGCTCCAACTCGACAGACCTTGACGTCCCCTGGCTCTTCCAGCTAGCGAGAGGATCGTCTACCGACCCTCTACACTCGTCTGCCGACCCCCATGCTCGGCAAGACGCCCTCTATTCGGCGAATCTTGACGTCCTCTTGCTCTTCCAACTAGCGAGGGGATCGCCTCTACCGACCCTAGACGCTCGACAAACCGAGCTCCAACTCGACAGACGTTGATGTCCCCTTGCTCTTCCAGCTAGCGAGAGGATCGTCTGCCAACCCTCTACACTCGTCTATTGACCCCCATGCTCGGAAAGATGCCCTCTGTTCGGCGGATCTTGACGTCCCCTTGCTCTTCCAACTAGCGAGGGGATCGTCTCTACCAACCCTCGACGTTCGGTAAGCCGAGCTCCAACTCGACAGACCTCGACAACCCCTTGCTCTTCCAACTAGCGAAGGGATCGTCTGCCGACCCTCGAAGCTCGTCTACCGACCCTCAACGCTCGTCTGCCGACCCTAGTTGCTCGGCAAGCATTGCTCTGACTCTCCTGCGCCTAGCACCTTGCATGACTCCAATAGGGGATCCCTTCATCCTACCCCCTGGCCTCTTCTGGAAGGAACAGATCCTATTCCTCGCCACACACACCACCCTGCTCTTCCTACAGAGGCAAAGAACCACTCCTATACGACTGGATCACTCAGCCCTCCAGGAGTGGGGGCTCCTGATATGGGTCAGATAACGTGGCCCCTTCTGGGCCACAGGATCCCCTCAAGAAGCATGCACCGCCGGATCATCCGAATCCGTCATGTCAGCACAAAAACCCAGGCCTCTGCCACGTCAGCCTAGAAACTGCCCAGGCCTCCGCCACGTCAGCCCTATACTGCTTGGGCTTCTGCCACGTTAGGCCCACGGGCAACTGGGTCCAGACCCGGCCCCAAACGGGTCCAGACCAGTTTGGCTTCTCCTATAAATACCAAACCATTTACCCCTTATCCAGGTAATCAATCTTTTCCCTCTCAAACCCTAGTTACTGTTACTCTCTCAGTAGCTAACTAGATCGTTGGAGGGTCTGCCACCGGGACCAACCCCGGTGTTCCTAGACTGTGTGCAGGTACATGAGACCTCGGATCCGAGCCTCCTGACTGAGTCAGGCATCCAGTCTCCACCTTATTCCCACCTACTTCCCAACAGTTTGCCCAGCTGAGGGCCATCCGCACCGGAGCTTCCTCCACTAATACAAATCGAAAAGGACTCACACCTGGTGCATCCACACGCCTCCCCAAAAACAAACCGCATCAGGCCGCTTTCAAACCAGTTAAAAGCGACTATACCCATTAGGAGATACCAAGCCCATGAGGGCTTTAAGTCAAATCTCTTATCCTCGACAAGAGAGACTTATCTCTTAAGGTGGAGAATCAACATGAGATAAGAGATTCATATCAATTTAATGGATTCATATCAATCTCCTAAACTATTTATTAGGCTTATAAATATACTCCCCTCTCCTCAATTAGAAGGTAATCTGTAATTTCTCTCTCAAACTCTCTTTATCTCTTTGGTTCTGACTTGAGCATCGGAGGGTCTATTGCTAAGGCCATCCCCGGTGTTTCCGACTTTTTGCAGGTCCATCGGCCGCATCAGCAACTATCGGATTCAGATCAAGGTGTTCAATCAACAATCCAGATCCACTCGCGGGAGATCCAGCTACTTGCTGTGGCGAGGATCAAAGGCTAAATCTTTAGTAGTTTCTTTCAAATATAAACTCACTATCTGTTTGCTCCAATAGAAAAATAAGCAGCAACAGATTGGCACTGACTATGGAAAACTACACATATCTACATCAAAGATCAGACTTACCGCATGCCACCAAGATTAAGAGGGAGAGCAGCAGCCTCAAGCAGTCTAGCCAACTCACTTCGTCAGTAAGCTACTCCCGTGGAGAACCAAATTCCTCATCAACAGCTGGATCAGCCCCAACAGCCTAAAAAAGCACCTATCAACGGAGAGGCGCCGGGGCTCCTGACAAAGCTATCATGAACCGCGCCATGAACAGAACTCTCTGCACGACCATATTTCACTCCATAATGCTGCCAGTGACTCAATGGCCTCTCGAGGTCCCCAGGGATCAAGAGATCTTCATCAAATCATCAATGCCAAACAATAAGGGATCGATTTACTAATTCGTTTGGATGAGAGGCATACCCAGACTGAGGCCTCCTGGTCAGAATGTAAAGTCAGCCAGAGAAGAAACTCTTCCCGAAGACGTTCAACATACTCCTCCTCTCATAAGGAGTGCACTACAGAAAGAAGCCCAACTCGTGAGAGTCGAAAGCATCTTGAGAGAAACAAAGAGAAAGATGCCCCAGTCACTTGGGCTGAACTGGAAAACTTTAAGAATGACATCCTCTGAGCCATTCGAGGTACTCTTGATCAGGTACACGATCATAGAGCCGCCACTCTACTCCTCCAAGAGAAGAAGAATCCAGTGACTCAACTAGATCCAAGGGGAAGGATGACCAAGTTCTTCACCGCATCCTAGAAGTAGAAGATCACCTGGAATAGGTAAAGAATGAAGGGAACCGCTCCAGCATGTCCATAATGAATGGAACCACTCTAGAATGGAATAATCCACCCTCCCCCCAAGATGTCCGTAGCTAGCAGGAGAAGGGACAGGAACAAGCGGTGTGCATTTCATACAGACCATGGACATACCACCGACAACTTTCGAGCCATCAAAGAAGAACTTGAAGGTCTGATTCGTCAGGGCTATCTCTCCAAATTTTTTTAGCAAAATAATAATGCTGAAACCCCTCTGGCACGGGGGGATAATAAGCGTTAAAAGAGCCCCTCTGAATTGCAAGACTCTGAACAGGTGGCCACCCTCCACTCCGTTCATGGAGGTCCGATGGAGGGAGATTCCAACTCCTCCCGCAAAGCACTGGTCTAGAAAGTCAAATCAGTACATAACATTCTGCCTGCCAAAAGCACTAGGGTCCCGATATCTTTATCCGATAAGGACATAGAAGGTTTCCGAACACCTCATTGCAATGCATTGGTCATAAACCTTTGTATGGTAAATCATGAGATACGCTGCATCCTGGTGGACAACGTCAGCTCAGTAAACATCCTTTTCATGAACACTTTCAATAGCCTCAAGCTCTCCAGAAACCGACTCAAGCCCGTCGGCTAAACACTCCATGGATTCTCTGGTGTCCCCGTTCAAATAGAAGGAATCATCACACTTGATGTGACAGTAGGAAAAGCCCCCGCTACTCGAACAGAAGCATTGGACTTTATGGTAGTCGACGTCAAAGCCGCATACAATGCAATATTCGGTCGTCCAGGCCTACCGGCCTTTCATGTAGTTGCCTCCGCCTACCATATGAAAATGAAGTTCCCAAAAACAGCAGGCGTAAGCTAGTTGTAGGTATCCAATAGGCAGTACGAGCATGTTACACCACCATAATGGGGGCCTCGGTTCTCCCTCTCGAAACCATAAAGCTACCGCCGGAAAGCAGTCACAATAACTCCAAGTCCGTAAACAAGCTTGATTCCACTACCATAGAAAATTCTGCCAAGAACTACCAAACCTGCCAAATCATTTACCATCAGGTCCAAATTCGTTGTCATCAGAATACAGTGATAGACTCGAAGCCCTCGCGCAAAGCCGCTCCGCTCATTCAACGGAAAGAACTAGTCCTGCCGAAACACATTGGCAAGCCTGAAGATCTCCCATTTTCTCTACAAAATAAGGGGAGCCTCGCTCTTAAATAGGCAAGTCCATACAAGGTCTACCAAGTTGTTCGTCTACCAGCTTGTCAACTTGAAGACCCGGTGGGGGCAAGGAGATATCAAATGGGACTTGGAATATGAAATGCCTCATGAACTTCAATAATGGCACTTAATGCCCACCTCCTCTATATATTTTCAATATTTCTAATAAATGTCACCGACTAGAGCAGTTGTTTAGTTTTATTTTTCAATAAAGACCGCTTTTCCTACCAGTCATTACATGTAATAAAGGTCAGCCACTAGAGCAGCTACCTAGTTTTATTTTTCAATAAAATTTAGTATTCATTTTAGTAGAATTATTGTAAAATTTTACTAATGCAAACAATGAGTTAAACGCCAAGACTACTAATAAAAAAGGCACCAAAAACTCATTAAAAGCTCCTTATATGATGAGTTCGGAGTCCATACCCGTGGCTCAGGGTTGCTTAGCAATTTACAACGAAGCAAGTTCATAGCTCAACTTGCCATTCGATCTGTTCCTACAACTCGTTAAACACCTCAACGAAAAGTTCGAAGTTCATACCCATGGCTCGGAGTTGCTCTAATAACTTGCATTCAAGTTCGTTTAGAGCTCAACTCGCCATTGAGTCTGCTCCTGCAACTTGTTAAGTTCCTAAACTAACAATTTCGAAATCCATACCTATGGCTCGGAGTTGCTTTAGCAACCTGCAATCAAGCACGTTCAGAGTTCAACTAGCCATTCAACATGTTCCTAAGACTTGCTAAAGTTTCCTTGAAGACAAATTAAAGGTCCTTAATCATGGATCGAAGTTACCTCAGCAAACCTGCAAAAAAGCAAGTTATGTAGTCCAACTCTCCACTCGAAGCGACTCTCATAATTTGTTGGAGGACCCCTATAGGAAGTTCAGAGTCCAACTCTTCCCTAGAGTTGCTCATACAAGTAGCAAAGTACAAAACGGTAAGTCTGGAGTCCAACTCTCCCCAAAAGCATCTCTTATGACTAGCCAAACCCAAGACGATAAAATTCAAGACCGACCATCCTTAGGCGGGAAAGCTCCAAGTCTGTCCTACAACCTTTACCTGAGCAAGCTCCAACTCCATCTCGTGCGATGCACCACGCAAATGGACAATTCCTAACTCCGTCAAGTGCAGCATATTGCAAAGTAAAGCAAGCTCGATGTCATGAAGACATCGTTCAGTGTACACGACTACTTTTTAGCAAAAAGAAGATTGGAATTACTTCAACGCTGAACAAAAACAAAGGACTTCACTTCAATATCAAGAAAATTTAGAGCACTCACAAGTCATTCACCCCACAAAATGAGTCTGGCGCTCCGTACACCAATTGAGTTCCTCTGACAAAGAACTCATTAACTCCAAACAATGAGTTCGATGCCTTACTCTCCGCTCAAGCTCCATCAGCAACCCGTTGACTCCATACAACGAGTTCAACACTCTGCTATTTAGTCAAGCTCCATCAACATCTCGTTCAGATCATGCAATGAGTCCAATGCCCTACTCTCGAGTGAAGCTCCATCAACAACTCATTAACCCCAAACAACGAGTTTGTTACATTGCTCACCGCTCAAGCTCCATCAACAACTCGTTAGCTCTATACAGCGAGCTCAATGCCCTGCTCTTCATTCGAGTTTCATCAGCAACCCGTTAACTCCAAACAATGAATTTGACACCTTGCTCACCACTCGAGCTCCATCAACATCTCCTTCACTGCATACAATGAGTCAGGTTCCTCGCTTACCACTCAAGTTCCTTCAACAACTTGTTGGCTTCATACAATGATTTCAACACTTTGCCCTTCGCTCGAGTTCCATCAGCAACTCGTTGGCTCCAATCAATGAATTCAACGATCTGTTCTCTGCTTATGTTCCATCAACAACTCGCTGACTCCAAACAACGAGTTCAATGCACTGTTCTTCGCTCAGGCTCCATCAACAACTCGTTGACTCCAAACAACGAGTTCAATGCCATTCTCTCCGCTCGGGCTCCATCAATAACTCATTGACTCCAAACAATGAGTTCAACACTCTACTCACAACTTAAGCTCCATCAACAGCTCGTTAACCCCATACAACGAGTTCAATAGCTTGCTCACCGCTTAAGGTCCATTAGCAATTCGTGGACTCCAAACTACGAGTTCAATGTCGTGCTCTTCATACGGGCTTCATTAACAACTCATTAGCTCCAAATAACATGTTCAACATCTTGTTCTTTGTTCAGGCTCCATCAATAACTCGTTAACACCAAACAACAAGTTTGACACATTGCTCTTCACTCAGGCTCCATCAAAAACTTATTGACTCCAAACAACGAGTTCAACACCATGCTCTCCGCTCGAGCTCCATCAACAATTCGTTGAATCAAAATAAAATATTCAACACTCTGATCACCGCTCGAGCTCCATCAATAGCTCGTTAGCTCCATACAACGAGTTCAATAACATGCTCTCCGCTTAAGCTCTGTCAGCAACCTGTTGACTCCAAATAACGAATTCAATGTCTTGCTTTTCATATGAGCAACATCAACAACTCGTCGACTGCATACAACGAGTGCAATGCCTTGCTCTTCACTCAGGCTCCATCAGCAACTCATTGTCTCCAAACAACAAATTCGATGCCTTGCTCACTGCTTGAGCTCCATCAGCAACTCGTTGACTCCAAACAGAGAGTTGGATGCTCTACTCTTCGCTCAGGATCTATCAACAACGCCTTAGCTCCATACAACAAGTTCAATGCCTTGCTTTTTGATCGAGCTCCATCAGTAACCCATTCACTCCAAACCACAAGTTAGTCACCGTGCTCACCACTTAAGCTCCATCAGCAACTTGTTGACTCTAAACAACGAGTTGGATGCTCTGCTCTCTACTTAGGCTCCAACAACAACTCGTTAACTCCGAACAACTAGTTCGATGCCTAGCTCTCCGCATGAACTCTATCAGCAACTCGTTGCCTCCAAACAACAGGTTCGATGTCTTACTCACCACTCGAGATCCATCAGCAACTGTTGACTCCATACAACAAGTTCAACACTTTCCTCTCCGCTCGAGCTCCATCAACAGCTCGTTAGCTCCATACAATGAGTCCAATATTTTGCTCTTCACATGAGCTCCACCAACAACTCATTGACTGCATACAACGAATCCGACTCCCCGCTCTCCTCTCAAGCTCCGTCAACAACTCATTAGCTCCATACAAAGAGTTTAACACTTTACTCTTCGCACAAGATCCATCAACAGCTCGTTGACTCCAAATAGAAAGATCTACATTAACTCCATCCTAGAGCTACCTCTATCACTTGCCGGGCGCAAATGGCAAGTTCAACATCAACTGCATCTCAGAGTTACCTCTCCAAACTTGTTGGGCGCAAACATCAAGTTCAACATCAGCTCCATCCAAGGACTGCATCTACAAACTTCCTGTGCGCAAACAGTAAGTTCAAACACTCAATTTCATCTTAGAGTTGTCTCTCTAAACTTACTGGGATCAAACAACAAGATATACGTTCACCTCTATCCCATAGTTGTCTTTCTAAACTTGCTGGGATCAAACAACAATCATTATGACCAACTCTGTCTCAGAGGTGTATCTCCAAACTTGCTGAGCGCAAATGATAAGTTCAAAATTTCAACTCCTTCAAAGAGTTGCCTCTACAAGTTTGATGGGTGCAAACAGCAAGTTCTACATCAACTTCATCCTAGAGTTGCCTCTACTCAGTTGTCGGGTACTAACAGCAGGTTCAACATCCAACACCGGCCCAGAATTGCCTCTAACAAGCTTGTTGGACGCAACCGGCAAACTCAATGTCCAACTATGTCCAAGAAGTTGCCTCTACTCACTTACCGGGGCAAACAACAGGTTCAACATCAACTTCGTCTGAGAGTTTCCTCTACAAACTTGTTAGGTGCAAACAGTAAGCTCTACATCAACTCCGTATGAGAGTTGCCTCTAAAAACTTGTTGGGAAAAAATGGCAAGTTCAGACGTCCAACTCCGTCCAAGAGTGGTCTCTACAAAACTTGCTGTGATCAAACAGCAAGTTCCAACATCAAATCTGTATCAGAGTTGCCTCTACGAACTTGTTGGGTGCAAATGGCGAGTTCAACATCAACTTCAACCAGTTGTCTCTACAAACTTGTTAGGAAAAAACAACAGGTTCAAATGCCTAACTCCATCTCATAGTCGCCTCTATAAACTTGTTAGGCGCAAACAGCAAGTTCAACATTCAACTCTGTTTCAGAATTGTCTCCCCAAACTTGTTGGAAATAAACAAAAATTTCAAACCTTAAACTCTATCCCAGAGTTGCCTCAATAAACTTGTTGGGATCAAACAGCAAGTCTGCAGTCCGAATGCATTTCAAAGTCTGGTCCTGTAACAGCTCTTCTATGTCAACTACCTACAAAAGATCCAATGGAAAACTTGTCCAACAGCGAAATGCTCGATCGATAAAACAAGTGAATAACACAACATTTGGTCGATAAAGGAGCAATTCGACGTGGTAGACCGCTCAACAAATAGTTGGTGGCGAAAATTCAAGAAATCTCCAAACCAAAACTCGACAGAACAAGTTGACAAGCACAAGAAGAGATGTTCACCAAAAAGATCTTATTCGTTGGTTTAAAGCCGAGGGTTATAAAGTGAGCTTTGGATGTATACATACCTACATATATAATTGTGTGCATACATCAAGAAGCAACCACCACACCTTTCCAAAAACCCCACAACAAAGCCTTCGAGATGAATTGAACCAAACCAAAATCAAGCTCTGAAAGATTACTCACAAACCCAACGAGAGCTTCAAATCAGAAGATGATCAAGTTAAGAAGACGGTTACTCGAACCTGATGTCAAGCTTGGCCAAACTCTAAACTCGACACAACTCCAACTTCAATCTTTGGCCCAATACAAGCCAACCCAAAGTCGATCGAACCCATCTTCAAACCTCGAGCTCAACACAGCTCCAACTCGAACCGAAGCTCGAGAATATGGTCGCGAGACTCTTACTCGACACCGACTCCAACCCGAGCTCCACTAAAAAGTTTGCAGATGAACTGGAAGAGGAAGTCGACAATAAGCTTTGAAGTTGACAACTGAGCTCAACTCAAACCAGCAACAAAAACAAATTCAGTCAAACTCAACTTCGAATCTGTCATTCGAGCCTCGAAGACAACCAACTCAGCAAAGCACGGAGACAACAACCAGAACCTGATTCGAAGAAGAACAAAAACTTCGAAGGTTGGCACCAAACCTAACTTGGGGCTTCAAAAAACTGAAGTCCTACTCGCGACCTCCCCAGTTCGGAGAGCTAATTCGAAGAGGTCATCAAGTAGCCAAGTCACCAAGCTCCTTCCCTGAGATCCTGTGCCGAGCTCCTTCGCCGAACTCCTTCGCCCAGCTCCTTCGCTGAACTCCTTTCTCAAGGTCAGTGAGAACGCAGCATGCCCAAACCAAGGTCAGCGATGAGCTAACTCGACCACCCGCCGAGCTCGCTCAATGCCTAGGTCGCCCAAGCACAAGAAATCGAAAGAAGAAAATGAACAGTCTCGGCTGCCGAGCTAAGGGGTTCGCGCAACGAACAACATCTGTCATATCTTTCAGATAAATGAGTCCCCTCGAGATGGATGCTTGAGATCAAGCCACATTGCTTCCTTCATCCCCACCGCTCCGCTTTGAGTTTCAGCCGCTTGATTGTTCATATCAGGGAGCTGACATGAGAACGAAGTATCAGATAAAGTCATGTCACCCCTCTCCACTGTGTTCACATCACAACTGCTTAACCCATCAGCGGGGAGAGCCAAGTGGTGATCTACGCGCCAGATCGCTTCAAGAGCATGCCGGGTCAGATAAATCAATATAAAAGTCCCTAAAATTCTATTAAAATTCAAAATTTTAATTAAAAATTTCCAAAAATAATTAGTAAAATCCAAAAATTATTTAAAATTTTCCAAAAATAATTTAGAATCGGAATAATTAATTAAAAAAATTTCAAAAAATAGGAAAAAATTATTAAAATATGAAAAATATGGAAAATTCCAGAAAAATTCAAGAAAAAATCCTGGAAAATATTCACCGCCTCAAGAAGCTTCTGATAAGTTCTAGATATCTCCAATCGTCCTTGAAAGTTAAGCTTGTACCCTAGAACTCTAAAGTAAGGTGGACTACTTCCCGGAAGCCAAGAAAACTGTCTTTCGGGAGTGGGGGACTTATAATAATGGTAAAAATTGCAACAAATCAGGGATATACGGTTCCGGCACAGATCTTAACGCTTCTATAGGCAGATTAATCATAACGGGCCTCTTTAACAGGTCCGTGCCTTCTTCAGGCTCATCTACAAGATATGGATCGCTTTCAAGCCCATTAAAATCGACTAGGCCCACTAGAAGAGACACCCAGCGTATGAGGGTTGTAAGTCAAATATCTTATCCCCAGACAAGAGTGTTTTATCTCTTAAAGGGGAGAATCAACAGGAGATAAGGGATTCATA
Source organism: Hemerocallis citrina (assembly GCA_017893485.1). Taxonomy (NCBI): domain Eukaryota; kingdom Viridiplantae; phylum Streptophyta; class Magnoliopsida; order Asparagales; family Asphodelaceae; genus Hemerocallis; species Hemerocallis citrina. The sequence goes on along the minus strand of CM030364.1, from coordinate 63,990,132 downwards.
TCAATCTAATGGATTCATATCAATCTTCTAAACTATTTCTCTGGCCTATAAATACCCTTCTCCCTCCTCAGTCAGAAGGTAATCTACAATTTCTCTCTCAAACCCTCGCTCTCTCTGATTCTGACTTGACTATCGGAGGGTCTGTTGTCAGGGCCATCCCCAGTGTTTCAAATTTTTTGTAGGTCCATCGGCAGCGTCAACAACTGTCGGATTCAGATCACGGCGAACGATCCTAATCCACTCTAGGGTAATCTAATTTTTTTTTGTGGTGATGATCAAAGCTTATATCTTTATTAGTTTTCTTCAAATATAAACTCACTATATGTTTGCTCTCACACCAAAATAAACAGCAACACCTACGATGAGTGTGTGAAAGTTTTCAGGACAAGTGGACATCTGAATGCAGTGCCCATGTCAGAAAATAAAGAGTCAATTTTGGTAGGCTTCGAAAGATTTCCGGAGCAATTTTGAGCATGGTGCACCGATAATCACAATGTCCATATGATAACACAATAATTGGCATACCATGTGCATGCTGTTCGGTTGAACAACCAAACAAGTCCAATAACTCTCTCAGCCTTCCAAAAAAACAAAGTGTTTTTCGTGAATCTTTAAGGAACAAAATAGCTTAAATCCTAGCAAAAGGAAAAAGAGAGAAAGGAAGAAAAAAACTCTTAGGATCTGTTTGGTTTGTTATTTTTTTCTTTTTTTTGTTTTTCAAAACCCCAAAACCCATTTGGTAAGTCACTTTCAGTTTTCAATGTAGCTGTTTTGTCATTCTTAAATGTCCAATCAATTAATTTTTTTATGAGATTTCTAATTTAACCCTTATCTTTTCATTTACTCCTACTCCATATTATTATAGAGGATGACAAATAAGATATTTTACAATGGCTAACTCATTTATGAGCTTTAAAAATTAAGAATTTCTAGTTGTTTCTTTTCAATTCTAAATTTTTTATTAATAGCCGTGCAGGCATCTGGAATAACTTATATTTTTAAAACGAAGATAGTATTTAGCACAAGTTGAGCACGTGGAAATTGAGTGAGTGATGTAGGAGAGTGAGAGGTTGGGGTATTTAAGGAGGCTGAGCAATCTCTTCTGAGGAAAATCACGAGAATTCCCTAAAGGGTTTGTAGTGGATTGATGTCGAGTTGGTGGGATTTCGTGTAAAGGGAGGGAAGGTAGAATAATGGAGTAGGATGAGGGTGAAGACACAACAGTTGGTGTTGGTGAATTTAGGAGCAAGAACATGAGGTTCGTTGGGTTGTTTGGTAATGTCTAAGTGAAACCTAGGTTGTTGGTTGGATTTCTTAATTGCAATGTGAATGTTGAAGACTTTGGAGTAAGGGTGGCAATTAGTCCAAACCCGATCGAAATTCAACTAAGTCCGACCAAACAATTAGCAAGCTTGGGCTAATAATTCTTGTTTCGAGTTGGGCTTGGGCTTAATTTTTAAGTCCAAGAAAAATTCGGGCCGAACTCGGGCTCGGACCCTAGGGCTTAGACCCGATGGGCCCGAATCAAATTTTTATGTGCAAGTGTATGTTTATGTACATCATGTATATTTATATATGAGTTTTTTATTTTTTATTTCAAAGATAATATTCAGGTAAGTAAGTTGTTAAGAGTGTTAAAGTTTATAAATGGAGAAATTATGTATTGCATATTGTTGCCGCTAAAATCGGTGTGAGGGCAAACAGATAGATTTGTGGATTCTTGGGATGCCGAATAGTCAAACCTGAACACCTTTCCGCTGGAGTTTGACCGTGATCTCTCGCCGCTGACCTGCAAAAAGTGCGAAACACCGGGGTTGATCCCGACGACGCACCCTCCGATGCTCAAGTCAGTAATCAGAAAGATTATGAAAGAGCTTTGATTGGTAAAAGATTGATTACCTGGTAACAGTGGTGGATGAGGGGTATTTATAGCTGCCTTAGGAACCAGTTTCGGGATAAGATCAAATCCCTACTTCCCAGTGAATGGATAGAAGGAATCAGGACCGCTGATTAAGGACAATCATAAACCCTAATTCTATCCAGCTGAACTAGATTTCTTGCCAGTTGGAACCCGCACCCAGTTTAGACGGACCGTTAGTGGGTTATTGGGCTTTTGGATAAAAGACCCAGTACCAATTTCAGACACGTTTGCAGGTGAAATTACCATTTTACCCTCGAGATTTAAGATTAGTGCCCGTTTTGGATGGTTCCGATTTAACCCTATTTTTAGCCATATCACGAGCCCCCCACTGCCGAAGACTGAGTTATATCAGCCTTTGAGGAGTAGTTTTACTGTTTTAATGACTTACGGAGTTATATCGGAGTCCAAATGAGGAGTGTCGAATCCGTATATGAGGTATTATCATGATTTTCGGAGTTGGTTGCGTGCTCAAGGTTGTTCTTGAGTTCCCCTAGACTTTTGGTGATTTTTCTTGATTTTTATTTATTTTTCGGACCATTTATTTAATTTCGCGGAGCGGTGATTTATTGTTCGGGGGTCTTAATTAATTATTCTAAGCAATAATTATTTACCCCGGGGCTCAAAAATATTTTTCCGAATTTATAATTATTTTTTAGAATTTTTAAGTAATTTTCCCGAATTTTTAATTATTTTTTGTAATTTTTAAATAAATAATCCGATTTTAATAAATTAAAAATTAATTTTTAATACCATTTATGACGTGGCGCAATCTGGGCCCTTCATCAACCATCAGCACGAATATCGAAGCGATTGGGCGGTCTGAGTAGCTCGGTGGCACTTTTCTTTGTTTGTGAAGATCGGTACCTCGGTAGCTCGGCCAAGGCTCCTCGGTAGCTCGGTAGTTCGGCGCCTCACGAGCTGCCGAGCTACTTGGCTGAATCTTGAGCATCCATCATGGCGCGAATCACGAGGTTAGAGGTTCAGATCACGAGAAAATGCTATCTTGTCGTTTTGTGGGCGTGGCGTGATCTGAGCCGATTATCATCTTTCAGTGCGAATTTTGAGACAATCTGACGGTTGGAGTTGCCCGGTGGCATTTTTCGTCAAATGTGGAGGTCGGTACCTCGGTACCTCGGCTGTAGCTCCTCGGTAGCTCGGCAGCTCGACCATAGCTCCTTGGTAGTTCGGCGGCTCGGCCATAGCTCCTCGGTAGCTCGGCAGCTCGGTCATAGCTCCTTGGAAGCTCGGCAGCTCGGCCATAGCTCCTCGGTAGCTCGGCAGAGTGTCTCGGTGGCTCGGCTCGTTATGAGCCATTGAACCACGTGGCTGAATCTGGAGCGTTCATCATGGTGCGAATCACGAAGTAGAAGGCTCAAATAACGAGAAAACGTTATCTTGTCGTCTTATGGGCGTGTCTGAATGTGGGCCGCTCATCAATTTTTGGCACGAATTTTGGGATAATCAGACGTCCCACAGAGCTCGGCAACATTTTTCTCCAAATGTTGAGGTCGGTGCCTCGGTAGCTCGGCAGAGTGCCTCGGTGGCTCGGCTCGTTAAGAGCCGTTGAGCCACGTGGCTGAATCTGGAGCGTTCATCATGGTGCGAATCACGAGGTAGGAGGCTCAGATCATGAGAAAACATTATCTTGTCATTTTGTGGGCATGTATGAATCTGGGCCGCTCATCAATTTTTGGCACGAATTTTGGGACAATCAGACGTCCCCCCGAGCTCGACAGCATTTTTCTCCAAATGTGGAGGTCGGTGCCTCGGTAGCTCGGCAAAGTGCCTCGGTGGCTCGGCTCGTTAAGAGCCGTTAAGCCACGTGGCTGAATCTGGAGCATTCATCATGGCGTGAATCACGAGGTAGAAGGCTCAGATCACGAGAAAACGTTATCTTGTCATTTTGTGGGGTGTCTGAATCTGAGCCGCTCATCAATTTTTGGCACGAATTTTGGGACAATTAGTCATCCCATAGAGCTCGACAGCTTTTTCTCCAAATGTGGAGGTCGGTGCCTCGGTAGCTAGGCAGGGTGCCTCGATGGCTCGGCACCTCATGAATTTCCGAGCTGCAAAGCTAAGTCTGAACCGTCACAGCCCTTCTCTTAACTGTCGCAGCCTTCTCTATTCTATCGTTTTGTTTCCCTTAACGGGCCCCAAGCATTACAAAAGCCCAACAGTTGTCTGTTTGGCTATAAGTTTTCACCCCCCTCACTCCTTCTCTCATGCTTTCACTTTTCACTCTCAAAACTTACTTTCGCTCTCAAGTTGCTCTACTAGCGGAGTTTTGAGCTCAAGGGCGGTTGTGTTAGCTGTCGCCGAGGCCAGGCAATTTTCGGTGAAGTTCTTCTGACCGTAACCATCACATCAAGGTCAGTACACATACTCTTAATCTCATACATATACCCTACGAGATGTTACGAGTGTCCTTGGGTAGTGAGGCTTCTTCCTCGGGGGGTCGGAGCAGCGAGCGGTTAGTTCACGAGGAAGTTGTTAGCAGATGGAAGGGGGAGGAGATAGTAGGGTCGTTGGCGGCCGAGGAGAAGGGGAAGGAGGTGTCCCGATCTTTGGTTATTGAAACGGTGGTGGAAACAGTGAGACAAGCAGGTGAATTAGGTCGGCTGCCGACCGTGATATTCGGCCATGGAGGGATCAGGCAGTATTCTGGCTAGCTGCTGACCGAGGCTATCTACGGTTGCTCGGAAACCTACGAGGAGAATGAACCGAGGGAGGTTACCAAAGTGGACGATATCCCCTCGGTTCTAACCGAGCGAGATCTGCTTCGGACTTGAAAGATCTTCGTCCCCCGGAGTACACCCTGATTCTCTCCGGTCCCGAGGTGCGAGCGTGCACAGCCTTCATGCCAGATACTTGCGTCTTCGCCTACGACGCGTTGAACGCCGAACTTCGTCTTCCTCTGCATCCCTTCATGACCGAAGTTCTCCGGTGGTATGGACTGTGCCCTATTCATTTCATGCCGAACATGTGGTGACATGTGCTTGGATTTTTGCTCGAATGCCGAACAGCAAAGGTGGAGCCGCAGCTCGTCGTCTTCCAAAGTTTGTATCGAATCAATAGGATGAGCAAGATTGAGCCCCGTTACTATCTGTTGCCTCGGAAAGGCATCAAGCTGATAAAGAACCCCGACTCGATAAAGTCGTGGAAGGGTAAGTTCTTCCTGATCAAGGGCCCTTCGACGTGGGACTTCCCGACCCGGTGGAAGGAGGGCGTGCCGAAGTATGTAAAGGCCGAGCCGGTGTTGACCCCGGCCGAGACAGAGGTGGCGGCAAAGCTAGTTGGACTTCCGATGTTGAGTTAGAGGGATATGACCAAGGAGGTGCTTCACGGGTCGGGCCTTAGTCCAATCGACCTGAGTACGCTCCGGACATCTCTTTTCCCTTGTTTACTTTATGTTATGTATTGTATTTTTCTAACTTTATTTTCTTTATCTAATAGAGGCACCGAGCATGGATTTCAAGGCGATCATGGCCGAACGAAACAAGACCACCAATGCCAAGAAGAGGAAGAGGACGAGCGCGGGTCCCTCGTCTGGCCGACCCACCAAGGCTCCTTCATCTGTGGTCGAGATCGTCGACCTCACTTCTCCTTGGCGATCATCCCCGGCTATTGGTGTTCCTCAGCCGACCCCGTCCGAGGACTTCTCCGTCTCGACGGCTCTGGCGCTTGAGGCCCCTCCTCTAACCGAGCAGACCGAGGCCATACTGACCGGGGCCCACAAGAAGTTGTTCGTCCCCGATTAGCGGGTGATGAACCATGACGGTTTCTTGGGGGCCTCGGTGATGAGTATACAAGCTCTCCGCCATCTCTCGACCCCAAAGGACCGAGCCACACTGAAGGCGGGGACGTCAGGCGACGACGCCTTAGAGGTAGCCCGGTCGCTTATGTCGGTAAGTTTTCTCAGTTGTTTTTGAGAATCTTCTAAAAAAATTTTAAGTTTTTAGCTCAGCTTTCATTGTGCTTTAACCGCTTCTTTTCGCAGGCCACATGCCACTTCAGCCACCTTCTCGAGTAGTATGCCAAGCAAGTGAGGGAGTTGAAGGCCGCTTGTGACAATGACTGAGCAGAGAGGGCAAGGGTCATGAAGCAGTTCGAGGCGGAGCAGCACCGCTTGGACGCTTTAGCGGCACAGGTCGCCGATCTTAAGGCAGGCGAGGGAGAAGCTCACCTCGGAGGTCGCCAAAGCAGCCGAGGAGAGGGCCGAAGCAAAGAGGGCCTTGGAGGCAGTGAAGCGGCAAAAGGACGAGGCCGTGGAGGCGGCAAGGGCGGAGATCGAGGCCGAGGACAAGAAGCATATGATGGCCAACATGGAGAATTCCTACGCCACCGCGCTCGAGCACGTCAAGGCTTGGATCCCCGGCTTCGACAGGTCGGGATATGGACTGTGGGGTCCGGTTGGCGAGGAGGACCCCGAAGCCGAGCAAGAGGCCGAAGGGGAGGAAGAGGAAGAGCAACACGGCGACGACGCTCCAGCCAATCCCGAGGTCTTGGTGGTGGAGGAAGGGGGTGATGAGGCTGTGGCCGACTCCCCCGCCATAGTGGCAGAGGAAGGGGAGCCATCCACCGAGGTGCCTGTCACCGAGCTACCACTCAAGGTGGACCCTTGATCTTTTGTTGTTTTGTATTTTTTCTTCTTCTTTATGTACTGCCTTGTAGCGGACTGGCCACTGCTTTTTCGTGAAAAATGAAATTTTTCTTTCTTGACTAAGTGTTGGGGTCGATCTCGTTTTGGAGTCGTCTTGATTTGAAATTTTTTCAAAGGGCTGAAAATAATCTCGTTTTGAAATCTGACCAAGTTTTGAGCACCACTAAGTTTTGGTACTCTGCTTTGAAATTTAGCTATGTGTTGCACGAGCTTAGTGTCATTGTATTCTTTCAGGAGGCATCGCCAAACGTGGCAGCAGCTGAGGTCTCTCGTCTCCGAGCTGACTTGAAAGCAATGAAGTTGGCCTTCTCTCGCAATCGAGAGTGTTTTCTCAAGAGCGAGTTGGACTTGGACCGCCTCAAGCTAAAGTTTTCGAAGTGTCTCTCCGAGATGAAGCAACTAAAGAAGGCACTGTCTGATGTCTCAGTAGAGAGAGACGAACTGTTAGCTGAGGTCCACGAATTGTCGATAGCCGAAGACGAGCTCTTGGTGGAGAGAGAAGAATTAACAGCGGTGATGGGCAAGTTGACGGCTAAGCGAGATGAGCTGTTAGCAACCATGAGCGAGGCGACAACGAAGGTTGATGAGCTGAAGAGGGTTACAGTTGATAAGAGCATCGAAGTTACTCATCTTCGTCAAATTACCGCCGACAGATCTAGTGCCGCGGGCTCCGCTCAGCTCCCTCGCTTCAAGATTGTCTTGAAAGATGCCTCTCTGAAGGATTGAATTTTTGTGCTCGAGGAGGAAGTCACTCGGCTAAAACCTCATTCTGAAAGGGTTAACGTCAAAAGCACGTCGTGTACCCGTGAAGAGAGTGAGAGAGGAATTTCCTTTTACTAGCTCGCAACTCGCTCGCCCGCTGCTTGGCAGAGCCCTGTTGATGCTCAAAGTGGTGTGGCTGCTTCGTCGAGCGGAGCATCCGTCGGGGCCACCGTCAGAGGCAGTGTTGAAGATGCGTCTCAGTTTGCTGGCCTAGAGACGAGCTCCGAGGTTATGCACCGCCGTCCTCGGGTGTCTTTAAATCGGAACATCCCTGTCCCGAAGAAGCATTGAAAGAGTTGTTGTAATTTTGGCTTTTTCGAATTTTGTAACTCATCATAAAGAACTGAGTAGCTGATCTGGTAGTCAAACCTTAATCTTTATGGAAGTGAAAGCTTTGTTTATTCTTTTGCGCTTGTGTTTGCGTGTTTTGTTTGGCGGAGAACTTCTTAAAGGGCGAGCTACTTCTAGCTCGTTTATGAGCGAGGAGTAGAAGTGGAGTTGAGCCAAGCTTTGAACTCCGAACAGGTTGTTTGGGTAAGTTTCAACGGTTGTGGGAGCAGTTCCGAATGGTGAACCACTTCTAGCTCGCTTAAGAGCGAGCTTGCGAAGCAGAATCGAGCCAAGTTTTGGACTCCGAACACATCGTTTGAGTAAGCTTCACCGGTTGTGGGAGCAGTTCCGAATGGCGAACCACTTCTAGCTCGCTTAAGAGCGAGCTTGCGAAGCAGAATCGAGTCAAGTTTTGGACTCCGAGCACGTCATTTGAGTAAGTTTCAACGGTTGTGGGAGCAGTTCCGAATGGCGAACCACTTCTAGCTCGCTTAAGAGCGAGCTTGCGAAGCAGAATCGAGCCAAGTTTTGGACTCCGAGCACGTCGTTTGAGTAATTTTCAATGGTTGTGGGAGCAGTTCCGTAAGGCGAACCACTTCTAGCTCGCTTAAGAGCGAACTTGCGAAGCGGAATCGAGCCAAGTTTTGGACTCCGAACACGTCGTTTAAGTAAGTTTCAACGGTTGTGGGAGCAGTTCCGAATGGCGAACCACTTCTAGCTTGCTTAAGAGCGAGCTTGCGAAGCGGAATCGAGCCAAGTTTTGGACTCCGAACTCGTCGTTTGAGTAGGTACAATTAAAGTTTTAAACAGGGAGATAAAACAACCACAAGAGAATTATTAGGCGAAGGAAGCTCTTTATTAATAATTGCTTAATCGGCCGCTTCTAAGTTGCAGGTCGTATTACAATGAGAAAATAAAGAAGCAAGTACAAGTAAAAAGATAGGAAGGGCTCGACACTTGAAGGTACTCGGAGAGGCGTTCAAACACCCTCTTGGTACTTCAGTAAGTGGCCGGCGTTCCAAGTTCTTAGTATCTCTCTGCCTTTAAGGTCTTCAAGACAATACGCTCTGGGGTGGACTACTTTGGAAACCTTGTAGGTCCTTCCCAATTCGGAGCTAGCTTACTCTTTTGGCTAGGGAATGAGATAGCTAGCTTTCTGAGGACTAAGTCCCCTTCCTTGAGATCTGTAGGACGGACTCTTTTGTTGTAGGCCTGCTCGATTCTTCTCTGATAATTTTGCTGGGGATTGAAGCTCTTTCACGGAGCTCATCAATCAGGTCCAAATTCGCCCGGAGCTCTCTGGCATTCTGCTCTTCATCATAGGCAATAAGACAAGGGGATGGCAAACCAACTTCCAAGGGGATTATGGCCTCGGACCCATAGGTGAGGTTGAAGGGAGACTCTTCTGTGGGGATCCATTTCGTAGTGCAGTAGTTCCACAATACGTTAGGAAGTTGTTCCGCCCATAAGCCTTTGGCCAATTTATCTAGTCTCTTCTTGATTCCGGAGAGGATCTGCCTGTTGGCGTTCTCTACTTGACCATTGGACTGAGGATGGGAGACGAAGGAGAAGCGTTGCTGAATGTCAAGGTCTTCACAAAAAGAACAGAAGCTGCCCCTGTAAACTGTGTTCCGTTATCCGTTATTAGGACTCGAGGCACGCCGAACCTACAGATTACATTTTTCCAGAAGAATTGCAGCACTTTGCTCTCGGTAATAGTGGCCAGTGGTTTGGCCTCGATCCATTTAGAGAAATAGTCGATTGCCACGACTAGGAACTTGAGCGGCCTGGAGCTGGTGGGAACAGGCCTAGTAAGTCCATCCCCCACATTGCGAAGGGAATTGGACTCGAGAGAGATGTGAGTTGTGCTTGGGGTAGGCGGTGGATGTTGGAGAACTGTTGACAAGGGCTGTAATGTCGGACATGTTGCTTGGCATCTCGAAGTAGGGTAGGCCAGAACTACCCATAGTTCAAAACTTTCCTAGCGAGGGACCTTGATCCCAAGTGGGCTCCGCCTATGCCTTCGTGGAGTTCTTGCAGGGCATACGAGGCTTCTTTCGGGGAGAGGCATCTCAAGTAGGGTCTGCCATCTACTTGGGTATAGGAGCATTTGTATAAGACTCCTTCAACAAGGGTGTACTGCTCGGCTCTCGTTCGGATTCGACGAACTTCTTTAGGATCTTGGGGGAGGGTCCCATCCCTGAGGAACTCTATCAAGGGCTTCATCTAGTTGTCCCGGAGTTGGACGGGCAGCGACTCCATCGAGTCGGGGGCTTCCTCTTCTATGCTTGGTCTTAGGAGCACTTCGATTAGGACGGTCTGCTCGAGACCTTAGAGGGAGGAGGAGGCCAATTTTGAGAGGGCATCTGCTTGGGAGTTTTCTTCTGTAGGGATCCGCTGGATTTGTGCCTTTTCGAACGAAGCCATGAGACTTTGGACCTTAGCTAGGTACTTAACCATTTGGTCATCTCGCGCCTCGTAGTCTCCTAAGACTTGATTAACCACCAACTGCAAATCACTGAATATTCGAAAACGTTGCGCCCCTGCCTTGTGAGCCATATCCAGGCCTGCTATTAGGGCTTCATACCCAGCTTCGTTGTTGTAAGCTTTAAAGTTGATGCGGAGGGAGTATTGGAGAATGAAGTCGTATGGGCCTGCAAGAATGACTCCGGCTCCGCTCCCTTCGACACAAGAAGACCCGTCTACATATACTGTCCAGATGGGTGGCCCATTTGCTGCTTGACTTACTTCAGGGATGGTGCTTTCTACAATAAACTCGGCTAGAGCTTGAGCTTTGATAGAGATTCGAGGCTGGTACGATATGTCATTTTGAATTAGCTCGATCGACCACTTCATCAGACGCCCGGAGGTCTCGGGCTTGTGCAGGACTTGCTTGAGCGGGTGGTCGGTAAGGATGACCACCGAGTGGGATTGGAAATAGGGGCGGAGCTTCTTACCTGCCACAACCAAGGCATATGCTATTTTTTACAATTTCGGATAACGGAGCTCGGCGTCCCTGAGAACCTTGCTCACATAATAGATAGGCTTTTGAACCTTGTCTTCTTCCCTCGCTAGGACAGCACTGAGGGTTTGCTCGGAGGCAGCGAGGTAGAGGTAGAGTTCCGGGAGTAGGCTTGCTGAGGAGTGGGGGGTTGACCAGATAAGCTTTCAATTGGTTGAATGAATCTTGCTGCTGCTGGTCCCACTCAAAGCCTTTAGCCCCTCTGAGGGCTTTGAAGAAAGGAAAACACTTCTCCCCCGACTTAGACAGGAAGCGCCCTATAGCTGCAAGGCGTCCTGTAAGCTTTTGAACTTCTTTCACACTTGTAGGAGGAGCCATGTTCAGTATGGCTTTGATCATCTCGGGATTTGCTTCGATCCCCCTTTGATTGACCATGAAGCCTAGGAACTTACCAGATGAGACCTCAAATGCACACTTATTTGGGTTCAGTCTCATGTTATGCTTCTTCAATATGTCGAAGGCTTCTTGGAGGTCGGTGACATGGTCGGACCCCTGGATGCTTTTCACTAGCATATCATCAACATATACCTCCATGTTCCGCCCGATATGATTCTTAAAGACATTGTTGACGAGGCGTTGGTAGGTTGCATGAGCATTTTTCAGCCCGTAGGGCATCACCCTATAACAATAGAGGCCTTGATCTGTGATGAAGGAAGTCTTCGGGATATTCGGGCAGAACATTTTGATTTGGTTGTATCTGGAGAAGGCGTCCATGAAGCTCAGCAGCTCATGGCCCGAAGTAGCGTCGATCAAGGTGTCGATGCTGGGGAGAGGGAAAGGATCCTTGGGGCATGCCTTGTTCAAGTCATTGAAGTCGATGCAAATCCTCCAGGTTCCATTGGCCTTCTTGACCATAACAACATTAGAGAGCCACTCGGGATAGTTGACTTCTTGTATGAACCGTACTTTGAGGAGCTTGTCCACTTCTTCCTTTATGGCCTGCGGGCGCTCAGGGGCGAACTTGCGCCTCTTCTGCTAGACCAGTTTGGACCCCGGAGCAACACTTAGGTGGTGGATGAGGAGGTCCTCGGAGATCCCTGGCATGTCGGCAGCTGTCCAGGCGAAGAGGTCATGGTTCTTCCTGATGCAATGGACTATGTCAGAACAGAGAGCAGAGGGGAGGGTTTTGCTGATGAAGCATTCGCGGTTCGGATCTTGCTCTGAAAAGAGCACTTCCTCTAGCTCGTCTACTGGTTCTGACATAGGCTGGGTGTTCCCCTGGGGAATCTCAAGAGTCTCGAGGGAAAGGACAGGTCCCCCGGTTGAGGTCATGTAACACTTGCGGGCCATCTCCTGACTTCCCCTTACTTCCCTTACACCTGCCTTAGTGGGGAACTTCTTTTTGAGGTGATAAGCCGATGGGACAGCTTCTAGGGCAGCTAGGCCAGGTCGGCCTAGGATCACATTGTAAGCGGCTGGGATGTCGACAACCATGAAGTCCACTGGCTCCGTCCAGGTAGTAGAAGTTTTGCTAGCGATTACGTCGAGGGTTATGACCCCTTCGGTAGTCACTGGCACTCCCGTGAACCCATGGAGCGTATAGCCGGTGGGCTTGAGCCTGTCCCGCGATAACTTGAGTCCTCGGAAGGCCGCTAAGAAGTGGATGTTGACAGAACTGCCATTATCCACCAGAATCCTCTCCACTTTGAAGTTAGCCATGTGGAGGTTAATCACCAGTGCATCACAGTGGGGTGTTCAGACACCCTCTAGATCTTCATCTGAGAAAGTAACCGGGACTCCGAGACCTTTGGAAGGGGGTATGTTGTGCACCGAATTGACTTCCCGGATGAAAGCCTTTTGAGAAGAGTTGGAGGTTCCCCCCATTGGACCTCCATGGATGAGGTGCAAGATGCGTTCTTCTTCAAACTAGGGAGTCTCGTCGCGCCTCTCGGGACGCTTGTTAGCCCTCCTGGGGGGTGGAGGAAGATCGATCCGGTCCTTTCTTACAAACTTGGACAACTGCCCTCTCTGAATGAGGACTTTAATTTTATTCTTTAGAGCCCGACAGTCATTGGTGTCGTGGCCGTGGTCTCGATGATATCGGTACCACTTCTCCTTATATCTCTTCTTCCCGGGGGTATTCATCTTCGGGGCAGGAGGCAGGACTCCCTCTTTCTCAACCTCCATGAGAATAGTTGAAATATTGGTGTTGAGAGGGGTAAACTTATCAAATCTGGGAGGCGGGCGGCACTGACCCCCATTATCCTTCTGGAGCTTCTTAGCTCCCCCATCTTCGGCTGCCTTTCTTTTGCTTCCTAAGGAAGACCCCTCAAATGTGGGGCGATGTTCAGCTTCCTCAGCCCGGATGTACTTCTCGCTTCTGAGAAGAAGGTCGGAAAAGTCTCGCGAGGGCTTTTTGGCTAGGGAGGAACGGAGGCTCGAATTGAGGACATTGGACTGGAAGGCGGCTGCAGCGACCGATTGGTCGAGGGAGGCAATGGACCTAGCTTTCGCGGTAAACCGCTTGACATAATCTCTCAGTTTCTCACCCTTCTTCTGATTGAGGAAGAGTAGTGAAATACTAGTCTTCTCGGTTTGGCGATTGCTCACGAAGTGAGTGACGAAGAGGGTCTCAAATTGTTCAAAAGAGAAGATGGAGGATAGGGCGAGGCTGGAGTACCATTCCCGGACCGGACCTTTGAGAGTAGCTGGGAAGGTCTTGCACAGTAGAGCATCGGAAGCCTGGTGGATCATCATGAGAGTTTTGAAACTTTCGATGTGATCCATGGGGTCTGACTCCCCCGTATATGTCTCGAACTGTGGTGGCTTGAAGTTTGCTGGAACGGGAACCTCCATGATGGTTCGGGAGAACGGAGGTCTGCTCGGGTGGAGGGTCCTCCCTCTTAGCTCCTCTTCCCTGTCTAGTTGACCAAGGCGCCTCTCCATCTCGTGGAAACAGCGATAAACTGCATCATCCCTTCAACGGTATCCCGGTGAGCCTCTGGACTCATCTTCGTACGAAGGGGAGCGAGGGTTACGGCGACGGTAGCTCAGAGAATGATGACGACTTAGGGACCGAGGAGGAGGGCTTTGAACTGGCAGAGGAGTAGGGACCCTCTGAGCATTATTGTTGTTGTTTGGTGGGAGGTTGAGGGCCTGCAAGATTGTAGCCTGGAACTGTTGGAATTCGGCATGTGTGATAGGTCCTTCTCGTCCCTCTGGGGCTGCCGACTAGCGGGAGAATGAGGCCTCCTTCAACGGTACTCCGGGGACTTCCTCTGCCTCCTATGGAGAGGGGACCTCCAGTGGTCGCGACGGCGAGAAGATCGCGCATTTGAACGTTCTGAGCGGGAGACTCCCTCACGGGCCCGCCTTTCATCCAAACGGTGGCGAAGGTCCTCTTCTTTTTGCCGGTTGATGAGGATGTTGCGGAGGTCTTCTGAAGGCCGAGGGTTTTGAGATGCCATGGAGTCGGTTGAAGGATTATGTACGGAGATATGGTCGCGGTGAAGAGGTTGCTTCTGAGGGGGAGGACGAGAGGTCCCTATACCAACGTTCTGGGGCCCGAGTGGAGCCTGCTAGTGTTGAAGATTTTGGAGAGGAGGCTGTAACTGCTGCAGCGGCTAATCGGGTTAAGGAGGGAGCTGTCCCTGAGGTTGGATGGGTTGGAGGGGAGCCTCCTGTTGCGGTTGAGGAGGAGTAGGTCCACGGTTGGACCCTCTAGATCTCAGTTTTCTTGGAGGCAAGGCTGGAGGTGATCTTAACCGATGGAAGAGGGTGGATTGCTATTCATCATTTCCCACAGACGGCGCCAATCTGTTGCCGCTAAAATCGGTGTGGGGGCAAACAAATAGATTTGTGGATTCTTGGGATGCCAAATAGTCAAACCTGAACACCTTTCCACTGGAGTTTAACCGAGATCTCCCGCCGCTGACCTGCAAAAAGTGCGAAACACCGGGGTTGATCCTGGCGGCGCACCCTCCGACGCTCAAGTCAGTAATCAGAAAGATTATGAAAGAACTTTGATTGGCAAAAGATTGATTACCTGGTAATAGTGGGGGATGGGGGGTGTTTATAGCCGCCTTAGGAACCAGTTTCTGGATAAGATCAAATCCCTACTTTCCAGTGAATGGATAGAAGGAATCAGGGCCGTTGATTAAGGACAATTATAAACCCTAATTCTATCCAGCTGAACTGGGTTTCTTGCGGGTTGGAACCCTCACCTAGTTTAGATGGATCCGTTAGTGGGTTATTGGGCTTTTGGAAAAAAGACCCAGTACCCATTTCAGACCCGTTTGTTGGTGAAATTACCATTTTACCCTCGAGCTTTAAGATTCGTGCCCATTTTGGACGGTTCCGATTTAACCCTATTTTTATCCATATCACATATATATATAAAATTAAAAGAAATGGACAAATTAGATGTGAATTACTCAAAAGTTTATAGTATTTCTATTATTGTTATTTTTTTTTATCGTAAATTATTCTTGATATAGTTTTATTATATTGAAAAGTTATATATTAGAACATGCATTAGTAGTTTAGGCATAGGCCCAAACCTATTTCGGGCCCGGACTCGGGCTTAACTTTTTAAGCCCGAAGAAAAATCGGGTCGGGTTCGAGCCTATGTTTTAAACTTCGGGCTCGGGCCCGGATCTATTTGGGTCCGGCCCAAACCCAACCAAGCCCTACTTTGGAGTGACTCATTTTTTTGTACCACTGCAAGCTAATAAAATCAAGCCTAATAGCCAGCAAGCAACGGTGGAAAACGAGGGCTTGCTGGCTATTCACTAAAAAAAATTTAGTATAAAAGGAAGAAGGGGTGAAAAATGGGAAGAGGGAAAACGAACAACAAGAATGGCATGTTAGAAAAATTGGCTGGCGTCAACCAACACATGGGTTTGGGGGTGTTTTCTCATGTAATTGCTGACATCAGCCAACACATAAAAAAGAGTAAAGAGAAAAAATATAAAGTAAGTCTAATAGGAAAATGCATTTACACGTGGAAAGTCATTCTCCTATAAGAACATGAAATGTTTTTTTACGTTGTAAATGATTTTACATTATGAAAATCCATGTGGAGAGTCATTCAGACTTGTTCTAAAATTTTCAAAAATATAGCAAGCATACTCGCTTTTATTTATTTACAATTTTACAGAAAATTGTTATAGGGTAGTTGGAAGTTTGAAGAAGATCATAGATGCAAATTGATCAAGATAAATGTTTTTTTTTTTTTTTTGATAACAAAGATAGAATCGAAAGACTCCAGCCTAGATAAATAAATAAATAGGAAAAGCAAAAAATATTTACACAGACAGACATTTTTACAAGATGTAAAACAATGAAGAACAAAAGCCTATATACAGTAAAACGAATTACAAAGGAGGCCAAAAATGGTAACTCAGCAACCCAAAAAAAAAGGCCTGTGAGGCCCCAGCCACCAGCTAAAAGGAACCCGAAAGACGGCACTGGCAAAAGCATGCACCATGGACAGAAAGCGCAAGACGCACCTCCCAGAGTCAGTATAGGCCGCACAAAAAGCAGAGATGGGAGGAAACGCCTTGAATAGCAGCGGTGGCATCAGAATGAAATAATAAGTCAATAACAACAAACACCAACTGTGCAAGCACAGACAGAAAAACCCAACAACATCTCTAAAGCACGGACAGCCACCCCCAGGGCACCGAAGTGTAGGCAGCCGAAAAAGAATCAAAGCAGAAACACAATCACAGCAAGCTGAAAGGGCTCAACCAAGCCCTAAAAAAGTCAGCTAGAGACTAGCGAGCTGAACCAAGAGGAGCCCACAGCTCAACAAACGAGCGACAAAGAAGCTAAATGAGCAGCAACAGAAGAAAATGTGATAAGAACAGTGTAACAAGAATAACTAATAAGAAGAGGTACCAAAAATATCAGAAACGACAGAAACCTGAAATAACCGCACAAGATATAAACGAAACAGGGGAATAGTAAGCAGCTCAAACCAACCAATACAAGAGAGCAAGCCCCTCCACCACACTGCCCAATGCCCAAAAAATGAACGAGAAAAAGAAAGAAAAAAAATTAACAGTACAGTTAGTAAAGAGGAACTAAAACACTGAACAAGAGTAGTAAAGTAGTAGAAAACATAGCAATAGCAGTAACAGAGAGAAGTCACATAGACACCCAAACGGTAGAAACATAGTAAAACTAACAAAATGTGCTGGAAATAAAGAACCAAAGTTAACAACTTAGGAACCAAAAAACCGAACTGATGCCACCACAATGTGAGCAGACCAGGGCTTCAAGAGGGAGAAGAAGACAGGAACAGCGTGGTCAGACACATCAGATCTACACAAAAAAAAACAACAAGTAAAAGAAGTCAATAGTGCAAATCATAAAGTTAAGGTGGAAAAAAGGTAGTAAGACGCAGTATAGAAGGAGTAGCATCTAAACAATGAAGGTGCAGTGCAATCGCTTTATCAGGAGATAAAGCGGACGACCAGTGCTTAGTAATGAAAATTAAATCGTCAATAAGACTACCAATTGGGCGACCGGAATGATTGAAAATATGATTATTTCTTTCTTTCCAAATGATCGAAATAAGAGCAATCGTCGAGAGATCCCAAGATTTGCTAAAGAGCTATTAATACAATGGGACCTCCAGTTCGTCCACCAGGACAGAAGCGAAATCGGAACCGAATTGACAACCCAAGCATCCATACAAACAGTCCATAGAGGGCAAAAAAATGACAACGCAAAAAAAGGTGTTCTGCATCCTCATGATGAGAGAGACAGAAAGAACAAGATTGGCCAATTGTCAATTTCCAAATGCATTTTATCAACAATGAGTTAATAACTTGTTGTTGATAGCAAGCCAAGTAAAGATTTTAGCTTTCAATGGAGCACAGCTGCTCCAAAGCAGGTTGGCGCAGGGTGACCTAACCCCTCGGAAGTTAAGAAAATTATAGAAAGATTTAACCGAGTAAGAAACCGAACTGGTCCAATGCCAAATGACATCCTCCATGGGCTGCCAGGAATAACCGCTTAAACTAGAAAGAAGCTGGATGTATTGGGTCACCAGCGTCGGAGGCAAAGGAGATAGGAAAGGGATATGCCACTCGCTGTTGGGATTAAGAGCTATATGGTAATCAGCCACAGAGGCCAGAGGTTTGAGAGCAAGCCGGAAAAGTTCTAGAAAGATGGAGGCAATCTTGAAATTACCAAGCCAAAAGTCAGTCCAGAACCTCGTCTTAGAGCCGTTAGTGCACGGTTTGAAAAGGCCACACTGAAAAGGTTCTACGACTTTCCAAACACCCTTCCAGAATGGAGAAGCAGCCCGTGAGAGAATTGGGAATAATTCCCAAATCTTATGACGAGAGTGGAATTTATGAAGGATAAGACTCGCCCAGGCAGATTGTTCATCTTTTAATATTCTCCATAACCAATTGCCTAGCAGAGCTAAGTTTTAGTTTCTGAGGTCGAGAACCCCCAAACCCCCGCCAACTTGGCAGAACACACCAGCTTCCAGTTACAAAGATGAGCCCCAGGTCTATAGGTATCTGAACCTGACTAGAAGAAATTCCTTCTAATCTGATCAATCCTCTTGATAACTCATGATGGAACGTAGAAAAAGGATATCATATATAAAAGAATCGAAGAAAGAACTGAATTTATCAGGATTAAACGACCCCCACGAGAAAGCTGTCTTCCAGACCTAACATTGTGTCATGCCCCGCTTCCCAAAAATATGGAATACGAGTGCGTGACGAAGCCCAGCGAATGATTTTAACATCATCCATAAGCTGTAGGATCGACTCAGCATCACAACATGAATATCACGATTATATATACAACCAAGCATGCATGAATAATTCATTAAGCAACAGGAAACAATTTAAACATTAATAATATCCAAAATGTTTTCAATGTCTGGAACAAAAGGTAAAACTCGGGAACATAAGCTCGTTACAAGTCTTAAGCAACAACAAAAGAAATAACTCAATTACAAAATGAAATGATTAAATAAAGATTTTCCCAGGCAAGGCCTAGAACGTCTGCTCACCAATTCTAGTAGGTAGCACGTCTCCAAAGTCTGCTTAATAAATATAAAAAGGAAATAATAGAGAAAACAAGAGAAAATGCCCTTAGTGCAAGTTAGGGCCACAAATAGTAAAAACGAGTACAAGTAATGTGGAACAAGAATTGGAATCAAGAATGTAACAGGGATACAACAAGTAGTGAAAATTCAAGAACTAGCTAGCAAGGAGGACAACTCAAGTGAACAGACTAGATAACAAATATTAATGGCAAAACAAGTGACAAGTGAACCTGTAGGGACCTCAAATGACAAGTCTCAAGTCTAGTGTCAAGTAACAAGTATCTAGTCTAGTGTCAAGTATCAAGTCTCAAGTCTTGTGTCAAATCTTATATTCAAGTGTCAAGTCTCAAGTAACAAGTTGTCAAGTATTGAGTAACAAGTTGCAAGTGTCAAGTATTTTATTCATGTATCAAGTCTCATGTAGCATGTCATCTAGTATCAAGCAAGCATGTATCAAGTTCAAGTTTCATGTTTCATGTCTCATGTATCATGTTTCATGTATCATATCATCAAGTATCAAGTAACAGGTGTCATGTTCAAGTTTCATGTTCAAGTCTTGTAGTTATTACTATCTA
This sequence comes from Hemerocallis citrina, assembly GCA_017893485.1. Taxonomy (NCBI): domain Eukaryota; kingdom Viridiplantae; phylum Streptophyta; class Magnoliopsida; order Asparagales; family Asphodelaceae; genus Hemerocallis; species Hemerocallis citrina. The sequence continues at coordinate 63,970,845 of CM030364.1, read as the reverse complement.
GGTAGCACTTCATGCATCTATACTTTTACTACATGGTTGCTACAGTCAATGCAATTTCGTTTAGACCTAATAATAGATTTTATAGGGCGGCGTACTAAGGTATCAAGTATCAAGCAAGCACGGTTCATGAATACGAAAATAAATAACAAGTTCACGAAGCGAGTCCGTGAATACTAACAAGTTCAAGAACCACACAGTGGGTTCATGAATACAACAAGTTCATGAGCCAAGTAACTGACTCCATGAATACATCAAGTGCAACAAGTTCATGAACCGAGTACTGGGAAACACGGCCCCCTTCCGAGTACACTTACCTATATTGTCCACTACTATGGTCTTTCCCTTAAACTCCGGCTTGTTATTTTTATTAATTCTTATCAAGCAAGCATGCAGGTATGTGAAACAAGGTACGAGAAAGTGGTGGGAATATGTGTCCAGCGAATTACATAGTTAATGTGTTCAGGCAGAATTTGAATCGAAGTTTAAACATGTGAAACAGGATCGAAATATCGTTAATTAATTCTAAGAAAAATTGGGGATGTCCTATAGGGTGTCCAGAAACCGCATATAAAATTTCAAGTCAAACGCTTGCTGTTAACATAGTTAAATTAATTCGCAAAGTAAAGATGTGCAGCAGTTTTGCGAATCTGCGTCTACCGACACAGCTGCAGTAAAACTGCAATAACCCCTAGACCGTAACTCCAAATTCAAAAATTCCGGAGGCTATCGACATCTAGACATCTGGAGCTATGTTTACTGTTCAGGACTCAGGTTCAGATTCTGATGCTAAAGGGGTCAAAATAGCATAACAAGAATCAGGACAGCAACATGTGGGAATATCTTACTAGTATAGGTTACATGAAAATTGGTAATTAGGCGTCTAGATTAATGTGTGATATAAATATAGGGTAATGGTTATCAAAACAGCAAGTAATATTTATCTTTCGACTCTAGTGGGTGCAAGTTCGTCACATGCAAGATATAACATATGTCTACAAATCTAGGGTTCCTTAATTTCATGTGTTCATGTGTTCAGGGGGTAAAATGAGTCCAAGTAGTTGTAATATAATACAATGAATTTATTGTGACTCTTAAGATTATGAAATTAAGGAGGTTTAATATTTGATCAACAACGACAGTCAAGGAAGAGCCACAATTTCTAACTATTTGTAGTATTTTCAAGAAATGCTTGTACTAGAACGAAAATATGTACAAGAGGAATACTTGCCTTGATTGACGACGATTTGGTCCGATTGTTAAAGAAATGAGATCGAAAAATTCCCGGGCGAAGTCTCCCAAAAGCACGTGTGAAGCACGTGCAAAAATCCAACAATAGAGCGAATTTTTCCACACCAGATCGGCCCCAAAACAGCAAACAGCAAGTCTCGATCCGGCACGGCAAAACACGGGACAGCGAATCCAGCGAATCAGATCTCTCCTACGCAGCGGATCGGGGCCAAAACACAGAACGGCGAGTGGGATCCGGTGTGGGCACAACACCAAGCAGTGATCAGATCGACCCTGATTGCGCGGATCTTGATGCGATCTAATGGTTAAGATTCGATCCCGCCCAAACAGCTGCTTCTTCTTCCTTATCTTCTTCGTCGATACAGAGAGCGAGAGCGAGGATGGCGACGGTGGGGTCTTCGACATGGCAACGCGATGGCGTGACTGCGATAGCCACGGAGAGGTGGCGACAACTGAGGCGGTGCGACATCGAGGAGCGACGCGTGGTGACTCTGTTTGTGGGTTGCAAAAACAGGGGAGCGATGCAAGCGGGGAATTAGGTCGGTGGTGTGGCAATGCGACGGAGGTGGTGAGGTACTGGGTGTGGCAAGGTAGCGAGGAGATGACGAGGAGATGGGTTAATGGCGTCGAGGTGAGGAAAGGCGATCGGAGATGGTGCTATGGTGGTTGCGACGAGGCTGAGGTGCAATGGTGATGAGTTTCGGTTGGGTTGCAGTGGAGGAAGACGACGATGGATGTGGAGGTTCGCAATGGTGGAGGCGATGGTGAAGGCGATGGTGGTGGTGGTTGGCGATGGTGCGGAGGAAGGAGACAGAGTGGGTTTTCGGAGTTTGGGTAATGGCGAGAAGACGATGGTGGAGTGTTCGGGATGTTGAAGGCGATGGTGGGCGGAGGAGGCGAGCGGGGGAAGCACTGGGATTTGGTTGGCGTTGGTCGAAGGCCGATTGGGTTTTGATCGAAGATGCGAAGGAGAAGGAGACGGGAGCGAGAAGAAGGAGAGCGGCGGAAAGATTAGGTTAGCACAGGAACATGGGGGTTAGGGTTAGGGTAGGTTAGGGTTAAATAGTTAGGGTTTCGGTTATTGGGTATTAGGGTATCCGTTTTGAGTGGGATTCAACTGGAGAATTGGTCAAAATGTATTAAAATGAAGAATAAAGAGATGAATGACATAGAACAGCTCATTCTTCATGAAGAACGATACAAGGAGCACATAAAATTGAATTAGACAAAAGCACCAAAAATTGAGTCGAAACAAAAATAACGATTTTATTCGAATGGAAACAAGATACGGGATCTCAAATAGATAAAATAGTACAATGGGGCAAAAATACAGTATAAAAATACAAATACAGGAAATATGAGTTACACATTGAGTCTGGAAGCCACTTTATCGATAATCGGTACCCAATCCGACTTGTGCAGTTTACCCCATCTCAAGGGGATGCCCAGATACATGACAGGAAAAGAAGAGGAAGCACAATTGAAAAAGTAAGCAATCTCAGCTTGACGAGCGAGAGACCCGCCAAGCCAAAGGACAGAGGATTTATGGAAATTAATTGATAGGCCAGAAGCTTTTTCAAATAAATAGAGGAGAAGTTTAAGGTTCCTCAGAGTACAACCATTAGGCTTAGCAAATATAATGGTGTCATCTGCATATTGTAAATTGAGAACACCCCGGAAGCTTTGAGATCCTCCCAAACCTTCGATGACATTAGCATCTCAAGTATTATGAAGAAGTTTATTGAAAACATCCGCCACTAGTGCGAATAAAAGAGAAGAGATAGGATCTCCTTAGCGAAGACCGCACTTACATTGGAATTTGTTCCCTTCTAAACCATTAATGAGAATGGAGGAGGGGCCAGCGTAAATACTAGACTTGATCCAAGAGATCCATTTCAATCCAAAGCCTCTATAGATGAGGATATCAAAGAGAAACTCCCAACCGACATTGTCATACGCTTTTTCAAAATCCAATTTTAATAGGATACCCTCCGAATTAGATCTATAACAATCGGAAATAATTTCTTGGGCGCAAGCAACGCTATCAAGAATAAAAGAGTTCTTAATAAATCCAGACTGAACGGGATCAATCAAGGGGGAGTTAACAAGGCTGAGACAGCTGGCAAGAACTTTCATTATAATCTTAAAAGTAGTGTTAAGAAGACTAATGGGACGAGATGCGCCAACCGAATTAGCACCCAAAAGTTTGGGAATGAGGACAATATGGGCGTAGTTTATACGATCGAAGGAAAAAAGACCTTGATAAAGATCAGCGAACATATCTATAAGGTCTTGTTTAAGGAAATCCCAAAATTTTTGGAAAAAGAAAGAAGAAAACCCATCTGGGCCAGGAGCGGAATTGCTCCTTAAAGAAAAAACAGCCGATTTAATCTCCTCCACGGAGAAGGGGGCTTCAAGACTTGACAGAGCCGATTTAATCTCCTCCACATTTTAATGATTAGTATCTCTTGGAATATTCGCGGTCTACGGAGTCTATCGAAACAACAGGCTTTACACCATTTTATCTCTTCTTCTCATTATGATATGATCTCTATTCAAGAATCAAAATTAGATTCCATCACCCCTTCGATCCTTCGTTCAATCGGTGGTTCCCTGATTTCAAAGTGGATTCCTCTGGATGTCGTAGGCACGCGTGGAGGAATCCTTTTCGGATTCAAGGAATCCAGCTTCTCTCTTGTGTCGGTTCGTTGTCTTAACTGTTTCCTCATCGTTAGACTACATTGGACCGCTTTCAATTGTCCCTTAACGGTGGTCTCGGTTTACGGGCCATCCACGGCGGATCGACGCCCCTTGTTCTGGAACGAGTTCTTCTCCTTTCAAGGCTGTGTTTCTGGCTATTGGATCTTTTGCGAGGACTTTAATGTTACTAGATTTCCCTATGAAAGAGTGGGAACCCATCCTCTCAAGCCGACTCTCAGTGCTTCAACGATTGCATTCTTTCGCTTAACGTGGCGATATTCCTACTAATGGTAGATCGTTCACTTGGTCTAATATGCGGATTGCGCCGTCTATGGCTAAGCTCGACCGTTTTCTCGTCTCCCAGAATTGGATTTCCCAATTTCACGATTCTTTTGCTCGCGCTTTGCCGAATCCCAGTTCTGACCATGTTCCTATCGCCGTACACTCTAACTTTAACTTTTCCAAACCGTTCAAATTTCATTTTTAGAAATTCTGGTTGCAAGATCAAATCTTTATCAATCTCATTATTAGTTGCCTTTCTTCAGTTACGTGTTCTACCGGCCTCAGCCGCATTCTCCTTAAACTCCATGCCGTCAAACACGGCTGTAAAATTTGGCATAGGAAAAGATTTTATAATGCCCACGTCCTAAAGAACTTCCTTTTGTCTTCGATTAATTCGATAGACCTTTTGGAGGAGAGTGACCCCATTTTGGATGCTATACGTTGGGAGCGACTTTCATGCAAACACAAGTTTGCTGAGCTCCTTAACTTAGATCACATTAAATGGGCTCATAGGGCTAAGCTCCGTTGGCTCAAGGATGGCGATAGTAACACCTCCTTTTTTCATAATTTTGCTTCTTATCGCTAACGATGCAATCGTATTTCTTCTCTTCTTGTTAAAAATATTGAGCTCAGTTCCACTACGGAGTTTCACGCCACCTTTCTCTTCTTTTACAAAAATCTCTTGGATTCTCCTAAGTATAGTTCCATTCAACTCGACTGGGCCCAGCTTTATGGTAACGAATCTCATAATTAAAGTAATTGTTTTTGGAGTTAATTGTATAATGCGTGTACAGTGCGTATATATTCATCCTTTAACAATGAGCTTGTTTAAGAGTCCTTGCAATCAAAGGACTCGTCCCAGTTATAATTGATAAGGATTTCTCATAATTCTACGTCGCATAGTTGGAAATGGTCTTTTGAGTTGAAAGGTGGACTTATTATCCCCCATATTCTTTTATTAGTATATAACAAAACAAATTACATAAAAAATATTCTTAAAAAAAATATTGAAAACATAAATATAAAATCAAAACTAAATTTCATTTTTCTCATCCCAAACTAAAATTGTTGTAAAACAAACATGCAACGTGGGTTTTTATCACACGAATGTCGTGTAACATAGTTGGAAATGTTTAACTAAGATATAACCATTGTTACAAATTGAGTAAGCATTTCCTGAACCACTTATTTACACTAGAAAAAATAACAAGTATACTGCCTTTTAAGACATAAAAATGTGGAATCTACATAAAACACTTTTATTACCTACTAGTTACTGCCAAATAGGCAAATACCAATGAAAATAATGTGTACTGAAACATTTCTCAATTTTGTATGCTCATAGTCAAACGAAATCATTCTAAAATTTTGTTCACGACTAACGACTACTGAGTCAAACTAATTAACATAGTATAAAGTTGTGAGAAGTTGGGATTCGAGGTAATTATTAGAGAGCAGACATCAGTGAGGTCAGAGCTGAATTATATACGTAGATTCTAATGAATTGAAGAATCGATAAGGTAGAACTTGCAGGAAGTCACCAGTCAATGCATGCATCCAGAGGTACCCATGAATACTTCAGGAATATCTTATCTCACTCTACAACGATTTATGACGTATGAGTCGTAATCTGAGACTCCATATCTCTGTCTTTTATTTAAGAATAATAATTCATAATAAGCTTATTTATCACCGACCCAATCAAAATGGAGGTTAGCTAGCTACCCACATTCTCTGTCATGTTCAATGTTCTCAGGCGAACCCGCAAACATATAGCATGGGTCCTCCTTTCCTATGAATTATCAGGCACCTCATATGGGAATTTGTATTAGATCGTTTTCAAGTATAATTAGCACATACAATGCATCTACAATTGGTATCTACATAGTCATAATTCTAACTTATTAGTTATAATCAGGTCATCTTAAATGCACAATGCACATGTCTCTGTGTTTTTTCTTCGTTCTCACTTTTTGTTCCCACTCGACGTCAGTACTTCTAAACACATTTTTCTCCTTTCAGTAACACCTTTAATGTTGTTGTTTTCTAGTGTGGGTTGTTGTTTTCTAGTGTGGGAACAATAGATGATGAGTTCTTTTGTTGAGTAGAAAACACAGATCTTACGTAGATCTGACCCTGATAAGAGGTTAATATGTAAGTGGAGTATGTGGATCTGGTGGTAGTTATCAGCCACACCTGCGAAAATTCTCAGGCACCGGGAGTATTCCTGACGACAAGTCCTCGGACGGTCAAGTCAGCAGCTGAGAGAGTAAAGGTAGGGATCAGCGGAAACATATTGATTACCTTGTAACTTTGGAGATAAACATGTATTTATAGGTTAGTGGGGATATGTCAGAAAAAGATTTCCTAGCTGCTTCCTTAGATCCTGTGGATTAGGGATCTTATGGAGTAATTAAATCCCCTTATTATAGGAAATTAGGTTAGGCTGACAAACTTTCCTTTGCAGGTTGGACCCAAGTGTTGGGCCCGTGGGCTGCCACTAGGCCGGTTATCTGAACCTTAGGAACCACAAGATCTGCGTAGGGGTCATACAGTGCAGATCAACTGTAATTTTCACCCTCATCATAAGCTCCCCACTCTAGGAGGTACACTTTTGGTCTTTTCGAGTAGGTAATCAACGGGGAAATTGCGTTGGAAAAAAAGATCTGTTTGCAGCGAGAGACAAGGTGCTCGGTGAGAGGCTCGGGGTCGGGATACCCTGCAGAGGTACGACCCTATGGGAGGCGCGGAATCAGCATAAATTGCCGACGCACAAACCTGTGGGAGGCTAGGAGTCGGCGAGCCTCGACGAGGCTTGGGCTTGCGAAAGGGTCAGGGCTCGAGGTACCATGCCCGAGCGCGAGACTGGACAAGGCCTCAGAGTCCGAGTGTTGTGCCGAGAGGCGAGATCCTTGTTGCAGAAATTTCCCCATAAGGTTTCGAAGTTGGAAACCACGCCGGAGGGCAAGGAACGAGGTGATGTCTCAGAGTTGAAAACCATGCCGAGAGGTGAGACATGAGGAGAAATCCTTGTTGCGAGAATTTCTTCGCAATGTCTCAACGTCGGGGGACCACACCAAGAGGTGAGGCACGAGGCGAGATCATGGTTGCTGAAATTTCTTCCCAAGGTCTCGGAGTTAGGGTACCACGCGAGGGGCGACGCACGAGGGCAGATCCCGGTTGTAGAAATTTCTTCGTAAGGTCTCAGAGTCGGGAAAACACACCGTGGGAAGAGGCATGAGGCGAGATCCGGGTTGCGGGAATTTCTTTGCAAGGTCTCGGAGTTGAGGTACCACACCGAGGGGCAAGGTACGAGATGAGATTCTGGTTGTGGGAATTTCTTCGCAAGGTCTCGAAGTTGGGGTACCATGCCGAGGGCTGAGACACGAGGTGAGATTATGGTTGCAAAAATTTCTTCTCTAGGACTCGAAGTTGGGGTACCACACCGAGGGGTGAGGCACGAGGCAAGATTCTGGATGCGAGAATTTCTTCTCGAGAAATCGGAGTCGGGATACCATGCCGAGGGGAGCGATCATGAGGGGTTAACCTTGTCTCTTCTTGGTGGGACAAGTTGGGTGAGTGTTGTCAGACCCGATACTTATATGACCTCGTGATTTTTGAAGAGCCGTTGCGTGGTTTTGTAGTTATCGATGAGGCACCACGTGACCTGGGTCATTTGAGAAGTCGTGCTCTTCCTCTATAAATTCTCCTTCCCATCTCATTTTTTAGGATTACTTTGTCATTCTACAACCAGAGTTTCCATCTCTAGAAATCTTACTTCAGATTAACATGTCTGGTGATCAGTCAAGCAGCTCGGTCTCGTCTTCATCATCTGGGCAAAGTGGGTCACCGTCTCGGTCGTCCTCGTGGGCGAGCAAACCTGAGAAGTTGAGGTCCACTCCCGTTCCTTCCCCAAAAGAAGATGTTGATATATAGGTGTAGTCGAACCCCGAAGGGGCAAAACTCATTCACCAGGTGGGTGAAAACGTGGCCAGAGGGGGGAGGTGAGGCCCCGAGGGCACGGAGGTCAAAATGGAGAGGGAGAGCCAACGTCATGCGATAAATAGAAAGGAGTTATGGCAAAGAGATGAGAATGGACAATGACGAAGAAGGAGAACGGAGCCCTTCGGTTCGGGAAGTAGGGCCCTCGCCCCTTGATAACATCTTATCTCTCCCTCCTCCTTGCGAACGTCGACCCGCGAAGAGGAAGAAAATGTTTCTCTATCCTGATAGGAGGTACAAGCGGATGGCATACAAGCATTAGGGGGGTATGTTGCAGCCGTCTATGGGCGCACAACCTATTCGGATGTACCCGGAAGCTTTACAGGATGTCTTGTGCTTCGGTGTGACAAGATGACAGGATGTCAAGCTTTACAGGATGTCAAGTAACATGATAAGATGACAGGGTGCAAATAGCATGTGACAAGTATCAAGTTGCATGCAAGCAAGTAACAAGTAACAAGTGTCAAGTAGCATGTATAAGTAACATGAATGGACAAGTGATCATGTTATTCTCAAGTCTTGTATCTAATCCTATCTAGGTAGTACTTCATGCGTCCCAAATTTTACCACATGGTTGCTATATTCAAACAAGTTGCGTTTAGATTTCGTAGTGGATCATCTAGGGTCGTGTACTCAGGTAGCAAGTAACAAGTATCGAGTAGTCGCGTGTCAAGTAATCAAGTGCCAAGTATTTTGTGCCAAGTATTCCGTGTCAAGTATCAAGTATCAAGTATCAAGTAGGATCTACGGATCCCCTTCCGAGTACACATTTCTACATTTTTCACTACTAGATCTTTCCCTTAACCCCGGCTTGATTTCTTGTTATTATTATTATTAGAGCAAGCATGGACATACACAAATAGAACAAGATAACATGGCAAGAAACAAGGGACAAGTTCAAATTGGATAGAAGACATGAACGAGTGACAAAATAACTCATGATAGGCTAGGACAAGGAGACTTTCAACTCTGGATGCGAGATATAGCTGCACCAAATCTGAGATTTTCGTTGCCACAAGAATTCAAATATGAATCCGTTAGAAAATCTACAAACTAGAATCTCAGCCAAATCCAGTACATATACACAAGTCACATAACAAGACAGCAAGAAGGTTCAAAACAACGTTTTACACAGAATTCAAGTTCAGCCAGAAATGTAAAGTTTTATTTATAAGCATGAAAAAGGTATTAAAAACACCATAATTAAATCTACGAAAAATCTGGAAGGTTCCCTAAAATATCTAGTCTCAGCATATAAAATTTCATAAAATTTCGTTACAGATAGCATAGTCGAATAAATCTGGAAAACAGAATGATATAGCAACTTATGAATCTGAAATTTTAGATGCAGCAGTACTGAAATAGTGATAATTCACAAAAATACAACTCGAAATCCAAATCTGTCAAAAGGGTTTTAAAATAGACATACCAGGCTATATTTCATGTTCACAAAGTTTTAATCAACACTGACTGGAATCAGGTTGAAAATAGATTTCTTCACTGAACAGCATGCAGTTTGGAAGTATATTGATTTGTTTCGCAAGCATGAAATAAGTTATCAGAGTCATTAAATAATTCTACAAAAATTAGGGGTTGATCCAAGTCATGTCTAATCAAACTCAGAAAAATATTACATCCAAATTTTACTTTAAACATCAGTTTTAAAATAATAGAACGTGCAGCGATCTCATAAATGAGAATCTGGAAATTTCGAAAGAGCTGCAGTAAAACAGCGATAACTCACGTAGAAAAAATCAAAATTTAGATCTGTCTAAAGTTCTGAAAAATAGACATCGAGACCTACGAATCATATTCACAAAATAATTTATTTCACTGACCTTAACAGGGTCTAAAACATTGAACCAAATCAGGGCAGCAGCAAAACGAAATCCCTTTTCATGCATTTAATCAAACAACTCATATGCAATAGATTCAAATTAGAATATAGTTCAAAATATGATATATTAGATATTCAAATCAACATAGCATGGTTAATACAAGTCTGCTATGAGGTAACACATCTAGCACACCAATCACATAACAAAATCCATAACATACGATGAATCATGAAAGAGTACATATCTATTTCAAGAGTCTATCTAGATCTAGTTATAACCACTTATTATGATGGATCAAAACTACGAATGGATCAACGAAAGGAATCAAGATTTTCAAGAGATCATCATGGAAACAAATACAAAAACAGAGTGAGACTACATGCGGTATTTTGTACTTGTATGCAAACAAAAATATTATACAAATTACTTGCCTTAGGGTGAAGATGACGAATCCGACGGAAAGAATAACGGGAATGGATCCCGGGCAACGAACACCAACACAAAGATCCACGAACGTGAAAGGGCGTTGCAAGATTGGAGGATCGACGGCGGCACACGATAGTGGGGCGGCGGGGCGAAGGGAGGACGGTGGTGCAACGGTGATGGCGTAAACACGGCGACGAGATGCGGGAGGAGCAAGAGGTTGTGGTTGGTGGCTTGCGGGATGAGAATGCAGGCTGAGGAGGGGGGTTTTCCCGTGCTCGGGAGGTGGCACAACGGGAGTACATCGAGGCGGCGGCGCGACGGCGTAAGGGGGAGGCGTGACGGGGCTGCTTCGGCGAAGGGTACGGGATGCACAGGGAGGGGGTCGGGATGCAGTGAAGGGGGAGAGAAAGAGAGAGATTAAGGTTTGTTTAGAGGGATAATGACTATAGAGAGGAATATAACAAATTAGGTTGGGATTTTAATGGGATTTTGGCAAGTTAGGATTTTGAGGAATCAAGGGGAGATAATGGGAACAAGATCTGCTTGTTAGACAGATATGGAGAACGTGAGGGAGAATTTTGGGAGAGAATGGATAAAATAGGGTATTGGGTAGCGGATTTAGGATCCAACAAGGCGGATAATAGGGTTTAAACAGGGTAGACTGGGTTAGAAACCAGATCCAATAGGGCATAAATAATATATTGAACAATTAGGCTATGAATGAATAAATTTAGAATTAAAAAATTCATCCAGAGACAAATAATTGACAGAAGGATTTGAACCAAGAAGATTGAAATCACAGATGAAAAAAATAGAAGGATTTTATTGAGAACGAAGAAAAAAATTACACGGTTCAAAATGAACGAAAGAATACAATCAGGATAAATACTCAGGAAAAATAAATGCGATACAAATATACAAGAAAAAGGAATACAAAAGTTACAAGTTTTTTCAGGATTTCTCGAAGATTGTTGGGCCGTTGACCAAGTTGACTGGGAAGGATCAGAGGTTTCTGTGGGATGAGTCCTGTGATGAAGCCTTCGCTGAATTGAAGAATCGGTTGACATCAGCACCCGTGTTAACTATACTAGATGGATCAGGAGGTTTCGTAATTTACTGTGATGCTTCAGGAAGAGGTTTGGGTGTTGTTTTGATGCAACGAGGCATGGTTGTCGCTTATGCATCTAGGCAATTGAAGCCGCATGAGAAGAATTATCCTACACATAATTTGGAGCTTGCTGCTGTGATTTTTGCCTTGAAGCTTTGGAGGCATTACTTACTTGGAGACTGAGTGGAGATTTTCATTGACCATAAAAGTCTCAAGTATGCATTCACTCAGAAGGAACTGGATATGAGGCAAAGGCGATGGTTGGAATTGATGGCAGATTATGATATCAGTTTACAGTATCATCTTGGCAAGATTAATTCGGTACCTGATGCTTTGAGCAGAAGACCGGTTGCTATGGTTCTTACTGAGTAGAAGGAACTTGTGGAAGCTATGAGGATATTAGATTTGAATGTGGTTTTGCCTGGTTCCGAGCAGAGTTGTGTGGTGCTTCAGCTGCAGTCATCTTTGGTGGATCAGATTATGGAGGCACGGTCTGGTGATGTGCAGTTGTAGAAGTTTCGAGCAGAACTCGAAGCTGGTTCAAGGACTGATATGGTGATTCATGAGGATGGATCTCTTCGCTTTGGGACTCATCTATGTGTTCCGAAGGGGAAAGTCAGGTAGAAATTACTCGAAGAAGCTCACCGTTCACCGTATTCTATTCATCCCAGTGGTACGAAGATGTATCGGGATTTGAAGTTGCATTTCTGGTGGCATGGTATGAAGAGAGCTGTTGCAAGATTTGTTTTGCAGTGTCTGATCTATCAGCAAGTGAAAGCAGAACATCAGAGGACTGCTGGACTTCTTCAACTGCTTCCTATTCCGGAGTGGAAGTGGGAGAATATTACTATGGATTTTGTGACTGCTTTTCCTAGAAGTCCCAAGGGTCACAATGCTATCTGGGTGATTGTGGATCGCTTGACAAAGAGTGCTCATTTTATTCCCTTCAGGGTGAGTCAGTCTACGGAGAGCATTACAGAGAAGTATATGCAGAAGATTGTGAGATTGCATGGTGTTCCTGTCAACATTATATTAAAATTCGGATCTCAATTTTGGGAGAGTCTTCATAACAGTCTTTAGGAGTAAGCTGAGATTCAGTACTGCATTCCATCCGCAGACAGATGGACAATCGGAGAGGACTATTCAAACATTGGAGGATATGTTGAGGTCATGTGTTCTTCAGTTTGGAGGATCTTGGGAAGACCATCTATACTTGGTGGAGTTTTCATACAACAATAGCTACCAAGCAAGTGTTAAGGCAGCTCCGTACAAAGCTTTGTATGGTTGAAAATGTATATCACCATTGTGCTGGGATGACATTGATGAGAGAAAGCTTTTGGGGTCAGAATTGATCACGAGAATTGTTGATGCAGTGGCCCAGATCAGGAAGTAACGGTGTAAAATGAACAGGACGGTCCGTCGTCCGTCCGAGTCCGGCTCGAGAAATGGCCCGACCATAGACTGTCCGAACTGTTATACGAACCGAACTTGAACAAATTATTAGTTTCGATACTTTACCAAGCTCGAACCGGACATAAGTCCGTACGAGTATTATTACAGTCCGATGCTTTACCGAACCGAGTCCGGACTATAAAATTTTTGTCTGACCTTGATCGAGCCGGACATAAGCCCGTCTGAATAGAATTTTGGTTCGAGCTTGAACATATGGTTATCCAATCCCGTCCTGTCCAATTTACAACCCTATCAGGAAGTATCTTCAGGCAACTCAGGACAGGCAAAGGAAATGGGCAGACATTCACATGAGACCGTTGGAATTCGAAGTGGGTGATCATGTGTTCCTCAAGGTATCACCATGGAGAGGTGTAATCCGATTTGGAGGAGGGGGCAAGCTAAGCCCTAGATTCATTAGTCTGTTTGATGTGGCGGACTGAGTAGGCAAGGTGGCCTATAAACTCGCGTTGCCGCCAGCTCTTTCTGGAGTGCATGATGTCTTCCATGTCTCCCAACTCATGAAGTATGTCAATGATGATAACCATGTTACTGACTGCATGGAATTGACTGTTCGGCAAGATTTGTCCTGTGAGATCTGTCTGGCTTCAATTGTGGACCGATGAGAGAAGATTTTGAAGAATAAGGTTATCAAATTGGTTCGAGGTGTTTGGAATCCTCACTCGCCAGGTGAGTAGACTTGGGAGCTTGAGGAAGAGATTCATAAGAAGTTTCCTCATCTTTTCGTGTAGTTCTTTTCTTTTCTTCGGGTTTACCCTACTACCACTTGCATAAATTTCGAGAACGAAATTTTATTGTAAGGTGGGTAGGATTGTAACCACTGTTTTGCGTTCTTTTCATTTTTTCCCCTTTTGTAATATTTTATTTGCATTTGAATAAAATACTATATTGTTCTCTCTTGATCATCTTAATTAAATTTTGTTCATGAACTGCTTTGTTCTTCTTGTTGAGCTATTTTCTTGTTGATTCTATTGTTTATCTAATGTCTCCAAATTGCATATTGTATTGTTGCATTGATAAAATAATTAACAAGTCGGGGTTAAGGAATTGACTAGAGTAGTTGATGATATAGGGACTATACTCGGATGATGGCCCGTGTTATTATCGTTATCGTCATTGTGTAAGAAATTACATCATGGCCCGTGTTATTATCGTTATCATCATTGTGTAAGAAATTATACCATGGCCCGTGTTATTATTGATATCGTCATCATACCAAGTACATGATCTATAGAATCTACCACTTGAGTCCAAACGAAATTGATTGTATGTATCAAACCTGTGGTATGGAACATACGGGACACAGTAGTACCTGCATTAGTTAGAATTAAAATTATTAATAGACTTAAGAATTTTCATCACATTGACATTGCATAATGTACATCATTGTTCATATTGATATGGAATATTGTCTAAGTGTTATTGATATCGACAATTGAACATTGTTATCGAATATTAAATCATTGTTTATAACCATTGCATCGATCACCATGATATTGATTATTGTTATTGTCCTATGTTATTGACTCCTATTGATCCATTGAATTCATTGTTAGATCATTATTCCATTGTTCCTTGCTTTCTCTACTTGCTGTCATGACTTGCTCTAAGGAAAAAATTTCTCCTCTTTTTAGATGAAGTGTTTACAGGTAATGAAGGAGAACTGCTTGCTGGAATTAGAGAACAGGCTTTCTAAAGAATCTAATTGCTTATTATTTCATGGACTTATGTATTGAGAATTATTATTATTGTGTTGGGATTTATTATTGTATTGGGCTTATGACCCGAGTATTATTATTTATTTCCAGATGTTGGATTATTGTATTTGGATATTTTTCATTGCTTATTCCAAGTATTATTGTTTTTGTGGTTGTTATTATTGTCTGCGCAATTATTTTGTATTATTATTATTGTTGAGTTGAATGGGTAAACAGCTTATGAATGACGCAAGTCATTCGCTGGGCCAATGTCACGTGCTCGTATTCCGTATTTTTGGGAAGTGGGGCGTGACACCAAAGATGCCCAATCGACGAACAAGCACCAGATCGCCACCCCCACCTCTCATGCGAGCCCTCAGGCCCGCTGCGAAAGGTGGATATACGGTCCTAGTTTTCAAATACCAACGGCAACCATCTGGTCTCGGAATCCGAGATGTACCTGATGAAGCTCAATGGGATCACCGAGGTCCTATCCGGGTTC
Source organism: Hemerocallis citrina (assembly GCA_017893485.1). Taxonomy (NCBI): domain Eukaryota; kingdom Viridiplantae; phylum Streptophyta; class Magnoliopsida; order Asparagales; family Asphodelaceae; genus Hemerocallis; species Hemerocallis citrina. Next base: position 63,955,572 of record CM030364.1, on the reverse strand, counting down.
CCGTGAGCTAGAACCGCCAGTACGAGAAGCCCCAGCCAGGCCGAACACCCCCGAGCCGTGGATGTGCCCAACAATGAATAAACAATATCTCCTGGGTCTCAGGGGTAAATCCTCAGATCTCGGAATTTGGGAAAAATAGCCTGAAGCGACAAGGCCAAATCCCAACCCCCTCTGGGTCGAACACTCGCACAATGAATGTCTCACTTGGTGTCTCGACCATTTCCACCTTGTGATGTGGGAATCACTTGAAGGGAAATGGGATTTATAGGCATTCAAAGTTCACTCCAAAGGTCCCATCACTCATTGCGGTCAATGCACCAACTTCCGAGATTAACAGTTACCGCAGATGTCAGAGAACATGACACAACCAGGACCACAAGGCCTCCCACGTTGCCTTTCAAGAAGCACAGGTCAAATCAGGAGTCGGACCCTTGGCCATGAGGAAACGACTCGGGAGTCTAAAGTGATGACCATCAAATTCGACATTAGAGGGAAAACAAGTTTTATTCATAAAAAAAAAATAAAAATACAAATGTGTGGCAAGTCCGTGAAAAGGCAAAAATACAAGCGACCTAGTTTCCTATGTCAGGGACGGGGACTTCCTCCTTGGCTAAGGAGGTAGGGATGAACGGCTTGTGATTTGCCAAATCCTCCCCAACTTTGGGGGTGGCCGCTTCATCATACAATTCGGGGGGAAGGCCACCGAGTTTGATCCCTGGGTTCTTCACCTCGACATCCCCTGTCCTCAGCCTTGACAAGCTCAACCAAGGCCCCATCATATTCCTTCTTCAACCTCGCCTCCTCTGCCTACCATGACCTCTTCTCGGAGATCAACTGGTCATTTTCCTTTGAAAGCTCCTGCTGAGCCTCCATCTCCTTGGTCAGGTCTGCCTTCAGCTGACCTATGCACCCTTCAAGACTCCCAGCCCACAAAAGGAGCACAGTCTCGGTTGCTTATACACGTTGCACATCTCAAAGAAGCCGGTCCCACTCCGCTTTAGCTCTGCCCCATGAACGGTTGCTTGCACAAGATCATTGAGGTACACTTAATTAGAAAAGTTCAAGGATAGAAATTACGCAAAAGATATGGATAAAAACTCACCAGAACCGAAGCTTGTACCCAACCCACATAAATCTCCTCCTTGGCTCTGCCTTCGAAGTCGACAAGGTCAAGAGGAGTAGCGAGATGGGAAACCATCTCCAACACAGCAGACTGGCTGATCGATGCCTCCGCCTCGGTCAAAGACCACGAAGGAACCCACACCTTCGGCAACTTAGGAGGTTTGACCAGGGTTGTGGCATCGGCCTCGGGCAATGGAAGAGGCCTCTTGCCCTCTTTTTTGACAATAGGTCCGATCGCCTTAGCCTTGGGGGGCTCGACCCCTTTTGCCCTTTTATTTGGAAGTTCCTCAACTTTTGGAGGTTGTCACTTCTGCGACGTCTCCCCCTTAGGAGCCTCGATGTCGGCCCTGGCCTTCATCTTTGCCTTCGCCTCCTCCTGTTCCTTCTTCTCGGCCTTCATCTCCCTATGCTTCGCCCTAATGAGCTCGAGATCCACCAACTTTGATAGTCTCGAGCGAAAGACACACGGTCAAAGAAAAGCCAAAGTGGAAGGAGAGCGAATGAGCGTGATCAAAAATTGAGGTTGTATATATAGAAGTGATACATCGATAACTGTGTCATGTGCATGATCCCACGTGGAAACACGTGAGCATGCGCCAAATGCACCTTTCCTCCACCATAGGTGTGGTCTCTGAGGCCAATCCTCAAGAGCAGAGTTCAAAGCACCACCAATTCGCTCCGCCCTCGGCGTGGCTTCCAAGGCCAAGCCTCAAGGAGCGGATTCCATGCACTCGGGATGGTTTCCGAGGCCGAACCTCCCAAAGAGAAATCTCAAAGCATTGATTCTCCCTCCACCCTTGGCACGGTCTTCGAGGTCGAGCCTCATGAGGACAACTCTCAAAAGGAAAACTATCAAGAAGCCATCTGACGAAAAATGAAGTTTAACAAAGCATTTTTATTATAGAACAAAGACGAAACGATTACATTCTCATAATTACAATGAGAATCACAAGTTCAAGGCACGAGGCTTCGGATCCTGGGACCCTTATCTGGTCCGATCTAGGAAGCATTGCTTCCGCAGTCGAGGGGTCAGCACCCAGGCGGGGCACCTTCAAACCTCTGACACTAGCTACACTGATCGATCCTACTGTTCCACTCTGGGCATCTCCAGAGCTCCCACTCTCGAACGGATCCCAGGGCAAGGCTCCAGCCTCGAGAAAGGACTATAAAAGGTGGATGTCTGTCTCACCTCTCCCAACCTGGCCCTCAATAAGACGATCTTAAAGTCCTTTTCCACAAGCATCCATCTAAGTGTGGAGTTCGAGGACTGACTGCTGAAGGGATGGGAGGCCCGTCGACATCAGCCTGAGCAAGAGCTATGTCAACATCGGGAAACAATACCTTCAGGGGAGCCAATTTTTGATCCACCTCTTGCGACCGGCTGATGTGAAAACCAAATGCCCCTTCCTAATCAGTCACCTCCTTACGAACGCGGGCGATCATCTCCTCAACTTGACCCAATTTGCTACGAAGTGTGCATACCTTAGCCTCAAGGTCCTCCTCCCGATGTCCAAACCCCATCACCTATTCAGCAAGATGCATCGTAACTCAGACAAACACGAAATAGGAAGTCATGCCAAGCTGTGAATTTTCATTTAGAAAAAAATTTACAGAATGTGTAGTGGCCAGTCCGCGCCCGGTGTTTACAAAATTGGGGATATGTAAAAAAGAAAGAAAACTGCAAGTTAAGGGAGGACCTCCTAGGAAGGAGAATGAATGGGTTCGACTTCAATGGGGACACCAATGTCAAGAGGGATTTCCCTTGAAGTCGAAAGAGTGTTGTCAGATCTTGGTTCCGGGTCGTAGTAGAGGCCATCAAGGTCAATATCAGGATTCTTATCCCAAACATGTTGAAGGGCCCACTGGTAACCCTCCTTGTGGCCCTGCATGATCTGGCCAGCTGCATTGTCGACCTCTGCCCCAACTCCTTCACCTTCTTCTGTAACCCATCGGCTTGGGTCTTCTCCTTTTACCACTTCATCTCGTACCGTTGAGCCCTATGTTCGGCAAACTCCAAGTCATAGTCATATTACCTCTTGAGCTTACCTTCGTAGAGCGTGGCTTGCAATGAAAAGGAAAGTAATGAGAAGGATACCAACAAAGGGAATACAGTTGCTCCAAAACAAGCACTTACCGCCACCAAGTGTTGCGCATACTAAAGATATGCCGAGCTGAACGTCTCCTTGGTGAGGATTTCCTGTCCCTCAGAGTTGTGAGATTATTCACCACCTCAACAGCCATCTGGGACTCCATGATGGAGTCGAAAACCTTGACAGGTCAGTCGGGCATGAAGGTCTTCTAGGCCTTACCAGGAACTAGTGGATTTGTGGCACCGGAGACTCCATCAGTTCTTAAGATCAGAGAGATCTCTCGCTCGGCTCCACCTAGAAAGAATCCTCTGAATCCCGAATGGTTAGAGCCCTCATCTTTCTCGCCATTTTTGGTAACCCCTTCGGGGACCCTCCAGCACTCAGCGTCATCTCCATATTCTTCCCCTTATCATCGGTGGCTCGCTGTGCTACCGGAGCAGCCAAAAGGACATCGACATCATCATCTTCCAAGGCTGCAAAAGAAATGCATCAAAAATTAACCTTAGGAAAATAACAAGTGTTAGAAGAGAAGGAAACTCACCGAGGACGTAAGGACTGAACCCGCTGACCGCAAGCGACATCTTCGTCACCCTGGTCCAATCAATGCTCAGATTATCATCAAATAGCTTGCTGAAATCCACCTACTGCTCTTTAGAGAGCTCTTCAAGCTTTAAGGGATCCTTTGGAGCGGGCCTATACGACCATGAGGTCGATATGTCTCAGGGCTTGGGGCTGTAGACAATAAAGTACTTCTTCCTCTAATCTTTTATGGAGTCCAAATGGTTGTGCACCACACACAACTTAAACCGGGGGGTGATATACCACCGTTGAGAACTCTTCGGAAGCGCGCTCAAACCCAAACTAGCTCAAAAGTACCTGAAGCTCAGAGGGATGTCCTTTCTTTGGCTGAGCATGATGAAACTTGTCAAATTTTTCCATGATTTTGGCGCGTACTGCATCGGACTCATCCCTGCCCAGTTCAGGACCTGCTTGATAAACGGATGGAAGGGGAGACGCAGGCCCAAAACAAAAGCATCCGGAGGGAACATACAAAACTTCTCTCCCAACTTATCAGTCGGACGAACACCTGGTTTCGAAAGTATTAGAAGGTACTTCGGGGGTATGTAGAACTTATCTTGGATGACAGCAAGGTCGCTCTCCGATAGGGTGTTTTGCTTCTCATCAGCATTTGTCTTAAATCTATTTGGTGAAGACGGGGGGGTACACCGAACTGAACCAGATCCTGTAAGTTTTTCGGATAAACTTGAGAGAACACACAGCCCACTGGGTCGACCTGATAGGCCATCGACATGCACTCCTTGTCAGAAGAAAGATTTTTCTTATTCCTCTTGGTGGGGCGGCGATCACGAGGGGGCGGGTCACCTATAATATTGTCTAAAGCTGGAGTTCTAGCCCCTCGCCCAAAAGAGGTCCCTGTAGCCTCGCCCTCGCCCTGGCTCTCGACGTTGTAACCTTGCCCCCATACTTCCTCCGTCTTCACAGGTTGCAGGGGACTCTCCACCTCGGTCCCGATCTCCACAGATTTTGGGCCTCCACTTGTCACCTCTATCACGGTCCTTTCAATCTGCAACTCAGGTCGGCAGTTTCCGTGCTCACCCCCTCGATATCGACATCCTCCGACACGTGGGCCTGTGAGAGGTCCTATTCGACCCCGCTTGCCCTTGACGATGATTGAGAAGAATCCCGGAGGAGGACCCATTTCCTCCCGAGGATGAAGACGAAGCCGAGCTGCTAGATTGGCACGCAGACATGTTTGATTGGACTCAGAAAACTTTTGTTGGAGGAAAGAAAAAGTGGTCCCAGAAAGAGTGGGGTAGGATGACTTATAGAGGAAAGAGTGACTTCTCGATCAACAGGTCACGTGACACCCCCTCGATAACCGTGAGCAAATGTGAAATGCCGCTTGGGAGACTAGTGTCACGTCACGACTAGACTCAAGCTCTCACAATGCCTCAATTTGCTGCACCCTCGGCTTGGCATCCGAGGCCGATCCTCATGAGGAGCTCCCCCAAGGTCTCAATTCGCTGCGTTCTCGACGTGGCATCCGAGACCGACCCTTATGAGGAGCTCTCATAAGCCCTCAATTCTCTATGCCCTCGATGTGGCATCCAAAGCCGACCCTCATGAGGGGTTCTCGCAAGGCTTCAATGGACTGCGCCATCGACATGGCATCTGAGGCCGACCATCATGAGCTTTCACAAGGCTTCAATGTGATGCGCCCTCGGTGTGGCATCCGAGGCCCCTAGTGAGGAGCTTTCATGAGGCCTTAAGTGTGGCATTTGAGGCTGGCCCTCATGAGGAGCTCTCACAAGGTTTCAATGTGCTGCATCCTTGGCGTGGAATCCAAGGTTGATCCTCATGAGGAGCTTTCACGATGCCTCAATGTACTGCGCCCTTGGTGTGGCATCCGAGGCCAGCCTTCACGAGGAGCTCTTGCAAGGCTTCAATGTGCTGTGCCCTTGGCGTGGCATCCGAGGCCGACCCTCATGAAGATCTATCGCAAGGCTTTAATGTACTGCATCCTCGGCATGGCATCCGAGGCTGACCCTCGTGAGGAGTTTTCACAATGTTTCAATTTGCTACGCCCTCAGCATGGCATCCGAGGCCGACCCTCATGATGAGCTTTCATGAGGCCTCAATGTGATGCGCCATCGGCGTGGCATCCGATGTCGACCTTCATAAGGAACTCTCACAGGGCTTCAATTTGTTATGTCCTCAGCGTGGGATCCAATGCTGACCCTCATGAGGCACAAGGCTTCAAATTCGCTGCACCCTCGGTATGGCATCGGAAGCCGACCCGCATAAGGAGAACTCACAATGCCTCAATTCGCTGCGCCCTCAGCGTAGCGTCAAAGGACAACCCTCATGAGGAGCACTGGCATCCGAGGCCAACCCTCAAGGGGACCCCAAGCAGGGGAGATTCACTCTCGGTCTCAACATGGCAGTTGATCTCATTCTTCCAGTAGATTCACACCACGACGAGACACTCCCAATTCCGACGTGTGCAGATCATCATTGTCTACACGACACCCTCAATGGGTCAACTGCTCTTTGAAAAAGATCGAAAGATCATCTCCGAGAGTGGGGGGCTTATGATAAGGATAAAAATAGCGGGCGATCTACACCGCTCAATCCTAGCACGAATCTCAAGGAGATCCCATAACAGCTTGTGGGCCGACTATAGGCCCATCACCCGAATCCAATCCACTGTGAATAGGGTCGCATCCCCTAATCAGGGAATCAGGGAATATTCCCTAATCAAGCTCTCACACCTATAAATACAACCCTACCTCTATAGTGACTAGGTAATCGCTATTTCACCAGTTAAGCCTCTCTTAATCCACTGGTTATTGACTGGAGCGTCGGATGGCCTGCCCTAGAAGTCCTTCTGGTGTTTCAGGTTTTTTGCAGGTATCCGACGATGTTCGATCGCTCCCATATCCACAAAATCCAATCACCTCAGCATCACAACAGAGTCAAATCGGCTGCCGAGATCTGAGTTTTCTCTTTCCCAAAAGAACTCACATTATCTGTTGCTCCCACACCCGAAAACAAGCAGCATCACTTACCAAATCAGGTAATCCAAAAGATAATCATAGATTCCCTTGTATATTACTGGATACCAAACACCCTCTTAGTGTTTTATTTTTGTTTTTTCTTACCGGGGTTCTACCCGGCATTTCTACCAAAGTGTCAGGATAGAAATGCCAGGGTAGACTAAATTTGTTGTGGTGCATTTTTTTTTCTTTTTTCAATTAATGTAATTTTTTTCTTGTATTTCAATTGAAGTTAGATATTATGTTTTATAAACGGATTCATATCTTTTACACTGCAATTTTTTCAGTGAATGGTTCACTGCACTAATTTTAACCTTTTATTTTTTATCGATAAAGATGGATGGCTACAAATTAATCGCAACAGGTTTGTTCGTAAACGACCCGAATTTTCCGTCATTACACTTCTTATTTCTCGGGATTTGATATATAGAGCACATAATTTTGACCTAGAACATCCTTCTATTTATGGCCTTTGCACGTATGTCCTCAAAATACAAACAAATTCATTGATCCATATCTTTAATCTTAATAAACAATTAATTTGACCTTTAGTTTCGGAATTTATTATTTATTCATTCATTTCATAAAAATGGGATTTTTTTTAAATTTTTATTTGGTTGCCAGCAATAATGGAATTGATGAGAAGACCATGGATAAAGAGACAATGGTGAAAGATAAAAAGTGCATGGGTTTTCCAAACTATCTATTTGCACGGGTTTTGTGAATAACTTGTAGCCCCATTCACTGAAAAAAAGTGTTGTGTATAGAGGATCCGAATGAATCCATTATAAACTCTTGTTTTATTGCGAAAAATTATGGAACATATATAACTCACATCTCGTATAAATACTGCTAACGCCATCACAATCTAGTCAGTTCCTTAAACTGTCATCTATAAACAAGAACAATTTTTATGCATCCTAACACAACACAAACAAACCTAATTATATATAGAGAGAGAAGAAACAAGTATCGCCAATTAATGAACCCCTCTGTTGCTGCCTATTTCGGTGTGGGAGCAAACAGATAGTGAGTTAATAATTGATGGGAACTACTAAAAGTCTGACTTGTGACCTTGTCCATTAAAGACGGTTAGAGCTCCTGAGAATGAATCTGGATCGTTGATTGACCATAGTGATCTGAATCCGATGGTTGCTGATGCGGCCGATGGACCTGCAAAAAGCCTGAAACACCAGGGGGTGGCTCCGGCGACAGACCCTCCGACGCTCAAGTCGGAACCAGAAAGAGAGAGAGTATGAGAGTGAAAACTGGCAAATTGTTGATTACCTTCTGGATGTAGAGGGGAATGGGTATTTATAGGCCTGAGAGACAGTTCAAGAGATTGATTTGTGTCCGTTGAATCGATTTAACTACCTTATCTCTTTCATGTCTCTTCCCCTCAAGAGATAAGATATCCTTGTTAGAGGATAAGAGATTTAACTCCTAGCCTGCATGGGCTGGGTGTCTCTCTTAGTCGGGCTCAGGAGTCGTCATTTTTTATGGGCTTGGAAGAAACCCATGTCTTGGAGTGGGCCAGACCTGTAAAAGAGGACTGTGATGGTTAATCTGTCTGTAGATGCTTTGAGATCTGTGTAGGAATTGTACGGCTCTGTTCTGCTGTGATTTTTACCATCATCAAAAGCGCCCCACTCCCGGAAGGCAATTTTCTTGGCTTTCGGGGAGTAGTACGTCTTACTTTTGGAATCTGGCATACAATTTTAACAGTCAGAGTGTTCGGAGATATCTGGAACTGATCTGTGGCTTCTGAAGGCAGTGAATATTTTCCTGGATTTTTCCACAGTTCTTTGGGTTTTTTCGAATTTTCTGGAATTTTTTGGAATTTTTTCCAATTTTAAAATCACTTTTTCGAATTTTATAATTAATAAATTCAATTTTAATTATTTTTCGGATTTTTAAAATTAATTTTCTAAATTTAAATAATTATTTTGAATTTTTTTAATAACTATTTCGAATTAAAAATGAGTTACGGGGGAGTTTGTGCAATGGAGCATTGAATGCGAAGGAGACAACAAGTCCGATGTTAATACTACAAATATGGTGTTGGGAACACTTATATATTGAACGACCCCGTATAAGTCGGCAGTCAAATGTGTAATACCGTCCGATGTTATTACTACAAATATGGTGTTGGGAACACATATATATTGGACGACCTCGTATAAGTCGGCAGTCAAATATGTAATGCCCTTGCTATTTTGCATCGTAATCCGTGCACAGTTGAGAATTGCATGTGATTACATATTTTTCTAATCATTATTAGTTTTAATTGAGAAATTTCAGATATATTAGTTATTCTGAACCCGATGAGGTATATTCAGGATATCTTCTCAATTAAACTATGTGTGTTGTCCTGATTGTTCAGCGAGACATCTTTGGGAAAATAATATCTTTATAAAATATATATATTCCTATATTCTACAAATAAATATTTTATTTGTAAGCATATATATATGAATCAATGTATATTTCGATTGCATTGAATATGATGTATATATATATATATATATATATGAATACTTGTATGTATTTTTATACATATATGTATATGTATATATTTACACATATTGTATTTATGTACATTTAAATTGAGTTGTAATGAATTGGATTTTATACTTGAGTATACACATATAAGTATGTATGTACATTAATAAATGTGTATATATATATATATATATATATATATATATATATATATATATATATATATATATATATATATATATATATATATATATATATATATATTGTAGGGGTGTATAAGAGACTCACACCACACCTAATAAAAATCCTTCACTCTCTTTCCCTTCCACATTTCCTTCTCCTCATTCTCCACCGACCTATCCCTCTTTCCTCCTTCCCAAATTTCAGCAGCCACACCTAATCCCCCTCATGGCCGAAAACCAAAGCTCCTCATCTCCAATCTCAATTTTCACCCAAAAAAAACATTCACCTCCATCATCTTCTACTTCTTCTACACTCCATTCTCTTCTACTACCTTCTTCATGTGATGAGAAAAGAAAGAGAGAAGAAGTTTTTTGATTTGCTTATGGGTTCTTGGAGTTTTGGAGAAGAAGAAGAAATTGAGGGGAGGAGAAGAGCTAACTAGCAAGAAGCTTGAGAATTTCTTCATCTAGTGGGTGTTCTCTAAACTTTATTATGTTTAATTTTATTTGTGAAGATATGATACTTGTGATGTTTGTTTGAATGCTTGAACGACAGTTTTATCTTGAGAATATTTTTATGGTTGAGTTGAGATAGTAGAATCGGTGTAGAATGAGAATCTTGCAAATAGAGCTTAAGAACTAGTTATGATAGAGATTTTAGTAATTTGATGATACAATGGAATTTTGATACCAAATTTTTCACTGAACGATGATGATGATGTCAGGAGAATGCTAGAATTATTTCGGAATTTTCGGAGTTTATTTGAAGGGTTTACAAATTCAATTTTCAAAATCAGTAAACGGGGGAATCTGCAGTTTTTTGGGTAAATTAAGTCGAGTATAAAAATTCATAAATCGATATCTATCAGGAATTTTGAGTTGTAACCTAAAAGGAAAAGTTAGATGTATATGTTAACAACTTGTATTCCAAATTTCAAAATTTCTGAAATTTATTTGCTATTTTTAATGTATTTGTTTGTTCAACCGGGTTAACCGGAAATCTGCTGCAGTTGAGAGTAAAAATTGGACTTTAAAAATTCATAACTCTCAATTGGTATAGAATTTTGTGATGAAATTTGAAATGTAACATCTTGTATATGTCCACTATTAGTGTACCATATTTTAGAATTTTTGGAGAACATATAGAGATTGTATAGCTTCTAGATGGCTGAATTTGAAGAAATAATCAACTAGAGACTTGTAGTATAGAGTCTTAGGTTTTCAGAATGGGTAATATCATACAATTTGAATTTTTATTTTGGAATTTATGAATGATACAAGTTTCAACAACCTGCTGTTTTGTTCTATTTCGAGCATGTGTTTGAAATCAGGAAACTTGAGTTCTGTAAGGAATTTGATAGAGTTGTCAACTAGGAAATTGTAGTAGAGGTTCCCACCTTACTAAAAAAAAAAAATTTTGTTAGATTCTGATAAGTGTAGCACAAATTATGAGACTTTCTACATTCTACAGGATTATGACGAGGAGTTGATTTGAGTTTCTAAGATGTTTAAATGATTATCCCTATTAAGCACTTCACTTGGGACATACATAAGATTCTTGTGCTTGGTACTCATGGTGGACACATGAGTAAGTTGGGAGAATAGTTATGGTCGATTTGTTGTATGTGGACTCATAGCTAGTATTGCTTGGAGTTAATCTAGGTTGTGATACCCTGCGACTATCAACCAAGTCGGCAAGTATTGTGATTGATTTATTTCCACCTCAAAAGATAGTGAATTTCATGTGCACCGTTGGATCGTTTACCGAGAGATGGTTGACCGCGGGCCGGGATATTAGATGAGATCCGAGACGAAGGTGGTGGTGACCGATGGAGATCGGATCGCCGGTGTTTGGGGTTGATAGGCTGGGTTATCTACCTCGTGTAGAATGTGTTGATGCCTAGGTCTGTCAATGACTGGATATTAGTAAATTGTGTGTGTTTCATCTCTATTGTTGGGTATGAAGCACTCCCTTGTGCACCGTTGTACTGCTCGCTAAGGGTCGCGGGCCGGGGACAATAGGTCGAAGACCTACAGAGGTGTTGGCAATCGATGAATGTGGGTTCGCCATGATTAGTCATTTTTGACTGTTTGGGCTCAATCATTCGTTAGACACTATGCATGATTTGACAACTCACATGTTTTAGCAACCAATGTTATTTCATATTGCATTTCTTTACTTTTTGCTTGAAGACCGAGTTGGTGTTATGGGTGATTCCCTGTAATTCGACGCGTTCTAAGAGCTAGCACTAGGCGGTGAAAACCAATGTTGTCTCTTTCTGTCTCTACCTGAAGAACCATGGTAAGAACGGGAGGGTTCCTGTCGGATAGGGGGCTTAGACCATCGAGGCCATCATGTTCTTATGTTAAGTGGACAAGAACGGACCATGGGGCTACTGTCCCATGGATCTTCGATGCCATAGATATGTGGTTGTGTATCTGTAAGATCGTCACGACATTTGGTGAGATCCAGACCGGATTGGGGCACTAGTGGAAAATGGGGACACCAATATGTTTAGCAGTGATAACTGCAGGATTCACCAGCCACGATTGTATCTATCAGGAACAGGATGAGTACAATAGTAGAATATATTTGCATGGTGAGGGTTCGAAACCCTGAAACTGGAGAAAACAGCTTGATTTGGAGCGTATGTAATATGGGATGCATGTGTATCCAAAGTCTTGGTGATATTGGACTAAGTGCATCTGTTTTCTCTGCATTGTGTACTATGCATTAGACTTCAGGTCATGGCATACACTGACACTAGGAAATAAGGATGCACATTTCTGGTTTCTTTAAAGGCCGGTTGTGATTGCTAGTTAGAGATCGTTGTTTTCTTATCAGCATTGCGTCAGTATATGTACTGACGTACCCACTCAATTAGGTGTTGGATACCGGGTCACGAGTGCAGGAGGACTCAAGACAAAAAGGCATTCAAGTGGAGGGGCAGTGTACACGTCTACCATTCGAGCAGGTGCAAGGATATCAGAGTAGCGCGAAGGAAGATTCAAGCTACAAGGCGCATCTCAGGGAAGCAACATGATCGTTCGGTGGAGCTTCCAGTAGAGAGTAATTGACCACCGTTCTGGGTGGCAGGCGGTAGCTGTTATGAAATAGTATTTGTAATACTTTAATGTGATTTGTATTCTGTGTTCAAGAATAAGATAAAGATGTAATTAATGAGGTAATGATTTTATTTGGTAATAAAAAGTTTTAAATTTTCTTGTTTTTACTGTGTTGAGATGCATTTGAAGGCAAAGATTCTGGTTGTGTCATGGATGTCCGGAAACGGAGATTCGGGGCCCTACAAAGTGGTATCAGAGTTGACTTCAATTGCAGTCTAACAGAGTAGGAAATTAGACTTGAAAGCTAGATAAATTGAGTTAAGTTTGCCATATAGGATGATCATAAATCATATGGTAGCGCTTTTCAACTTATGATTATGATCTTCCCTATATCTGACCCATTTCCAATGTATTTCATTCTTTACTAACAAGCTTGGTGCAATCGTGTTCAATGGCGGCTAGTCTGTAACCAGACATCAATGGAGGCAAACCTGCAACTAGATATCGGAAGGCAAGTCTACAACCGAATGTTAAGAAGGAAAATCTGCAACCGGATGTCGAAAAAGCCAATTCGTAACTTGATGTGCAGGTAAAAAGTCTGTAGTTGAACGACAAATAAGGACAAGTCATAGCACAAAAGTTGAGGAAGATCGATAAGCCCGCATCGACGACTCAATGCCGAGACTAGAATTTGCAATTTACCAAGGAAGGCAATAGTGGAAATCAGTAGAAACCAGATGCCATCACCAGGAACTAGACAAAACTAGGCGCGAGGAAGAAATTGACGACGACCAATTCATTCATTTTCTAGAAGCGTTAGAGTTCTCCAAGATCAACTTATGATAAAGCAACTACCAGGAGCACGATAATGATGAAATCTCACCCAAACAAGGGACTATCATGCCAGCAATTCAGTGAAATCATCAAAGGAACTGCGAAAGGGCTAAAGCGGCGATTCGTGATTTCGAACTTTTCTAATGAGGGAGTGGTCACCGACCAGCAGGAGTTGCAATCAAGGAGTGAATCAGCATCACTAGTGGACAAGGACAAGCAAAATAATGCGACCGTTGTGTACTCCAGAGCAGAAATAGGAGGATGTCAGCATCAAATTCATAAGGGACCTGTCCAGGAAACTGAAGAACAACAATTCAACTTGGTGAAAGACCAATTTGTCGAGAATATCACCCGAGAAATTAGAGATGGTTCAGGCGAATATCTCATGAACCATTGCTGATTGTGTTTGTTTTCCTCTCTACTAGCGTCGTTCTGAGGACAGAACGATTCTAAGGAGGGAGTAATGTAATACCTCGCAAAATAGCATATAACTATTTTTCATTGTAATCCGTGCACAGTTGAGAATTGCACGTGATTACATATTTTTCTAATCATTATTTGTTTTAATTGAGAAATTTCAGATATATTAGTTATTCTGAACCCGATGAGGTGTATTCGAGATATCTTCTCAATTAAACTATGTGTGTTGTCCCGATTGTTTTAGCGAGATAATCTTTGGGAAAATAATATCTTTCTAAAATATATATATATTCTTATAGAGTGGAGCTGGTAGACCAATCCTACCAGTACTACAGAAGTGAAGGGTAAATATACCTCTTTCCTTATCCAAGCTGACCTAATAAGAAGTGAAAAGGACAGAGACACTTCCCAACCAGAAAGCAAAGTTCCCACTGATGGTATACTTAGTGTAAGCGAGCTCTAAGATCACATCTTTGGAATA